>CAXIVR010000002.1:95100760-95718260 GCA_964035755.1 Teleogryllus oceanicus | reverse complement strand
ATTATTATTTTTATTAGTAGCCGTATTATTCAATTTTAAGGAAAAAAAAGGAAAAGCATAACAATTCATAGTAAATTTTACTCGCTATAATTACTAAATTCATGAAATGAATTCTGCCACAAAACTATATCATTTGGCAAGGGTTTCCCAATCGTTTTACAGGTTTTATTCATAAAAAGTGGTACAAAAAAAGGGGTCATCATATAGAAACGACGTACAGTCACTACCTGAATGCAGATGTTTCGCAACTGGGCTAATCCGCGATATCCTCTGAGTTTTTGTTGTTGTTTTTTTGATTCCCTTACGTAAGTAGTAAATTGGACTTATCAGTTTGAGTCACTTCTGAAGATTGGCGTGGTTATGACTGACACACACTTGCAACGTTTCCTGAAAACAGAAAAATATTTTAAAATACTGCAATAAAAAGGAGTATTTCCCCATGAATATTAACAGTCATCTCCCCACCCCCGTTTTCCTAGTTAGTCCATTATCATCCAGGGAATTTCTCAAAATTGTCTGTCTTTTGAATGTGAACACAATAAGGGAACACAACGGATCCTTTCAGTGTCAACATAGACTCCTACCTGAGGACAGTTTTAGAAAGGTTTTAAAGGTTTAGAAATAAAAAGATCTGCTGTCAAGTAAGATTTGATAAATTAAAATCATGTTTAGGTACATTCTAGAAAGTGAACACTTTTTCATAGCAAATATGCGAATGTATCTTATTCAAGCATCTATTTGTGGAAAAGATTTTAGCACTGTTGATTAAACAAAGTATCGACAACTTGTCATTATTTGCATTCTGATCTAACATGATGAACATTGCAAGCAACACCTTCGCTGATTTCTTGTCCTTGTTAAATTTAAATTAACAAATATTTAGCATAACCTAGTCATAAATCGTATTGTTTATTGACCAATAACCAAACACTCAACAAGAATACAAATTACTGAATTGAAAGAACAATAGTTATTCAGATATGGTCAAACATAGATACGAGATTGGAAATGCAAACGAAGGTAACGAATTTTATCCACTTTGCAAAATTTTTTTAGATTTATTGTGAAAGTTCATTCTACGCCTTCAATTAGTATTCACACTTTCTTCTCCCATACGTGGCGATACTGTTCTTAACAAGGAGAACAATTGAAACACATTTGGAGTATATTTTTCGACGTGAGTGAATAGACTTCTAATTTGAAAATTGAAATAGAAGCAAATGCTGCTTTAGAAACATTGTTACCCAACAAATCAAGAAAGAAATATGAGCTTGAGTATTTCAATTTTTTGAGATTGGTGTGAAAAACGTTGATTCCATATCGGAAAAAGTTGTGATTGCTTACTTTTCTGGCAAGTCAGAGACGGAGAAACCAAGCGTCTTTGGTCACACTACTCTATGTTAAAGAGTACAATATCACTTAATAACAACATTGATATCAAATGTAATCGTACGCTTCCGCGGCGCGAGTTCATGTCTTCTTGTCTGTCCGGGTGACGCCGCGTCGTTGGCTGAGAGGTCGACGTTTCGCCTGTCATGTCGCACACTTCCTCAGGACGCGGAGCTGCGCGGAGCTGCGCGACCAGTATTATATTGCGGAGAGCCAAAAAATTGATATCAGTAAGTTTGCTCAGCTATTAGCGTTCTTAAAGGGAAAAGTGTAGGATACAAAACGAAGAAGTCCAAAATATTTTCAAAAGAAGAGTGACAAAGTACGCCATTACTTTACTCGTCCTAGTGTGGTAATGAAAACATTACACATTACGGCGGAAGAGTACGACATTACGAAACTGATAATGTCATAATTTTTGACTTTACCTAACCAAAGTCGATAAAACAATTATATATATATATATATATATATTGTTATTCAATATAATATCTGTTTTAATAATTATGAAATAAAAAATTACAAGAGAGGTTTGAGCACCCTTGATTTGGAGGGATGGGATGACAGGAAGCATAGCGAAAGATTCTGCTTACCGCTCCACAAGAAATATAAAAGAATGAACTTCACAACTCTTGCGATGACCAGACGGCTGGAGCGACTGCCAGGGCGAAGATAATGCGTGACAGCAAAGGCCAACGGACAGGGAGGCCGCAGCAGCCAGCATGGCAGCAGAGATGAAAGAGCTTGTCCGAATGGTTCGCTGGCCGCGCCGAAAACAGTAGGAACTCGAATCCTCATTCGCTGAGCAGTGCTCACAAATGACACTGAATATGGAAGACCTCGTTAGTCACTACGTCCATTCTCTGAAAGGGGACAGAATGTGGAGCACACAACGATGCGCATCTACGCGTTTTCACGTTGAAACATTAAATTGTCACGTTAAGGTTACCACAGTACAAACAGTATTACTTCTGGGTGTGAGTCAACCTTCCTTGAGGTATTTTTTAATTACTTCTATTAGTATTTAGAATTATGGAATAATTAAGACATAATAAAACGTATATATTAACGCTCAAATGGTTATTTAAAAATATGTATACTTTAATTTAGTAAGCAAGTATTCGACCATTTCGTTTTGTCCGGTATTTATTTAAATGAGCCCGTGTGTTTCACATTGAAAAGCTCACTCTCTGCACGGGGTATCTTCAGCTCTCCAACTTTATTTACAATTCCTCGCACATGGAGATATCCTCAAATTTGTTACCTGATGCGAGCATATTCGCTTCAGTACACTGCAGAAAATGATTAAGCGGAAATAAATTATCCGTTCGCTTTTTTCAAATAATTACATATGCGTTCCTGGAAGTGGTCGAGGTCAGTTCGCGGATGAGATGCTCGTTCAAAAAGTTGTTCTAGTAGAAATTTAGTATTTTTAACGAAGTTTTTGTTCTAAAATAATATTTAATAATACAACATTATTATAATGTAAAGATTTTTAGCGAAATTTAGTTCGCAAAATTTCACTACCTCTCAATATGTAAAACTTTCGTGGTTATTTTAATTTCTTTTCTTATAAAGGGATGTCGAATATCATTCAACTTAAATTCAAACCTTTTTGAATATATTTAATTCGTGATGGTCCTGTACTAGATTGGTGGTAACAAAGAAAATTTAAAGATTTATGTTCTTTTATATTTCAGTGTCAATTTTATGTCGGGGTGCAAGGAGTTGATGAAAAATTGCCATGTAAAATTGTAATTCTTGTCACATATTTTCAGATTAGCTCTGATGATGATCGCTCTGCGAGGTGTAAGTTGAGTTCACAGGTGGAATTGGATGGAATTAATTGATTTACACTAATTACATTAATTTACATTAATTGACTGAATTGCATTGATTGATTTACATTAATTGATTGAATGTGATGAAATTAATTAAATTACACTGAATGTATACCAATGGACCCTTGTAAAATTAATGTTGCTGTTTTGAAGAAATCACAAAATTTCGAAGAACTCCATTTAAAAGAATGATCAGTGTTATGGGCCCAATCCAACCAAACAATGTAATTGTGAATTTTAAAACCACTAGCACGATCAATTATTCCCTGAAAATTTGAATGAAAACTAATTCGATTACTTATCCAAAGCAGCAACTCGAAATTTCATTTTTGCACTGAATAATATTATATATGTGGACAACGCAACCAGGAATAAAATGATTATTCCACAGTAGCTGTGTAGCACAACGGAAAGCAGTGTTGAGGTCTGAAGCATCCTCAAAGCGAAGAAGAGCAGTAGTGAAAGGTTGCGGAAAGTGGAGGTAGATCACATTTTCTTTTCCTTTTTTATTTTTATTTTTTACAGATAAAACATAGTTTAGTAAATAACAATTTACATATGTATTGATGGCTTTCATACTAAATTACCTAAAATTAAACAAAAAACTAATTCGGTGAGGAAATCTTTTCCAGACACCTCTAAAAACAATCTATTTTGGAAAATTTGGTTAGGAATGACTGGTATGGATATGTATTTTTTAAACGGGTTCTATGAGGAGTTTTCCGTAAACTGAAGTTGTCTAGGTGTGTAATTGAACGTATGGAGTGATAGAACTGGGCAGAGATATGTCATATAGTGTTGTATGGAGTCAATTTGAAATTCTTTGTGGAGCTATGAGTTTGAGACAAACCAAGGAGCATTTGTGATAGTTCTAAAAAACTGGTTTTGGACTATTTGGAGCTTGTTTAGGTTTGTTCTTGCAGCGGAGATCCAAACTGGACAGGCGTAAAGTAGGAGTGGTCTAATGATACTTTTATAGATGGATATGGTTGTTGGGAATGGTAGGTGTGAAGATCAATTAATGATGGGTTTTAGTTGGTGTATCTTATTTTTTTGTGTTGGTTCCAGGGAACCAGGAAGAAAATATTTGACGGTATTATTTGGAGGGAGCCAGTTAATGGGTTCATTATTTATTGTGAGCGGTGCTGGAGGTGTATAGAGTCTTAAAGTGAATATTTTAATAGCTGTTTTGGTAGGATTCAATTTTATTTTTAAATATGTTGCTCAACTGTCTATGAGACAACTGAAGAGAATTTCTGATATTTACCAATGAATTACCGGCTAGGAAAATTGCAGTATCATCCGCGAATTGGGCTGTTTGTATGTTGTCTAAATTCGGGAGGTCGGATACATATAAATTAAAAAGTGTAGGGGATAGTGGCGATCCCTGTGGTCAGCCAGCACTTTTTTGTCTTGGATTTGAATGATGACTGTTGACGGTAACTGAGAACGTTCTATTTTCAAGGTAGGAGGATATTATTTGTATGAAATAATATGTACCTATCTTTTTAGTTTTAAATCATTGCTCTGTGCCATACTCTATCATAGGCCTGGGTGATGTCAATAAAAATCCCGACTGTGTGCTTTTTATTTTGAAAGCCTGTGTGGATATATTCTGATAGCCGTAAAAGTTGATAACTGGTAGAGATTTTCTCCAAATTGCTGTTTGGGAATTGCGTTAGTCTGAATCAAAAATGATTTTAAGCGCGTAAGGATAGCTTTTTCCAATATTTTCGCAAAGGTAGGGAGCAAACTAATAGGACGGTAACTTTCGACTAATTAGGGGTTCTTATTTGGTTTGGGAATCGGTATGATGACAGCGTGCTTCCATGTTAGAGAAAAATATCCGATTCTGAGACACGAATTATAAATGTTTGTGATGAAAGCCAGTAAGGAAAGTGTTTGACTATTATATTACTTATACTATCGTATCCAGGAGATGTTTTAATTGGCAGTTTGGATATGATATTTTTTATTTCTTTGGATGATATTAATTTAATTCTTGGGTTTGGTTCGTAAGTGGGAGTAATAAATGCATTATTAATTAACTGATGAGAGGGATGGTATTGCGTGGTGCTGGTGGTAAAAGTGGACGAAAAATATTTGGCGAAATTTTCGGCCTTTTGGAAGGGAATGTATGCACTTGTTGTTGCTGATTTGATTGGAGGAATTATAATTTTTTTCCTGAGTATCTTTTTTGTGAATTGCCAAATTGTGTTGGTTTGAGTACTGAGAGACTGGATAAGTTCATGATATTGTTTATTTTTATGATTTATTAATGCTTTTTTCAAGATATTGGTTGGTGTAATTTGTTTGCTTCCTATCATTTGTTTTGAATTCCGAATTTTGGGTTACCGTTTGGATGATAGAATTTAAAAATGATACTGATTGATCAATCTCGAGAGCGGTTTATAGTATTTTTATTTTGGGGATTAATGAATTTAATTCTGATTTAAACTTATTACAATCGATCTTACAAATTTTTGTATTGGGGAAAGGAGCATGAGGGGGATTTGGTAGGAGGTTACGAGTATGAGAATGTGGTCTGAATCTAACTCAAATATTGTGGAAGCGTTAAATTTATCGGACGAGTTGGTTATTCCAATGTCTAATATGTCGGTGTTCCTCGAGTTATCATGGGGGTAATACGTAGGTTCCGGTGTTGTTATTATTTTCAGTGTGGAGTTATTTATAAAATGTGCCAGCTTTGTTCCGTCCCGCTTTTTTTTTACAACCCCATGACATATGTTTTGCATTCATGTCTCCGAGCATTAAAACATTATTACCTGTTTGCAAGAGATTTTTGATGCTATTAATGTTTAATTTATGATCGGGAGGTTTATAAATGATTATAATTGTCCAAGATTTTTGTAATATTTCAGCATTAAGTGCAATTATTTCTATTTCATTGTAGTTAGGTGTTGGTATAAGGTGATGTTTTATGTTAGATTTGATTGCAATTAAGACTCCTTCTCTTTCGTATTATGTGATCTATCTTTTCTATATGTAATAAAGTCTGGACAGTAGAACTTATTGCTGGGTTTTAAATGCGTTTCCGTAACCCAAGCCACGTCAACATTATACGTATGGGGAAATTGCGTAAATTCTATTTTTTTATTAGAAATACTATTAGCATTCCAGTTCATGAAGGTTATTCCATTTAATCTATTTACTGCTATTGCTATTGTTATTAGTTAGGAGTGAAGATATGGAATTTCGGATGTAGTTGATTATGGTAGATATTACGGAATTTATGAAATTGATTATACTGGATGTGACTGCTTCGATTGATTGATTTTTTCGTGTTTACTGGCGCGTCATCTTTCGGATGTAGTTGATTATGGTAGATATTACGGAATTTATGAAATTGATTATCTTGCTTCGGTCATTACCGGCACCGACCTACCGTCGGCTAGTGGGGTTTCCCAACCAGGACTCTCCTACCAGCGGGCACCGCCCAGCCGGCACAAGCTCTAAGCTCCCGACCGGTCGCCCGGAATACGTGGTGTGTAGTGCATGTTAGTGTAAGTGTGTGTGTAAGAGGAGAGGATAGGACAAGGAAGAAGAAGGAAAGAGCGCGCGCGGTCCGTAGCCCGTTTGGTAGGGTACTGCTCCAGCATTCGCCTGGTGTTAATCGGAGAAACCACGGAAAACTACCGATCAGAGCAGCCGGTCGCTAGAATTCTCCTCCAGACAGCGACTGATTGTGACCTAGCTGAAAAGCTAGTGTCGAAAATCCTGCCGCCGTCAGGAATCGGACCTAGGACTTCCCGGTTAGAGGCGCTGCAGTGACATCAGTTGATGCACTGAGCTACTGCTACCGGTATTGCTTCGATGATGCTATTTAGAAAGGAACTATTTTGTTGGTTTCCATTTTGGGTGCTATTGGGGTGTCTATGATTGGATCCAGCGGAAGTAGGGTTTTGCACGGGCGGAAGAGTTGGAGTGTGTGAAGTTATGTAGCTGTGATACTGGTAAGGAGGGGAACTCGGTAGTGGAGTGGATGTTGCCTGCAGTGTGCGAGGATGATTGGTTATTTGATGATGAATTTGTCATGGGTCAGTACTATGGGCATTATGGGAGTTGAAGTATGTGCAGGAAGTTCTGTCATCGGCCTTGTGCGGACCACTGTAGTTTCTACAAATGGGGTTTTTACTTTTATTTGGACAAAGAACTGATTGGTGACTTTGGGAACAGAAAGCACAACTTATTTGATGGTTACAATTGTTCTTAGCGTGACCAAAATCCAAACATCTCTGGCATTGCACTGGTCCCTGCGTTTTCTTCCTTCGCTCTGTTGACACTCTTAAATTACAAATATGATTAATGGCTAGAATATTTTCTATGGGGTCTTTACCATTGAATACTGCTGCTACAACGGGGATTCGGGCGTTGTTCTTGGTGAGTGTGGTTCTTTTAATTAGGGAAGGGAACATCTGCTTAATTTCTTGGAAAATTTCAATTTCTGATATCGATAGATCGACTTTTTAAACACAACTGAGATGTTCTTATTTAACGGGTCTTTGTATGTGTGAAAGCTTCTCTGAGTTTGGAGAAGGTATTTCACTATTTTACGAAAGTCCGTGGCTGTTTGGGCGTTTATTTTAACTTTTTGATTTTTTAAATCTGCTACGAAATTAGTCGAGACCTTGTTTTTTAATTCCTTTACGAATATGTTTAAGTTGGAAATATCGGCGACAAAGATGGGCGGAATTCTATTAGGGGGGTTCGTTGACTCTCGGTCGTCAATGTTTAAGTACTTGAATCTGTGTCTGGTACGTTGATATTTTCCTTTTCTAGAAGTCCAAATCTATTACCCACTGGCACTCCATATTCTATATGTTCTGGTGGTGAGTCACTTGCATTGATAGAAGCCCCTAAGAGCTTTTTATGTTCTGGCTGCGTATCACTATCACTCACTGACATTTTGCGGGCGACTGCTTCCTCCAGGTTTATGGGCTGCTGGTTTATGCCAGCTGTCAGGGCGGGAGTCCATGGTCACGGCACCGACCTCAGACTGTTGTAGGTGTGAAGTCTGCTGTTGCACTTCCATTACTTCAGGGGTGTAATCATTGAGGGAGATGAAAGATACACCATCGGAGCTCGTTGCAATGGTGTCCGTGTCTTGTAGGGTTTGCAGGGCTGCGCACAATACTTCGCGCGTGTTTGGATCGATGTCGGAGGCCATTGAATCACTGAGCGACGCTGCACTTTGCAGCACAGAGATCCAGATTGGATGTGACAAAGCACTTCACTGTTCCTATTTCCTCAACTACCCAGTACGTTCTAATAAAAATGTAGTTTAGTGAGAAAGTAAATTGCGGCAGTATGCCGCGATCAGCTGATGGTCAGCCCTTGCTGAGCACTGTGTTATCCTACCACTTAGCCGGATTCCGACGCGGTATGCGATAACACTGGTTTGAGTCACTGTTGCGCTAGAACTGACTGGGCTAGCAGAGCTGCGGAGCACGTCCGAACTCGACTGCGGTCCGATAAGGAATTACGAGGTCACACTGGGTAACAGTATCAAAGCACAGAGAAAAGGAAACGAAGAACAAAGGAGGAGAAGCGAGAGATTGTGAGGCCGTATTGGGATGACTTCCTTCTCTCACACACTCCTCATGCCAAGTTCGTGACATTACTTCTCTCTTAAGGCTAAATGCACCGAAAAATACTTATAGGAAAAATCAATAGATCGCAGCACTATCATACGAAATTTACTAGATCGATAACGTCTGAACAAATTGTCCGATTTTCGATCTGTAAACAGCATTGAACTCCTTTTTAAAATAGAATTCACGCTACGATGCCGTTTTTTCAAAAAAGATTTCCAAACAATTTTTGAAAACGTTTTCTCATAGTTCCGGGAAGAAATTAAAAAATGTGGGCTTATAGCGCGATGGCGACGTGCTTCCTGAATCCAACGCCGTGTCAATCATGCAAATCGGATGAATAGGAGCGGCGTAAAGTGAAATTTCGGAAAAACTACCTGATCCCCCTCCCCCTTTTTCCCTGCGTCACCCGACCCGCCTGGGCGCGGACGAACGACCAAACCCGGCCGCCTGCGGCACGGGAGGCCGAACTTTCAGACAGGCAAGCTGGGCAGTCAGTCCCTTTCAGTCTCAATATATTTTTCTTCACGTGTCAAACTAGTGATGCTGTTAGGCCTCATTCACAATGCAAACTTAAACGTAACCGTAACGTAGCCGCAAAACCTAGAAATGGGTTATAAAGCGACATCATTCACAATGCCTTGACGTAAACGTAGACGTGAGACGTAAACTTAAGGAGCTCGCAAGCTCCAAGCTTCTACGTTTAAGTTTACGTCGAAATTCTACGGAAGACCAATCAGAGAGCAGCATGAAAAGAAAAAACAAATGCACAGCAAAATCCGCGAGAAGGAAGGTCGACTCCAGATCTATGTATCTGGATCTGTGTGTATTGGTGTGTATAGTTGAAAGGTAGAGCAAAAGAAGTTTGTGGAGTTTTGGTACGAGTTGCGAAGTGTTGATTCAAAATGGCAAATAAAGCGCCTCCTTTTTTTTTTTTTTTTTTTTTTAATAAAGCGCCCCTAAAATTAATGCTGCAGAAGCTTGCTTGCAACAACACAAGCTGCATGCCCAAATCTCTCTCCATGACAAAATCTGAACGTGGCGTTAAATATATTTGCGGTGCACAATTTAAAGCTCACTGCTCGCATATAACCTCAATAGGTAGGGGCGCAACAGCTGCTCGCAAATGCGAAAGGTGAAATCGATAGGAGAGTCGAAAAAAAAGCTAGAAACGCAGTAGTAGTACTAGTATTTAAATATTGCTCAACCCTCTCTATAAACTAGTATGTGCGATCAGCAGTGTACTAATCTCAGTTCCCAGCTTGAGCGTAGTACTAATACATATGCCACGAGTAAGTCCGAAAAAATTTGTAGAATGAAATTGCAAAATATGGATATAAATATATAAGGAAAACGCTAAATAAACGAATATGCAAAATCAGATTTTCCTGCAATATGTAACATCAAATTTCATTAGAAGTAATTTAGTACAATTACACTGTGTAAGTATCCTTACAATACAATTTCAAATAAAAGCTAGCGATGATACATCACACACTTTCTGGCATTATTTCTAAATTTGCAATTTTCGAAAATTGATAGAGTTCAACGAAAATTGTAATTCTTTAAGCGTCCTTCTATCCGTGGAAAGAAATTGTTGTGATTTTTGAGATTTTTTAAATATATACATCAATTTCATTCTTAAATTACTCTAAAACTACGCGGTTTTGCAATAAACTTACATGACCTTTGCAATCTTCGAAAATACGGCGGGGTGGGCGAAAATGAGACCACCATTCATATTTTGTATCGTCTTTAAACAAAAAATTGGAGCTCTTTTTGAGAAAAAGTTACAATTGTTTTAATTGCCTATACTTCGCCCCAAATTGCACGAAAACTACTCAAATGTTTCAAAAATTAAACTTGATCTTATTTTCAGATCTGTCAGAACAGATTTCAGTAAGGAAAAAAATATATCATCAATATTATAGTTGAAGGAAGATGTCAAAAACCAAATTTTTAAAAAACGAGGACAAAATTTAATCAAATAATTTGGTGACGGTTTGAGAAGATTTCGAAAATGATTTTGAGGCTTAATGTAAAGGACCCTCAAAAATTAAAATATCCGTTTGAAACTCCCAAAGGATCGAGTTCTCTCAGGTAGATTCGGGAAGATCAATTTTGGAGAAAATTGGCAGAGCGGTTTGGGCGTTAGCGTTGACCATAAACGGACAGACATGTTTTGGTGTCAATCGATTTTAGGTATCAAGGACACATGTATTGTATTTTTTCGCTAGACCACGAGTTAGAAGAAGTAATGTAATATTTAGCAAGAGGATTTATCACTTTTACTTTACCAGGGCCCGACAATAAGAGTTTTCCGGTATCCGATTACATAATTTGTCGGAAAGTAGTTTTAAAATTAACAACAAAGAAAACAATTTTAAAATTTAGCTTCCGCGATTTTACTTGGGAAAACAGCTTCATCAGGTGAAATCTATCAAGACAAACGCCGTTTTGAGATCAAGAATCGAGTCGCAGGATAAAAGAGCTCGTGCGTAATTTCGGCTCATACTTTCTTGTAGAGGAATGATAACGGAAGATCTTAGAAGTAAAATGTATGTAAAATAAGATGTTAGGACATGGAATATTGGTGATATCTACACAATTAGTTCAATTTTCTTTTTGAAATCAGTTTCCAAATCGGAATCGATATTTTGAGTACCGCCTCAAATAATTGTTTGATGGTATTCGAAGGAAGACGGAAATATGTGAACAAGATATATAGTTTTATACGACTATTACAGATGATATGAGACCGTTTGTCTGTGTTACAGCATCATTAGTTTGACACGTGAAGAAAAATATATTGAGACTGAAAGGGACTGACTGCCCAGCTTGCCTGTCTGAAAGTTCGGCCTCCCGTGCCGCAGGCGGCCGGGTTTGGTCGTTCGTCCGCGCCCAGGCGGGTCGGGTGACGCAGGGAAAAAGGGGGAGGGGGATCAGGTAGTTTTTCCGAAATTTCACTTTACGCCGCTCCTATTCATCCGATTTGCATGATTGACACGGCGTTGGATTCAGGAAGCACGTCGCCATCGCGCTATAAGCCCACATTTTTTAATTTCTTCCCGGAACTATGAGAAAACGTTTTCAAAAATTGTTTGGAAATCTTTTTTGAAAAAACGGCATCGTAGCGTGAATTCTATTTTAAAAAGGAGTTCAATGCTGTTTACAGATCGAAAATCGGACAATTTGTTCAGACGTTATCGATCTAGTAAATTTCGTATGATAGTGCTGCGATCTATTGATTTTTCCTATAAGTATTTTTCGGTGCATTTAGCCTTAAGCAGTAGCCTAGAAAGGTCTTTGGATGCTCGGATGCACAAAGTCGAAATGCGGCCCCGGTCTGCAACCAACGTGAAATATAGAGTTTTAAATCTAATTGATATAACAATATGAAACACTGGTACATTGAAGAAAAAATGGATGGAGTGTGTGCAATCTCGCGATCAAATTTGCCACCAAGGCGCAGCCCCTAAAAGCTTTCCTCCCGCGTGGCCACCCACTATTAAGTACATACTTTCACCAACCTCTCAAGTCGCTCTCTGTGCATGCCAGCACGCTGCTGCTCTTCGAAAAATCCAACAAAAGGGCAATAAAAAAATTTACAGTGTCTTCCGCGCAAACCGCCGTTCTCACGGGCCCACGCCCGCCGAGAACATTGACCGCCGCTTGTCGGCGCCGCCACACCTGGGGTTTAAGCCCTCATTAGCCTAGGGCTGGGCCACCCCGGCGCGCGGCGCCCTTCACTCATCCCATCGCTCGCTACCTGACAAGCGACCAAGAAATGTGTACAAATATTTCTGGTAATCGCTTCGGGCCTCACTCGCAAATATAAGCCCGTTAATGTATCTCGCCGACAAAGAGAGCTTCAGGTGCACTGCCGGCCCGCCGCCCCGCTCCTTGGCCACCTGCAAGCCAGATGCCTCAATTTCCGTTGAAACGAAATCTAAAACACAAACGGGCCGCCATCGCGGGCACCTCACGTGACACCGCCTTCGCTTCCGATCGCCGCAAATGTCACGGACACTCCTAAGGATCACGAATAGGGAGCCGATCGCGGGCACGTCAAACTTTCTCGCCTTACCATAGGCCCAAGTCATAGCCACGTGACTCTCCCCTCCACGGCCTCAATCACACCCGCAATATAATAAATACTGCAACTTCGCTCCCACATGACGGAATTGACACAACAGAACTTCTCAAACTGCACTGCTCCGAACTTCTCAAACTGACTGACCAACAAAACTCAACAGAGTCGGCTGTTTCTGCTTCGCCTATCAAGGCGATTAGTACGGCCAAATTCAAGCCTGCCTCAAATTCGAGCCACTCGCGGGCCGCAGCCGCCACCTGGCCGAATTCACGGCAAACTCCGCCACCAGCTCCGGTCTTCTGAGTCCGCGCCCATGCCAGTTCGCACCACCGAACTGCCTGGAGCCAACCTCAGCCCGGACAGCGACACACTCAGCCGTGTGATTTGGGTTGGTGCCTTCCTTGCAACAAAACTAAGTAAGCTAAACCCAACCGTAGTTCAATAAAGAAGAGCAGTCAGTAACTTTATAAACTTTCAATGGTTCTCCGGCTTACTATAAATAAAACCAACTGTATTCATACTATGCAATTACTATGCAATTAAATTTATATTCATTCTCATTGAATATTGTCTATCATTCCCCTAAAGGTAAACAATCCCCTGAAACCCGTTCTGATCCCCGTATGTAGTCGTACTCGCAGCACGGCACCTCACACGGGCTGCATCTGCTACAGAGTGAGATTTGTTTTATTCTTTGCGGATATCCGCGAGGTTCGTTGTTAAGAGCCCTAACATCGAGGGGACCGGTATAATGTGGTTTTGTTGGTTTATTTCAGAAAATAATTTTTAAGTTCTTTTAATATTGTTTGTAATCAATGGGATCTCGATTATATCCATCAATCGCCGGTTGATATTCGGTTATTCTCAACTGATCGCTTGATCATCAATCACTCCTTTCAAAATTTCATCGACCTCTGAGGAGTCAATACCGACACCTTTGGAAATCCTGGGGTTTGTTATAAAAATTTAATAAAAATTACATACGAGTTATACGCGTTTTTACAGTGTTTCACTTGTAACACAATATCTCAATTAATATTTAATATATTTTTAATAATTCTTTTTCTAGAATAGAAGGAAATAACTGCTGCATTAAGTAAACCTCACTGTTTTTATGGAAGTAAAATTGTAAAGCATTAAAATAATTCTAAATTTAAAAAAATTGGATTAAAAGAATTTGGGATTTATTTTGTTTCAATTTCTATTGAATTAATCTCTTCAAGTATTGTATGGTGGAATATTATATGTAGTTTACATAATAACCTGACAAGTAGCCTGTAAAATACTGAAAGAATCATTTCAATATCTCTATTAGTTTCCGAGTTATGAAGCATTTTGTAATCAATGCGAAAGAAAAATTAACTTTTCAGAGGAAGTAATTAAAGTTTTAGTGCCTCTGCAGCGTACGTTACATCTTCTCCTACCACTTCTCCTTCCCTCTTTATTTTCCTCCCTCTCAAGTACTTTATCCTGCTTTTGTTCTCTTTTTTTTTTTCAGTTGAATAACTAGTTTTTATTTGTACTTTCTCGTATACGTAAGTATATACGGAGTAATGTATGTAGAATAGAGAAAGTTACGGAAATGCTACGGAATAGGAAATGCTACGGAAAATCGATTTCGAGATTTCAACGGAAATACACATTTTGGGGTTCGCTGATACCGAAAAAACGATTTTCTTTTCGAAACGTCCATCCGTCTGTGAACACTTCTAGCGCCTAAACCATACGTACGATCTTTTCCACATTGAAGTAACCCCTAACCATCGGGCTCTAGTCGAAGCTTCGAATTTTCAAAAACATTCTTTAAAGTTTGGGGGTGCGTTACTTAAAGACCCTCCGGATATTTTCAAAATTTTCTCAAAACTGGCTCTAAATTTTTCTCTTAAATTTGTTGTAAGAATACACTTATAAAGGTGGCATTGGATCTATATTCGCGGTTAAATCAGAATTTTCGAAAATTGCACAAGTTTGAATTTTTTTCGGCGTCTGATTACAACTATAAAATTCAAGAGCGATTTTTCCTTCAAGTGAAATTTGTTGGCCATAAATAGTTGTTTCATTAAGATCATGTAGATTTTTTTGAAAATTTTAGTAGTTTTCGTGCAATAGTGCGTGTATTACTTGCAATTTGAAAAAATTACTAAAACACGATTTTCTCAAAAAACGCCCCCAATTGTTTCTTTCAATGTTTGGTAGGGGTAGTCCCAAAGAAACCCTATACGATGACATAAACGCCATATTGCAGTATTCTTTTGTATGTTTTTCAAAAAAAAATTCTCTATGTGAATTTCTGTATGTTTTATCAAAAATTACAAAAATGTAATTTTTTTACTCGTGTCTCACATCAGTAATATTTACATTAGAGGCAATTTCTTCACATTGTTATATTTATAAGTACATGTATTTCAAATATATCTTAAACATATTCTCGAAAACTCAACAGGTTTCTATGAAAATGAGCTCAAATTTACGCATTTTCAGAAACGCTCGAACGCTATTTTGTCAAAAATAGCGTTCATGGGTCAAAAGTTTTTCTTCATACCTTTCCAATGAATAGTGTAAAGTGCTCTGTTTAATATACCGTAATTTTTTTTTTTCGTGTAGATGTTTGTTTTTTCAAAAATTACACAAATGTAATTTCTTTTAAATATGTCTCACGCTGTTAATATGCACATTCTCACCAATTTGTTTACATTACTGCATTTGAGAGTGGGATTTCTACAAATTACTTCAAATGAAGTTTTTCGAAAAATCAATATATTCCTGTGAAAAAGGCGCTTCAAATGTCACATTTACAGTAAAGCTTAACGCCGTTTTAATAAAAACGGCTCCAAATTTTTCAATTAAAATTTATATTTAGGATAAAAATTTAGTCTGTTTTAATATTCGTAAAATAATATTTCGATTCTACCATTTGGAAACCAAAAAGTTGAGACATTTGAAAAAAATGTACTTTAGAGGCGATAGAAGGCAGCAGGCAAGAAGGAGGGGCAAGAGTGTGTAATACCAGTCCACACCAAGGAAATTAGGAAAGTTTACTACGAGAAAGTCTGTGCCATTCTGTAACCCCTCTAGTTTAATGTCACATGCTTGCATTCCCAAAATCATGTTTCAAGGGGAGCTAAGGAGGCGTGGCAGCGACGCCATCTTCAAAACAATTATATCATTGAAAATATCGCCGATAGAAACAAACGGATTTCACCACCAGAAAGTGCAGTAAATGACGCATTCAGAATGGCAAAAAAAGTAATTTTCCATCATTCTCTGTCACTTTTGCGTAGACATAACTTAAACATGCCTGTTCCCAGAATCAATTTTTTTTATTTACTGAGGTCGCTTTTCAAAAGGTCAAACAGCGACCACTGTAAGTAACATTGGCGTTTATTTATTTATTTATGTATTTATTTTACATTGGCAGACATTACAACGTTCAGCCGTGAGGCTTTTCAGTTGATTGGGCGAGCATCGTTGTATAAGCAAAGTGTGAAGGGGGTAATTTCGTGTTACCTCCCTGGTAATGATTATAACTTCAACCAAAGTTATTGCGAGGAAATTTTGTTAGAGAGTAATGATAGGGTTTGGAAAGAAGATACTATGGGACGGACAGGTAAATGCAAGAAATGTTCTTACCTTATCTAATGTCAGAGAGATACAGGAAACTGTGAAATGAAAGTCTGTTTGTTAGGCGGGAGAGTGGGGGTTGATCGGTAGGTGATTCGTAGGTGACTGCATCTTGCACATGAATTAGATTATTGAAGAAATTATGTGCCAGCTTCGTAATATAGGAATTAATTGGTTCTATTGCAAGATCGTTGTGAAGGGTCTGGTTGCTGACAAACCAGGGGGCGTTTACTATTATTCTTAGCATTTTGTTTTGGAAGATTTGTAATTTCTTTAATGTGGATGGAGCAGTCTGTGACATTCGTAACCTTGAACTGTGAAAGATTAAAAAAAAATAGGTGAGTTTCGGTTAAACATGCTATGTCAATATCATGTGATACTAGAAAATGTTTTAGTTCAGATCGTTTATTAAGACCACCTCGACAGTTCCAGTTTTCAAATGTTAGATTGTTGAAGCATGGCGTTTTAAACATGATTCTGGAAAATAGAGCTTAGAATTGAGGTTTTGATATTATTAATTAAAGTAGGGAGGAACGATTGAATTAAATGACTAAAGAAGTTGACAATATGGATAGTTAGGAACTCATTTAGGTTAAAATTTTCATTTGCTGAACTATTTGATGAAGCATCATTAACATTGAAAATGAACGGTGTACCATTGACTGATGTTAAGGCAACACAATTTTTTAGGTCCCTCAATCCAGTCAAACCTTAAATGGAACGTCCATTTAAATGAGTTGAACACAAAATTAAGTTCATTATGCTACGCTTCAGAATTCTTGCAAATTCAGTCAGCCAACATTCGGGAAATATACACAACGAACAATATGAATACTGTTCGTTGTGTATATTTCGCGAATATTCCCGCCTGAGATATGGCATAATATTCTGGGGAAATACATCTTATAGCTCCCAGACTTTTAGATTACAAAAACGAATTGTACGAATAATAACCAAATCCCACCCACGTGATTCATTTAAGCCTCTCTTCATTAATCTAGGAATTTTACCATTACCTTGTCTGTTATTTACGAATCAGTGGCTTTTGTAAAAAATGACTTGCTTAAGGGCGGGAATACATTTTCAGAAAATGCCGATGTCTATTACTATAACACTCAACGTAGAAATCATATTCATCAGGTGACGGTATCAACAACTCATTACAAAAAATTCACATACAATACATGTACATTATTTTACAACACTTTGCCAGATGGCATTAAACGATTAAATTCGATAGAAAAGTTTAATTCGCAAGTGAAATCGTTTCTGCTGCAATAACTGTTTCTATACAATTAGAGACTATACTTAGCATCACAAGAAAAGTAATATTAATTTTAACAATGATACATAATGCATTATTTATCATTTGAACTGCATAAATGTGTATAAACAACCTGTAACAAGTATTGTATTGCAGCCTCCTGGTCAATGACCCCCATCTCGATCAGGTTTTTCGTCCAGTTTCCCTCATCCATTGAGCAAATGCTGAGATGGCCCCTTGTTTTGCTTCTGGGCATAAATGTAACTTCATTTTCTGTGCACGTCTTCTAGAATTCAGTGGGAAATACAATTATTCAAATTATTGTTTCCATGTTATCGCGGCAGAAAGTATTATTCCGAAGGACAACATGGATAAGAGCCAAAATTTATTGCTTTTTTATCCTTGAAAATAGATTTTATTACATGGGAGCTTCTTCAAAATTTAAGTATGTGACTTAGTGTAGGGATCACAGAATTTTGAAAATGTGCACACAATTCACTTTTCCCCATAGCACGTCATGCGCAGTTTTAACTGCTTTTTTTGACGTAAAATAAATAAATAAACATTGGTAGAAGTAGGAGGGGGATTTTGTGGATGCGTTAAGGGAATAAAATTAGGAATTGGATTAGTGAAAGACAGGCGAGGAAACTCTCTAGCTTGATAAGTAAAATTATTATTATTATTATTATTATTATTATTATTATTATTATTACTATTATTGTTACTATTATTATTGGTTGAAGGTGGATTTTTAGATCCCTTACCGGTTTTGTTTGATTTAGATTTTGAAATTTTGTCATAGTATGAAGAAACGTTCGATCTTACATTTGCCCTGTGTCCCTTCACTTTGCAGTTACTGCATACTGGTATAAAGTTGCTCGGTTCCTTACAATCTTTAGTGAAATGATTTCCCGTACAAATAGCCCAGTGAATTTTTCTATTGCAATAGTTTTTGGTATGATTATAATCTTGACAACTTGAGCATTGAACTGGCCCTGCGAGACGTTTTCGGTGTTCGACATGAACAACGGCATGGCACAGTCTAACTAATTTGAATATATCTTGCCATCTATATTCTTTCACGATTATCACAGAATCGACAGGAATTGGCTGACCTTTATTATGAAGTCTATTCACTTTCACAACTTGAACGTTTTTCGATGTAAGTTCTGCGAGAATTTTATCTTCAGTAATGGATTGATTAACATCCTTTATTACAATAGATAATCTTTTTGATAATGGGTCAGCATAGGTATGAATGGATTTGTTGTTTGTATTTAGCATGTTCACTAACAGTCTGTAGTCTTCGCTATTTTCCGTTTGCATTTTAATGTTGCCAAATTTTTACTCTGTAGAAAATTCTTTTTAGGTACTTTTTAAGAGATCGTGAATTTCTGTGAGATTATCAATGATATACACAAACACTGGGGGGATCGGATTAATTTCCTCAGCGTCTTGGAGATTTTGTAAAGGGCTGAAACTATTGCAAATGGGGGCTGAATATCCTACACTTTGATCTTGACTGATTTTCTTCGCTGGCACATTTGGGTCACTCTTACTACGCGGTCTCTTGGACGATTGAGCTACAGGTACAGAAGAATTCTTGAAAGTACTTACCTGAGAAGTTGATGTACCGTCACTTACATTTGAATCGGAGTGAATATTTCCGTTGGAGAACGTTCCACTTCGAAGGTAGAATTCTGCACCTGGTGAGACGTGGTGTTGGCCAATTACGTGGGAATCCATGTTTTCAGACTCCATGTTTTACTGATAAATTTCTTGATGACCAAATGATGATTGCAGTAGATGAGCCGACATCAGCTCATTTTGGGTGTCAGAATTCAATATGTTGAGAGATTCCGATATGCACTGGCCTACGCCAGCGCATGATGTCGGGTCTGGAGTTATTTTAACTACAAGATTTATGACACTTTTCTACACATGAACACTTGTCAACAAAAACACAGAATAGTTTGAGAATACTAGTTTACACAGTTACAGACAAAGACAGAACAACACTTTGCACTTGAAAGACCGGGCCTAGACTGGTTCGGCCTCTCCGGTGCTAACGAAGGCGACTACTGATAACGATGTGCTGCGCTCAGCGGTCGGGACGAGAAAATGAACATTGGCGGTAACGGTAACCATATACGGTTTGGGACTCACACAAACATCTATGCTCCCGGCGGGATTGGAACCCGCTCCCGACATGAGTCAGCTGCAGTTCTTGAGCCCTAGCGAGCAAAGCTGTTCAGGCCGACGAATCAATTCTTTGATCTTATGAATTTTGAAGGGAAAAAAGCACCTCCGTTCTGGCTTTGTGCCTTCATAAATCCCAATGGTATGGTCTACTGCGGACGGCGTTGCGCATTTGCATGTGCATGACCGCCCCGTTGCTCCGCGTTCTAACACCGTTCTTTACGACGAAATTTCCTAACGTCTCAAGCAGCAAGCTTCATCAAATATCTAGGGGTAACTAATGAAAACAAAATACTTTTTATTTATTCTCATTTAGGCTGATTTTTTAAAATGATTGATTAATGATCTGAAAGTGTTTGAATACTCGTAGAAAATAATACCTAAAGAAGTATATTATTGAAAATTTCATAAAATATTTGTATCGATTTTTTAAAATTTTTATCATGTTTAAAATCATTTTTCGTAAAAAAATTACAAAAAATTGGTTTTGTTGTATTACAGGGGTATTATAAAAATTGAGTCTTTCAGATTAGTATTTGATTTTCCCTTCAATCAGTAATATACCTACTATATTTTTCAACATAATATGGTAATATTATAGATATCTGTACTGATTCTCTTCAAGAGAATGTGTATAGCAAACCATAATATGTATTTCGTTTTTTCACAAAAAAATCCCCACCTTTTTTTAACTTTCCCACACAGATTCTTCGGATTACGTCATTAAATTCACAGATCATTGGTGCGGGACACCCCTGCTTTTGCCTCACGGGGCGTGATTCCGGGCAGCGCAATGCCGCACAATTTATGCGGCGGGCGGATTTTTTGTGCGCGCGCAACCGATCTCAGAGGGCAGGCTGAGCCTTTGAAATATGGCCGCGCATCGCTTCGTGGTTAATTTCTCTGCTGCGGGCCGTGCATTGTCCGCGCTCTCTTTGTGTTCCTGTGCCTCCCAGCGCTGGCTTTCCTCTCCTTCCTGCTTTCTCTAATCTACGGCGGCGGGGGCGTAAGGAAAACTTGCGTGATAGTGGGTTCATTACCTTTGTTTCCTTTTGGGATATTGGGATGAATAAGAGAAAAAAATTTCAATAACAGAGGTCCGCAATTCTTTTTTTTAACATGTTAGTGTCATGTCATGTTAGTGTAGGATGTGTTGTCATCCTGAAGGAAAAATAATGGTGAGTAAGACTATTTATCAGTTTTAAGACATACCAAATTATTAAATCTTATAACTTTACTTAACAAAAACATAAATAAGTAAATTGTGGCACTTCTTCCTGCGTTTTGTTCAGAGGAAAAGGAAAGAAAGGTCTACGATCAAGATTCGTTCATGCTTTCCGTACGAATAATATATGATCACAAAGGTCTCTATGGGAAATCCCCATATTATTTCAACATTTTCAACCCAAGCACACAAACTTATACCGTTTGCTATCTCTCTTTTTGTTCTTTCACCTCACGCACTCTCGCAGTTCTGTCTCTCTCTCACACTTCATATCATGACTCATCCTCTCATTAAATTAATTAAATCACTCTCACTCCTCATTCATTATTTTATCATAAACAGTTATACTGAACAAGTTGCCAAGGTTATATCACCTCAGTTTAAATTAATTATACATATGTTGGATGTCTTAATAGCTAACTTAAAACTAATACAGAAGTAGAGATTACCGATCAGGCTTCTCTAGTCGGGATCTAGTTCGGAGAATTTCTTGAAGAAAATGTGAAAGGGAAACTTATTTTGTATTCTGGTTCTTTGTGATGGTTTTCGCCTAGTCTGTGAACTGATAGGGAAGTTATTCGGGATATGTTTGAGAAGAAGTTGGTAGCTAGGTGATATGACGGTCTATAGTCTCTAGGTCGAATTCTTTATGTAACTGTTTATTAGTGACAACCCCATGGAGCGTGTGAAATAATTCTGAAAAATTGATTTTGTACTATTTGCAGTTTCCTTTGGTTAGTTTTTGCTGCGTTTAAGCAGATTGGGTAGGCGTATAGTAGCAAGAGTTTTATTATTGCTTTGCATATTTGTAACGTTGAATTATATGATAATGGGCTGGATATGTATATTAAAAGATTTTATTGTATTAGCTTAATTCTGACTTGATTCTGACTTGAGTGATCTGGCATCTAGTATATGCTGCTTCCAATTTAATTTTGTACCCATATTCAGTCCTAAGTATCTGATTGGTTGATTTGGAGGAAGGCAGTTGATGATTTATTGTTTAACATTAGCGGTCTCGGGGATAGTGTGGATGGAGTGTGAAGGTATTGGCGACCGTTTTGGTTGGATTAAGTTGAATTTGGTATTTTGAAGTCCAGCTGCCAATTAGGTTAAGATACAATTGAACTTCGTTGCTGCACTCAGTAAGTGAAGGACCGGAGTTATAGAAGGCTGTATCATCATAAAACTGTGCACAGTGGATGTCGTTTAGTTTGAGAATGTCTGTAACATATAAATTAAATAAAGTCGGTGATAATGGAGATACGTGTGGTAGACCATTGGGACATACGGGTGGCACATTGAATCTCGCCAATGAATGGGCGAAGTGACGACTTATTGAATCGATTAGATAACCAATAGAAACCATGTAAATTCTCAATTATTGAGTCAGTCATTTACGTTTGTTTTCTACTTGTTTGTGTTAATACACAGATGTCCTGGAATAAATGTAACACAATCTAGAATATGTAGGGAGAAGAAAATTGCTCCCTTTCACCAATGAACGTGTTCTGAGACATTTCATAAAACGTGGTTATAAACGTGATGTTTACCACTGATTTTTAGTAAAGTCCTGACGTTCGGCAGGTCACAACCTCGCATGAGTTTGAAGCCGCTAAACCACAATAGAATTTGGAGAAGAATAGGTTTGAAGTATTCGAAGTTAAGGTGTATTTGCGTACACAATTTCATGATAGTCGGATTATCGGTTGAAAAGGTTTTGGAGGATGTATAAAAATACATTTATATATATATAAATATATATATATATATATATATATATATATATATATATATATATATATATAATAGATAGTAGAGTATTTTAATCCTGTTATTTGCTTCTTTGGTAGCTTTATATATTAACAGATGCCTACTCAAGAATTATTTCTCAAATAGTGAGATCAGTTAGTAATATCTCCGGGTATATTACCTACAAATTTTCCATTCAGATAAAATAATAACTTTCTGGAGTCTACCCAAATTAGATTAATGAACAATACGTATTGAATTTTATTGCATGTGTAGACAACGTACCCTGCGATACTCGCGTATTAATCACAATCTTCTATTAGAGGAAAGGAATGAATTCACCTCTAGAGAATCCCCGCCCTAACTTGCCTTCCCCGCTTTCATCCACCTTTCACCTGCCCCGATGCTAACCGGCTGTGACGCCCGACCTTGGCTCTCCCGCCTTCACCCATCCTTCAACCTACCTCCTGCCGCCCTACCTTGCTTACCGCCTTCACCCCTTCGACCTCCTCCCCCACCCATCCCTACATTCCTTGATCTTCAAATATTCAAAACCTTTTTGCGCAATTGTAGTGAATAAAATGTATTTTGCAGGAAATTGTGTGGGATTTAAAAACGTTTTAATTCGCTTTGGTCAATTTACTCACAGTTTCACAATATTCGCGAAAAAAGTAACGACTGCACACTCAAATTTTGCTTGAGAAATAATTTTTAAAAAACTTCATGCACGCACTAATTTTTCTCGTGTTTCGAAGGTCACGCATTTCATAAGAATAAAGTTGAAGATTTTTATTAAAAAAATCATTCCTTTTTCCACAACAAAATAAAGTGAAAAAAATAGACGAAGATTTGCCTGACAAAACACCGTCTTTCAGTGAAAACCACTTCAAAGTCGGCTAGCCCTTTGAAGAGACAGAGTTTACTCCGGACAAAAATCATCAAAACAATTGAATTGGTTTTTATGTAATCTAAATAAGCAAATGAGATTAGTCAGTTATTTTTAAATCTCAGACATACACTTCAATTTTATTTGAATAGAGGGTAGATTGACTGTCGTAATATACGATATCAATTTCTGCCACATTATTTTGCAGACTGCACTTATTAATGTTTCTAAATGAGCCATTATACTTTTCGTAATGTAGATTAATATGCACGTTTGAGAAGCACATTCGCTGGAACGATCCATGAATATTCTCTTCCACATTTAGCTTAATTTAGTTAATTTCACGAACAGTTATTTTCCCTTTATTATTTACCCAAGAAAAAAAATTGGACCGACGCGACGTAATTAATACAGCCAGCAGCCCCCATTAATCAAGCAGTGCTCACGTGTGTTATCTCATTTGAAGCCGTGAACCCAGGGCTGCGGTATCGGATGCCGCGATGTTGCGGACGAGACGTCGACAGAGGCGCTCCCCCGCGGGGGGGGGGGAGGGGGAAGGGGGCGACCGGTGGCGGGACAGAGTGGGCGAGACGCGTTTGACAGAGAGGGCAAGAGACAAACGGGCACTAAGCGGGTTAAAGATAGCAGTGCGGAGCCTGGATGATGAGGTGAATGACGCAATGGCAAACAAAGAAAGAGACGAGAAGGTTGAAAAGAGAGGAGAAAAAGGCGTATACAGGCGGATAAACGAAAAAAGAAAGCGAAGAGATGAATGTACTCCAAAGAGGGTTAATTAAGAACGTTGGGATATAAATGACTGGTGAAATGGTTAGTGTGAGTTAAGCTGAACTAGTTTTGGGTGAATGAGGTATGTATTACGAGATGGTTAGGAATACTGTTTATTGAAAGTAAAGAGTAGGGTTTTAGAGTTTGGAATTTGCTTACGAGGGAAACAATTGGGAAGATGATTGGGGAAGGAACGAGAGCATAAGACTGGCATTGGGTTTCAGAGAATCCCAGAGGTACTGAAGCAGAATGAGAGTAATTATGCTTCCAAGATGACAAAAAGCGAGAGAGCAATTGAGCGAGAGGGAGAGCGAGCGAGAGGGCGAGCGAGCGAGAGGGAGAGCGAGCGAGAGGGAGAGCGAGCGAGAGGGAGAGCGAGCGAGAGGGAGAGAGGGAGGAGAAAGGGGAAGGGCGAGGGGGAGACGCTACATGCGTGGGGCGGTCCCCGCACGTGTCCGCCCGGACATCCATCTCTCCTCTCTTAATGCTGCCTGGTGGGCGCAGACGGGCTGTCAAGAGGGTTCCGACAGCGGCTCAGCCTCCGAAGTCCTGGAGCGCTGCGAAATCCGTTCAGAGAGCTGGCCAAAACCACTCAACAATGTCTGTTTCAACCAACTACAAAGGACTGTGGAATTATAGTTTTGGAAATTGTTTCACCCCTTACTGTACCTATATTGCAAACTATATAAAATCAATCTCAACCATACAATGTAGAGCTTGGTTATTTAGAATACTATTTATCAGACTTCGAAGACGAAATGTATAAGCAAGTAAAAGAAAATTACTTTTGTTTCAATGAATCAATTCATTGAAATGAATTCAATCGATGTTAACAACAGCAAGAACAAGATATGCATTGATGATATTTGGATTATTCTTATTAGTTTTTTGTTGTAATTTGACACGTGATTTTTGGAACTTTTTAATTGACCAAAATTTACATGTCACTCGTTGCAGTAATCATGTTGCTGAGAACCATTTCCAAATAAATATTTATGCAACAAGTGCAGAAAATGAGTCTTTGGCGAACAAACGAAATGTTAACGGTCGGGGCGGCGATAGAGATCAAATCTGATATTTTGAAATGAGTACCCTAAAGACACTTTTGTACGAATTGTGTACAGTATTTTTAGCACGAAATAATGGAAGGTTGTCTTGGGATTATTGTGAATATGCGAGGTGAAAGCAATGTTTGTTAATGTTTGCTCAGTGTTTTGTTTACTTGCAGTGTTGTTTCACATGACCGTGACATCTTTGAGGAAGGGTACGGCAAAATCTACTTTGGGTGGGGGCTTTGGGAACTATTATGATATAAATGTCGACGCCCAGTAGATTGGGCATGTTCCAATATAAGTATTTTCTTGTACCAGACTTTATGAAATAGTGACATAAACATATTCGAATATTAAATTTGTTTTTTTAAAATAACACGTATATGTCTATTAAAAATGCCTCTCAAACACCCACTTTGATTTTACGATGTTATCTTGTCAATTTCAATTTGATATGATGGAAACAGGATTTAAAGAGGCCAATATAATTTGATTACGCATGTCAGTTTTGTCAAAACAAGGATGCATGAAGAGTGACAGGCAAATGGGGAATATGAGGTTGTTACACTGGATATTTTCAATATTCAGAACAGAGAAGACCGTGTTTACTTCGTTCATTTGACTTGCACACACATCCTAACAGAAAGGCAAACACATGAACGAATAGACAAGTCTTCAGAAATTCCTTTTTGTTTTCACGCATACCATATTCGTATATGCCATCTTTTCTAAATATACACACCACTCGTTTACTCCCTTCCTTATAAATACAAATAAAATTACTTTTATAATATTTGAATCTTGTCTTTCTAATACGGGTTGTGATACACCATTCCAAAGAATTTATATATCGTGAGTTCGCGAAATCGATTCTATACAGGAAGTCGAGAGTAGTGTAACATCTTTCTTTTTTATATTATATTGTCTTTAATAGTCTTTGAACGTTACCATAAATGCCTAAGTGTATTCCAAAATATTTATAATGATCGTAATACCATTTCCAATCATTTGTTTCCTTATTTTAACATTTCTCAGTAATCGTTCGTCATGTTTCTGAGAATATTCGACTGTATCACTCCTAATATGGAAAATTAATTGATTATCACGGAAATTCTTTTATTTATGAAACATTTCATGGTTGCGAAGTGTCATTATTTATAAATATGTCCGGTTTTTATTTATTTATATTCTCACAGTCTATTTTGGGCACAGTTCTTTAGTATATCAATCAGTTAAAGAAAACATCTTTCACTCATGCACATTCACATGTATTCGTTCTTATTAACATATGAAGTTAAAGTGTTTTTAGTCCTAATCCAATGTTTTGTATTTATTTTGGACGCGTCTTATTGGACCGTCACATATAATAGAGAAAGTATTTAAATGGTGCGACAAAAAGCGGCGATTTTACTTTCTCACCTACCACTCTTACTACCCCAGGAAGGTAATTTTTAAGAAGATAAAATTAGCATTTGCATTTAATGCCGTACAAGCCAGGGGGTCCCATCCAAATACATTAGACTCTTGAAGTTGATATACAAGAACAACTCAGCTTAGGTGAAGACTGATATTGAAAGGGAAGTATTTAAGATCAAAAGGGCAGTCAAACAAGGTGACACAAAATTTTCACTTGTTTGATGGAAGAAGTTTTCAGAAAATTAAACTGGGAACATACTGGCATAGCAAAAAATGGAAGACGATTCAAAAATCTCAAGTTTGCGAATGGCATTGTTCTATTGGTAACTTCCCACCATAAACTACAGCAAATGTTAGAAGAGCTAAACAATGAAAGTCAAAAGGTAGGACTTCAATTAAACCTAAATAAAACATTAACCACAAAGAAAAAACAACACAAGTGAAAGCAAATCAGATAGAGTACGTATCAGAATACGTTCATCTAGGTAAATTGATATCTTTCGGCAACAAACATAACAGTTAAATTAACAGAAGAATCACTCTGCCTTGGCAAACACTCTGGGGCCTATCTTTCATTTTACTTAACAAAACACTAGGTCTTAAAACAAAAAGAGATGTATTAGACTCCTGCATATTACCAACTTTAATATACGGGTGCCGAACTTGTTCGCTAACGACACCACAAAAATTGCAACTATCCAGGTGC
Source organism: Teleogryllus oceanicus (assembly GCA_964035755.1). Lineage (NCBI taxonomy): Eukaryota > Metazoa > Arthropoda > Insecta > Orthoptera > Gryllidae > Teleogryllus > Teleogryllus oceanicus. The sequence continues at coordinate 95,690,418 of CAXIVR010000002.1, read as the reverse complement.
CAGAGACAAATGGAGAGGAATATCCTCAACCTCTCAGACCATATAACCTGTACGTAAATAAGAAACAGAACCAAGATAAAAGATGCAACAAAACCAGCACATGTGCAAAAATGGAAATGGGGCGGCCATATCATCAGTCAGCAGAATCATCGGTGGTCATGTGCTACTACGGTATGAAAACCACGAACTGGCTGGCGTCGTCTTGGTAGGCAAGGCAAAAGATGGAAAGACAGCTTGACGGCTAGCCACGTGCAAGTCATTGTGGAGGTCACATTTCACTAGTTGAACAAAAGTCTACTAAGAAAAAGCAAAGAAGTGTTCCTTACTAAGCAGAATTTAGGAAAGTTTTTGTTAGATCATGAAAAGTTTCATAATAACACAAAATTTCAGTAATTTTTTGTTTTGTGTGTTATAGTTTAAATTTAAATTTCGTTTGTGTTTTTCTTTTAATTTACCTTTTTCCGAAATTTTTATTCAGTTAACCTAAGTATCAGTGGCGGCTCGTGGTCATACTATTAGGGTGTGCAACGCCTCTCTTCTCTCTACCTTCCTCCCCCCTCCACCCCTCTCTCTCACACACACACAGACTCACCCACACATTCCCATACATACAGGCATACATTACAAACATACACATTTATTCATTAACATAAATAATGACAATTAGAATCAAGGCATCTTATGAAGCTTGATAACATGTTGAATACTTCCTTTTATCACCAACGAGGGTTGACCGCATTTCTTTTCACAACATTCATTTCCACTTCGCTCAATAAGAACCCCTCCAGAATATTTACTACTTGTGTCGTGATGCATGATTCGGCACTCCCAGAACGTTTTTCAAAAGGTGTCAAGAAACACATTGATTCGAAACTTTTTTACTCGCACTTTTGCTATGGAGTATTTTCCATATACTCGCTGTACAAATTAAGCTTAAAAGTACAAGTTTCTATACCCAATACTAAAAAAATCTGGATATTTTGTCGTCTACACTGACTGACGAAACACAAAGTCTCGATCGCTTAAGTAAATGCTGTTTCCTTTCAGAAATTTTGTCTGTGACTTTTCTATTGATGTTATTTTAATATTTTCGATGCCATTCATTGTCAGTTGTACAAAAGCACTTCACAGAAAAACGAACACTCTAACTTCGGTTTTTCAAAATGCATTAAAAAGTAGCCTTCTACTTATGTTTACACAATACATTGGAATGATTTGTAATTGCAACTCCTTTAAAATGTGCAAATAACATTCGATTAACACAATACTTATGAATGCACACTGCACAGCAATGCGTTTGCGTTTCGCGCGCTACGAAGAATTGCTTTGGAAGGGGTGAGAGCTCATTTAAAGTGGAGAGATATCTCACACTTTCTTCCATCAATGCCACACTTACTTCTCTTAAAAACTTGTGCTAGTCGAGTGTTTTATCTTCACGACATGTCAAGGCACTTCCAGAGGTCACGCCTGCGCAGTAATATCCGCACGGTCTGGAGTGTGCTCCAACCGCCCATAAGCCACCATGTTCCCCTCTTTCCCCTTCAGTCCCGTGGGAGCCACCGACTCCGTCTGCTCGCTCGCATTTCCCGAGTGTGCTCTAGCGTGCTGTCACAATGGGCATTGGCGGCGGACTGTCAATTGCAGCTTCCGAACGGCACGTGTTTTAAAATATCTTGTTTTGGAAACGCTCTAAGAGGTCTTGTATTCCCCTCATGTTAAGAAATGTTTAAGATACATTGCACCGCAGTTATTTGGGTGTGCACATGCAAACGTGCGAATACCCACGAACCGCTACTGCTAAGTATAGATCAATTTATGTGAAATTATTGTAACATAAACCAACGAAACTGGGCACGCAACCCCTCCCTGGGATGTAATGGGTTAAAAGTAATAATAATAATAATAATAATAATAATAATAATAATAATAAATGATAATACATAGACATCGACAATATCGCGAGAAAACAGGTGCTGTTGTAGCACCACTAGTTTTAACAGGAAAACTCATGTTAAGGTGCCTTTACTGAGAGGGCAAGGGCGAGGATGGGGCGTGGCGAGAGGGGTGGGGGCGGGACGAGGGCACCGGCGCCGGCGAGGGCCAAAGGGAGGGCGAGGGTGTGGGCGACAGTGACGGCGAGAGCGAGGATGGCGAGAGGGCTAGGGCGAGGGCGAGAGCGAGAGGGCGAGAGGGTGAGGGTGATCGCGAGGGCGAGAGGGCGAGGGCGGAGGGCGGGGGGGGCGAGAGGGCGAGGGCGACGGCGGCGGCCACAGTGGACACGACGGCGGCGAGAGCGTGGGCGAGTGACGAGCGTGGACGACGCGGGAGAGGAAGCGTGGACAAAGAAGGAAGTAAGGGGTGTTATAATGGTGCAATGTGATGTCGATGAGGTAGAAACTCATTGGAAAGGTAATGCGTAGGTGGCGCCTAACGAGGAAACTGGCGGGACCGATCAGAGACGCTATGTGAGCAGCGCACGTGCGGAAACCGTCTGCCAATAGCGTCGTGGTCGGAGGCGTGGGCGGCGGGGACGTGCCGACGGGCAAGGGCGGGTGCGATGGTATCAAGGTACCGTCTGTGTCGACAGCGGCGGCGGGGGCGCACGGCCATGGGCGTCGAAAGCGGCTTTGCTATGCATATGTGGGGACACGTGCACCTGCCGCCCTTCCCCTCTCCCCGATCGCCACACCGCCTACTCAGAGGCGTCACGCCGCCCTGCCAGGTGAAGGCGCTGTTTACAAAGCCATTAGGTCGCACGCCACCCCTGCCTACCCTTCCCCACCGCCGGAGGTCCGTCGCCTCCGTCAGGACGACCCAGAAATGTCTTATCATGAGGACGAATAGGTTTTTCATTTTCACGTGTACGTTAGAGAGAAAGTTATGCTATGCTAAAAAAATAATTATAGAGATTTTGATGAAAATACACGTTTTGGGAGTCCGTGACACCGAAAAAGCTTTTTCCAAAACCTTTCACTATCTGTCACCACGTCCGCTCGTCAACAACACTACCGCTTATACCAAACACAGTATTTTATTCGGGATCCTTCGAATTTGACATATCTTTTTATTGTTTGTTACATAAAGACTTAATATTATATTTGCGAAATTTTACAAAAAAATAAAGTCTTTCAAAACTTGTATAATTTTATGGAGTAGGTTCGATTTTTATTAAAACCTCTGAAAGTTGAAAATTGCGAAAGATCAAATTTGATTTCGAACCTGTCCTACTTGTATAGTTTTGAAGCTAGCAATTTCAACCATTTTAGTTTCAACGACGGCCTTGTATATGGTTGTTTTTTTTCTTTTCCACCCAATCTTTGACGACAGCAGTAATGAACTTTTTATAGTTATTTTTACAAAGTGGGTTCTACCCAGATTTATTTAGTGTTATATGTCATCTTTACATGGGACTTTCAGGTTGATATCTCGTAGATATACGTAGTGTTTTTTATATTAGGTTACAGGATTTATATTAGGATACTACACTAGGTTGCACCTGAAGATATACTTCCGCTTTTCCCATTGAAAAGCAATGTCATTCTCATATTGACGTTAAAAACCAACTTGTATTCCACTATCAATTTCCTCATTATGCTCGTCATCTTCATCATTTGCTACTACTACCCGATCATAAAAGAAAAGTGCATACAACCGATTTATATTTGTTTACAAACCCATACTTACAATTTTTCTTTCCACTTTTTAAAGCATCTTGCAACTATATTTTAAATAAAGTTCGAGCATAATCCTAATATAATATCATTCTCAATTAGTTCCGAAAATTATGACGGACAATCTTCAACATATACATTTGATTCTTCCCCGGATTTGTTTATCGCTTCCATATTTTTCTCCCCTATTTGTTTAAGAGATTAAAACTACACAAACTCAGTTTAATTTGTGTTCATTTCCACTTCAGCAATTGATCCATTAATTGTTTCGTATGCGAATCAATATAAACATTAAACGACTGTTTTGTATATTTATTTGAATAAGGTGTTAGTTAAGTTTAATAAGAATAACTTTTGGGTCACATTCATTTGAAAATCGGTACTTGTACACATACGAACATAGAAGTGAGAAATCGAACGTAAAACATTCATTAATTCTCAAACATTACTCAGGGTTTTGTTTTCTCCATATTGACCTGAAATTCGTCAAATTTAGTAACTTCTAAAGCAAATACTGTTCGTAGATTTTTGCAAACTTATTTTTAAAAATATGGAAATATGCCGTATGGATAAAACTTGAAATATGCCGTCACTTGTTCAAATAAACTTCTCTTGTTCATTTAAAGGTATCAACATCAGTGTTGCCAAAATCGTGAAAGAAAACTATGGCGTATTTAAATGCTTTTGAATACTGGAGTCAAATCAATGCCACCTACATAGATCTATTTAGGTGACGTTGGTTTAATTCCCGACTTACTCACTAAATCGTCAAAACATCTCACAAAAACCTTTTTGGAAATTTCTTTGAATCTTCTGACCGGATCCGAAAACAAATTTTCAGTTCATCAGGAGATCAAGACGTGTCGAATGACACGTCATGTCTCGATTAGTGAACGGGAAATGGTCTAGCCGTGAGTGACGGAACCGCACATCCGAACATCCATACACTCCGGAGTTACTCAAATACAGCACAGGGATAATCATTTATCCCCTCACGGAGCGTATCATCTAAAATTATATCCTTTTAAGTTTATTTTAATCATTATCTAATATTTTTATTCTATCTATACCACATTATTCTTTACTATTTTTAACCAAACTATTATTTAATAAATAATAACTCATATGTTCGACTGTGATATACAATATAGAATATTTATTTTGTGGATAAACAAAGCCCTTCGTACGGAATTACGGCGACGAAATGTTATGTAAGGGATTCTTTTCTTTAATACATATTTGAGTATTAGGAAATTACAGAAACCTTTACGAAACCAAAACAGATTAGTCTTTCTGTAAAAGAAACATTTATAATTTAGTTTCTCTTTATCTGGCTTACAAAAACAAAAATACAAGATACTTTTTAAAAAAAATTTACTGGTCAGCTCTTCTCATTTACACTGTAATCACAATATACACTCTTTGATTTCCGCGTTCATACATGGCCACGTGACCTTTTCTGTTGTTAAATTTTTATCACTTATGTCTAATGACAAGACTTGGTCTCCCTACATATTGGAAGTATTACTATTTAATTATCACTTCCCTGTTCATTCCTCCGCATACTTGTACGTTGATTTTTCGTAGTTTCCCTGCGGTCCTCAGCGATGGCCTCCCACAGGGCGTTAGGTCCCGTTTAGTACAAGTTTGAGGTCCCTTAATTCTCCGAAATTTTGATATTCGCCATTTGAAAATTATTTCCACTACTATCAACGATCTACTCGATCTACTCGATCACGTCACCGCACTTTTGTTTTTATCATAAACGTCTGTTCACAACCGAATTCTAAAATGATTCTGTCTGGCTACTGCCTCGTAAATACGTCTGCTTGCAATCACACTAGAAGCTATTCTGTCTGTCTACCGCGTTCTAACAACTCCCGCGATCACATTTCGAGCTGCTCTGTGCTGGCAGTTCGTAATGCGCGCCGCTCACTTGTCTTTTCGATGCGCAGTATTGTCTCAAAACTCGTTCCTTCGTTAATTTTGCGTCTTTACCCTCCTTGTTTAATGTACATGTTTCTCCCAATTGAATAATCACCTATCCGCATCTCACTCTCTTTGCTCTGTGATATACGGTCACGTAATTTTTTAATTTTAATTGTATACTCGTACACGGAAATTTCTCACGTGGGCGTAATCTATTTACTACTAATAATTCACATTATTTTCCCTATCTAGTTATTACTTACCAATCCTAATAATTTCCAGTTACTTACTTAATACCGGGTGTCCCACCAACTATGGACTATTACTTCTAACCACCAACTATTACTTCTAAGCGGTTCAGAAAATGGAAATGTCATTTTTGCTGAACAGTCTGAAATCATAGGGCAAGTTACATGCGGTAGAGAAATTGTCTATAATATTTCTTGTCTATGTCTATATTTCTTGTTCTATGTCTTTTTAGTTTTAGAAAAATTTAATCATCTTTGATTTTTGAAATAAACTATATATTTTTCTCACCAGCAGGGGATATATCATGGAAAGAGAAATAAAATGATGCATCATATGTTAGTATATTAAGTATAAAATTAGACTTTCTGGCATGAGATTTTTAAGTAAACGGGCTGCTTTTGCAATAGTCGCCGTTTAGGGAAGGTGGTCTTTGCGGCGTCAATACTGTTTTGTGGAGAGAGGGGGTGAGAGGGAAGGCCGTGCAGGATGAAGGCATAACTGCAGCAATTCATGGTCTTGAAACGAAAAACAGGAACGAACATCAATTTTAACTATCAGAATGACAGATTTTTTCCCATTTGTTCATCTGAATTGAGCTTTTCTTCTAAAATTCCAAATCAACGATAATCGAAAAAAAACAACAAAATAGAAAATATTGGCTTCTTTTTCAGTTTGAAAATTATATTTTTTATCATCTTCCTCATGTAACCAATTTTTTCATCGTTTTTTAGAACGATCGATGTTTCAAAATTTCACTAGAAGACAAGTTAAATTCAGATAAATAAAAATAAACTAAAAATATTATAGACAACTTTTCTACGGCCAGCTACTTGCTCCATGATTCCGCATTGTTAAGCAAAAACTGCATTTCAATATTCTGAACCGTTTAGAAATTATGGGGATCTTGGTTGATGGGACACATGTATACAGATTTTGTTCATCTCCATTGTTGGTCGTTGAAACAAATTTTGATAACACTTCCTTTTAACTATAACTTGTTATGGGTCTCAATTGACCCATCACTACATAAGACCGTAGTATATAAAAAAGTTTACTGTGTTGAAAAATAACATTAGTTTAGAAAACTGCACTTTCGTGTCGTTTGAAAAGTGACAGGCATATTTTAATTCTTAATGCGTTATTTATGTTTTAATTCTTTTTTATTGATTTCAAACGAATATTATTTGAACTTATCATTGAGTAGAACCAGTCCATCCTCGTTCTCAGTTCTTTCTTTATCGTATAGAAATAAGCATTTATAAATTATTTTATTCATGTAACAAAAACCATATTGATTTGAAATATTTCAGCAAATCAGGCAGTATACAAATTATTTCATTTCTTCTCCGTGATTCAAAAAATATTTTAGATTATTCAATAATATGAAATTGTAGCATCAGCACATACACATTTATTTACATTATTCCTGATCGTAGATATATTTAGCCAGTAAACGACTGAAACAAAAGCTTTTGCCTCCCGAATTTTGTTTAATCATAGTAACTTATTGAACAAAGTTTGTTATAATCGTTATTTATTCTGCACCAAAGTTGTTGAATTTAGACTGTACTGTCGTAAACAGGAAACTAGTTTCTTTTTGTTCGCAGAGTACAAAACGTGATACTGAAATTGACATCATGTTTATTAGCCAATCAAACTTCACGAGCTTCGAACTTTTATAATGATTGGTGACGTAAAACGGCACGAGGAAAGTGTGAAGTTGCGACACTTCTCAGACACCCAAGGTCGATATTATTCTTTGAGACTCCTTGTATCAAATAACAGCACACACAGACGTGTAGTCAGACGAAGGTCTTGGAAAATGGAATCCGTTCCGAAAGGTAAAAATATCTTGCCTAATTTTCGTGTATGGGAGTTACACATTTTAATAAATAAATAATTTTTTTAGTCTAAATAATATACTACATAAATTTCTTTCAGTTTTTTAGAAGAATATTGAAAATCATTTTTGTGAACGTTCCATGAAATATTGCGTGAAAAGCTATCTGAAGTTCGTTTTCAAGCCTTGTTTGTGAAACCCCACAGAAGAGATAATTCCGGTTGTGACATTGAGTATAAAATGAGACACACATTACTAAACGAACTTAAGTATTATTTATCTACAGATATTTTTCTGAATGAATCAACATAATTCAGTTATAACAGAAGATTTAAATCTGAAATTGCGAAATTTTTGTTTTGAGTGAGATTTGATGACAAAAAATAACACCACTACTTGCCCTATCTCGACCCGATGCCGCTCAGACACAAACGCAGTTCCCGAGAGTTCATCCACAACCCCAAACCATAGAAGCTTCTTGACAATGAACGATTGTTTAGAGTGCAACATTCCTTTGTTATTTGAATCCTAACTTAATAGTCGAATCGCAATTGAAATGTCTACTTGGCAATAGTAATAATCTCAGAGAAATATAATTGAATGGCGGTCAAAAGGCAGGAATAAATACACCCTGACACAGTTTTCACATCCAAAATCTCTCTATAACCTTGATTAAAAACCACAACAACGAAAGGTAATACAGACATAACACACGCAGAATACAACTTATAGGAATATGCACTGTTTTGAAAAAATAAAATGCATAAAATAGTTGGAATACGAAAAACTACACTCTCCGTAATTTCTCAAAACTAAACTCTCTCCTAACTGTACAAAAATGGTTCCTAAAAGGATCCTTCCTAGCTACATTCAGAAAAAAAAAAAAACAAAGTACAAAAATTATAAAACCTTTTACTTTTGAACAAGAACAATTCTTGTGATTTATTAATTCTTTGTTATTCAATTTTCCAAACACACAATACCGCTAGGCATGAACGAAATGAAGTATTAAAGAAATGTTCAACACATGAAAATACTTTTAAAACAGTTTGCAGCGTCGGCGACGCCACATTCAACAAGTAAGTAATTTCAATAAAGCACATATTTACCTAGAAATAAGCGAGAAATTGAAAAAAAATCAACAATTTACGGCCTTTTTTGTTGCAATTTTCTTTCTGAGTATAGCAAACCTCAGTTTCGAATTCAGCATCCCCAAAAATACATATAGAATTGATGATACTTCTTAATATTTTTCTAAATCGAGCCTTTTTAAGTACCGGGTAACTGAATTAATATGGCAGAGCTGAATCTAGCATTCTCGGCTAGATTCAGAGTAGGTTTTGGCGCCGAGAATAATCGCAACTGAGTGTTTCTGGATGATCTACTGGTTAGGTTGAACTCATCCGCACATTGCAGAAAATCCTGCCGACCGGTTAATCTGATTGGAAGTGTTCCGTGCTGTCCCAATACCAGGCGAATGCTCAAGCATTACCCTATCGAACGGACCACGAACCACATGCGAACATTCCTTCCCCAAACTTTGTCTCTTCCTTTCCCCTTGTACACACACTTACATGCTTACTACACTACTTCACGTGTCAGGAGACCAGGCGGGAGCTTAGATCGTGACCCGCCTGGGGCTGTGCCCCGCCGGCGCAGATACCTGGATGGGGAAACGCCTCAATCTGGAGAGCGGCCCCGGCTCTCACGTTCCACCAGGTGAGAAATACTGTCACATATCCGCTATAAAATACACACTACACTCGCGGGACTAATGAACAAAGTATTTGACGCGCCTGGAAGCTCTTATCGCTCGAAGAATTACCCAGCAATTCAAAGAACTTGCAAAGAAGTATTCCGTATCAAGGTGTAGTAGTTAAGCTGGGTGGGGCCAGAGGAAGAGGACGGAGGGGCGGGGGTGAGGCGAGAAGGTTTTGGGGAGTCTCGTTCCAGCGGAAAAAGGGGTGCGGTTTAACTACGGAGTCGGGCAGTGATGGTGACAAACGGTCAGGCAGACAGAAGGACAACGGACAGCCAGGTTAACACGACAACGGTTGTCTTGGTGCCTTTCAAGTGGCGCTAGAAACGTGCGACTGCCAGCACTATTTCTCAAAACATGATTTCATTTCATTTCTAAAAAACAAATTCAATATGCTTATTGGTGTGCTAATAACCTAGTAATTGCGCGTGTCCCGTTACATGTGACTTTAGGCAAGTGCCCACTGTACCATTAAACATTGTAAGGCAGGTCGGATGATTAAGTTCATTTAAGTTATTAACTATAAAACAGCAATTTGTAGCCAGATTTTGAAGTAAATTACGTAGGGCCTATGGTACACTAAACCCCGTGCATTCAGCGCATATTTGAAAGGGTATTCAATCAAGTGCACGCCACATTCAGGGAATCAGAAATGAAGAGTATCAAAGCTTTTATAGATGTCACTTCGCTAATCACATTAAGTTTCTGATAGTGCAATAATATCAAATGTATTATGAGAGCAGGTGTACGCAAAGAAATGTGGAATAAGTGACAGACAAATGTAACAAATATTTAAATATAACATACAAAATTTTTTTAATTAATTTGGTTTTTAAACATTTTCTGAATATCAGGAGCAGCGGTAATGGTCAGGATCACTTAACATCAATTAGAAACCCTAATGTTATATATTCTGTTCACAAATATAAATTGAGAGATTTGCAACCCATCACAATTAAGAGGTTTAAATTAAAATATTTTGATGAGATCCATCGTGAATATCACAAATTATTATTGCAGCAGAATTTCGAGCCATGAAATCTCATTTGCTCTCAATCAGTCCATTTATGGAAAGATGTCCCCTGAGGGAGTGTAAGTGCTGAATCGTGTATATTTATAATGGAGGTGTTGGCTTGAAATTGCACGTGCGTACTTGCATCAAAGAGAAATATGATTTATTGACGCAATATCGAGCTATAAATAATCATTGGTTTCCATATTGGATTCATTGGTGACAACTGCACGACCAGAATGCATGATGTTATAAAACATGACAACTAAGTCCCACTCATTTTCAATAATTCTTCACTTTTCTATATGTAGCTCATTTCTTCCGGTTAGCATGAAAGTTCAACCTCTGCTAATATGAACCCAAACACATATGACCTGCTTCTAGATTATAATTCATCCCTCACTATTGAATGTTCCTCAGAAAAAAATAATATTTTCTTTCATCGTCCAGAGGATAGCACTGATTGGATGCACCATTTGCCCTCAGGAAACTCGTAGAAATTATGACGCAGCTAATGTTTTTTAATTCCCACATTTGCTATTTAATCCACGGACAGTTTCTTCAGTAAGCTGTGGATTCTAGTTTGTTCATCCAGTGAATTTTCTAGCGGGGAATATTGTAGAATCATTTTAGAAAATTTATTGGTGGGAGAGTAAGACCCGTTATCCCGTGCTCGCCCGCGGGGAGGGGGTCTGCCGAGGTCGCGACACGGTGGCAGGTGTTTGCTGTGTCCAAGAAGAACGGAAGAATGATATCGTTTCTCTCCAAAATTACGAAACAGAGAGAAGGGTTTGCCTTTATACTCCGATTTAAACCAGGTGGTACTTCATGGTCACGAGCTGAAGAGGATGGGGACATTGTCATCAAATCGTGAGCTCCAATTCCAAAAATGTAAATTGTAACAAATCTCCAAATTGCATTACAATATCTCCCCTCCATGTAGACAGATTGCGGAAAGTTCATGCTTTTATATCACTCTTAAGTAAACCGGATTACAAAATTAAGATTGTTTTTATTCATTTTTTTTAAATTTTACACTCAACTGAGAATTTGAAATCGGCCTCATGTATTATATCATTTTAATTGATAATTTCTTTGCCTTAAAGAGGAAATGGAAATTTGTATAGCTATATTTGTGACAATAACTGTCAAGTAACGTCTCCCAAAGACTGTCATGAGACAGATATCCAGTGACGTACTATCACTCCAGAGGAATTTGTACAACCCTTACTTTTAAATTTTGCGCCAATTTCTCTGGACGCAGTGCCCGCGAGCTCTAATAAGCTTGTTACCTTGCACGAGACCTTGACAAGCCCGTTTTAGGTTACTTATTCATTTTGAGGAGTAATGTATACAAATTTTATTGTGCCTGTAAATTACTATTTCATTAATACATACGTATTTTGTTCAAAAACCTAAATGTTGCCTATTCGAGTATTTATTTATCAAAATGCAATTATTCTTAATCAAAAGTTTTAAAAATTGTACGTTTTTATCCTGGAGAGTACAGAGAAATCGAACAACTATCTATGAATCATTTTTTCGTTTTACTGCTATTACAGTGCGGGTACTTCGTATTATAGCGCACGTGAAAATCACTGGTGGTCGAGTGATTTCCTTCGAATTCTTAACAGTTTTTTTTCTCAAAAAGGCTACAATTTTTTCTTGAAATTTTCTTCTCGTATGTATCAAAGAACGATACAAAATTCGATACCAGATTCCGAAAAACCTCTTTTTTTTAATCGCAAAAAGTTAATATTTCAAAAGTACAATATTGAATATAGATTTTTTCTTAAATGAAATATCTTTAAAAATCTGAACTTTAAGAAAAGTATATTTTTTTAAACGAATGGTTTTTGTGGAATTTATGCTTGAAATTATAGAAAAAAAAACATTCTCAAAAACCGCTACAATTGTTTTGTTTAATTTTTTTTACACATGGAACAAGGGTGACCAAGGTCTCATTTTCGGTTAACTTCTCATTTTCGATTAACTCTGAATTTTTGAATATTGCAAGTTTTGAAATGTTTTTAGATGTAATGCGAGAAAGTATGTGATGTAACAGCACTAGTTATCACCCGAATTGTCCAACAATGATATCGACGTAAATTTGTCAGAACAGTGATGAAAGCAAACATTCCATTAAGGTAACTGTATGATGTTAATTTCAGAAACTTTCTACACAAGTACTTACAAAAACAAGCCTAAAAATATATATAAATGCTTATTTCATATTTTTAAATGCCTATTTTGCTAGCCTATTTTGCTAGCCTATTTCTAGAGTTATTCGTGCCTGTAAAGCTGCTGCTTAGTAGTAACTGAAAATATCTTTATGTTAATATTGAAATTCACAAGTGGGATAGTTTTTTTCTTGAGAATAAGAGATGGTTTGTTACCATCTCTTATTCTTACATCATCTGCGAGTGCAAGTAATTCATTAAAAAACCATTAAATAATGAAAATTGCAATGTTGCTACAATATTCAATTTAATGGTTGTTTATTAATTAATTATGCGCATTTTTTATTTTTGTTCACATTTGTGCTGTATTAATCCTTACTTGTAGAGTTTATCCTCCTTGATTTTAACATTGCAAACAGCCTTGCGTAAGTAAACAAAGAATGCTGTTATCAACGTAGTAATTATTTTTTAAATTTATTGCACCAAAGCAGTCGATAAAAGTGTGTTACAGGTATGAAATTCGAGCAGAGAGGTAAACCTTAAGGTACCCCTGCCTGAATTATCTTAGGGGCGGGGAGAGAGGAATTTATTCGCAACAAAAAGCTTCTATTTTCGAGAAAGGTGCTGATACAGCCGAGAACAAAATAATCGAGAGCACCGCAGTTCCTTAATTTGTACAGTAGACATGTGTGCCAGACTTTGACAAAGGCACTAGCAAAGTGTAAAAAGATTGCAGAGCAATATTGCTTATTTTGAAATGCTTGTCCTTTGGTTTCTACTATTCTGCAAATCTGGTGGGTGATCGAATGAAAAGGGCGGAATCCGAAATGAAAAGGAGGGATAACTTTCGTATTTTAAAGAAATTGATTAAATCTGATTAGAATAAGTTTCTCGAAGATTTCAGACAGAGTGGGTAAAAGGCTTATGAGTCTGTAACTAGAGAGATGTTTAAGATATTTTAGGTTTTAATATTGAAATTACAATGGAGTTTCTGCAGTTATTGGGAAATAGCCTAATCTGAGACAGTTGAAGACGGCAGTTAAGCAATGGAATGAGGAGGTAAAAGCTTTAGAACTATGTTAGGGATACCGTCTATTCCTGGAGAAGATTTGTTTTTTTGTATTCTAATTATTTGTTTGACATTAGAGGGAGGTATATAACTAATTGGTAATGGAGCAGTGTAGTATGGGGATCTTAAACACTCCTTTACAAAATTTTGGAAATTCAGATCTGAAGAAATATTAGGAATATCTTTGAAATGGTTGGCAAGCATTTCTATTTTTTTTGCTTCCGTGTATGCAATTTCAGGTTTAGCGGATAATGAGGGGATTGCTTGATTGGGGTGAGAGAAATGTCGACAGAGTTTTCACAAAGTACTGGAGTTTTTATCAATGTTTAGAAGTAGTTTTTGGAAGTTTTGATAGCGAAACTTATTTAACTGAGTTATTTGATTTTGAGCGGTTTTTCATGGAAGTAGCCGTAGTGTTTGCTATTGTCGTCTTTTATATCCCTTTTGTCTCATAAGATTCAGGATGTTGGGTGACTTGGTGGCGGGTGCCTCTGGTGGTTGTAAACGGAAGTAGCCGCATTTATTGCAGTGCCGATGGTGTTGCCGAAGAAAGAGGATTCTGGACTGACGATATTTGGCACCAGTGTGAGGGAAAGGAGGAAGGGGAGGGGAAGGGAAATTGTTAACTGCCTGTGGATGAATATAGATGAACTTTCTTTGCATGAATACTTCTTGTCTTCTTTGGAAATATTCACAATTGCGTGATGACGTTGGGTGAGCTTGGTGGCATTTACCTGGTTCATGGGAGTTAGCGCATCGTACACATTTTGCTATTTTCTTACAATAATTTTTAGTGTGTCCGAAGTCCTGACTTCTTTGCACCTCACAATAAATAAATTACGGCGTCTGAGTTCGACTGAAACAACGGCATCTAAAAGTCTATTGGTGCTAAATTGTTTTTCAAAGGTTGATTTGTCATTCACTAAAACTGCACACAATAGCATGGCAGATTTATCAAATCTTAACAAGCGGGATGTTGGGTGATGGGTCTCTGAGCGTGTGATATTGACACTTATTCTGATCGAAAAGTGAATCTTTTTTCTGAAATTGTCTATTGAATTAATAGTTTTAACTGAATTACCTTTTATTTGTGTGAGAAAGTTTTCTCCCATCTCGGAAATTAATTTACTGACAAGTTCTTTATATTTTGTAATTTCGTGAATCAATATTGGAGGTGGCTGTTTGATCGTAGGCTCTTTAGGGTGAGACGAATTTGGTGATTTTCCTCGCAGTGATCGTCCGTCTGATGCTGGAGCGGGGCAAATCAGTTCTTTGTTGGCAAGCCCATTACGATGGGAAGATTATTAGCCTTGCGTTTGGCGCCGGTTACCTGGAGGTTGCCAAGACCGCGTTTCCTCGGGTCTGACCTTAGAGCTTGAATGTTGCTGTTGACGGTTGAGTTCTGATAGAGTTGATGTTGATGCAATGTAGAGACATCTGGGACGAGCTAGGATTTGAGCACTATGTAGCTCTGTAAAAACTTTTGAGCACGAGTAGAAATAACCACTGTACTCTATAAGTAAACACTAGTTGATAGAGACTGACTGTTCGTCGCACTATTGCGAGCACCTCTGCGATCGGCGCAGGAACGACACTGAATAAAGAGACTTCGCTGGTCAGCGCCGGTTGACCTGCACGGTGCGGAGCGACCCACACAGTACGACGGTCGATGAGAGAATATGAACCTAGTAATTGAAGTCATTAAAATATGTAAACATAGCAGATTAAGTTACAAAACGTTTATTAATGAAATAGCTTCTCAAATTCAAATTTCATTCGAGAACTAGTCTTACTAAATACCATTTGTGCTTTGAAAATTCTCAGATAAGTACCTCCTCGCTTAGCGAGTGGGAGATTTATCGGTAATTTCCAAGGACTCGTAGTATTACGTTTGATAATTGTATGTAATTTAATTTTGTTTATATGCCATTTTAATGAAGTACATATTTGTCGAGATATAAGAGAAACTGAAAAAGATACTATTTTAGATTTTTTGCCACTTCCATTGTGAATCTAACATTTCTTGAGGTGGCAACCCTCAAATTCGAATAAAGCACTGCAGAAAACGTACTACATAACCGGTGGGAAAAATCTGGATTTTTTTGATGAACTGTGTACCTAGTGATTGAACTACTCCGATGGCGAACGATTCAGATTCTCTGTTATGGAGGTATGCGCTCTGCTTCCACGGACGAAACGGCAACGATGCAAAACCCATGCTGAAGGCGTCACTGGACCGTCTCCGTCCGTATACCGCTGAAGCGCTCTCATTATAGAAGAATGTTCCTAAGAATGAGCCAATGTGACAGTTCGCGTAACAAGTGAACATTACATGTAATTCAGACAAGTATTTCTCCGCCGCGACAGCTGTTCAGCAACGCCCTTTCGTATAGTGCTAATGGCTCCTGTGAAAACATCCCTATGTCTACGAGTCTACGAGTTTCGCTGAGGTATATGCACGGGAAATATTTAAATTTAATTACGTATGTGTAAAATCTCTTAACATGCTCTCACAATCAGTAATAGAAAACTGCCACGAATGTAAATACAAAGAAAAATGTTTAAGCCGAAAACACGTGCATCGGTACGCATCTTGCATTCAACTCTCGGTTTTAAAATAAACATAATATTTATCACAAAAAAAGTAAATTTAATGTAACGTTTATAGAAAAATTAGAATTTTTACAGAAGAGCACATAACACTGCACTTTCTAATTTCAATTATTTCTCGCGGCGCACTATATTTTTGTCGACCGAGGACATCACAAAAGGAAGCGCTGAAGCCATTTACAAGTTAGCCAACTGCAAACAAACGAATGCAGGAAGCGAGTCTAATGCGCTCGAGGGCACAACGACCACAGAATCTTCAGTTATATTGCCTGCACTAGCTGTCACTTTGGATCATCCTTAGGAAAATCGTTTTATACCAACGAGGCGAGGCTCAAAAAGCCCGATTCACAATTGTTCTTTTTTAGGTATAAGTTTTTAGGAAGCTGAAAATGTTTGATGGAATAATCGTTTTCAAAGAAAAGTTCATTTACAATTTTATTCATAGTCTAAATACAAACAGTCAGGTCCGCTTGACAACTTACAATAGTACGAAATTAGTCGACAGCTCTTTCACACTCAAGTCCAAACACACACAGCAGAATCAACCATAATAACCTGGCGAAACTCCCAATTAAACACCCACAAATTACATAACAGAAGTTAACCAGTGAGACGAGCGCATGAATAGTAATGTGGTCGAGTTGCTCTTCGTTTGCTCCTTACATCTCTTCTTTCATGGATTTTCCTCCCTCCCCGCTCTATGTCATCTGACGCGCCGCCACCTGCTCTTTGTCGCTGTCCCTGTTCTCCGCGGGGGCACGATGGAAAGACATGTATTACCTACTTCTGAGCACCAATTTTTGCTCGTTCAGCGCAGCACAACTTTACATCACGAACTACACGACTATAATCGAGCACTTAATTTGAAAAGTCAAACGCGACGCATGACAAGCGAGAAGTGTTGAAAAAGTGTTGAAAATTTTGAAAGTTACATAAAATAACAAATTTTGACGAAAAATAATATGATAAAGGTGAAATTGAAATAAAAGTTACATTTTTTTAAAACTTCATATGTCGATTTCCATGACTTGTAACCGTGTGGTAATTTTCGTATCTGGCTGCATTTAGGTATCTGGGTAGAATTTTAGTTATTAATGAGATTTTGGTTGTGGAGAAGAAAAACATTAGAACTATGTACTCGAAAAGTGAAAATTCAATAATACATTTTTTCAACTGTCACTGCAGTGTCTCTGATCAGGAGGTCTTGGGGTTCGAATACCGACGGTGACAGGATTTTCGACACTAGTCATATTGATGGGTCGAGCTCTGCCTCTGTCTGGAGGAGAATTCTAGCGGCCGGCTTCTCTGGGTAGTTTTCCGTGTTTTCTCCAGACAATACCAGGCGAATGCCGGAGTAGTACCCTAACAAACGGACCACGGACAGCGCGCGGTCTTTATCTCCCATTCCTTGTCCTATCCTATCCCTTACTTACACACACGTACACCTCCTTGCACTACACTACCACACATACCGAGAGACCTGTCGGGAGCTTAGAGCTTGTCCCGGTTGGGTCGATGCCTCGCTGGTGGTAGACACCTGGTTACCTGGTACCCTATCATTTTTGTTACTATTTTTAATGTCATTTTCCACACTTTCTATATTAACCGTGATCTTATATCCTCGTTTGAAACTCTTTCCATTAAAATTAAACAGAGAAGACTTCATATGAAATTAATTTGCAGAGATTCCAATCTTCTTTCGTCAGTTTTCTCGACGTCCACGTATCACTTGTAAAGCACAGGACGTGTTGAAATACCACATCGTCAACTCTCATTAGCGTACTCTTCAATATATGTTCCTATCTTGAGAGAAACCTACGTATAGATTTCACAGGCAGATAAGGAACACGCACTCCCTCCGAGACTGCGAGAGCCAGCCAACTAGTACGATCGATAACAGAGTGAGCTTTCACGGCTCTACTTGCTAAAATCCGCTATCGTCGGCTCTCTAATACTGAGACCTCCTCCGTCAGTTCATATTCATTTTCACGTAGAATCGATCAGTGTGAATACTGTGAATCATTGTCTTTATTGGCATAAATGAATGTGTTCTTACTATTGTTTAACTATCTCAAAGATGAATTAAGAACATGAAAATTTTCTGAGCCGTTATTGAGCCACATGATTAGTTCAAAGATTTATTAGTGTTTCCGTGCGCTTCACTTGGTAAGGCCATTATTCCCGTGCATGTAGTGCATGTGTTTATCGCAGGGGTGACGGTGACTTCTCCTTCTGGATGGAGAAATCCAGAGCAGACTTCAACGTCAGCTTGCGTGGTTATCCTAAACCAGGTATCTCTTACCAGATGGTCACCGTTCCAGCCAGGCGCCGCTCTAGTCGGGACAAGCTCTGAGCTTCCAACCTGTCTCTCCAAATGTGTAGTAGTGCAGAGCATGTAAGTGGTTGTAAGTAAGGGGTGAGGACACGACAAGGAAGAGAAAGGAAAGATCGCGCGGGGTCCGTGGACAGTTTGTTAGGGTACTGCCCCGGCATTCGCCTTGGGATGATCGGAGAGACCACACAAAATTACCGATGCGATCAGCCGGCCGCTAGAATTGCTAGAGTCGAAAATCCTGCCACCGTCGGGACAGGAAACCTAGGACCTTCTGTGGAGAAGCATTGCAGTGACATGAGTTGATGCTCAAAGCCTCCTAAACCGGTAGATTAGTTCATTAAGCATTTGATTCCCCTCAGAGTCTAAATCCGCTTATCGTATCTAGAAAACACCTCTCAACCAACCGTCCGCGAGGCGCAAAATGTGTTGAGCTAGCGCAGGGGAGGGGGCGTTGTGTCTGGAGCGGCCGTGGGCGTGTGTCGCGCGAGGTAATTAATGCGGCGCCGATGGCGTTGCCCGGGGACAGCGCGGCCCACGCACGCATCGCTCGGCGCTAATGAAAAACTCTGCCCTGTCCCGGCCCGCCACGCCACGCAGCGCCCTTCACCAGTGTCCTCTACGCAGAAACGCGTGGCTTACAAACCGATGCCGCGTCGATGCCTCCTCACCTGCCGCCTATTCAGGGACTGGCTCCCACGCATGACTCCCTGGACCGCGCTGCGCACAATATACTTCTTGGAAACATCGAACACCCCGCCCCCTTTTTAGGCTCGGGGCCTCTCTCTCTCTCTCTCTCTCTCTCTCGGTCCAAACAGATAAGACACTGCGCGACATCAAACGGCGCGGTAAGATCGAAATCATGTGTAGCTGGATGCCTAAGCATGCAGTGAAGCGCTGTGGACACGGAAGCTAGCTGACCCTCTCGCGCCGCTGACCGCGTCTCCCCTCTCCGTTTGATTGGTTAGGGATCTCAGTCGCGTCAACGCGCTAAGGTCCCGTAAGTGTACTATATGTTTTATAATCTTAGGAGGTGGCAGTGATCCGTCCCGCTCGATGGCTTGCGGGATTTTCCTCATCCAGGAATCTCCCCCCCCCCCCGCCAGCGGTGCACCAACCCAGCAGAGTCAAGCTCTCGACTGGGCTCTCTCGGCATTTGTGGTAGTGTAGTGCATGTAAGAGTGTGCATATGTAAGGATGA
The DNA here is from genome assembly GCA_964035755.1 of Teleogryllus oceanicus. Lineage (NCBI taxonomy): Eukaryota > Metazoa > Arthropoda > Insecta > Orthoptera > Gryllidae > Teleogryllus > Teleogryllus oceanicus. Next base: position 95,670,566 of record CAXIVR010000002.1, on the reverse strand, counting down.
GGATAGAGGAAGGAAACATCGTGCACGGTGCGTGACCCAAGGACATAACCCGCCCGCGTGTGCCTCGTTCATGCCCGCCACACATGTCCCACACTCATATTCCCTCGCGCTTCCCACATACGACTTCAGTTCGTATATTTCAAGATCATGAGTTATTTACATTTTCTGTCTACTTTTCCAATCCATATGTGCCATCTATATTATACTTATTCAACGCTTACTATAAGTGTATTATTTAAGAATTTCTAGTCTCATTGCCATACCACTCGTTGTCTGCTTCATTTTCTTAGAAAACTAGCCTGTCTGTCGAGTTCAGTTCCCTCTCATGTTATTTGCATCTTCCATTCCACTTCCTTGCCGCCTCAACTACTCGTCTATCCGGGAACACAGTCGCCTTCATTTGCTCAATTCTCTTGCTCTTCATTTGTCCATCTGACTTCAACTTGTCTTTTTCACCCACATACAAGAAAACAAAACACGGCCGTTGATAAATCATCATTGAACTCAATAAATCTCTTTATAATATACATTCTCCGTTTTGAATAATGCAGATGGATAATGTATGCACTTTAATTTTTAATTTACAAGCAATTCACTAATGATAGGTCATCATATCAGTATCCAAAACCATGTGCATAAGAATTAAGTACAACCATCGGTTAATGTACACACATCCTACTAAGGTGAAAATAAATTATTAAAGGAAGGCAATGATTACAGTTTCAAAAACAACACAAAATATTAGTCTCAGTAACAGCCGCATAATACACCTTTCCGGTAACGGAGAACATCAATGTGCAAGAATTAAGAATCAACGGTGGAGCAAAGAATAAATATAGCAAATTGAGGAGAAAATTATAGACTGAAGAACAAATGCTTCATGTGCTTTCTGCAATTTGGTGTTGAAATATTTTCAGTTTGTGATATGTTGCAAGAGCATTTATATTTTGAAAAGTTTTTGATTATTGCTAACTGTTGGTCTCGTACTAAATGAAATAATTTTGCGAACAGGAGTGAGTCAACAATATATTTTTGCGAGCACGAGTGAAGTTGTTCTGTAAATATAATAATTTAGTTAGTTGTTCCGTAATTTAATAATTGACATTTCTTACCTTTTTGAATGACTCCATAACGAGAGCTGAGAACTAAGAGTGCTGTATGAGTAGAAAAGAAAAGGCAACTTTTGTAATTAAAATAAATAACACCTGAAAATTTTTTGTAACGACTGCAGTTAAAAGAGGTCGACTTGATCTGAATAGGCGGTTTTTTGAGAAGTTTGCCGGAGACTTACAAGCACGACAGTTTATGCCAATGACAAAGGATTATCTACCGAATCTACGTCCGTTACGGAGTTTTATGTCATTTGTCAAGAGTAAAATATGACTTTTATCTCGTTCAATATTTCATCACCGCGTCAAAGCCGATGAAAATTAATTACCCATTCTTTGTGAATCTATGTCGAGCTATACGCTATCAGGTGTCCTCCACTTCGCTGAGTTTCCATAGTCGCCGCGGGGGATATCACTGATGGAACTCCCTACCCCTGGATGACATGGCACCCTTGTGAGAAGCTTCTGATGAGTGTCGCGGTTGTCAGAGGGCAAGTACACACGCGAATGGCAATTTGCTGATATGTATGCGGGAATGGGAGGCAAGCGGATGCGTTGGAGCTGAAGGGGTCCAGACCCTTCAGGGGGCGAGGTTCGTGAATGTGGTCGCGCAAGAGCGTGGGGAGAGCGAAGCAAAGCAAGGGAGATTTGCGCACGTAGGTCAAAGCAAGAACTGGCGTGGGATCGGGCGCTCATGCGTGCGGTTGCTCGATTATGCTGCGAGAGTTCCAAGAACACAGGTGTTCCGTCACACTCGCAACCCACCCGCACTGACCCACATCCTCCCACACATCGCATTCACTCGCACGGCTGATTAGTGCTTCCGGGCGCGTCAACGGCTTAAGTCATTAGTCCAGTACGTGTAGTGCATGTTTTTTTTGTTGCAAGAGGTGATTGTGATCTTCCCCCGCTGGATGGCGAGATCTGGCGCCAACCTACAAGTCGGCTTGCAGTTACATTTCTCATCCAAGTTTCGGCCACCAGCGGGGCACCGCCCCAGCAAGACAAGCTCTAGGCTCCCGACTGGTTTCCCGAAATGTGGGTAGTGAAGTGTGTGTAAGAACGGGTGAGAGTAGGACGGGGATGAGGAAGGAATGATCGCGCGTTAGGGTACTGCTCCGGAATTCTTCAGGTGTTCATCGAAGAATCCACGGAAAGTACCGATCAGAGCAGTCGGCCGCTAACAAAGCCGCTCCTCCAACAGCAGCTGAATCCGACCTAGCTATGCAACCAGTGTCGAATATCCTCCCACCGTCTGGTCCTGAACCATAGGACCTCTCAGTCAGAGGCACTACAGTGACATAAGAAATATTAGAAGCATGTGACGTAAGTTGATGCACTGAAGACTATTCACTCGTCCGAGAAGGAACGTAAATGCCGAGCAGAATCTAAACGCGAGAGTACATATTCAAGGTTTCTAATATACTAATTCAGGGGTGATCTGTGCCAAGTGAGATTTGGCTTTTCGACTTCCCATTTGAATCGCCTTTCGACACTCCATAATCTATATGGAGCGGTGAATTAACAGTAGATTTACTCGGGATTCCAACGTTTCTATTTTCTCTTTCCCTATCCTGCGCAGTTATTTTCATGCTAAATTTTATTGACTCATTCATCGTTCGTGACGATTAAAGTGATAAAAGCATAAAGAGTGAAAATTTGCTCTTTTATGTTAATAAATTTCTAGTTGGCTGTAAATAATGTTTGAGTATGAAATTTTGCATTATTCACACACTTAAAAGCGATGCAGTAACGGATATAAAATAACAAGTATTTCAATTCAGAATATCCTATTTAGTTTCATGACGAAGTGAAATATTTATGTCATTTGATACGACTGTACTGCTCTCGGCAACTCTTAGGGATCAAATTTTTCATTCGTGAATATTACTTTAACTTTTACACAGCACTTCGAAATTTCACATTTGGAACCAATAAGTAAATGATAATATTTAATTTAAGGAGTTCATTAATAATATCTCCAACATTCTGCACTGAAAAAATATTTTCATAAAACGTTTTTTAAACATTTGTGCCCATCTTCTTTGAGGAATACAAATAGATACGTATTTGCCATTACGAGTGAGAATGAATACCAAACTATAAATCAAGAATTCCACAAGATAGTCCGAACACACAGGGGAGGAGCGTATTATTTGCGATACTTCGGTAGTGCATACGTCAAGTAATTTGGAGAAAGAACATCTCTAGTAAATTTCATGACTTTCTAATAGCGCTAACAACTCTCTGTTCACAAAATAAATGTTACAAGAAAACTTTCGAGTTAGTTATCCTCAGGCCTAATTTTCAGACATTTCTGAGAAGTTATTGGATTGGACGAATGAATATCTCCACCAACTATTTCATTGCACTTCCTCTTTTGTCAGACAATATTTATTCACTTCAGTTTTAGTGACTTTAATCCATTTGAATTATCTTCGATTGGCTACGAATATTTGAAGTTCGGTTATTCATACCATCAGCCAGCGAAGTTTCATTATTTACTTTATAGCGGGCAGTCCGGGAACACTGAAGAGTCTCTTCATTAACATCGCTGTACGCAACCTAACTCGTATATTTGCTAATACATACAAGGGCATCCGCACGCGGGCAACTCGTGTCAGACTGAGCCATGGGGCGCAGCTCTTGAGGCATAGCACACTCCCAGCAACCTAATGAACTCCATGTCATTCCTCTTGCAGTTGTAGTCGCCCTTGCCTATTTCATTCGAGTCATTTGATAGGAAAAAGCTTGGTGGATTTTATATACACTTCTCGTTCATTTTACGTTCTGCATCTATATACTCTAGTCTGTAATTTTTAAATATGTGAAGTTTCAAATATAATGCAAAATTAGAAGTACTACAAAATGGCACTTTCTCGTAGTAAAGTTTCATAATTTCCTTGGTGTGGTACGGCTTTAGATCTTGTTCCATTCTCTGGCCAGCTGCCATCTATCGTCTTCGAAAGTACATTTTCTTGACATTTTCTCAACTTTTCGGTTTCTTAATAGTAGAATCGAAATATTACTTCAAGAATATTAATAGTAAAACCTCGTCCTAAACAGAAATTTTCATTGAAAAATTTGAAGCCATTTATAATAAAATGGCGATTAAGCATTACTGTAAATGCGAAATTTGAAGCTCTTTTTCACAGGATCTATTGAGTTTTCGAAAACCTTCATTTAAAGTACTTCCACTAACAAATGCGATAATGCATACAAATCGTGGAAAGTGCATACTAATGGCGTGAGAAATATTTAAAAAAAATCACATTTGTGTAATTTTTGGGAAAACAAAAGAATACACCAAAATGAACTTTACGTCATTTTAAAACAGTGCAATGAGCACTATCCATTGGGGAAAAAATGAAGAAAAATTTGGAGCCATTTTTGCGAAAATGGCGTTTGAGCGTTTCTGAAAATGCAGAATTTATAGCTAATTTTTCACAGAAAAATGTTGAGTTTTCGAGAAACTATATTTGACATCACTTAAAGCACATGTACTCATAAATATAATAAAGTAAAGAAATCGCCTCTAGTGTAAATATTTCCGACATGAGAGACAAGTCAAAAAATTACATTTTAGGATTAAAAAAAAAAAGAATAGAGCAATATGGCGTGTATGTCAACGGATAGGGTTGGTTGAACCCTAACCCTATCAAACATTTAAAGAAAATAATTGAGGCCAATTTTGAGAAAATCATGTTTTTGTTATTTTTTAAAATTGCAAATCTTGCACGGACTATTGCCCGAAAACTACTAAAAGTTTCAAAAAATTACAGGATTTTCATAAAAATTTGGACAACAAATTTCATTTGAAGGAAAAATCTCTGTCTTCAATTTTATAGTTGTGGGAAGCCGCCGAAAAAAATTCAAACTATTGCAATTTTCAAAACTTCAGAGTTAACCATGAATATCGGATCTATTCCACCTTTACAAGTGTATTTTACTCTGTTCGTACAAGAAAGTTAAAGAAAAAAATTGGAACCTTTTTGAGAGAGTTTTGAAAATGTCCTGGGGGCTTCATGGAAAGTACTCCCAAATTTTAAAGAATGTTATTCAAAATTTCAAAGCTTCATCTAGAGTCAGATGGACTGGGGTTTGCACAATTTGGAAAAGATCGTACGTGTGGTTTAGGCACTAGTAGTGTTCACAGGGGGACGGACAGACGGACGGACGTTTTGCTTCCAATTGGTTTTTCGGCATCAAGGTCCCACGAAAGGGATTCTGGCTACACCACGCGTTAGAGGATGTTTTTCTTCTAAGTTAGCAACAGGTTTAATGCATTTTTTCGCCATCAGAGCCCGTCACTAAATTTTTTCCGCCGTGAATCCGCCGTTTTCCCCCCAACATTACATAACTTTCTCTATACTACGTTTATTACTCCGTATATACGTATGTATACGAGAAAGTAAAAAAAGTGATGCAATGCCGAATTGATAACAAATGTGAGTTGTATGTAATTTTACTTGTTATCTCACAATTTTTAATTATAATGCACTCGTTTACTTTAATTCATTTAATACATTTTACCATTTTTCACTTTCTTTCACTTCCGTTCGTTATTAATTTTCCCGATTTAAGATAGGATAACTCGACCATCTCACACCATCGTAATCCAACAGCTTACGTTCGATTATTCGTATATGTCTTCATAAAACCAGGTTAAATTTATGTGACCAAACAGGAAAAAGGGAAAGAAAAGCAAAATAGAAGGAAGGAAAGAAGAAGAAAGAGAAGAAGAGACCTCCTCTACGGGAGATCTACCCGCCCACCCGCGCGCTCGCAAAGCGGGAAACTGGCATTTGACAACGCTGACACCTTCAGTCTACTTCAACGACGTTTCCTTCCATCTGTATAGTAACCGAGTCCGTTATGTAGTTCTTGCAGTCCCTCAGGTGCTGATGTTGACTACGGCAAACTCATCCCACGAATGTTCAACTTCCGTGTTTGTGTGTTTCCGAGGGCGGAAGCTCTTTCACTCCAGCCTGCGACCTGCTACCTCATATATGATAGCTGATAGGATATTGTTTCATGGTTGTAGTTCTAACAGGATACATTTACATTTTAAGGGATTTGCAGTAATCTTAGAAATAAACTTCGCAAGGCTTTGAGGATTCGAGTTTCAAAATATTTCGGGACCAAATTTTAGTTTATTCAGCGATAAAATATAACAATTTCAAAACTGCTGTAAAAATATTCATACAAGTGCCGCGCATTACAATGATATTGTGGGAATGCTGACACGTTTCTTTCACAGAATGACGAACGCACAAATTCAACTTTTTTTATGTAAATGTTTCACTGTGGAAATAAATGTTTTGTCATAAAACACATTCATTAAGATTTTTTTGAATAAATATGTAAATAAATAAACATGTAAAAGAAAAACACTCTTAGGCAATTACTTGAAGATATTCTTAGTCGTTTCACTTCATGAAGGATACATCATTCCCGTCGAGTTTAGACTTTTGTAGGCCAACATTGAATTAAAAAAATGTTTCAAACAACAGTATATAGTAGGAGTATTTTTATTTGTGTAATATTTTCCTTTTGATTCTCCGGACCCTTGTTTGCAAATACATCTTGTTGACAAAGTCAACTTAGGGAAAATTGTGAGGTAACATGCCTGAATAACTAATTTGGGAAATTCAACTAAAAACGAGTTAACTCTAAATAATTTTTGCAGTAACAGACTTGGGATAAGAAACCTCTTTGAATTGTCTCATTCTTTGTGTAACTACTCTTTATTCTCTCGTCACGTGCAGCTAATTACGGGCCACATAAAAAAGGCTATAGAATGTTAGGCTTTTGATAATGGCTTCCATTATCGAAGCTGGTTAATATGCCATTGCTTCAGATCATGCTTGTCGTTGGTGCGCTTCTGTTGGGAGTATCCTGGATGAATACGTCCGCACAAAGGTCCTCATCGGTGCTCAGAAACTGGGCTGTGTGCAGTGACGGCACGGAGCCCAGCGAACGCGCGTCCGGGTGACGCTGCTTCCCTACATAATGGATGGGCACACGCGTGCCATTCTCATTGGTAATGCGAATGTCTCATGCGGCAGGGGCTGGCGGTGGCTGGCGGCGAGGTGGTGAGTGGCAGGGGGTTGGAGTGTGTGGTGTGGGGGGGGGTGGAGGGAGTGGACGGGGGCACCGCAGAGCCCCGCGTAGAAGTTCTCGCTCCTGGGAGTAACACTCGACGAGAGAGGATGAATAAATAACGACCGTGCCCTGTGCGGAGTCCGTTCTCAGCCCCTCCCCTCCTAGATCTACCCGCCCACCCGCGCGCTCGCAAAGCGGGAAACTGGCACTTCGAAACACTGACACCTTCAGGCAGCCCAGTCTACTTCAACGACGTTTCTTCCCATCTGTATAGTATCCGAGACCGTGATGTAGTTCTTACAATTATTCATTTATTAGCACATACTAATAGAGACTTCTAATTTGAACTCTACTTCGTATTAGCATATAAGAGAGACTTTGAACTCACCATTCATTCATCAGTCATATATGATGTCCACTTACTACTTTCGGAATATAAACAAAACATAAGGTAATAAGCCTGAATATTTATTTCCACACTCGTAATGGCACATTTAAAATTTACTGAAAGCATCTCAATGATTCATTTGATAATCTAGACCCTTCTCCCATATCCCTTTTCCACTCAGCCACTAAATCTCCTATTCTCAATTATAACAAGCGACCTTCCCACCCATCGCCCACTTCCTTTAACGTTAGTTTCCTCAAGAGCGCTCACGTGCCCACTGCGTGTTTCTATCTTGCACCTGCGCCTGCTCCGCCTGTTTGAGCTCTCTCCCGCGCCGCGCCGACCGCTGGGCGGCGGAAGTGCCTCGCGACAGCACGATGCTCCAGGGAGACAGCGGCGGCGCCGCGGCCGAGCGGTTTCCGGCGTCGCTCGCCCTCCGGGACCCAGCCCCCCCCCGCTCGCCCCACGGAGCGCGCCGAGCATGTGCACGCTACGTATTTCAGTCCGTAAGTGCCTTCGACGCTAATAGAACCGTGTAGAAAAGTGGACATAAAATGCTTTGAAGCTTGCGTAATCAACTTAAGTTACTGCGCTATATCGGTTTTGTATACGTCCATTTCGAGTCCCGACGGTGACAGGATTTTCGACATTAGCTTGTTAGCTAGGTCGAATTCAGTTGCTGTCTGACGTGAATTCTAGTGGCCGGCTGATCTGAATGGTAGTTTTTCGTGATTTCTTCGATGAACATCAGGCGAACCCTAACAAACGAGCCACAGACCGCACGCGATCTTCCTTACTTTTCCTTCTCCTATCCTCTTCCCTTGCACTAATATGCCCTACACTACCACACATGCCGAGAAACCGGTCTAGGGCTTAGAACTTGTCCCGGTTAGTGGGAGATACTTGGTTGATGAAAACCCCACTAGTCGACGGTAGGTCGGCGCCGAATCTTGCCATACAGCGGAGGAGGAACATCGCCACCTCCTGAGAAAAACAACATGTACTACACTTACGTGACTAATGACTTCTGTAGTAGACGCGTCCGGAATCATTAACAGTTAATAATCACCCATTTTGCGACGTTATTATTTATATGTGTATTATTTCGATTAGCTACTGAAAGTAATACGTACTCTAATATTTTATTGCTATATGAACGAATGGGATTTTTTTTTTATATTTTTGTATTTATATATTTATGTATTTATATATTTATATATTTGTATATTTATATATTTGTATATTTATATCTTTATATCTTTATATATTTATATATTTAGTTTTCGTCAAAAGCAGTGAATTTTGTGCACGTTTTCATAATTCTATGATTCCTACCCTAAGCTATATACTAGTTGAATTTTGAATACAGAAAGAAATTAGCGTTTTTTGCAAGGATCGTTAGCAAAATATTTGCTGCGATGTAATAAAATCTACTGTCAGGTGTAAATCAGCTATAGATTCGGGCTCTTATCCCTTATCATGTCCTTCGTCAAGGAATAATACTTCCTGCCGCGACAACAAGGAAAACGATAATTTCAATAACTATATTTACCACTTTATTTATTTATTTATTTTACGTAAAAAAACAGTTAAAAACTGCGTATGACGTGCTATGAGGAAAAGTGTGTTGTGTGCACATTTTCAAAATTCTGCGATCCATACACTAAGTTATATACTACTTAAATTTTGGGGAAAAAATGAATTCTAGAAGACGTGCACAGAAAATGAAGTTACATTTTCCAGAAGAAAAACAAGAGGCCATATCAGCATTCGCTAGAAAAACCTGAAACTGGACGAAAACCCTTTGAGGATTATTGACCCACAAGCTGAGATACAATACTTGTTACATGTTGTTTAGAATTATACAATCCAAATGGTAAATAATACATTAAATATCATTGTTAAAATTAGTATTACTTTCCATTTGATGCTCGATATACTTCTCTAGTTGCTTAGAAACAGTTACACAGACGAAAATATTGTACTTGGGACGTATAGTTACTTGTTTCTCATAGAGCCACTGATTGTTTTTGTAGTCGTTACTGTATTTGGTACCAACCGAACTTAGATATACTTGGTACTCAAATGATAGTATTGTTTTAGTATCATTGAAACTTTACAATTGAGCTTTTCAAAACGAAATGTACTCTACCGAGTCACGTAGAATTCTCTGAACAAGTAAAAAAATCCGAAAAAAATATGTCAAAGTGACGAAGCAAAATCGGCAATGCTTTACTATTGTCAAAGATAGACGATTTCACGTGATTTCCAAAACAACGTTTACTTCGCACGAGGAGTTTATCAATGAAAGATACATAGGTTCTATGGATTATAAAATATTATGTATTCACCCAATTAACATAGGTAAAATAAAAGCAGCTTGAGTCAAGTTATAACACAAATTTTGCGGAGCAAATCCCAAAGTTTCGATAACTATCTCGATAGATCTCTTCGATAGATTTCTTTGTATTTAAGCAGACCACCTTGTATTTAAGACGCTTCTCTGCCTTCTTGGTTACGACGTTTTATTCGCACGGCACAGTATATACACTTTTTTCTCCAAATCCCGGATCACAATATCCGGTTTGTTTGTGTTTTCGTGCTATCAGTTTGAAGTTGTTGGTCGTACAATATTGTACACAGTCCAACACACGTCACCAGTTTTGATGAGTGTTTGTACTTATTATTATTATTATTATTATTATTATTATTATTATTATTATTATTATTACTATTATTATTATTATTATTATTATTATCATTATTATTATCATCATCCGAATTTTTCACTCTCTGCACAACGTGCAGGAATATTCACCAACAATTGCTGGTTTAGGCTCGGTTGATCCTCCAGAAACAAGACACGAGTGAATGTCGCTCTCTTGACATTTCAGTCAATCGTGTCCCAATCAGCAGTACATTCTAGGAATTCTCTGAATATTTTGCAGATGTTTAGTATTACTGCTTTCTGCGTTTGCTCTATACATGAAAATGGTAATTTCAACACTTGAATTGAATGCACTATTTCGGTATTAATCCTGTGGTGGAAATGTTTATCAGTTGTATGTCGATATTCTGAAGTCAGCATTGATGGCGAAGCTCTTGAGACAGCGGGACATATTTATGAATTTTCAAATTATAAACATATTCTAGGTTATTGTATTGGCGTCTGCAAAATCATTGGTCATGGTTGTTTTATGAAGCTTGTTTAGAACTATTATATCTGGCCTGATGTTCGAAATTGTGATCTCTGTAATTATGCTTCTGTTCCAGTATATTTTCATCATTATTATTTTTCAAGACTGTAGAAGGATGGTATTTGTAATATGGAACATTACAGGACTCGAGTTCCTATTTTCTTACTAACCTTCCATGAATTACCTATATTTTACCCATATTATCGCGTCTACCTATATAAGCAGTTGAAGCTAACACAATACAACCGGCAAAGACGTGCTGATTGTTTTCATGTAGTGCACCGCACCTTCTACATTCATCACTTAGTATGGAGGGGTCTCTTATTATATCTCTGAAGAAATTTCTTGTTGCTATAACCTGATCTTGAATGGCTATCATAAGGCCTTGTTTCTGGGTAGGGGAAACCACCAGTTCATGTTCCTTCTTCTTTTGGTAATAAAAGCATTTATACATACAACTAACTTACAATGCAATGATAAACTCTTCAGCCAAAAAGTTTGAATTTTTTCGCTTCCAGGACTCTTCCAATTCTTCAGTTCGACAAAGACAGGCCTTATTGTTTCAATTTAGAAACTCTCCATGGGTACAATCACCTCTGTTGATTTGAGAATCGTTTTCAACAACTTGCTTCAGCATTATATTTAATTTCAGCTGACAAATCTCTCTTTTGCTCTCTCTCACTCTATTTCTCACTCTCACTCGCTCTCTCCCCCTTATGCAACTTAATAATAATAATAATAATAATAATAATAATAATAATAATAATAATAATTATTATTATTATTATTATTGCCCGTGTGACGATATCTCACTATCTAAATAATTGTGCATACATAAAAGGTTAATTATGGCAAATTAAGAAAAATACTTCTATTATTTCAGGAGCCTGAAAATCTGGGCCTAGGATGGCGGTTTCAGATGATAACAGGTGTTGTAGGCAAGGCGTAGCGCTCGTGGAACATTCGCCGGTACTTTCTCTATATCAGAATCTGATAAATTTTATTTCTTCCCTTTAATGCTGTTTGAAGGACAATTTACTCTCCAGCAGTAGCATACGTCCGGTGTTTAGTTAATAATTTAACGTAGTCGCTCTCTCTCCTTAGCATATTATATACAACAGATAATTAAATTTTCCATATTCTAGTCTCTTTGAACATTCTTCATTCATCCTCTCCACTTACGGTTTTAACTTGCCTATTTAGAATACGGATTTCCACAAAGAAATACCACACGCAGTCGACAAAGCTAATTTTCCAACTAATCGCATCGTTTTGCATCTCGTCAGGTATTACCGCTGTCGCGCCGCTTCGATTGTGAGCTCTCAATTTTTCAGCTTTCCGAAGAAGTACAAATGTCTGCAACCCGAGGGAAAACCAAATCGCCTGCCAATGATAAGGTATGCAATCCGCTCAACCGTGCTGTATTACGGGACAAAGAGTTTACGCCTAACATTTTATTCGATGAAGCAACCCAAATGCAACTTTACTCTGTGCGATTTCTTGAAGTGTCGGAGTATTAAACACTGCTTCCACAATAACAAATTAAGTTGTCTGCTAAAATTAAATGGTTGAGAGCGGTCAGAGAAGAACATTGGTAAGCAAGTGCAATCATTAAATTATTAAATTTATGCTTTTTATTCGGTATTTTCTTCTACTCCCCTCCGCATTTGTAAGTGGTATTTTTTGTTTTCTTAACTTCTTCCATAATGTACAAGTAGTTATAGTATATTAAAAGGAAGAAACTATTTCATTGTAGTCTAAAAAGTTTTTAGCATGTCCTCATCGTTAAAACAACGTATCTCAGATCTCATGCCCTTCACATGAAATGTGTTTCAGTTTTGAAATTTCACTGGAAGTGTGCTGATACAATTACGAAACTGCGGATCAAAGCAATTGAGACTACGAGAAACTCTGTGAAAATAGTGGATATAGCTGCAAATATCTTCACATTTGTGGTATACTTTGAGCGCCCTTTAGAAGGAGTGAGAGCGTAGGGTGCATTCACAAAGAGCCGGGGAAGTTAGATAAACACGCGTGTACCCCCTCCCCCTCTCTGCCTCAGTGCACACGCTTCTGGCTCGACCGCGTCCACCACAGTAGGGAGGTCACGTGCGCTAGTCCTTACGCGGCGCAGTGCTTGCCACGATACACGAATTATCGTTGTAGAAAAATTTATATTTCGTAAATTACTCTCTACTTTTGCCTCAGGGATTGGTTTCATTTACCAGGAGGTCAACAAAGACCTTTAAGCGAATGAATAACAACACTCACAACGTTTAACAAAACTAGAATAAAATTATCACTTTATTGTCTCTTTGCTTTTATCAGATAAAATAAATTGCACCAAAACCCTATAAAACGTTCAACTTTTGAATAATTGCTTCCTTGCTTCTTGAGGTGAGTTTAGATAACTGAACACAAATAGAGAAAACCTGGAAGAGAAAGACATACAAAGAAAAATAGTTCATACAATTTTCACTTATCGACTTGGAATCGCAACCAAATCACATTTTCCTTATCTCATTCAGGTCGCTGTTCGTAGAATCTACGGGCACCGACAGGTTGCCTTAAATTACGACGCCCGTAGAGATTACGGATGCGTGATTCATTCTGTATATCTGCTTATATCATGTAATTTTTCCGTTCGCTGTCTATTCATGGACATTTTTACATAAATAAAGTACTTAAAAACACTGCTAGATTTCGTTTGCTGCCATTTAAATGTTATTAAATACCTTTGCAATACAAGGATGTTTAAATACAATGAAGTGGTGTCTAAGAACCCCCCTTAAATTAGCACCCCAAAGGCAATTATTGCAATAAAAAGTAATGCTTTCTTCATTAATGGAATAGACACTAATGTAATGTTATGTGTAATATTGTAATATTAACAAAATTAGTAAGAATCTAATATATGTTAAACGTTTTTGAAACTGAATTTCTTGCATTATTTACATTAAAAATATTTTAAACTATTCATTAAACATAAAAGTTGGAGCTTTGTATAAAAATAAAAGATAGTTTCTTTAAAATGAACTAGAGGTACTCAAGATTGCACAGATTGTCTCGTAGCACATTTTTATAATTTCCTTAGTGTGCACTGACTTTAAGGTCTTGCTCCATTCTCTGGCCAGCTGCCATCTATCGTCATCGAAAGTACATTTTCTTGACATTTTCTCATCTTTTTGGTTTCTTAATAGTAGAACCGAAATATAACTTAAAGAATATTAAGATGAGTACAACCTCGCCTAAAATAGAAATTTTCATTGAAAATTTTGAAACCGTTTTTCAGAAAAAGGCAATTAAACATTGCTGTACTGCGAAATTGGAAGCCCTTCTTCGCAGGAATCTATTGAACTTTCAGTTAAATTTTGAAAATGTGCGGGGGGCGCGAGGGGGCTTCAGATAAATTACCCTCAAATTTTAAAGAATGTTTTTCAAAATTTTGAAGCTTCAACTAGAGACAATGGACAGGGTTTTTTCAATTGGGAAATGGTCGTACGTGTGGCTTAGGTGCTAAGTTTGTTCACATACGACAGTCGGACAGACACACGGATGGACGGACAGACAGACGGATGGACGGATGTTTCGTTTTCAATTGGTTTCTCTGCATCAAGAACCCATAAAACAGGGATTCTGACTGCTCCACGTCTTAAGGGAATTTTTTCTTAATTTAGCAACTCGATTTATACACATTTTCGCTGTCAGGGCCCGGCAATTAATTTTTTGTGCCGAAAATCTGCCGTTTTTTCGCGCAGCGTTACATAACTTTCTCTTTACTCTGAATATACTTACATATACGAGAAAATAAAAATTAATCTTACTTCTATGTTTATTGATTTAGTAGATATTACCCTTCAAATATACCCCAAACACAACGACCTGTGGTAGAAAAACGTTGTGCTGTGATCTGTTGTTCAAAGTGGCTTCCATTTCTGACCTCACATTAACAAACTTACGATTGCCTTGACCTTTAATAAATCTCCAACTAGGTGTGGCAAATACATGCCTAACATCTCTCAACTCTTTAATTTATCCTTTCATCAGCAATACTAAAGTTAACACGCTCACTTTTTCACATCCTTTACATTGTTATTGCACTTAGCCATTCCCGTTTCTTTACAATTATCAAAATTTGAAATACATTTTAAGTTTCTTACTACGTCTTCTCTCCTTTACTACCACATCATACATTTACATTCCTTTTTAAACTACCTTTCTCCCTTTTCTACATACTCATACAAAAACACTTCGTATTGGATACTTTCGAAATCACATTCTGTGAACGAAAGAAAAGATTCGAGTTTTTTCCTCATTATGTCGCGAAATTTCAACCATCGCAGACATCTAACGCGTGTTGCCATACCTGACGTGTATTTGAAGATTAGCGGTACTCAGCCTTCAGTAACAGCAGGTGGAACAGGAGGACTACTTCTCGGCACCGTCATCATCAGCACCGGATGACATACTTCTGCGCCAAAGACTGTCATTATTCTTTTCGCATACGCGTTACACATATCAATCGATACGACACCATAACGTATAATGCATGACCGCTTGAAAATGACTAGTTTCGAGTCGTTGCTCTTCCAACTGCGAACTTCCAAGTAAAGATAAACAAGCTTCCAAGTTCTAGACCAGACTGCCGAGACATTTGCCGAGTCTTTTCCAGAAAGTGGTTGACTTCCAACTTCTAACTGAACAAAAAAATGATTTCCATCGGTTCTAAGAAGACTCCATTCCCCCTCTCCGTCTCCCAGTGCAAATGAGCCGCTGGCTCATGATTCACTGCCTTTCTACATTTTCTTTGCGCTCTTTCGAGGAGAACCGATTCTCTCCGAAGGTATTCGTGTGACGTCCACGTCAACATCGGCGTCGTGTTTGCAAGATGGCTTAACGAACCTTCGCTGGCTGGGGACTACCGGCAGCGAGCGGTCACAAGAGGTAGACGAGCTGAACCCCAAATTTCATTCATCCATTGTTGCAGGTTCATTTTGGGATACAAGGCATTCTTTCACCACGCTAGTTATGCACAATACATCATTAAATGTTAATCATTTGCATATTCATTTCTTTGTTTGATTTTTAGTCTTTGTAATCTGGTTTTTCTTTTGATTTTCTAAGTAGTTTTTTAATTGAATATGTTACCAAATCACTTCGAAATACTGAGACATTTCGTAATCGTCCCTAGTTTTCAAGTGGGACTAGAAGTTTGAAGGTTACTTGTTCCAAATTAATGGCACATTATTTTGGACATAGTTCGTATAATATCCAAATATTTGCAGTTGAAAAATTGTTTGTTAACCGAAGAATTGTATCATGAAGAATTTTTAACGACCAATTGATGAAATATTGGAAGGCAGGTTAACGGGGCTTGGTCATAAGTAAACACGAAATATAAGTTGTGCCTGGGTGAGGTACACACTACACGAAGAATTTTAATTAAAATTAAACACTAATAAGATATTTTAATCGTTTATGTGTCATAGCCAGAAAAGACAGGGTCCCTAACTCATGCATTTCATGAGTGAAACCTCTCAAATATCAATTATGCAATGGATATATTTGTAATTTGAATTATTTTGAAGTAAATATATATTATTCTTATAATAAAGCACAAATGTAGATGTAGGCACTTCGTCGACGAATAATTGAAGATTTAGAAAGCTGCAATAGTTTCAATCCCTAATAGAGAAGACATGCGTGTTAATTTAAACCAAATTATTGTACGAAAATAATTGCTTGGAAAAATGAATAAACAAGAGTTGAAACATTTCTAATGAATCTTCATTTAAATTTCAAACAATAACGTAATGCAAAATTATTTTCCTTACCGAGCAATAAACGTAAAAATTAAAAACTGATTTCATTTTGTAATATGTTGTGGACACGTTAACAAAAACACAAAAACATTTTTACTGAAATTTATTAGGAACCACGGTATTTTCCGTTTAAAGGCCATATAAAATCCGAAGTAGCAAGGACTAACAAGGACCTGGTAAAATGTACCGAGGCAGGTGTTCCGAGAACACAGTAACGTTCTCGGCGAAATAATGGAGAAACCGAGATAATTTCTCCTTTATTACATTCTAAATTTAATAAAGAGTCACTTTCTGAGGGGTTCGCACGCCACAATAAACGCATTAAAGATTAAATTTATTGCAAAAATGTGAACAAATTACTGGATAAGACCAGTTAGGTAATTAAGCCATGTAGAAAAATACCCGTATAAAAGTTAAGAACGAGCAAAGAGAAATATAAGTGCCTTCATCTATTGGAATGTCCCGAAAAAATTAAGTTTTAACTTTTCAGAAATTTTGAAGTAATTTTAATTCAAACCGAGAAATATAGATTTTTTTACTGCGAACTAAGTTACTCTTTAGTATTCCTCATTAATTTACGATATGTGCATGGAAATATATTCTATTATCAGTCTTATATAAAATAAAATCAGTTTTACGTGTCTATTTTCAAGAATATTTTTAACATGGTAAAATAAAATATATTTTTAATGTGATTGTACTCAACTGATAACACTAATCAGAAGATTAACACAAGTATTTGCTTCAGGTTTTTAAATATAACAAATTTCATATTATAGTTAGTTCTATACTACGCGGTTTGTGTTCTCAGAACCGGTTTAGAAGCTTCCCACATTGCAACCAGTTTCGCTTCGCTTAAAGCACTTCTCTTGGATTTGAAATGGCCCATAAAAGCTTTGCGCCAAGTACTTTGAGATGATCCAGCGACGAGTAACCCTGCATGGGGAAAGCTGCACGAGACTATTGGCGGGCGGCAGGATTACCGAAGAGCAGAGGACTAGAGATTCCGCTCAAGAAGCCACAGAGCTATAAATGCTACGAATATTGTAAGATACGGCACACTTACGTATTGTGCTACCCTGTGCTGCACAGTATAGAATCTGTAACCTCTACTATAAACGGGTCTCCTTAAATGTTCTCTATTTACAACAAGTAACTGTTTTAAGTGGCATTGTTAGTTACCTAGAATTCCCCATAACTCTCAGGACTACACATCACACTTCTCGAATCAAATGCCTTCCACGTAAGCAAATTACCTTTGCTTCTTGGTATAGCAAGTAATCGAAGCGGAGATGGGGCTGATCCCAAACCGGTATTTCCTACTTTTGAGTTCCATTATTAATTTCATTGTATGTTGATACGTTTTCCTTTAAACAAGCATATTCCATGACCATCATTTCGTTCGTGTTTTCTAAAATTCTAGTGTATATATATCTCAGAGTTGAGAAAATACTCGAGCCACGACCTGGCACATCATCTCTAATGTGTGAATAGAACATTATTAATACGCGTGTTGTATCTGTGCCGGCGTCGAGTACGAAAGAAATGTTTACCATCAAGTACAGTGATTAAATTATAAAAGAACTTATAAGTTCTTTGTTTCATTTTATATGAGAAATTTAACAATAATAATAATAATAATAATAATAGTAATAATAATAGTTTAAAAGTAATTTCTCTTGTACATAATGTCATGAGAGAACACATCAAAAATGCTGAGGATTATGGTGTGGTTATATATGTAAATACATATGTTTCCAATTTTAAGGGAAAAAAGAGACGAACATTTAGTATAATATTTTTTGGTGAAATACTGAACCTTACTGTTTCAATTTTAAGAACATAATAATATTTTTAAAAATATTTCAAACAATATTGAATTCTTTCGTTCACACCCGACTGAAGGCAACTGAGAGATTTATTGGGTGCGTACAGCTTCGCATCAAAAATCCTGGGCATCTCAATCACCTCTCGGCTGCAATGTAGAGGCAAAAAAGAGCAGCAACATGACGCCGAGCGCGAGAGAGCGGAGTGGCATTGACGCCTCTGTTGGCCTTATAGGTTCTTTCGTTGCGGCGGGGGCGACGCGTGGTTGCGCGAGCGCTGGGCGGGGCGGGGAGTGTGGGTGGGGTGGGAGGGGAGGGATCGGCGCGTGGGCCAAGGCCACGGATGAGGCCGGCGGCGCGGCGGGCCGTGGATCGATGGCGCGCGGGCGGCGGCGTGTGGCGGAGGGACGGGGAGGGGGAGGAAGAGGAGGGGTCGCGCCCGCCACATGCACCCGGGGACCACGGGCGGCCGGCGACCGGTCGAGGATAGGCTGGCCGCGTACATCTAGGAACACGCTCCCGCGACGAGGGGCAATGGTGGCGGTGGACCGACGGCGAGGGGCTCGAAAGTTCACGGAAAGTTGGCGAGAGAGGTTGCTGTAGGAGTTGAGTCGAGAGCACTGCAGGAAATAATGCAGTTAAATGAATGCTGAAGGATATATTAGATGACAGGGAGAAGGGGTAAAATTAAATGAAATATAAATGAGGGAAGCAATGGCGAATACAGAAGCGTAATTTCTGTTGGTAGTGAGATGGAAGAGAGTTAAATTTACATGGACGATACGAAACGCAGCACTGATAGGAATGGAATCTTGAGATGTGTGTTGGCATAAACGATGGCGAGAGTAGTACATTTCTATGAAAGGAGTCGCTAAGTAGGAGTGCTCAGGAGATGAAATGCTAGTCGGCGAGGAGGAGAGTGGTCAACGGAATTTTTACCGCTAGAGTTGCGAATATTTACGGTAGTGACAGAAGAGGGCGGTTTAAAATAGGGATGAGACATCGGCAATAAAACATCGATGTTTCGAAACATCTGTGTTTAATTTTAATAAATCTTTTTGTTTTTTAGCAAAAGAAAATAAAAAGTAATTAAAACATTTGCAAAACTGAACCTGAGCGCTGAAGCTCAGGGTCATCTCAAAGGTCAAAGCTTCCGTAGTTCGCCGCAGAATTATGCAGGAAGAAGAGGTGACCCTTCTGCATTTACGTCGACCGCCTCTCCGCGTGTGAAATACGAGGAAAGGTGTAAGAAATACCAGGGCATCGGTTATCATCTCTCGCTGGAGATATATAGCGTTTTCCATTCGTTGCACTGAAACCCACCCTAGTGCAGGGCAGAAACGTCATCGCTCCGCAACAGTGCTGCCCCACACGCATAAAGGGTAGCTACGAATGAAACGGATTCCGGAACTGGGTCAGTGTTTGTGCGCTACGCAGTGAAATTATACACAGCTGTTGTTGGTCAGTCACACTGATGGAACTCGAAAAATAATAATTTTGAATTACGATCGTCGTTATAATTTTTATGCAGTCTTTTGGTAATTCTTAATTATTAACGTGTGATTTCTTTATTTAAAAACTACGAAAACTTGAAATGCGTATGAGTAATAATTTCATTTTTCAAGATTTGCCAGTGATCGATATAGTACACAAGATTTTGAACCGAAAGACTTCTGTAGAATTGTTTGATTACTGAAAACAAAAATATTAACATGAACATTTCCGCTGGTATATGCATGGACGTGCGAGAAACATTTCTTGGCATATATATTTGAATGATTTTGTAAGGGTCACTATTTTTATTTTCACTTTATTAGCGTTTCGAAATTGAGTCGTACCTAAAACACTTTAGTTTCTAAATAGCACTGGATTTGTTAATATGAAGTTATTCAAGGTTTTCGGGGAACACAATCTGATTTTCCGAACTTCGTGTAAATCACAAACATTATTTTAAGACATTTCTTGCAAAACATAATATACTCCATCATTCGAAGTATCCCTGCGTGACAGAAGATCCTCAATTGCTTTCATAATTTCACCACGAATCTAAATCAGCATGGATAAATCCCGCACCTAACCTCACAATGGCCCGGTGCACTGGACTGCACTGACGCGATCCGGTGCAGTTTAGGGCGCCCCGGGTCCGTGTCGATGTGCGAATGGAACACGCAGTTCTTTGCACTGGTGAGCCCTAGCGGTGGAATGGAACACGAAAGCTGCCCTGCGTGCGCACTGGGTGCGCAATAGTGCGACGAAAGGAAAACGCCAATAGTCTGCTCCATGAAGATGTTATAAACGGCATTCGCTCCGTTCCATCACGTGAAGTGTCAGTCGTATCATCATTTATGTTATCTTTCACCACTTAAAAATTTGTGATTATGGAACTTTTTCATTTACAATGAAAAACAAACAAACAAACAAACAACAAACAAACAACAAACAAACAACAAACAAACAACAAACAAACAACAAACAAACAACAAACAAACAACAAACAAACAACATAACAAACAACAAACAAACAAAAACAAACAAAAACAAACAACAAACAAACAAAATGATTATGGAACTAACAAACAAACAACAAACAAACAACAAACAAACAACAAACAAACAACAAACAAACATCATACAGACAACAAACAAACAACAAACAAACAACAAACAAACAACAAACAACAAACAACAAACAAACAAACAACAAACAAACAAACAAACAAATAAATAAATAACATCGAAAACGTGAAAACATCGAGCACGCAACATCGATGTTAAAAACATTGGTTTTATATTTAAAACATGGTTGTTTCTATAAAAATACTGACCGGGAGCGGTGGCTCAGTGCATTCAACTGATGCCACTGCAGTACCTCTGACCGGGAGGTCCTAGGTTCGAGTCCCGATGGCGACAGGATTTTCGACACTAGCTTTTCACGTAGGTCTAATTCGTCGATCTGTGGAGAAGAATTCTAGCAGCCGGTTGCTCAGACCCGTAGCATATGCAGGGTGACCGGTCGGGGACTTGTTCCGGCTCGAGCGGTGCTCCACTGGTGAGAGATACATGGTCGGGGAAAATCCCGTAGATCGGCGCCGAACCTCGCCATTCAGTGGGGGAAGATCACCACCACCTCCCGATGAAAAAACATGTAGCACACTTATGGGACCAATGCCCTCATTAGTTGACGCGCCTGGAATCACCAATCAATCAATCAATATTAAAATACGGATGTTTTGAAACATGGCCATCGATGTCTCCTTTAAGCGTATTCGATGCAAATGCGTGAGGTGCGCAGGGGTGAAGAGGAAGACGGTGACTGCACCCGCGGCGGCGCGGTGGGCGTGGGCGTGGGCGGGTAGGGGAAACAGCGGCGGCGCGGTGGCGATGCGAGGGTGGGATGCGGTCGCTATCGCGTCACTTTCGCCCACGCAAGGCTCAACAGGTGCCCTGTAGGTGCGCGATCGGGAAAAGGGGTCGGCGTGTTCTTTTACCTTATCTTTATTTCATGTTGCGTGTTTCGAGCATGTTTGCATTCCATTCCACAGCATTTACAAATTCCGAGTGCTAATTGAAACGGTACTGTTACATTACTATTAATGAGAATTCCGTCTCTTTGCATGTACTTTTACAGTTGAGTTCTGATGTCTCCGACTCTGTGACGTCATGCCATTTCGCTGTGTCAATCGCAGAGCGAAGGAGAGGGGGTAGAGTGGGGATACAGAAAGGAAGCGACGGTAGGGAGTGGGGGAAGAGATGGACACTACTATTGAGTTAAAGATAATTGACCTTACCTAATCATTGTCCACCGATGAACTATCGCTATTTTCAGTGTCTTAATTCTCGATATCCGAGTCCATATTTATAACAATACTGTCTATAATATCTGGCACTGGACCGTCCCTCTCCCAATCTTCAATAGTGACTTGAGTGATAGCCCAGTTTGTAAGCTCTAACAACTTCTTTGCTTTCCTTTATAAGTATCTTAATTTTTGCCCATGCCATTTCAATGGGATTCAGTTCACACATGTAAGGAGGAAGGTGGATGACAGAATGACCCCTACTGGTAAACAGCTCATCAATTTTGTATGTATTGTTCTGAGGTTTTAGTTGCAGAACTAGTTGGTATAATTCAGGCTTCCTCAGGTTTTCATTAACATGCATTCCTTTTGCATTCAACCATTCAATCATGTTACGCTTTAATGCATATGCAGTTGGGGTTTTATTGGCTAACACACTACGATATGGGGCATTATCAAGAACAATTACTGCCTTAGAAGGCAGTTTTTGTAATAATGATTCTCTCACACACTTTTCGTCATTCATCTGACCATGGTAGTCGCCTGATGCAGAACCGACCTTCACTGTAAATTGTCGAATTCGATTTCCGCTTCGCCATTTCGCATCTAACATTCGCGCACTCTGAATCAAAACTGAGCTGATGTTTGCGAAACCAATGCATTGACCAAGCACGCGCTGGCCCTTTCCTACAGCCCATGTGTGACTCACGGACGTCTGTCCAACAAATCCTACAGCCCATCACGTTATCGCGCTCCCTCCACCCCGCGGAGAAACTTGGACTCCTCTCACAGGGCCGGAGATCTCGGAACCGAACAGTACATCTGTTGATTTGTACCAGTAAATATTTAAATTTATTTAGTCTGGAAATTAAAGGCGGTCATTTGCCGAATATTCTCTCTCGTTCTCGTAAGCGAGAAATGCTGAACGAGAATGGAGCCCACGAGAATCTCGTGCAACGAGAACGCATTCTCGAGTGCGAGACAACGCAGCCAGGGCCATCAGACGGAGGGTCCCCAGCCAACAGTCTTTCGCAGACATCAACACGAGCTCGTTCGCTGACCTTGGACCTCACGTCCGGGCGCAGAGCTTGGCGACACGTGATACAGTGTTGAAAATTTCTCGAATTTCTCCGTATAAATCTTGTCCTTTCTAGTAGCCATAAAGAATGGAGAAACGTGCCTTCTTACACATAAATGAGTCTTTCCACGCATATCTAACTTCCTTCTTGCACGACTGTGTTTATCACTAAATAAGATTCTTTGCTTAAATTTGACCGTATCACTAACATTCGCGAAAATAATAGCCCAGTTTCCTTACTGCACCATAATTATAACTAAAACTGTATTAAAAATCGACATTGAACGCTAATAGACATATTAACTATTCTTACGCGAGGAAATAGAAGCATAATGTTTCATTCAAAATTAATGACTGAAACATGTTTAATTCACACCCATGTATTATTTAAGAAATTTCATTAGGAACAAATATGAATAGTAAATTTAAAAATTTAAATTAAATGTTAATTTTAAAAAAATAGTAAAAATGTTAATATTAATAAACTCTTTTATTAATTAATAATGTTAGTATACATTTCTTAATATTAATGAACTGACACTCTTCTCGAAGTGGGCTCCTCCAGATGCTTTTTACAATGTAAGCTACCCGCCTAGCAGGGAACCCTTACCCATATGCGATGGTAATGGTTAATAATAATAATAATAATAATAGTAATAATTATGATAATAATAACAAAATTTACTTTTCATACAAATTTCTCAATGTTTCAGTTAATGACACAATATATTAAACCCATAATATAAACTAGGAAAATAACATTTTAATTTAGCCGTATTTATTAATGTATAATTAAGATTTAATTGTGAAATGAAGTAAAAGAACATCATTTTTTACCAATTAACAAAACTGGACCTGAAAGCCTGCGCACTCTTATCATATCGAGGTGTCAAAGCTTCCTCGGTTCACAGTAGGAGGGGTCGGGGAGGGAAGAAACGGTCCTACGCCTACGGCGCGGCGCATACGTTGACAGCCTCTCCACGTGCGAAATACGAAGATAGGCTTAGGCCATCTCTCAGGTCAGACGGGAGATAGCTCGATGAAGGACACTAAGAACAAGTTCTCTTCAATGGAATCAATAATTATTATTTCATATTTCAATTTTTACGAAGTTTATATTATGTGAGGTTTTCATTTACATATAAAGTATGCAAAACGTAAACACCGTAACACAAAACATTTACAATAATAATAATGGACTTTAATACAGTTATTGCTGTGAGCCATCTCCTTTTATTTTTAATTAATTAATTTGTTTATTTGTTAATTTATTTTTTACTTTTCTTGTGTGCGATGATATGTAATACTTCAATATTATGAAAGTATAACGAAACGTTTTATTATTACGCTAGAGAGTATTTATTTTAAATCAATTAATTATGAAGAAATCGCTGCTATACACTAAGCAGTTTTGATCACGAGTCTCTTCCGATCTTCGGCCGGCTTGGACTGCTTACAAGAATACTTTGTCCCTACGAGATACGAGAATCTCGTAGTCTCGTTGCCTCCCGTAGAGAAAGAGAATCTCCTTCGCCAGTGTACTTTCTTGGCCTTGGCTGGGCGCTTCCCCCTCCACGACCCTTCTCCCTTCTTCGGCCAGCGAGAGAATGATTCGCAGTTCGGGCGAGATACGAGAGAGACTGAATGCAGTTTTGTCCGTCTCTACTGGAAATGTTAAGTTTGTAAATATGTTTAGAGAAATGAATCTCGTAATAAGTTTGAGATAATCTACATACTTTTTTTTATCACTGTTCAAATTTCTGTAGGCGATAGCAAACAAATTTTTTTATTGACACTTTGTATTTTGTTATTGCCTTCAATACGTAGTTCGATATACGCTGCATAACTGACCTGGTTCGAGAGGACCTTGGTTACGATGGAAATATGAAAACAATTGAATGATGCTACATGTTCCCTTACGGAGGGAATTGTAAGAGGGAATTATGAAAAGGAATTATGGACCGGAAATATGAAAAGACAAACCGAGTCAAATTAACATCTACTAAATTAGTAAATAAGTAAATCTGAATCAATAGAATTAGGTAAAAAATAAATTATGTAGTTACCACGGGCGTTAACTGTTTCCAATGATTCCTAAAATATTAAAATTCCTTCCTAAAAAATTAAAAAGGAACTTTAAATTAAAATTCCTACTTTATACAATTCGAAATCCTTTTTCGATAGCAACATTAAGTCTTCCCTTTTTTCTCATACGAAGAGTTAATACTCTTGAAGAACTCGTCACCGAAATCGCATTGAGAATATCTGAGAGTATTCTAAAATACATTCGTCGCATACTGAATGTGTGGAGCTGTTTTTACCTTTCCTCTCGGAGAATTACTAATATACATGGAGATTTTTTCTAAAAAAGTTGTCACTGAGTTTACAGCTTCGGGAGAAAGAATGTTGAAAATATGGACATCATTTTAGCAGAAAACATTAAAACATATTCTAAATGATTATTTTTGCAGAATAAATGTGACGCGAGATTCATAAAAGCAAAATGTTTATATTAAAATAAAATTATCTGCAGTCCCTCCTCGTATATTAAAAATTGCAAGGGTATTTCATGTTTTACTTTTCCTCCCTACACTATGATATAGGAAAGGAAAGTATTGGAATTATCCAAACAATATGACCTCGAATATGGTGATGTGTGAAGATCTTTTCAGCTCAAATTCGCACATGAGTCAATACTAATCTCTACCAGTGCTGGTTGAAAGATGGTTAAGTCTGGTGCACGTGGAGATGAGACGTGGCATGCAATTTTGAACCCGAAAACAGAATTGTGTATATGGATGAATGTATCATGCATAACTCTATTAGATGAGAAGCTTTTCAACTGAAAACGGGTAAATATGGTACATCAGGAATAAGAGCTGTATGGTTCCCGAGATCACCAGGACGTTTTAATTTTGGGGCTACTTTACATAAAACCTAAGTCGTTTTCAACATTTTCTGGAAAATGGCTGATACGTTTTTCTTGAAGTTTTTGCTCATATAGAAGAAAAAGGATTTATAAGTATGGTATAGTTTCGGTTTTCATTAAACCCTCTGGCATTTAGAAGATTACAAAAATCTGTATATATAAAACAGTTTTTGTTTTGAAAGAAGTTTGAGCATTTCACTTAACCACATTTCGTCCTTTTTTATTTAAATGAAAGGTAGTGGGTCGAGTTATTTTATTTCTTGCTACTATTAACCAGTTTTATAGTGTCATAACTAAATTTCATAAAAACGTAAAATGGATGAACGCTAATATGCCATCATTTGTTTATTATTTAATTGAATTGTGAATTGCAATTGATCTATTGAAAGCATTCGGCATTTCCTCTTCGAGAACATATAAGTTTAAGCTTGTTATTAGAGAATCTATAGCAAGTTCGAAGAGTGTTTTTAAATAGTACGAAATTTTGTAAATGTAGGTAATTGGAACGTTTAGTTGAAACCCCACTAGCCGACGGTAGGTCGGCGCCGGATCTCGCCATCCAGCGGGGAGGATCACCGCCATCTCCGGAGAAAAAACATGCGCTACACTTACGGGACCAGTGATCAAAGAAGTTGACGTGCCCGGAAACACGAAAAAATCAATTAATCAATCTTTCAGCTAGGTGATACCAGCTTTGAGATTGAGTGAAAGTGTGTCTGACGTAGGATTAAGTCCTTGCGTAATTTCCCCTGACTGGGAAATTTCTCCTACATGGTAAGTCCAAACCCGACTGGGCATAATCCAGGTGGCCCCTTGTGGCACTGGGGTCCCCGACCGCCTGTCCGCATCAGTTTGGCTTAACGTGTGTATCGACGGTAACTTCAGAAACAGAATGAATGTTTCTAATCCTCTACAAGAGCTTACCCGAGGTACTATCTCTCTCCCTGTAGGGAAGAAGATGGAGAAGTGCTTTGTGTTTTTCAATGAGTTGGTATGCCTCATCCCCCGCGCAATGTTCGGAATGCGTTCCGCCAAAAGACACATAAAGGCTGTTCCCGACATTGGGAATTCGACTAGTAGCGAGCGACTGGTCACCCAATCGCGAGTATCCGAGGTGCTCGGCGAATGTTTGCTTCCTTTGATATCCTCAAATGGCGAATGTTTGCTTCATTCGATACGCAACGAGTACGAGCATCGAATGTTTGGCGCTCGTCAAATAGCAAACAAACCCGGTTCCATTACTCGATATTCGGCGGATACTCGGTTACACGTCCGGTCCGGTTACTCTGTACTCGCCGGATACCGAATGTGAGCAGCTGTTTTTACATTTCCACTAGGAGAAAAGGTTGGATGCGACAGTATTCCAATACTGTATGTTTTATCGCGCTAGCAGGTGTCCAGCTCAATACGCCGCTACGGTCAGGGGAAGATCCAGCTGATAATTTTGATGGGGCCACCATATATTTTTGTTAAATAATAAACATTTGTTATTATATTATACATTCTTTTTGCAATATATATATATATATATATATATATATATATATATATATGTACTGTACTATATCCTTTTTTAAATAACTACATAATTCTAACATAAATATTTAAATCAATTTTGTCAAATAGAAGAAGGAAACAAACGAAAACTCTAGGATATTTAGAGGGCGGGGCATACCCCCACCCCTGCATCCGCCACTGGCTACGGCCACCCTCCGCCTATACACAGTATTC
This sequence comes from Teleogryllus oceanicus, assembly GCA_964035755.1. Taxonomy (NCBI): domain Eukaryota; kingdom Metazoa; phylum Arthropoda; class Insecta; order Orthoptera; family Gryllidae; genus Teleogryllus; species Teleogryllus oceanicus. The sequence continues at coordinate 95,642,587 of CAXIVR010000002.1, read as the reverse complement.
AATTGACAGCTAGGTAGGTGTATATACGCGAAAGGTAGATGCCTCATTCTGAGGTGAAGGTCAAGGGCTTGGGGGCGCAGCGGGAGAAGGGCGGGACGGGGCGCAAGCAAGGAGAGGGGAGAGCAGGGCTTAGGGGAGGGGACGGGGCAAGGGGGAGGACACGCTGGCCATCGCCCGCGGGCGCTCAAACAGCCGGCCTTGGCTCCGCAGCGGAGCGGAAGGACGATTACGCTGCTAGAAATTAATTATTCGCCGCTACCTCGTTTACGCGCGGTCGATATCGAGCCGCTGGAATCGGTATGTGAACGCTGTTCCAAGATCCCAATGAGCCATTATTTGTACTGCCAGTGTGATCTCTAACAGACTTGGGTCCTTTTCGATTACTTTTCGTTAGATTGAATATTTATTCCGTACACGACAACTATAACGGTGATGAGTCCCGTAAGTTTAGTGCATGTTAAGTTCTGGGAGGTGGCGGTGTTCCTATCGTCTGACGCCTGAGATCCGAATACGAGGTACACGTAGAGTTGCGGGGTGTTCCCCACACTAGATATCTCCCCCAGCAGTGCACCGCACCATCCAGGACAAGAAGCTCCCAACAGTCCTTGTCCTGGAAGTCCTTGTATATGTGAATAATGAGGGAGGAAGTAACAAGAATAGGGAAAAAAATCGCACGCGATCTGTGACCCTTTGGTTAAAGTACTACTTCGGTATTCAAAAGGTATTTGTAGGAAAATTACCGATGAGAGTCGGCCGAAGAAGTCGGCCGCCGAATTCTTCTCCATGGAGTGGTTCGATTCAAACCATCTCTCTAGCTACTGTCGATGAGGCTTAACCGTCGGGGCTGGTGCCCTATGTTGCCGATCTTTTGTTAGAATTTTCGAAGATATTTATGTAACATACAAGAAGAATTAATAATATTACACCCATTCGTTTTATTTTCTACTAAACTAATCCCGGAGGGCTGAACGTAATAATGGAGAGCATTTTGTAGGGCAAGCAGCACATACCAACTTAATATTCTCCACAATAAATATGTTATTTCACGTTTATCTTATCCGTTCGACAATAATATTTCAATTACACAAGATGACAAGGAAATGATTGCTGATTAGTAGTCCTAAATTTGCCTGTTCAAGATAAATTGTGAGTCAATTATCTGCGAAAATTAATAAGTAGGGAAAACATTTTCATTACCAGTCTATTTTGCTATTATGGAAGTTTATTGTATATATAAGTAAGTTATTCGAATGGTGTAACAATTTTTATTGTGACATCTACCGTAACAGGCTTTTGAAAACTGCTTCATTCTGTATTGGGTACATAAATACCATTAATCTAATCCGAGGGAAAAGTCTGCTTATTCTAAGAAGATTTGGAATGAAAAAGACTAACAGTACTAAAAAGACACGGTAATTTTGAGCAAGGAACATAGTGACTTTTCTGAGGGGAGGCTAAGATAAATCCGGTGTCATTTGTCTCCGCAAATGCAACCTACGAGAGCTCCGTGTAATAAATTGCACCTGCCTCCGGTGCCTTCATTTCATTAGGAAAAACAATAAGGGAGACTCGTGAACACAGTTACCTCCGGCGACGCCGTCAGCGACTCGGACAAATAACTGTCGGGCAATTTAATGCATCTCGCGGCACAATCGATTCTCGATTCATTCGTCCAGACGAAACTCAAGATCGCACCGCCTGACCTACTTGTAGCGAGACAAAAAGGTAAAGGAAAGAAAACACAAGATGAAAAGCAGATAAATGAGAAGGAGAAAGCTAGAGAACCATCTCAACTTGTTTTTTTGGATTGTTGTAAAATGCAAAATTTTCAATGATCCTCCGTTAAACATATAAAAAATTCTGACCCGTTTTATAACTTCCGAATAAATTACAATGAATAAGGAGTGACACGAAGTGGTAAATGTAGCAGTTTATGCATAATTCTCGGAAATATATGTTCAGACGTGAAATATAATTGATGGGTCAATAAGAACAAAGCACAATGGGAAAATAATTATTTTGTTTTATTTATAAGTTTTTGTACAGAGGTAAATATGATAAGATATGGATGAAGAAACGAAAAGAAAAATTTGATTTACTTTTCCAGGTAGCGGAAATAATAACTGATTCGATACACTCGTGCAAAATTTTCATATGAAATTGTTCAGATTTTGTCATTTTACTTCCTTTTATACGTGCGCGTATGCGGAATAATATGTGTAGTACAGAGAAAGTTATGTAATTCGGATGAAAATTGATTCAGAGATAACGTTCGAAAATAGATTTCGAGGAATGTTTCAAAAATGTTTTCTAAATTGTAGCAAAATTTAGCCATCCCGTATTTGGGACATATGCAGAAAATGGGGTCATTTTTATTCTTGTGTTTTACAATGCAAAAGTGATGAATATGCATCAAAACCAGTGTATTGCATCGACCTTAGAATCTTAAGAAATTATTTCATTGGTATTATTACGACATCCGTATGTCAAATAGAGTATAGTTAATTCCAATCCAAATGCCTCACAGTTCTTCTTTCTTTTGTATAAACATAGAAGAAGCCCTAGAAGAAGGTTGGGGGGATTAATTGGCTTCTCACTTGGAAAATGGTTCGAATGTACATTTTTTTCATTTGTGACCACCGCTTAGCATAAAGGTTTATTTTACTGCGTTTGACTTCTTTTTATTATTGTTGTTTCTGATTTTAAATAAAATAATAGAATATTCAAATATATATTCCACTTCCATTTAATACGTAGTTTTGTGTTCTTTCTCTGAAAGAAACGGAAAACTCACGTTCTACAGAAGTAATTTGAGTGGTTTAATTTTCAATTAACCTGAATACATTTACATTACTTTGAACTCTTTGAAATGGAAAGTTTGCAAGTACCCATCACGTTTCAAATATTTCCAATCACAATTGGCTGTTAGCTGGAAGATATCCTTCATTTAATTTTGCATATTTGAATCAACGTATTTGGATTTTATAGTCTAGAAAATAAATAATAAGAACAGAAAACCCAGAAAATATTTTAAACACTTTTTAAACATATGTCTTAAAAAATAGTCTCAATGTTTTATTCGGGAGCATGTAAGCAAATCTGTCAGACAAAAAATGTCGCATTTTAGAGATTCTTTCCATTTTTCAATTGTAATGGAATGAAGGACGCATTTAATGTTTTCCCCATACACTGGACTAGCGTTTCTGATGATCTACAAATATCACAGTTGAGCAAACAGTTTTTATCCCTCGAATACCCGTCCATCCGCTTGCCCGTCTGTCCGATCGTCCTTTTGTAGGTCTACCAGTTAACAACACTACCGCCTAAATCGTTATGCTTATAATATTGCTTTCTTCTGTTACTGAATTATTTAATTTTTGGAATGCATAATATTTAGAACCAAGAATAATAATCGTTGAGTTCAGAAATAATTTTCAAATTATAAAAGAATGTGATTCTGCTTGTATGCCAATTCCGTTGAAAATGCTTTGTGATCTACAAGCGCCTTTCATGTGAGATAAGTTGATGAGAACTGGAAGCTCCAAATATTGTCACTTTTTAAAAGTTTATTATATGCCCAAATTAATTCTCTCTCTCCCCAACCCTCCATCAATCCATCCCTCTCCCTCAACCCTCTCTCTATCTCTCTGCCTCTCCTCTGCCGCAAATTTAACTTGGGTCAAATGATTCGTATGAATTGTTTCCAAGTGTAATTGTGCTCGGAAAGCTTGTGTTCCTGGTTTATGACTATTTGATTAAGTGTCCGTAATGCAAATCACTCTATTTGTTCGCTCGCTGAAAATATAATGAGACGCATGCACTTTGTGCTTTGTGTTTATGAAGGTGGATTCATAAATTATTATTTCCTGTCATTTCAATTTTACGCATAGAGTCTTCACTTAACGGGACTTCGAGTAAACCGCCAGTGAAGACATATATTCCAGTTTTCGATGTACGAGATGTAGTATTGAGAAATTCTTGCACTTCCACCATCGTTAGGGTTTGTATACTTTCCGTTAAATACGGGATCGTCCCATTTATCTGAGAACTGTATCAGTAACACTGTTACCAGTAAACTAAAAAATAAATATTTATCCGGTTTAGATGAATTTCCGGATTGTTTGTTAAAAACGTGTGCACCTGCCTTTATACACCCATTTACTCACATTTTCAATGCTTCCTTGTGCACAGGAATATTTCCAGATATTTTCTAAACATTGAAACAAATTAAGCCACTTTTTAAGAAAGGGAACAAAAATGAAATTCAAAGTTATTGGCCAATTTCTCTTTTGTCCGTTTTCTCCAAAATATTAGAGAGGTTTTTCTATACGCGAATTGAAATTTTTCTCAGGAAAAACGAAGCGTTTTCAGACTCACAACACGGTTTCACGAAATCAAAATCTACGGAAACTGCCATTCTTCTTTCCTTTAAGATGTTGCTTCATCAATGGACCAAAATGAAGAACCCATTGGGATATTTTTAGATCTTTCGAAAGCTTTTGACGTTATTAACCATAACATCTTGCTCTCAAAATTAACCATCGAAACTTAAACATCGATCTCAAAGAGTAGAAATACCGTACTGGCACGAAAGGACAATATTTAATTATCTCTCCAATTCTTTGCCAATTGAACATGGGGTCCCACAAGGTTCGATCTTTGATCCTATCCTCTTGCAGTTGCAAGTAAACGATACGCTCTCATCTATTAAAAATGGAAGAACAGTTCTGTTTGCCGATGACACGAATGTTCTTTGCAAAAAAGTAACAATACAATTTCAGAAATTTCAAATTGGTTTTGTAATAACAAATTATTAGTAATCGAAGGAAAAACTGACTCAATGCAATTTTGTGTTTCAAATCGGCAATCGTATGCTCCATTGAAAATAAACAATATGCAATTAGCTGATGTTAAGATAACAAAATTTCTAGGTTTCTCAATTCAATCAAACCTCAAATGGAATGTACATATAACAGAATTAAACACTAAATTAAGCTCATTATGATATGCATTCAGAATTCTTTCTAATTCTGTCAGCCTTCATGCAGCTCGTTGCGTGTATTTTGCAAATGTACATTCCCGCCAGAGATATGACATAATATTCTGGGAAAGCTCATCCTTTAGTGCCGACATTTAGATTGCAAAAGAAAATTATCCGAATAATCAAAAAATCCCATCTAGGTGATCCGTGCAAGTCTCGTTTCATTGAGCTCGGAATCTTACCATTGCCTTGCTCATTTATTTATGAGTTTGTAGTTTTTGTCAAAACTGACTTACTTACTTAACGGGGGCAACTTATTTTCATGTAATACTGATATTTATAGTTACAACACTCGACGTAGAAATCATGTTCATCAAGTGTCAGTATCAACAGCTGACTACAAGAAATCCACATACAATACATGTACGTTATTTACAACGCATTGCCAGATGAAATTAAACAACTGAAATTGGTACACAAATTTAAGTTAAAAATGAAATCTTTACTGCTCCAAAACTGTTTCTATACAATTAGAGACTATACTGATCGTCAAAAAGAAAAATAATGTTTACTTTAACAAAACAATGATATAGTATAATGAATTAGTTTACATTTGCATTGTATAATTAAAAAAAGACTCAATATGCATGTAACAAGTAATGTAACTTCAGCTTCCGGGTCAATGACCCCCATCTCGATCGGGTTTTTGTCCAGTTTCCCTGATCCATTGAGCAAATGCTGAGATGGCCCCATTGATTTGCTTCTGGATGTAAATGTACGTATGATACGTTTCTGGACGTATTGTTTAAATGGTCAAAGTTACAGAATTTGAAATGTTTGGACGGTCTCAAACATTTTTGCTTGGTCTTAAAAGCAACATATTGTACGCATGACAACACGTTTTCTTTACATTGCAACAGAAAAGTGCAATTAGATCTCAAACACGCGACTCCTGTCGAAGCCATTATACACCCGTTAACTCACATATTTAATTCATCGTTCTGCACCGGAATGTTTCCAGATATTTTCTAAACAGCTAAAATTAAGCCGCCCTTCAAGAAAGGCAACAAAAATGAAATTCAAAATTATCGGCCTATTTCTCTTCTATCAGTTTTTTCAAAAATATTAGAGAGACTTTTTTACGAACGAATAGAAACCTTTCTCAGTAAACACGACGCGCTTTCAGATTGCCAACATGGATTTAGAAAATTAAAATCAACGGAAACAGCTATATTTTCTTTTCTTAAAGATGTCGCCTCATCATTGGATCAATACGAGGCTTCTATTGGATTATTTTTAGATTTTTCAAAAGCTTTTGACGTCATTGATCATGACATTTTACTTTCAAAATTACCTTCATATGGAATCCGTGGTATTGCTCTAGAATGGTTATGTTCGTACCTTAAACAACGATCTCAGAGAGTGGAAATACCTTACTGGAATGATGGAACATTACGTACGCACCTTTCCGAATTTTTGCCCATTGCACGTGGAGTTTTTCAAGGATCGATTTTAGGCCCTATTCTGTTCCTACTTTACGTAAACGATATGCCCTTGACGATTCGAAACGGAAGAACGGTTCTCATTACCGATGATACGAACATCCTTTGCAATAAAGAAACCGTAAATAGTACAATATCAAATGTTTCAAATTGGTTCCGAAATAAAAAATTTATAGTAAACGAAAAGAAAACGGTTTTGATGCAGTTTTCCATTTCAAATAAACAATTCTGTGCTCCATTGAAAATGAACGGTGTACCATTGACTGATATTAAGGCAACAAAATTTTTAGGTCTCTCAATTCAGTGAAACCTTAAATGGAACGTCCATTTAAATTAATTGAACACAAAATTAAGTTCATTATGCTACGCGTTCAGAATTCTTGCAAATTCAGTCAGCCTTCATACAGCTCGTTGCGTATATTTCGCGAATGTTCATTCCCGCCTGAGATATGGCATAATATTCTGGGGAAATACATCTTATAGCTCCCAGACTTTTAGATTACAAAAACGAATTGTACGAATAATAACCAAATCCCACCCACATGATTCATGTAAGCCATTCTTCATTAATCTAGAAATTTTACCATTACCTTGTCTGTTTATTTTCGAATCAGTAGTTTTTGTCAAAAATGACTTGCTCAAGGGCGGGAATATATTTTCCAAAAATGCCGATGTCTATTACTATAACACTCGACGTGGAAATCATATTCATCAGGTGACAGTATCAACAGCCCATTACAAAACATTCACATACAATACATGTACATTATTTTACAACACTTTGCCAGATGACATTAAACGATTAAATTCCATAGAAAAGTTTAAATCCCAAGTGAAATCTTTTCTGCTGCATAACTGTTTCTGTACAATTAGAGACTATACTGAGCATCACAAGAAAAGTAACACTAATTTTAACAATGATACATAATGAATTATTTACCATTTGAACTGTATAAATGTGTATAAACAACCTGTAACAAGTATTGTATTGCAGCGTCCGGGTCAATGACCCCCATCTCGATCAAGTTTTTCGTCCAGTTTCCCTGATCCATTGAGCAAATGCTGAGATGGCCCCTTGTTTTGCTTCTGGACATAAATGTAACTTCATTTTCTGTGCACGTCTTCTAGAATTCAGTGGGAAATACAATTATTCAAATTATCGTTTCCATGTTGTCGCGGCAGGAAGTATTAGTCCGAAGGACAACATGGATAAGAGCCAAAATTTATTGCTTATATATCCTTGAAAATAGATTTTATTACATGGGAGCTTCTTCAAAATTTAAGTAGTATGTGACTTAGTGTAGGGATCACAGAATTTTGAAAATGTGCACACAATTCACTTTCCCCCATAGCACGTCATACACAGTTTTTAACTGCTTTTTTGACGTTAAATAAATAAATAAAAATAAATAAAGTGTTATAATAAACATTTATAGTAAAGAAAACATCCAATAACTAGATGTATGTCATTTTTTTATTCTTGAAAATTTATTTGAAATTCGTTCGATTCCTATCACGGCCATCTGAAGGACACATTGAACTTCACTGAAAAAAAAAGAAATTCCAAAAATACACGGATTGAAGAAATTTGTAAATTACTAAAAATAAAAAGAATTTGAAAGAAGAAGACTATTATGGAATAAAAATCTTTATTCCGTAATATTATAAAGTTGAAACAGAAAAGTTATTAATTTAAGTGTACACCTGTTAAATAAATAAATAAATGTCTTTTTATATCTCACAATTCAGGAGAGAAATTAGTTCCCATATTTTTCTTAAAAATAATAAATAAACCGTACCCATCGTGTTGGGTCGCGTGGGAGCATCGTGGTTGATTCGGCATGGCGAGACGACCTGGCTAGCTTGGCCACCGTACTTCCTCGATCAATAAGCAGGTTCCGTTGCCCTCGGACTCCGAAGCACACGCTACTCCACGTTTTCCTCCAGAGACCCCGCTAGGCTCCAAACTTGCTTTGCGGGTAATCGTGTTTGCAGCCCACGAAAGCACGCTAGATTCTCCTCTTTTGTTCGCCTGCACATTCGCTCAACGCCACACAAAGCATGTGCAACGTTTGGAAACATGAGTTCACCTTTGCACATTAGCTACCAGTTTTCCGGCCCAACTACCTCGGGTATGACGCGAGAGATTGCTGTTAAAATGTTAATTTAGTTAATTAAAACCTTCACAAACATGGCCGAGTAAGTGGTTCCTGAACATCGTGCTAGGTTTCTGTGAGGCGGTCCAGGGTTCGATTCAAGGCCAAGGCAAAAATGAAGCTGTAGAGTTCTAATACAAACCGTCATATGTTCTTTATTTGTGTGACGAAAGAAAGCTCAGGTGAAATAATCTAGGCACGGTAATGAGAATACATCATGCTTGGCACATGTCACCCAGGTGTGGATAATAAAAACGGCGCAGGTCAGAAAACACCTCTAGATAGCAAAGGCGGATTAATATCATCCTATAATGTCAATACATACTAACTTTACACACATTTCAAAGAGGGGTTTCTAAACCAACATTTCGTTATTTAGAATTCACGACAATTATCCCTTCCTATCCTTTAGTTTATTTTGAAATTTATGTTCATCCATTCATCTTCATATTGTATTTGATACTATTTCATATTTTAAATCTTCATTTCATTCACACATTTACTCTCTCACTGCTACAAATAAGTTCAGCACATGGACATCTTTTGTTTAACGTTGTCTCGACAAATTGTACAATATATTACAGGATTAAGATTTTTGTAATCTAATTTACCCATTAATTAACCTTTGTAATTTAAAACCAAGTTGAAATATTTCAAGTAAAACTTTGGATGGAGTGTGTGTTCGAAACGGTTAGTTATGTGGTATCAACTGTGTGAGGTATTTCGTAATGTCTCCTTGAATGGTCTGCTGAGGAGGTAATTCAATGGGATAGCGTTCCCTCACTAAGTTTAGCACCTGAAGATGTAACAAAACGAGTTACGAAACGTTGTGAAATTACTGAATAAATGATTGTCATAAAAAACTTTGGATACTTTTATTTGTAAACATATATTGACAATCAAGAAGAAATATTGATTTACCAAGTTGAAATATACACGATATCGCTGACAAGTGTCAAAATGAAACACATGTATGTGGTTGAAAGCAATTAATTTGAAGGTTAATGGTGAAATATATTTCAAATTAATGCAATGAATAAATATATTAGTAAAGACGATAACTTTTATTTAAATTTTTCGATTGCTAACAATATCTCACATAATATATCACCTCAGCCATCCACTCTAACCAGAAGTATTATTATAGAGAAGGACAGAGTCCTTTATTGTCAAAAGACACAAGTAATTCTATAGTTCGTTTTTCATGTTAATCTGTCCTTTTAGATATTCATCCAAAGAAAAGCGACAATGCGAATCGCGGAATGAACCGGGGATTTTGGGAATCATAAGGATTATTGCTACAGAGATGCCTTAGCACCGGATGGGTTAGTTCGGGCTATGGAAATTCCTTTGTGGATGCGTCGGAGAAATGCTGCGGTGCGCATGGCTGCACAAAGGTTCGCTGAAAGTCGTCGTTTGAAAAGGAAAAGCGATTTTATACCTCATTGGTTTGGAAAAAATCTGGCATAAGGAAGTAAGATTTGAAGAATCCATAAAAATGGAGTTCCGTAGGCTCAATATTGGAGACACGTCTGAATGTATTTTGAGGAACGGAGTCACTTACTCCAATTCTTCTGAGAAGGCACTATCAATTTTGAGCTGCTTCTCCTACCAACACTACTCACTGAACAATTCCAAATTTAAAATGGACCTCGGCGAACAATTCCATGTGAAAAACGATAATAAAAATGTACATATTTTTATAATTTCAATATCAAACATAGAGCGAAATGTGATTAAATATTATTTGAATGTATGCAAAGAGTGCCGTACTAATTTCTGAGCTTAGATCATGGAAGAAGTAGACGCGTCCTATTTTTCCGTGGGCAGGTGATCAAGGTGGTGATTTGGCTTAGCTGTCCGGTGTGTGAAGGATTGATTGATTGATTAATTACTTAGAGCGCTGTAACTGCTGTGACCATTAATACCATATACATAGTCGGTGTTATATCCCGCGAGGTGGTGATCATCCTCAGCCGGAACGTGAGATCCCGTGCCGACCTACACGATGGCTTGCGGGGTTTCCCTCAAGTATCTCGCCATCGGCACACCACCTCTGCTCCCAACAGTCTCCTGACAAGTGCAGTAGCGAGAGTATGTGTGTGTGTGTGTGTGTGTGTGTGTGTGTGTGTGTGTGTAGGAAGAGAGGACAAAACAAAGGTGAAGGAAAGATCGTGAGGTGTTCCTGACCAGTTTATAAGGGTACTTCCCGGCTTCGGATAAATCACGGCAAACAAACCACCAGAGCAACTAACAGCTAGAATTCGTCTCTTGTTAGTTGTATTATACCTAGCTATGTAGCTGAGTTCAAAATTCGCCGTCGAGACTGAAACACTAGGACCTTCTCGGCAGCGATGCTTCAGTGGGAGCGGCAATGCTGCTAATGAGCTATCGAAGATGGTATGTACGAAGGATAGTAGGACTATGAAGTATGAATAACAATAACGGATACATAATATTATAGATGAGTTAATGTCAGATAGGACTTGTGGTATTAGTCTCCAATCAGGCCATGAAATGATGGCAACATACGAGCCCTAAACGGGAATTAAACCCTCATCTCGATAAATTACCGATGCAATTGTGAAATAATTATATGGTGAAGGTCAAATTACAGAATAAACAATCGCGATCTAAATTCATGGTTCAAATCCCGGTTGTGTGCAATTTTGGGGCACGAAAATATTCAAACAAATCACAGCTCTTCATTTTGAAATTAGAAACTTCAGCATACCCTTCTAGGAACTCATAGACTGAAAACGTGTTCACTAGACGCCGGGTCATAGGAGGCCCCTCGCTGTCCTAGCCCGTGCCTTCACTCTCAGACGCCTACCCAGTTAAATGCAGCCTCGGTTGCAGCTCATTCTCCGACTTCTCGGAACAGCCACCGCTGTAGCAGGGGCGAGGAGGAGAAGTTGGCGGTTCTCGAGCTGTTTACAAGCGCCCAATGGAGCTCCGCTTCTTCCGGTACTTAGGCGCCCGGCCCCGTCCCGTCTCGCCTCGTCCCGTCTTGCTCTGTCCCATCTTGCCCCGCTCCGACTCGCCCGGTCCCTTCTCCTCGCCCCTGCCCCGTCTCTCGCCCGGCGCCTCCCTCGCCGCGCCGGAATGAAAGGCGGCGGGCGAGGTGCGCCGCAGGGCGCCCTGGTCAATTTCGGCAAGGCGACTCGGCGCAAGAGGAGGGGGCACAAAGACGGAGTCACAGGGAGCAAGCAACGACGAAAATAAGGTTATGTAAATATGCACCAACGTAGAAGGAGAGTGAGGTGTAACAGCGGCTCTCAAAATATACACAAGAATTTGGGAACGTTAAAAGGTGTTCTTTTAAAAATTAGACATAAAAAAGTTGGAAGGAACATTTACATAATACGATACTGGTGTCTCTGGAAAATGAGAAACTACACAAATAACAACAATGAAAATACGAACAGACATTTGCTGTAAACATTACAGCGTGTGTAATGAAACGTGATGAACGTGTTAAACGTCATCGGAGAATATTAATTTAATGTTCCTCAAAATAAACTATCGACATGAGAAAATTCTTACAAGGAGTTGTAATAGAAATAAAAAAAAAAAAGTATAGAAATTTTTAAAGTAAAAACATATAGTGAAATGAACATAGTTGAAAAACAAGCAATATTATAAAACGAACTTTTTTACTGAGCCTAGAGATTCTCAATTCATTTCCTTTGAGAAGTTTAGCTTTAATGATTTCTTTTTTATTCTTAAATTGGTGTGAATACATATTCCGAAGGAATGTACAATATCAACAGAAATATAAATTACGTGTTATATGGATGTAGTTCATTCGATGGTACTATCATGAGATAGTAGATTATGAAATCCGGCGTTAGCCATTTAACACAATCATCGCTTAAGAAGCTTCTCCTCTCCGCAAGCTTTACCCGACTCCTCCGTTCGCCTTTCCCACTTGCCCTGGACGTTCTATCCACACAAGCCGCCCGGCCCATCTAGACACTTCGGCTTCTTCATGCCACAGGTTGTTTCCTTTTTTTCCCCCCCGCCCTTGCTCCTTGCACCCCTTCGCCCCCACCACTGCATCCGGTGCCCCTCTGCTCCGCCTCGCGTCATTTGGCAACACTCGGCGCCCGCTCAGGTGATTTGGGGTTTGCATTTAACTAAATACAGTAAAAGACATCAAATCTTGAGGTAATGTTTAGTCTTTAATTTTGAATTTTGTCCGCATAAAAGTATTCGTATCAAATTTGAGAGCATTCATTCTAGTTCTTCTATTTTTTGTGGCTTATAAAAACATACGTACTCTCGCTTTTATATAACACGTTGGTACAAAAACGAAGAAAAAATATGAAAGAAGAGAAGGGACAATGTTGAGTTATCCCATTCGCGCGTTCAGGAGATTAGAAAGAAGAAATCAGTAACTGATGGAAAGTTATTTTAGACATTCTGGAAACTTTAGAACTCTCGTCTGTTAGAATGCAGTAAAAGAAAGCGTAATCCATTGTGAAATTCTATGTATGTAAACTGACTTGTGAAGTTAATAATTAGTTTAAAAATTATCCTAACAATTGTGAGAACTCTGATGGCTGTGACGCAAAATAACACATCAGAGAAAAAACTGTGAAATACGTAAGGTAAGGATGGGTAAAGTAAGTATCAATGAACACGAAGAGCAGATAGAAGAGACAAAAAACTAAGGTTAACGAAGAAACTCGCATTGACACAGCAACGTTTGCTGTAGCAGAAATGTTTTTAATTTGTGATAAAACGGACATATATTTATGTTTCCCCGTAGATTTACTATATAAGAAAAAAATCCGCTTATATTGCTCATATGTATATCAAATAGACCGCAATTTCACGGCTTTTTTTACGTGGACACACTTAGAACTAAAATAGTAAAAATATATGCACTGCAGCACAATGTTCAAAATTTGAAATGTTTTAAACCAGTAAACAAATTGAGAAATCTTTAAACCAATTAATGAAACCTTTAAACCAATAAATATTTCCATGGAAAATATCTTAAGAGAGTGAAGAAAAATTGATTTTTTAAGGATGTGAATGTGTGATAAAGAGGGGTTCGAGATGGAACTGCAGGTGTGGATGATTGAAAGTGGAGAATATCCGGGTCATCAAAGGAGTTTTAAAGGTGTCGTGATTTTTGAAGTCAAGTTGGCGAGCGCCACTTCGGCGCAAAATTGTGCGGAATGGGGCGCGGAAATGTGGACTTTGTCGGGCGACGAGAATCGGGGAGAGGAGATGTTTAGGAGGATGCTATCAAACCTAGCGGCAGGGAAATGGAATAGAGAAGAGGCGGGCGCGAATGCGTTTTGTGATAAGGAGAAAATAAGCGTGGAAATGATTGTTTCTGGGCGAGTCAATTAATATGGCCAATGGTCTCGTAAGCGCAGTGCATGTTCTACCACGGAAGGGGACGGCGTTCTTCCCATACTGGATGGTGAGATCCGGCGCCGACATACACGTCGGCTTAAGGGGTATTCCCATTCCGGTTTCTCCCATCAGCAGGGCACCGCACCAGGCAGAGCAAACTCTAATCTCCTGGTTGGTCTCCTGCCATGTGAGATGGTGTAGTGCAAGTATGTGTTAGTAAGGGGTGAGGGCAGGACAAGGAAGAGGAAAGAAAACTCGTGTGCGTTCCATGGCGCGTTTGTTAAGGTTCTGATCCAACATTCCCCTTGGGTTGCACGGAAAAACCACGGTAAACTGATCATCAGAGCAGCCGGCCGCAAACATTTTCCTCCAGTGGCTGAACTCAATCTAGTTATCTATTTTGAGTAAAAAGTTCTACCACCGTCGGGATTCGAACCCTAAGACCTCCCGGTCAGACAGTGACATCCATTAATTCCGTCAGACAGTGACAGGCAGTGACATCCATTAATTATGTGAGACACCTCAGTCAGTACGTCGGGGAGATTGAAGCGTAAGTTAAGAGGGAAAGATAGAACGAACAGATGAGAAGGAATTGTGGCGGGTGCCGATGAAAGGGCTGCGCAAAAGGGAGCGCGCGGAGCAGGGGTGGGATGGAGGAGGGAGGCAGAGAGAGCGTGTTCGGGCAGAAGTGTCCGGCCTTCTGGAACCCGCTCCCAAGCGCCCCCGCTGACCGCGCCTCGGCGAATGCTGCGGGCAGATAGTTAGCGAGCGGAAGCCCTAATCCGATGGCAAGCCCCGCCGCATGCGAATGGGCAGGCTCAAGGTCCTCCGCGCATCTAACTTTCACGTTAATCTCCGCTCCTCACTTAAGCCTTTTCTCTCAAGCAGCGGCCCTCCGACGCTATTTTGCCTAGCGCTCGCACCTAATGGAGCGGAGAGCTGCTCTTCGTCGAGTCCTACAAGGAAATTAAACAATGGCACCGATCGTTTGCATTATTATTCCCTCTAAAAGGGAAGTGCGTGAAGGCGGGGAACATTTTGCTGAGAGTAGTAATTAATATTCTGGGATTCTGTGATTGCGTAGCAACGAGAGATAATTTCCAAGTGAAAGATCCATACATATGACAGAAATATTCCTAAGATCATTTTCGTTTACTTCAAATGTAATTTAGAACAATATATTGCTATGAATTTGTATCTCAATGTTAGTTATTGTAAACACATTAAATACACTTACCAAATAATCCAATAATTACATTTCAAAATCTAACTAAGGAAAAAGAAATTGAAATAAACATACAATGAAAATATCTATTTAATGGAAAATAGTTTTACTGATTTCAACGCATTTTTACAACAACAAAATATTTGAAAAATAGACCTGCATCTTTTGGGTTGGGATATTGCATGAGAAGTGCATATTTATTCCAGGTGTTGGTGACATGTTCTCCCAACCTCGAATATCACACCCCAAACATTTATTTCATCACCACCTACTTCATGAAGTCAAGGAAGGTATTATGGAGAAGAGAAATGCTGGAGGTGGGAGGTTACAACAGCCAATCGTTCAATCATCCAATTCTCTCCCTCGCGGAGGAGTTGCGATGGGCATACAGGATAACTCAGCATAAAAATGACTAGAACACGTGCTCAGACGGGATAGGTTCCTCAACAATGAAGTTACAGAAGTCATTTCGGAAACGAAAAGACGGCAGTTGCAAAAGGTGGGGGTGGTCACAACTGTTGGTAGCAACCTAAACTAATAGTAGACAACACATTACAATACACGATTTTGAATAGACAAAAATTTTCTTTTATATCTTTGTTGAAAACAAGAAGAGTATACATTCAAAAAAACGATACCAAATGTGTCTATTTGACGAAAGAAACATGCTTCATTAAAGAAATGGAAACCCCTTGACACACAAATAAAACTTCTTTGTTGAAGAAATACATCCCGAAGCGAAAAGAAAACGCCTTGCAAGAAAGGAAACCCCCGGCATGAAGAATGGGCATGCGGAAAGGAAACCAAACTTCTCGTGTGGAACGGGGCGGGGCAGGGCGGGGAAGGGCGCGGCGGGGGCTGGGTGGTGGCGGGGGGGGGGGGGGGGAGGCGGGCAGGACGTGAGCGGAGCTGGGGCGGGGCGGGGGCGACACCGGCCGGCAGAGAGTCCCTGGAGGTGCGCCAGACACTTTCTCAACTTGCCACGCTCCGCGCCGACTTCCACGACAAGGCCGATACCGCCGGTGCTACTATCGTCTACGAGGACGAAACAAGTAGAAAAACAGTGCTCTTTAATTGTTAAAATGTGATCACATACGGCGCGAAACTCTCACTCCAAATGCGATTTCTTTTTTACATGCGATTAAGAAGATTGCGAAGAACGATTCATGAAAAAAGTTAAGAATATCTTGCAATGTATGACCCAATTTTTAGAAGCGGTATTTAGGGCAACAGGATAAGAATGCGGCACGAAACTCTTTCTCACTTCGCATGCGTTTTCTTTTTGACATCCGATTAAAAAGACGTTTAAAAGACGTCAAGAACGTTTAAAAAGGTTACTATTATCATACAGTTTATGACCCAACTTTTAAGAGAAGTATTTAGGACAACTGGATAATCAAAACACTGGTGACTACAAATAAGCCGTGTTTGCTTCTTGTCAAAAACATAATTGAATCCTGTTAGGATCTGATTCCTGGACTGACTGCTGTGATCGGTGGCTATGTGGTTTGCCTTGACTTACAGACGAATGTCGGAGACGAATGTCGGAGAATCGCCCTATTCAATGGGTGAATGACTGAAAACGATTCTTCATTTACCATCCTTTCACCGTTTAGATCCGTAAGCTCATTTTACATGGTCATTTTTTTCATCGTTTTTCGACGATACATAAAATTGTCCAGACTGGATGTAATTTGTAGGAAAAAATAACACATACTTAATTTTTGGTACAGATTTCATAGTTTGACTACCGCCCTACTGGCGCCACTTTTTGGAACTTTCTGTGGTTTGCTATGCGTGAGGTGGGATTTGTTCTTTTTGCAGAGTTTCGAGAGCGTTCTAATATGTTGAATTGTAATGTAGAGTGATTATATAGTGAGAAATAAAACTTGAACTGTTTTCTAACGTCTTGTTCCGTGCTCAGTCCTAAAGTAAACCTAACTTAATTTGTTATCATACGTTCAACTGTTTGATATTCGGGCGTTCTAGGGAAACATTTTCATTACAATAGCGTGTAGAAAGTGAAATGACCGTGTGGAACTCACATTCTCGTTATTCAGTTTCAATACCAAAACAGTAGCGTTTAGAAATGAACGTCCCTTTTCGAACCAATTTCTGTATATGAAAGTGATGAAAACCTGACTGTGAAAAACTGGATTTAGAGCTGAGCGCTGGCTTTAGAACCGACCCCAATCCTCATGTCTCATTTCAATTAATCTAAGTAAATCTTTTCATCTTTGGCGCGACAACTCACGAAGAGTCAGAGCGGATCGAGTTGGTTGCCTCTTCTGTTTACCCGAGTGACTTGCATTGGCGACGTGTGGTCAGCACAACGACTCCCGTTAACCGTATCTCGATTTTCTGGACGGAAGGTAAATCTTTGACTGACGTGAGAGATTCGAGGATGCAACAATCATTGTGAGGTCCTCGAGTCACATAAACATAATTAGATTAAGAAATAACAGTAAATTAAAATATTTAAAAATATGACTAAATAAAATATTAAACTCAACGGTGCGATTGTCGAAGAAGTAATCTATTGAGCAGATCACGCATCCTGTTCTTTGGCTCGACTACCCGCAATGGGCCTTGGCCGACCAGCGCTGACCCAGCCTCTCCACCGTGGGAAATGGGGTTCGTGTGGTTTGCACGAAGACTCCCATCACCATACGATATTCGTATATACTGATATTTACAACCTTAGGGTGGGATTTCTCATCGTCACACAGTAATAGGTACTGGGACATTTGTAAAGAAAGCGCACAGGTATAATTTGGCTCAACCGGGAATCAAACCCGGGGTTGCGTCGTGGAATGCGAGCACGCTAACCAACGAGCCGCCGAAGGAGGCAAACCACGTATGAGCCTTCAGAGTGTACTTTACACCAAAAGAGTTTTATCCTGTTTTTATTTTCATGTTAGCGACCTAACTCACGCTGTGAAAATCACTCTCGCTTTTATCGTTACAGTATTACTGTTTCTTTTATTAATTCCATCTTCCTCACTTCTTTATTACGAAAAAAGGTTCTTCTATTCACACTCTGTGGGAAAAAGTGTGCGCGATTTAAAAGGAGAGGCCGAGAAAACGAAAGAACCTCGAAAAACTTGGCGCGAATATTCCTCCATCACAAATTTATTAGTGGTATTTAGTACCGCCAAACTAGTATTTAGAGGTGGTGGTGAGGAATAGTTTAAGGGACTCGCACTATTTATAGTATCATATTATCGCGTATGTTCTTTATTGTTTTACATTACTTTAAGTTATTTTTATACTCAACTATTTGTTTAAATTTTGCCACTAATCTGCGACATGTCTTTGACGTCCTTCTGCCCCTCGATTTGCGAAAACTTCTACACTACCGTCCTTTTACTTGATACGTTACATTAACTTCCAATTGCTCTCCTTCTCCTTGTCGAATTCCACCCTCTCACTTACTTCTCCCTCACTTGGCTTCTCTCACGTCCGCTTTCATCGCACAAACAGTTCCAACACCTTAGCTGTCAAAGCCGCATTCTCCACCTCGAACAGCAGGGCAGCTCGGGCGGCTGAAAGTGACGAAAGCAGTGGTGGGAACAGAGACAAAGGCCGAGGCGTAGGTGGAGACGGCAACCGTAAAGGAAAAGCAGAGACGGCGGAGGAAGAGATGGCGATATTTCTGGATGTAGCAATGGTGATGTGGGTGTGTGATGTGGCGATAGAAAAGGTAGTGAGTTGTAATGATGGCGATGTGTGTATGTGGGGGGATAGTGTGATGGATGAGGAGAAAGGTGAGAGTGGAGATGATGACTGGAACAATAGCGATTGACCGTGACCACAGTCTTAGAAATGGCGGGTGCAGAGTCGGGTTTGGTAGGGAAATCTCGGAGCAAAGTTGATGGCTGTGCCGGAGAGGGAGGAATGGCGGTGACATTAATATCAATGACGATGATAACGGTTGGTTCATGAAGTTTGGTCAGTGGAAAAATGAAAGTATTTTGTTGTTGCATTGGAGTGGTATTTCTTTATAAAAATGTTCTTGACATCGCGAGTTGTGTTCCACTAGCAAGACTAATATATAGTTCCAGATCGTTATTTTTTGTAGTTGCAAAGTATTGTACTAATATTTTATTATTTGCTTTCATGGTTTTACAGACATTTTAGGAAGAAGAGTAGGCTTAAGTGGTGGTTCTAGTGTTTTCTTGTTCTTCTACATTACAGCCCTGATGATGGAAATATATTTACCGAAATATGCGCAAACAAATAAATAGACTTTCCTAACCTCAAAAACAGCCTTCAATAATGAATATTGAAATAATTTATGAACGTAAAATTCTCCATGTTTCAATGCTGTAAGAAGGGAGGAAAAGGGCCCAGACGTGAAGTGGTCGCATTAGTGATGACAAGGGGGTGGATTTTGATGACCTAAAACATCGCCAAAAATGATCAATAAAATTCTCTTAAAATGTTTTTAAAATGCCCTACAAACGAAGAAAAATGTCGTAAAAAATTTGATGAAAATCTGTTTCCAATGAACTACTCAAGCTGTTGGATATGTTACTGATGTAATCGCAGCTTCTTCCATTCGTTCAAGTAAACTTAGCTTGCAAACTTTTGATTTGGACTGTTCTTTACCAGAAAATCTCCATTTTTAGGAATCCTAGAATCGACCAAAATGGCGATAATAGACGTCACAGGAATTTTTGATTACATATTCATGACTGGTTTACAATTATAGAGCGAAGAAATCGAATAGGCTATTCAGGAATTCTGTGGAGAACATTTGAAGCATTTCGTAAACATTATTTGAAGCAAGTACCATTAAAATAATATTAAATTCAATGAAATAAGCGAAACATGCAGTAAAAATGACAGGAAAAGTTAAAAAATTACTTATTAATCAAAATCGACGAAAAATTCAAAAAATAAAAAAATTAATCATTTCCTTTTGTTTAAAACACATTATTAATTTTTATACAGCATTGTTGTAAAGTGAAAAGAAAGAAAATCACATTTCATTAAAATCCGCTCCCTAGTGATGACGCTGGCTTGCTCACAGGAGTGGAGACGGCGCTGGCTATGTCGCCGTCGGCGATGGCGTTGTCGCAACGAAGTGGAGGGTGGGCTGCTTGCGCGCGGCTTTTACCTTAATTACCCGTACGGCGCGGCGAGGGCGGCCGCCGGCCTAGTGCGGGTGGGGCGGCCGCGGTGAGCCGGCTTGGCCGAAGGGCGCCTGCGCGAAACGATGCCGCCCTCCGTCCTTTGGCCGCGTTTGCCTCAAATCGCGTCGCCACCTCGCAATGCATCTTCATCTCCGCGGCTGCCCGCGCCTTCCTCTCGCTCCTTCTCCCCAGTGCCTCCGACCGGGAGGTCCTAGGGTTCGAGTCCCGACGGTGGCGGGATTTTGACAGCAGGTAGATAGCTTTTATGCACCTTGTCGATCTAGTTCAAACAGCTTTCAATCATTACTTTACACTTTACACTTAAGTCTAAAACCTCGCTGAGTTTTGTTAAATCCCACTCTTTCTGCTTTGTTTACGAGGTAATCCTCTGTTGTTAAACTCTCTTTCGCCTTTCTGACGTTCTACATGACACAAACGGAATATCTCACTTTCTAAAAATACTAACATGTTTCATTGTAAAATAAATCGTGTAAGTATAATCCTTTTTACGTATTAACACGTTTAAATATTTCCCCTTACAATTTTGTAGGACATTTGGTAGATGATCCGTATCTAGCAGCGAACATAATGTGATTAATGGCTCACACAACGTAACTCGCTCTGATATAAGTGTCACTCAGCTACAAATAATCACTAACACAATTCCTGTAAATTGGCTAAAACCAATGAATTTGCTCAGTCGCTCCACTGTTCTCAATCTCGTCCTGTTCTCTGTGCTTTCATCTGGCTGTCCATTCAATCGCAGCTTCCTCTATTCCGCCTGCGATGCAAAGCCCTTTTGGCTCGGACGGGACCGCACATTCCTGTGATTTATCGTCAGTCATCAAACTCCATGGGCTCGCGCGGCTGTTGGTCGATATCTCGCATCCGTCGGCACTCGCTGCGGAGCGGCGGTTGGCGCGAGGGCGCCTTGTCCGATCGCGTCGCGCCCCAAGTGGAGGGAGATTCCATCTCGCATTCCCGGAGGTCTTGCGCCGCCGGAATGCCTCGCCACGCAGGCAGCTGCTGTCGAGGAGCTGTAGTACGCCTTTGCTGGGAGGAGAAGCGCCACACTCGCCAGGCAGTAACTTACCAAGGGATTCTACGGTAAACTACGGGAAAGAAAACTAGCGGTGCAGAAACTACGGGAAAGAAAACAGCACGTACTTTCTCACCCGTATTTTCACGCAAAAATTCACGAAAAGCACTCAAAATTTTGGAAAATTGTGCATGACCTTATTTCAAAATCTATCTTTAAGAAATAGATTTCATGAAGGGAAACATATCTATCTTTAATATATTAGTTGTATGAAGACGCCCAAACACGTTTGAACTTTTGCAATTTGCGAAATAAATTAGGGTTTTCAATGAACATGTGACCTGCTCAAGTCTCTTAAACATCTTTCAGACTATGCAACTACCAAATTGAATGAAAAATGATGAAGCCATTTTTTTTGAAAATTTGGAAAATGTCCCAGGGGCTTTAGCAAGGTATCCCCCCAAATTGCAATATCGGTTTCAAATTCAAATTCATTCATTTCATTCATTAAATTCATTTCAAAATATATTCATGGAAACGTCTTTTATAAATCGTGACATATATACTTCTAGAAAGTTAATGTGATAAACAATAAATCATTAATAAACAAATGCACTGAAAATTCATGCACGTCATAAGTCTTTACTTCAAAACTTGAATGTATGTATATAATCAATAATTTAATAACATATCGTAATGGCTTATGATCTAACAGGAAATTACTTTGAAATGAAATCTGGGAATTTTCCTTTGCAAAATGTATTTCGTCGGTTTCGATACAAACGTGAATAAAAGTACGAAAACCATGTTAAAATTAATTAAATAGAACATAATTTTAATTTTTTGGTTTATTCATTAGGATGATGGAGATGTTTCAGGATATTATATTTTAATATGGGCAAATAATTTTTTTGGTGTTAAGTGCTTGATGTATGTGAATTTTCCTGATTTCATTTGATGAATTCGTTGTACCCAAGCACTGAGTCATGGGAGATGTTCAGAAGTGAGATCACTATAACGTAACAGTTAATAGAATTCATTAAAGAAAAGGTGTTTTTTTTAATTGTTCGAAGAATATTTTCTTTGGTATCTACCTCACTAGCAATCTTATTAAATATGATATCATGATGTTAAATAACTTCAAAATATTATGTAGAAGTACTTACACCATTGTTGCAATCATCAACAAGAACGTTTGCATCTTGCAAAAATAAATGAAAGAGTTAATCTCATTCGACGTTACATTTAAACAAGATAAATAAATGATAAATAGTTAATACTTATTTCGGTGAATGTGTATTTCCTCCGCGAGTGTTCTGTGGCCGTCAAATAGCGTGAAACATTTTCAATGAAATCAAAACATTCCAATTCTATTTAAAATTGTCACATATTTTGCGGCCTCTATTTACCGATTTTAATTATAATTCAAGTGAGTTCTAATTTCATATTTTCTTCTTGAGAATGAAATGACTAACGAAGTATCTAATGACAAATTACCTATACATATAAGAACAACCGTAAAGTTATTGAAAAAAGAGAAAATAAGAGAGGGGATTAGATACATCTGACTGGAGAAGGCAGAATGAGAATTTTTAAAAAGTCAAACAAATAAATTGATGGTATTGTGAACTAAGAACTATAGAAAAGGAAAAGTTACTCACCCGAGCTCGGTATATGATCATTGAAAAAGCATCTTCAAATAATAATGTTCATTCTGCGCCTTTCACTCTTTTTTACATCGCCATTATTTATTATTATTATTATTATCGTTAAATTTTATTATTTGATATTAGAAATAGCGAATGTTCATAGTTGTCATTTTTATCAAGGAAGAAAGATTAAAAAGGAAAATAATACTTTACTCTGGGGAAAAAAACAAAAAAACATTTTCTGACCCAAACTATTTCGAAAATTTCTTTTTTCTCACGCTGAAATATTCTCTCTCTCTCTCTCTCTCTCTCTCTCTCTCTCTCTCTCTCTCTTTGAAAATGATTCCTAAGGAACTATACGATGTTTCCATGGCATCGCCATCAAGATGAGACGCTTGGTCGTTTGGGAATTGAGCCAGGAAAACGGTGGACACGAATGGGTGAAATGAGGGAAAAGATGGAGGCGAAAGCAGAGAAGGCAAGATAACTGTTGAGCGGTCGAAGAAGAGCTGGCGGTGACGTCGGATAATCGTCACATGGTCGAGAGGGCGCGATAATAACTGTGGTGGCTGCTGCGGTGCCGGATGCGGGGACGGATGCGGGGGGGGCCAAAGGGGGGATGGCAATGGCGATGGAGGTAGGTTGGTGAGGGTGGTGAAGGGAGAGAGGGCAAGGGTAACAGCTGGTCCGTCGGTGACGACGCGCCAGATGCAGGGGGCGGGCGCGGCGGCGGCGGGGCAGTGTGTGTTGCCAAAGGGGATTGTGGGTGGGTGCGGAGGCGAAAGAGAAGGTAGGGACGGCGGAAGCATTCTGAGACGCAACATTGGATCAAGGCGCCTTCTGAAAGACGACCTGAGATCGACGACGAAGGCTTGGCGTAGCATGCCGCTGAAGTTTGACTGAATTAAAATAGAAATTAAAATAAACCACTGGTGCAACGTGTAAACACATACATCCTCGTTTTCAATTAATATGCACTCGTATAATAACAAGCAGTTTAGTTTTTGGAATCAAACATTTGTATTTTAATATTTTTACATTAATAGTTTCTAAATGCGAGTATGTTTTCTTATACTGTTTCATAACAAATTTTGTAAATAAAAGGTTTTATCCATCGAAGACATACATTTCACGAAATCTTGAAATATAATATTACACCAACACTCCATCTTTTTTTTTAAAAATTAAAGTTTAATATCTTTGAAGTATGTAATAAACAGCGACCATATAATAGCGGTATAATCCATTAATTCGACACTAACATAAATATATTGTGATAATTATACCCCGCTTCCCTGCCCTTTCTAATGTAAATAATTTTACTTTATTTGTTTAAATATAAGCATCTAAGGTTTCGCATGCTCTGGCTTTCTCAGTATTACGTCTATTATTTAACAAGGGAATTTTTACGGGTCACAGAAAAATTATATGTCGTGGCTCGACAGACTTTCCCACACGGATTTCAAGCACGAAATATTATGTAAATATTTAATTCGTTTAAATTAATTTATTGAGATAAAAAATAATAAAAGATGTTCGTTGTTCTGAAAAAACATTATAATTTCCATTTATTACCATTTTACTTTACAATTTCCGGACCTCTCAGCAATCGCTAACATACACAAAATAACAACAAAAAAATCACAAGTCGATATATCCATTTCTCTATTTATAAACACATAAATGTGCTCTGATCAATCTGATTACTGCCTTCATTCATGGTCATGTTCCCCTTTTTATTCTTTATTATTATCTAATCTTCACTTAAAATTATCAACACAATTTGATCGTCATACATATGAAATAAATATTCATCCCTTATTAGATCCACAGCAAATTTGGACGACGATGTTACTGTATTCATAACCTACCATCTGCGATGCCACGTCGTATTGCAGCTGGATATCGTTCTACTTGCAATTTTACTTCCAATTCTAAATAATCCTTCGAAATTTCTTTAAAATTTAATCACTCAATTATACAACCGCGATTCGTTTTTCATTTTTCCAACTTCATTTGCATTTAGATTTCGAAGAAGAAACAAATCTGTGGCAAATTAATTGCGCAAACAATTTCACTAACACAAGTCGGTCTATTTGCGATCACCACTCAACTCCTCTGTTTCCTAACACCGCTCAGCACATTCTGTACAGCAAATTATAATCCCGCCTTTCTTGCCTTCTTCTAGGTTCGATCACGTCCCAAGTTCGTTCATTCATGATAGTTTCTGCGCATCTCCTTCAATTGTATAACGTCCATGTTCCTTCTGATTGGTTATCTTATCATTGTATTTACACTTTAGCATCCGGTCTCGTTTTATATTTATTATATTTAGTATTCACATTGTTACCCACGGAAATTCCTCACATGTTCATAACTAAAATGAACACTTTATATTCCGTCGTTTTATTACATTAGTCACTAACTACTCTTCTTCTTTATTTATATTTTAATTTGTCGTCAATGATGACCTCGATTGTTGTTCACCTATATATTTATTATAAACGTTTATGATGTTTTTATAGAACCCAGGATAAATCATCACAATATATATTACATAAAATTTTTAAAAAGGCTAATCAGAACCAGAATAGATGAGACTGTTCAATAATTCAATTATGGTCAAACCCAAGGTAATATTTTGAATATAATTGAGCCACTTCTAAATTCGTCACAAACTACGTGTGTATATATATATATATATATATATATATATATATATATATATATATATATATATATTGCTAAAAAAAGGAAAGACGTCTAAAAGTCGGCAATTAATTTAAAAACTGCTTTCCGCGGATCGCTGGACGGAAATGTCACGAATAAGATTTAATTGTCAAATATTTTATAGATGTCAATTAGCAATTACCTTATCTCGTGATAGTTCATAGTACTGGGTGATATGAATATTATCTCATTCTGTTTATTTATCGTCATCATTTTGTCCACAAGTTCATGCTACCACCCTTCATTCAGTGGAAGGTAAAGGCAAACCGCCATTGTTATCATTTATCGAGGAAAGAGAAACACATTGCAGCTGGTGAACAATGCAATGGGTTGCAGGGTGCAGGCACAGCTACGGCCTCGTCGTCGTCGTCGTCGTCAGAGTTGGTCGCCGCGCTCAGAAGGACGAGAGATGAAAGGCGCACAAGGGAGCGAGGCAAATGAGGTTAGGGAAATGGGAGGCTGGGCCGGGACTGGTAATGGGCACAAAACGATTGGGCGTTCAGGGCCGGAGGGTCGGGACAGGGAGAGAATCAGGATGGGGCGGGGGGAATTTTGGACGGCGAACAGTGGCGCGCCTGTCAGCGCATTCGCTTTCCATCTCTGGATGATAGAACCATTCCTTTTGTAATTTCGGAAGATTTATGTATTTATAATGTGGTATTCATTCCTCCAATGTGTTCTCTGACCACCCATTTTATCTCCCTTTAACAAAAATTGTTCATTTTCATCAACAAAATAAACACAATACCCAATGACAGGGACATCAAATATATCGTGGCACTTTTCGTGTATCAAAAAATTTATATGCCAATGTATAAAAACATATTAGAGTGACAACTGCTTAGGTATCTCAGGCAATCACCTTATGCAGCTGCAGGGCGACCAGGAGGCTCTAGGGTGGCATGATGTTCGGTACTAGCTAGATAGATCAAATTCAACCGCGCTCTATCTGGAGAAGAAACATCTAGGGACCTGCGTTAGCGCGGTAGTTTTCAATTGACTGATTGATTAGAAATTTCTGGCGCTTTAACTGTTAAGGTCATTAGTCACGTAAGTGTAGTGCATATTTTATCGCGGGAGGGGGCGGTAATCTCCCTCCCCTGGAAGGCGATCGGAGCCGACCTCCCGTCGGTTTGTAGGGTTTTCCCCATCCAGGTACCTCCCAACAACAGGGCATCGTCCCAGCCGGGACAAGCTCAAGCTTCCGACTGGTCGCCCAACACATACACACACACACACACACATACATACACCACGTTTCCGCAGGGAGATCAGTATAGAGCTTAGAGATTGCCCTGCAGGTGAGATATATCAGGTTGGGGAAAACCCTGCAAACACAGGTATAGGTCGGAGCCGAATCTCACTATACAGCGGGGAAGATCACGTCCCGCGAAAAAAAACATGTTTTATGGGACTAGTGACCATAGTAGTTCACGCGCCCGGAAAAACGAAATAATCACTCAAACAATAAATCTGGCCGAGTGGCAGACTGAGTACGAACGAAAGTAACATGAATTTTGGAATAAATGTTCAATTCGCGGAATTTACTGTTACGTAATGTAATGACTTACACTTAAGTAGAGTTATTTTGTAGCTTAGTATTTGAAACACCAGGTGCTGAATTAAAGTTGTATTGTTGCTTCCAGGTGCTGAATTAAAGTTGTATTGTTGCTTCCAGGTGCTGAATTAAAGTTGTATTGTTGCTTCCCTGAAGTATTTACCATTTATTGCTTCAAAAAAGAGGAAAATATGGAAGCTGAAATGAGTGTGAATTATTTAATTAGAATTTGTCCATAACAAAACAAAAACAAACAAGAACCAATTAAAACAGAGCTCATTTAATTTTAAGTATGGTGTCGTTGCATGGATGAGACTGTCCTGCTTTAATAGAGATGGATAGATCTCATTTCGAAGCGCTTTGGATCCGTTTACACTCCCCCGTACCGCTTCCCCGCCACAAAGGCGCGGCGACGGCCATCGCACCGGCCGGTGAGAGTGCTACTGAACGGAGTGCGAGGAGGAGGGGGAGGAGCCTCTGAGAGGACGTCCTCGGCCGCTGGCACTGCGTGGGCGAAGCAGCGGGGACGATCAGGGGTTAGGGACCACGTCAGGGCAGGAACACTGGAAGCGGAAGTCCAGATGGAGGTGACGGCATCGGAGGAGGCGGTGGACGAATCCGAGGTGGAGGCGGGTATAGGATGAAGGCGAAGCTGGAGATAGAGGAGATGTAGATGGGGAGGTGAAGGTGGAGATGGAGGTGGAGGTAGATGCGGAGGCAGACGCGGGCACTCACACGGAGGAGACGGATATAGGGCGAGATGGGTGGGATGACGTGGGGGAAGGGAGGGGGGGGGGGAGGGGAGGGTGGGAGGGAACGGAGGAGCGGTGTCGAGTGGGGGCGTAGGAGTGGTGTGGAGTGGCAGCTGAGGAGCATTGTGGAGGGGCGG
This sequence comes from Teleogryllus oceanicus, assembly GCA_964035755.1. Lineage (NCBI taxonomy): Eukaryota > Metazoa > Arthropoda > Insecta > Orthoptera > Gryllidae > Teleogryllus > Teleogryllus oceanicus. Next base: position 95,614,347 of record CAXIVR010000002.1, on the reverse strand, counting down.
AGAGGTGGTGTGAAAGGAGGGCGGGTGGGGTGCGGGAGAACACTGTGGGAGCGGAGGTGCGTTATATGTAAAGGGGTTACGCTGTGGGTTGGGGGCAGAGCCTCGGGGGGGCGAGGGGAGAGAGGCAGCTGGGGCAGGGTTGGGGCGTGGTACCTGTTGCGACCGGGATCTAATTACAGAGGCGGATCGCTTTTTGTGGGCGCGCACTGTGCGAGAAGCGACCCTGCCCCGTTGCCGCCCGCTGCGGGTTGACACGGAGCCCCGTTTTGCCACAACACGTGCGCTGCGTGGGGGCGGGGCGGGAAGGCGACGCCAGGAGCCAAAAGCGCCTCCCTCGGGAGAGGAATTGAGCTGTAATTGGCTCTATTCGGCGTTGCCCGCGGGGCCATCTTCGCCAACGGCGCTGCCATCACTCCTGACGTCAGTGCCGCTGCTGCTGCCGACATCTCTACTTCCCAGATTTTACTGTCGACACAGCCTGCTCATATGCTGGCATCATAACCGCTAACACTGCTACTTTTATTGCATTGCTGCTTTAATTGGATCATTTCAGAAACTGTGACTGTAGCTTGAGTGCTGCCATTTCTTCTCGTCATGTTGTGGATGATATTGTATTCGTATCTATTGCTGTACATCTATCAGTCCAACAATGGTAATTTAAACATAAATGGAAAAATGATTTTGTCAAAGAATAAAGTATTACAAATTCTACATTTGAAAATATTAATTTTTTAAATATTTAATTACTAGGAGTTATGTTCTAAATAAATACTGTGCTTATTTTATTGTTGGTAGAGGAGAGCCACAGAAAGCAGATGGCATTTGAGAAACTTGTTCTCTTGTTTGGAAAAAATGAGATGAGAGAGCCTTGGAACAGATGCAGAAATGTGGAAGACTAATTCCACATTTCTGCAGAGCAGAGAGACAGAGAGCAGTTCCAGCTAATTCTATTTAGATAACTATTGGTTCTAAAACAGCATGTACATTCTCGCCCACATTTCCACACAAAATTACGCAAAAAATACTCAAACTTTCGAAAAACTTTGACATATTTAAAAATATATCTGTAAGAAACACATTTTTTCGGGGAAAAATCTCTATCTTCATAATTGCAGCTGTAGGAAGAAGCCGAAAAAAGTTTCAAGTTTGGCAATTTTCGAAAAATCAGACTTTTCAACAAAAATTAGATCTGTATCATTCTCATCAACGTTCTTCACACTATCCAACAAGAAAATTTAATCAAAAATGATGGAGACGTTTGAAATTATTGAAAATGTCCCATGAGCTATCGGTTTCAAATTCAAGGACCGTGCCATCAGCCAGATCGATACAGGAATATCAATGTTGGAGAAAATCGGCTGAACGGTTTAGCCGCTAGCGTTGTTCACAGACGGACGGACAGACAGACGGACGGACAGGGACGGACGGACGGACAGAGGAACGAACGGTCAGAGGATGGACGGACAGAGGACAGACGGACGGACAGAAGGGCGGATGGACATAGGGACGGACGAACAGAGGGACAGACAGGCAGACGGACGGACAGTCGGACGGAGAGACGGACGGACGGTCGGACAGACAGACAGACAGACGGAGGCAGACGGACGGACAGAGGACGGACGGACGGACAGACGGACGGACAGACGGACGGACGGACGGACAGGACAGACAGACAGAGGACGGAAGGACGGCGACGGACGGACGGGGACAGACGGACGGGCAGATGGACGAACAGACGGACGGGCAGATGGACGAACGGACGGACGGACAGACTGATAGACAGACGGACGGACAGAAAGTTTTGCTGTCATTCGATTTTTCGGTATCAAGGATTCTGGGTACACCTCGTGTTAGAGGATTTATTTTCTAAATTAGCAACTGGATTTATCCACTTTTCTTTACCAGGGCCCTCCAATAAGGGTTTTTCTGCCGTAAATTCGCAGTTTTACATAACGGCATTACATAACTTTCTCTCTACTTTGTGACGAGAAAGTAAAAAACACGATCGATTGCCGGCAACGACATTGCTGTGTTCGCCAGAGCATTTGCCGCCATCTCGATCACCTTCGTTCTCTCATCTTTTGCTTTGCAGGCACGCCTCACATGCAGTACTGCACGCCTGCTAAAACGTGGCTGCTCGTGCTTCTGATTTTGAATTCAGTTCATGCGCTCCATAGTCACTGTGAAACGCCTCCAACCATCTCGCGAATTCTGTGATTTTATGCAAATACGCCGTTTCTGTAATTGCCTCTACCACGTGAATAGGAGTTGCCTTCCTTCCAAGAATATTGTAAAATTTTAATAACGGGGTCGACATAACAGATGAAAGTACGGAGTGATCTCATATATCAAAATTCATTTTGATTATTTCATTCTTGTCTCTGATTTTTGGATAGTTTTTCATATATAATATGGAGAACTTACTATTTTAGCAGCAAATGTATTTTATTAAGACATGTACACTTCAATTTAACTCCCGTGAATCACATGAGATGGTTTCGAATTCGATTCCCAGCCCTGGAAAAAATAAGGCTGTAGCTTTCTATTACAAAATCATGTCAGTTTATATTGCTGTGTGATGAAAGAGCTCAGGTGGGCTAGATACGAAGAAGGGAATTTGTCACGCTTCCTACATGACTTACTAACCCCTAGAGATAGATAAGAAATAAAAAAGGACCCAGTCCTGGGAACTGCGCTATTTGGCCAAAGTTGGATTAATCTAACCCTAAATTGCTATATACATAGACACATTTGAGTTTAGAAATTGAATGTACACATGATTGAAAATGATGCTGCTTGCATTTCGACAACTTTATTTTATTTTATTTCATTTTACTTCAAAAACAGTTAAAAACTGTGTGATGTGCTACGCTTACATGAATACTATGCTATATACTATGCTGAATGCATGAATACTTCAATGATAGGTTCAATACTCATAATAAAAATGTTCTTGCATTCTATTGGCACAAGAAAAGAGATTTGTGAAAGCCCGTTTACCTTCCCTGAGATGTAAATGAAGCAAGGCACATGGCATAGTAGTTTCACAAAATAATCAACGAAAATCCTTCTCAATTCCTGGAACTAGCTCTTTAGTTTGGGCATTCAAGCGCGTTAAATACATTGTGTATATAACTCGTTACTAATTATCCGTGCACACGTGCGAGGTTGTATCATAGAACCGCAAAACCGCGAGCGTTGATGACGAAGGTTGCATTTCGCGAATGCAAGCACAACTGTTCGATATAGTTGGGTACATTGCAATCAAAAATTTGATTAAGACTATTGTTAAAATGTAAATCTTAATAAAGTATTCAACGTGAGCAACATATAGGTAGTTCAAAAGTAGTAATATGCAAGTGTTGTATATAATTTACTTATTTATATTTTATTTGTAAATCTATTAGAATGACATTTTGAGTCTTGTGTCTCCTCTATAGTTTGGTATGGAAACATTTGAAAACTCTATTGTGAAGGTAAGACAGAACAACTTAAATTACATTTCCACGAATTGAACGAGTATTTTTTGCCGATGAAATCAGAATGTTCATCAAATATTGAAAACTAAGTTACTCGACTAGTTGTAGCACATGAAATACGGGTTACTAAACATTTATTATTCAAAGCATAAAAAGGGAGAGAAACAAAAGGGATGTTTAATAATATTTTCTCAGAATATCCACTTAATAAATTGTCAATAAATGAGGAAACTATTTTTATTAAGACGTGAAGTATGTCATGTAACATTAACGATTTATTCTCGCGTTCCCTCTAAAATAACAAAATTTCCGTCTTGAATTATGACCTTTACCATTTCTTTGCCATCAGTTTTTTATCCAGAGAACCCTCTCTCTCTCTCTCTCTCTCTCTCTCTCTCTCTCTCTCCACACACACACACACACACACATATATATATATATATATATATATATATATATATATACACACACACACATATACACACACATATACATACACATACACACATATACACACATACACACATACACACACATACACACACTCACTCACACACACACACACACACACACTCACACATACTCAAAGTCCTCCGTCTCTCCTGCATCTCTCGTTTCAACCTCCTGTCCATCTCACAGAATTTTCTGCGCCGGGCTGTCTGTTGCACTCAAGAAATCCATAATTTACGACGCCCTCAAGAAAAAGCGTAAAAGTTTGAGACGGCGGAGATTCCAGAATCACTGCGATTCCAGAGCCTACTGACGATCTGCACAGGTTTGATGATTGTGAAGCACTTATCTCCGACCCTGATTCTCTGTTCTTCGACCTTCGGAGAAGAGAGGAGCCTCTGAGGAACTCAACCGTTTTCTCGTTGTCTTTGAGGAACAGAAAAAACGAGCAAACCTCGAGCTTCAGCAGGCGTCTTGCGCTCCATCGTTCCGCTCGTTTGCACTTCGCCACATCTCGCCGTATTACGCTTCGCAATTGTGCACCGCCTCTCAGCGGAGCTCTGTGAAAGAGCCAGATTCCTCCCTCAGCTGGTTATCTTCGTACATTTCTATAAAAATATCTTTTCACTTTGCGGGGGCTTCGGGGTCTGGCTCTAATACCCTTGTGCACAATTAAACGCACGCCTTAGAGCTTTCCTGGAAATTCTGACGCAGCCAGCCTTCATTCTAGACACACATACTAAGTAGCAGCTAATCACCCACTCACCGAGGTTCAATTAATAAAGAGGGGAAAAGATGAGAAATCATTGTTATTTGTGGATTGTATCGATCTTTTTCGAAAACATGTGGTTTCATAGAGAAAGAAAAAACTCTGTAGGTGAGGAATATTACGTCCAAATTACGCCTTAAGTCGATCTTTGACATGATTTAGGCTTGAGATGTGCAATGTAACGTCAGATGATTACAATTTTGAGTCCCAGGTCTACGAACGTTATTTTCTCTCACAATGCCTGAACATTTCAAGAGGATATGAACAATAGTGTAAATTAGTTAGCGGCCAAATCAAGAACTCAAGAAATATTTCGTAAAATAAGCTGAACATTATTACGCACATGTTTATTTGAGATATTTTCACTAAGGTTCATGGTCACGTCAGGCAATTTCCATTCGTTTATTCTTATACTCTCAGTTTACTGTTTAAGCATTGCTGAACACAATATTGATTCTCTTTTACGTTTGCAATAGTAGATATCAGCAAAAACTATAATAAGTATGGTAACGACACCAGTAGCTTCTATTGGTGAGGATTGGAACGAAGACATTTTATTTCCTCTCCCTTCTTTTATATTCATAGAATAAAATGGAAATTTTATATTTCCTTTCCAATAAAGTAACCGATACCTTTTAAACTTTTTGGATCTCAACTACGTTTAGGAAATATCATTTCAACGAAATTCAGTTCTTACGGATATCGATTAGCTATTATCGACTCGATTATCTCACCATTACCAAAATTCTGCAGTTTTTAAATGGTGCATTACTGAAACAAAATCGGGGTTTGGAAGAAAATTAACCAAAAGAACAGAACAAATTAAAAATTGTCCATTTTTAAGCAAGAGATATCTTCAGAAAGATGATATGCTAAATTACATTTAGTTCTTCACTTATAATTTATTACTGTAGCCCGAGAAAATAACAAAAATGTTATGAACTGTTCACAATTGATGCTTTTACTGTATTGAAGTTAAAAATATAAACGGAAAGGCCACTAACATTATTGGCGGTTCCTTCGCGTCGCCTCGCAAGCGATGTTCGTCTTTAAGTTGCTGCAGCTCCGGGAAAGACAAGGGCGCGCGATTTCTTGGGAGGCGTTGCCTCGGAACGTGGCGGCGCCCCACTGCTCGTTAGCTCACTCATTGCCAGCCACCGTAAACACGCCGCGGTACTAAAACACAGCGGCGCGGGCAGGGAGGAAAAACAGAGGCAAACACGAGTATTAAAATGAAAAGGGATCATTCTGCCCGCGGACGGTTCAAATTGAAAGTGAAATTAAAGATGACTCAATTGAAAAATCAAATCTTCAATTTTTTTTTTTTTTTCACTTTTTCTCGTATTTGGTTAGGCGGCGAGAGAATATAAAGCTGGTCGAAGCGTCACGGATGAGAGGGGTTTGTAATCCATTGATTGGATTTCAGTTCCGCACAATGATTACAAATACCATAAAAGCGCATGAAATTGGTATAGAGGAGAAAAGTAGGTTCTAACAAAATCATCAATTTTTAATTTTACTTAAGATGCCCTTTTATTTCTTGAGCTCTGAGAGTTTTCACATTGAACATTGTACGTAAACTGAAATTATAATTTCACAAATATCTGTGGTAAGGAATGGGTAGATTTTTGAGGGCTTTATCTCCTACTCAGCAAGTTATCTATGTAATTTCAGTCATTTTGTACAAATGTCTCATTCTACCGACCAACCTATGACTTTCCAATCTACCCAACGGCATCCCATTCATACTAACTTTATATGTTTAAAAATCCTTGTTTCTTATTAGTTTTACTTTTCTGCTGTTCCTGTAGCTAATGTTCCTTCTGTTATAACTGATATTCTCAATGTCGTCTTTAAAAAAACACCTTTTTTTAAAATCATGAACGTTATTGATATATAAGAAATTAATAAATTTAGAGTTCTGTCCGTATGTACCCAATAAACTAGTTTATTTACCACTTCGTTACTCAATTTTAAACGTTTTTCTGTCCCTAACACTCTTAAAAATATGGAAAAAATCTAAGAATATTTTAGAAACAACTTGTCACACGGCAATGTGCTATAACATCAGAAATTCGCATCTTCAATATACCCATTATTAAAAGCAAACAGTATTAACGCCAAGATACGATGCATTAAAAACATGAGTCAAAATTGTCCCTGTGAGTATATGCTATTTGAATTTTTAATCTGAATTGAACGAATTGAATATTAGTTCTAGAAATATCAATCGGTTTTGGTACATTTGATAGCTTCGTACAAAATTTATAGAAGTGCAGCCTTGCAATCTCGGCAGTATAAAGGATATTGACTCGAGATAGAGACCACAATATTACAAGTTCCCTTCTTGTTCACAACTTTCGTGAGTTGATGCACCAACGTAGCATATTGCGGAACTTGCAGGCCTGGCAAATTCGATAGTAGTGATGCCCGAGGAGGTCGTAAAGATGGAGAAGGATCTTACAGAACAAGTCCGATATTAACACTCAAAAACGTATATGCTTTTACGAAACGAGGTGACAGTTTTGGTTGGAGTGATGACTGCAATAATGCAGACAGATGACGTGAAAGAATACAACAGATGAGCGCAGAAATGCAAAACTTGCTTCAATAAATGACCTTGTCTTTCAGATTATCAGTCATAATTGTTTGATACCATCATGTATTTATACCATCATGGTCCTACATTTAAGACGGTATATTTTTGTAGAGTTTACTTACAGTTTTTTTTATCATATGAGGTTGGTAAACCTGGTTTATGAATCTACAGATATAAAATTTTCAGTTGGATGCTAGGTATCGTCTGCAACGGAGCGATTTGATTAATTGTTGGTGCAATATCTTGACTGCGATTTTTTCATCTGCGCGGCGGCGTCGACAATGTAAGTTTTTACATTTCTTTACAGAGAAATTAAGTATGTATGTAGATTATTTGTCATATATAAGATAAATGATATATCTGATAACAAAATAACGCAAATAATAATACAAATTTCATTTCATAACTTGAATAAAGTTGGTGTCCTACATGTAGGTCGGTAGAATAAAACGCATACTATGATGTCGAAAGATCAATAACAAAATTGGAGGATAACGTTTAATTTTTTGACAGGATTAGCCGGAAAATGTTGTCTTCGAGTGAAATAATAGATGAACTGGAAGAGGAAACAGATAATGATGACACTGGAGAAGTTGATATTTTTATATCTCCTCCAGAATATACTACAGGATTTATTACTGATGAAGATTCCGGAGAAGACGATGATATGATTGCCAATAATCTTCCAGGTAGCGTGTTACGATATCAAGCTCAAATAAAATGTAAATATACTAAATTTCCTTCAGTAGAAGAATGCGCAATGCCATCCAAGTCAGAAAATGTTCTTTCCACTGCCAATAAAAGGCAAAATAAAAATGTTTACAGTAGGTCGAAAAGACAGAGCACAACAGGTCCCTGAAAATGTTCCTGTAATTTCCACAAATGCAATAGAAGATTCTCCTCTTGAGTGGTTTTCACGTTTTATTGATGAAGATGTAGTAGATTTACTCGTAACCGAAACAAATAAATACATAGCCGGAAAGAATGGGTTGGGGGACGTTACAAACGATGAAATGAAATGTGTCATTGGAATACTTATTCTAAGTGAATATTTATGCCCTGTCAGACGTCGAATGTATTGGGGAAATGCCGCTGATACCCACAATGAACTCGTCGTTCAAGCAATTTAAAGAGATCGATTTGATTTAGTATTTAGGCATCTTCATTTGAATGACTTGGAAAATTACGACCCAAAAGATAAATTCACAAAAATTCGTCCTCTCTTGAACAACCTGAATGCAAAATTTCTTCATTTTGGCCCTATTTCGGAACATCATAGTGTAGATGAAGCTATGGTGCCATATTTTGGGCGCCATGGCTGAAAACAATTTATTAGAAATAAACCTATTAGATATGGTTATAAGCAATGGGTGGGAACAAATACATCTGGATACATTTTTTGGTTTGAACCATATCAAGGTGCTTCAACTTCTGTAAAAGAAGAATACAAATCATTTGGCCTTGGTGGATCTGTTGTGATTCAGTATTGCGATGCTCTGCAGGAGAAAAACAAAAATGCAACTTTGCGAAATTACCACCTATGTTTTGATAATTTTTTTACTGGTATTCCTCTATTTATGGAACTTCAAAGACGAGGAATACGAGGTACAGATACCATAAGAGACAATCGCTTGCCAAAGTGTCCAATAACAGATGTGAAGACCACGGAGAAAAGTGTCAGAGGTTCTTTTGGGTTTGCTGTTGCAGAGAAGACTGTTTTGGTATGCAGATGGCGGGACAATAAAGTAGTTACTTTTGCCACAAACTCAGAATCAGTATACCCGCTTCTAAATGTTTCAAGGTATTCACAGAAGGAAAAGAAGAACATTCAGGTGACTCAACAAAATGTTATTGGAAAATATAATAAATTTATGGGCGGCGTGGATCGAGCAGACCAGAACATATCCTTGTACCGAGTTTGAATCAGAGGGGAAAATGGTATTATCCTCTGATAATGCACTGTTTTGACATGAGTGAGCAAAATGCATGGCTTCTCCACAGAAAAAATGGTGGAAAGCTTGACCAATTGTCATTCAGACGCAGAGTAGCAACAGCTCTCTTAGAAACTAACAGAAGAGCTGCAAAGAGAGGCCCCAGTGAACCACCTCAGAGAGATAATGTAGATTCCAGGTATGACAGACTGAACCACCTTGTTATCTGTCAGGAGAAGCAAACACATTGCCGACACTGTCACCAAAAGTGCACAACCCGTTGACAAAAATGTGGTGTTGAGTTGCACACAAAATGTTTTGTCTTATATCATACAAAATAAATATATTCTGTTCAATAATGCTTTTCATTTATAATTATCCTTATCATTGCACATAATATTCATGATGTTTTCGATATGCTAATAAATGACCCTTACCTTACCGACCTATATGTCCTATGTATACCTATTATAGAGTGATTTTCCTAAGGATGAGCCAAAGTGACAGCTAGTGCTGGCAACGTAACTGAAGGTTCTGTGATCGTAGTGCCCTTGAGCTTATTAGACTCCCTTCCCGCATTCGTTCGTTTGCAGTTGGCTAATATGTAAATGACTTCGGCTCTTCCTTTTGTGATGTCCTCGTCCGACAAAAATATAGTGCGCCACGAGAAATAATTGAAATTAGGAAGTGTAGTGTTATGTGCTGTTCTGTAAAAATTCTTTTTTTCTTCGTATATTATATTAGATTTACTTTTTGTGTGATAAATATTTTTATTTTAAAACCGATACTTGAATGCGATACCCATACTGATGCACGTGGTTGCCGCCTTTGTGCTGTTGTGTGGCGAGCTGCAATTGAGAGCTTTCTATTCACATTCGTGGCAGTTTTCGTTTACTGATTGTGAGAGCATGTTAAGAGATTTTCCACATACGAAATTAAATTTATATATTTTCCGGATTCGCGTACGTGCATATACCTTAGCAAAACTGTTAAGACTTCTGTATAGGGATGTTTTCACAGGCGCCATTAGCACTTTACGAAGGGGCGTAGATGAACAGCTGTCGCGGCGGAGGGATTCCTCCCTGAAATACATGTGATGTTCACTTGTTTTTGTGAACTGTCACTTTGGCTCATCCTTAGGAAAATCGCTCTATATCCTACCGACCTATATGTAGGATGCCCAATATTTCCTAAACTAAAAAAGGAATTGAGTTAAAAATATGTTTTGTGAGTTATTTCGTGTCTAGTGACAGCCCTTACCAACTTTTGAAAATAAATAAACAAAATAATTTCAGGATAATCTGGGTTCATAAAGCCCAAATTTGTGTCATGAATATCAAACTCTTTAAACTAGGTGAAACATACTCTCTTGGTCACTTTCCATGACACTTCTTTCCTCACGTTTCAACATAGATTGTAAGAGATGCTTCCGCTTCATAGAATTCATTGCATCCAATAAAAACCAAGCGCCAACGCTTGGTCCCGACTGCGTTCTAGCGACGTGCTATTTCAGTTAAAAGTGTATGATTTCGCGTTTTTTCTGACTTCAGCGTCGTGATCTTTGAAACAAAAGTGAAACACTCTGCAGGGCGCCTAACACAAACAAATAAAAAGTAATGCTCTAATGGTACATTTTTAAAAGACTTCTAAATATGCAATTTTCGAAAATTCAGATAGATCAACCCTTGCTCTATGGAGAAACGAGTATGGAGAAAATTTGAAGAAAACATTTGGAGCGGCTTTTGAAAAATCTTTTTTCAAAAAATTGTGCGTGCCATTTTTTAAAAATCTAATTTTTAGGAACAGATTTCAAGTTAAGACAAAAATATCTGCTTTCAAACTTGTATTTTTGCAATGTTAATCTTTTGCAATTTTCGAAAATACAGAGTGTTCACCGAAAAGGGTACTAGCACAACCTTTGACCACTAGCACGAATTTTGAACTAGCACACTACTGACCTTTGATACAAACTAGGGTTTGAGACACTTTAAAGAAAAAACTTTGAACCGTTATTGAGAAAAAATGTTTAAAAATTGGCTATATTTCAGGAAAGATTACGCGAAAATGACTAATATTTTCGAAACATTGTATATGACTTTATTTCAATATCTGTCTTTAAACAACAGATTCCATAGGAAAAATCTCTATCTTCAGTATTATAATTGTAGGAAGATGCCGAAAAAATTGAACTTATCAAAGTATTAGAGAAACGAATTTACGATACATAGGAACAAGATTATCCACGTTTTCATTTCCAGGGCCCGGCAATAAAAGATTTTGTATCGAAAATTCACCGGTTTTCGGCTCACGAATACAGTACTTTCTCTTCTTAAGAAGTAAGAGCTAGAAAGTGAAATGCTCGAGCTTAACCTGCATTCGTCACGATGGGGCCTTATAATCACGCATCAGAGTTTAGGCGCCAAAATTGAAAAAAAATGTGAATGCAAAATGTGGTAACAACACTGTTAGTTTTCTAAAAAAAATTGTGGAAAGAGGTAATAGATTAAAACACGCCAACTGTTTCATTGAGGTTTTACTTTTTCGCTTCGGAGTAGAGAGAAAGTTATGTGATGGTGGCGAAAAACGGCCATTTTCGGCAGAAAAACTCTTATTGCTAGGACCTGGTAACGAAAAAGAGTATAATTCCTGTTGCTATATTTAGAAAAAAAATCATCTAACACGTAGTGTAGCCAGAACTCATGTTTTGTGGTTTTTTTATAGCGAGAAATCGATTGACGGCAAAACGCCTGTTCGTCCGTCCGTCTGTGAACATCGCAAACGCTAAACCGTTCAGCGGATTTTCTCTAAAATTGACATTCCCCAATCGATCTGACTGATATCGCGGTCCCTTGAATTTGAAACTGAAATTTTAATTTTAGGAGGTACTTTACATACTTACATTACTGGGATATTTTTCAATTTTTCAAAAAAATAGTTCCATCGGTTTTGATTAAATTTTGTTGGATAGTGTAGAGGACGTTTAAGAGAATGGTATAGGTCTCATGTTCATTAAAACCCCTGATTTTTTGAAAATAGTAAAAGTTCAAAATTTTTCGGAGTCTTTCTTCAATATTAAGTTCAAAGTAACAAAATTAAATATGGAGATTTTTTTCTCTTAATGAAATCTGTTCCTTAAAGATAGATTTTGAAATAATTCCATGTACAATTTTTCGAGAATTTGAGTTTTTTTTTGCGTAATTTAGCGTGAAAATACGGACAAGTACGGGCTGTTTTAGCACCACTAGTTTGAAAAAAAGTCTCTCCTTCTCTGAGGTCATAGATTCGATATATATTATCCTCTCTACTAATCTACGCAAATTTAAAGTCTCCGATTAATTTCTGTTCATAGTGGTTTAACGAAATCAGTGTGCTGACAAGTATTTCTTTCTCTCTAAAGAAGCAAGTATTAAAAAGACGTTCCCTATGGTAGAGAGAACTAACACAAGCGAGTGCTTCACGTGCGTCGGGTAACCTCTATCTGTCCCCTCTGACGTCAGCCGCGGCGCGGCGCCCGTGCGTGGTGGGCGGGGCGGGGCTGGGCGATGGAGCGGCGGCTGAAGGGAACGCCTCGTCGCCTTGGCGACGCGACGCCCGCCGACGCCAGGCGGCGCTCTCGCGCGACCATTTCCGCCGCAAATCTCAGGCGAACTCTCGCCTCAAGAGCAATATCCTGCGACGACGCACCTCAGACAATATTTGAGCACTCTACGCGACCTTGAGGAACAGGGATTCCGCGTTTCTCGGGTGTAAGGCTCACGGACGCTCAAGAGATGTTATTGGGAGTGATTTTTGCTTTGTTGAGTGGGATAGCAAGTAGACGGAATGCACACACGAACCTTTCCCTATTGGTTTTCAGAGTCAATAATATTGAAAAAGAAGAAGATAAGGTTTATTAAAGTTTTTTATGTTAGTCATGTTGAGTAAACCCCTTATAGTAGGGACATATTGATCGCAGTTTTAGAGCAGGTAAGTCTGAAAAAGAATGTTTTGTGACGCTCTCTCTTAGATGTACTGTATTAAATTATTTTTTTGTTATTTTCATTTCCTCTGAACAGAGAATCGGATTTTCTTTTTCCGTTATTGGTTATATCCAATTTTTAGCGCACAGAAGAAGTACAAAACTTTTAGTTTAAAACATACTTTATATCCAGCAATATTTCTGAAGAGTGCTACAATTTATTAACTAATTCAAAGTGAAATATTAAGTGTGAGCATTCAAAGAAATATAATGCACATTTCTTCGATCTTCGAATTAGTAAATATGTTTTTTACAGATTTCGAAATTTGAATTTTTGTAAGGATAATATCACATACATATTGCAACTTAAAAAATATGTTACACTATTTTAAGGGTACTTTTCGTTATTAGTACTGAACCCGGTTCGTGAAAAAAAGTTCTCGATGAAAGAAAGAAGTTTTATGAATACTTTTAATAAAAGAGTAGATATGTTTCTTGATGATATTAATTCCCACGATAAAAAATTACTATGACAACGTAAAATGTACCCAACACACATTTCTGTGTCAATAATGCATTCTTATCAAAATGTCTAGCAAGAAACTTCTTCAGGAAGTACACGTCTTCTCAACTAAGAAAGCTGGACGTTAGCACCGAAAATGTGAGTTCATTCTGCATGTGATTCACTTTTAAAGCTTCTCAGCGTTCGGGGTTTTTGAAAAGCTCGCGTCGAAAGTGAGAAACTTGTTCTACGGCCAACACACAAAACCTCGCCTCCCGCACGGGGCGTCGGAAAGTCGGTTCGCGGGCGCAAGAAGCACGTTAACTCCGCAACACATTGCTACGGGCGCTGCGCCCGCTACTGCTGCTGCTACTGCTGCCGACATACAAACTTCTTTGCCAGCAACACTTAGGTGGTTGCTTCGAAGGAGCCTGATGGGGAGAAAAACTCTTCCAGTACTACTTCAAATAAACTTTTCAAGAATGACAGGGAGCAATGGCCGAAGAAGTAGCATATTACACAGCATATAGTGTAGAATATTACTGCAGCATATTACGTGGTATATGTGGTAGTGTATACGTGTAGTATATTACATACATAATTAATTATTTGCTTAAATGGTGAATTTCACAATCAGTGATTATTAAAAATTGTTACTCTTGTGACTACTAATTATTGACATTAATTTTCAGGAGAAATTTTAAGAAATTTTGACGGAATTCATAACAAATTACTTTAAAACTTTAAGAAAACCATTATTTGCAACAAAATTATGTATATGAAAATAAATGAGTAAATCTAAAATAAAAAAGAACCGAGCCATGTATTACTAGGCTTTTATTATTTATGATAAAAATAATACTTACATTATATTATTCGTAAATATTAAACAGATTGCATCATTGCACCATTGTAGATTTATTTCTGATATGACACATTACTCAATTTTACACGAAACGTTTCCTGTCCTATGTATGTTACGTTCAATTGCACAGTAACTCAGAAATAAAATATTGATACTCATTTTATTATTATTATTATAAACAATAATAAAAATATATGATTATTCATTACTACTATTATTTTCTCTCTTGAATAGTTCAGTGAAAATAAACCTCCTAATTTAAATCAATGTTCTTTTGTATCCAAACTTTTTTTAAAGGCTTCCGTTGTCAGCAAAGCATTCTTTCCATTAAACGGCGCTGAAATCGAAGGATTCAACTTCAATTTTTCGCTCCCTTCCACTCGTTGTGCCTCGTCGGCTCGAGCGCAATATCTCCGGTGCGCGCTTCACAGCGCGGGGGCGCCGGTTCAATAGCCGGCGATCTCCAGGCGGAAGATAGAGCGCTGAATGGGCGTGCCCGCCGCGTGGCGTTAACGAAGCGGGCGGAACGCGCTATTTCCCGCGGGACTTGCATCCACATCGATTTCCCGTTCTCGCCCGGCGTCCTCCACTCCACTCCATCCGCTCCCCTCTGTCCTCCGCTTTCCTCCGCTTTCCTCCGCTTTCCTCCGCTTTCCTCCGCTTTCCTCCGCTTTCCTCCGCTTTCCTCCGCTTTCCTCCGCTTTCCTCCGCTTTCCTCCGCTTTCCTCCGCTTTCTCCGCTTTCCGCTCTCCGCTTTCCGCTTTCTCCGCTTTCTCCGCTTTCCTCCGCTTCTCCGCTTTCTCCGCTTTCCCCGCTTTCTCCGCTTTCTCCGCTTTCTCCGCTTCCTCCGCTTCCTCCGTCTCCGCTTCTCCGCTTCCCCTCCGCTCCCCTCCGCTCCTCCGCTCCTCCGCTCCTCCGCTTCCTCCGCTCCTCCGCTTCCTCCGCTCCTCCGCTCCTCCGCTCCCCGCTCCTCCGCTTCACTCGCTCCGCTTCACTCCGCTCCGCTTCACTCGCATCCCTCCCGCCCGCTTCACCGTCTCCCTCATCCTCCGCATCCGCTTCCTCGCTCACTCCGTACTCCGTCCTCGCGCCGATGTATCTTATCCATAGAGTTAGCTCTCGATTCAGAACATGAACCAGCAGTGCGAGACAGAGAAATGATTATTTTCAATGTACGATATCATATTTGAATTCAAGAGAAAAAATACGATTAGAATGACATTTTTTGGGACAAAATAAGTTTATTTTTTGTTTCCGAGTGTTATCATTGTACAGTTTCATACTAGTGTTCGTTACATTTGTTGGCAATGAATAATCGATAACAAATATACTCGTAAATAAATTTACAATACTTACAATACTAAAAAGTCCATAAATTATTCTACGTGAAAATGCATAGGTAACATTGTACAATTAATATGCAGTATTATTAATGAATAATGTATATGCGCATATAGCATTTTCATATTACTCTTTAAATTAATTAACATTCGTACACAAATGTTTTAATACCCCACGTAAGCAGATTTGTACATTATGTCGTTTGCGTGCTGTTTATTATATATATTTTACTAGCAGAACCCAGCGGACGTTGTCCTGCTCCCTCCCTCTCTCTCTCTCTCTCTCTCTCTCTCCCTCTCTCTCTGTCTCTCTCTCTACCTCCCCTCTCTCTTTTTCCTTCATTCTCTCTCTTTCCATCTATGTCTCTATTTCCTTCTTTCTCTCTCTCTCTGCATTCCGCGCCACACTCTTGTCCTGTCCTCCTCGGCCTCGCCCCACGTCACACGGCAACGCCCAGCAACAATGAAACCGTGCTGGATTGGGAATTGCATTTAAATGAAGCACCATCTAGTGTTGCAGTGTCGTTTAGTGGATGTTATACAAAATAAAGAGCATAAGAACCTTCACCAGGAGAAAACACGTTGATGTGCCAACTTTCATGGAGATCAAACGTCAGAGTTTATCCATCTCGAACAAACCAATAACCATTTGTATATACTATATTGAAAACTACCCCGACTCATGCCTCGCGTTGGTCTAGCCATTTGTAAATTACCCTTAATTTTGATATTCTTAAAATTACTAAATATCTATACTATTTACAACAATTATACAATATTATGGTTGATTGATTAGTGATTCCGGGCGCGTCAACAGCGTAGGTCATTTACCCCGTAAGTGTAATGCATGTTTTTACCTCGGATATGGCGTTGATCTTCCCGCGCTGAATGGCGAGATCCAGCGCCGACCTACGGTCGGCTAGCGGGGTTTTTCCTTACCAGAATTCTCCCACCAGCGGGGCACCGCCCCAGCCGAGACAAGCTCTAAGCTTCCGACCGGTCTCTCGGAATATGTGGCAGTGTAGTGAATGTTAGTGTAAGTGTGTGTGCAAGAGGAGAGGATAGGACAAGGAAGAGGAAGGGAAGATCGCGCGCGGTCCGTGACCTGTTTATTAGGGTACTGCTCCGGCATTCGCCTGGTATTGATTGGAGAAACTACGGAAAACTACCGATCAGAGCAGCCGGCCGCTAGAATTCTCTTCCAGAGTGAATTCGACCTAGCTGAAAAGCTTGTGTCGAAAATCCTAGGACCTCCCGGTCAGAGGCGCTGCAGTGACATCAGTTGATGCGCTCAACTACGGCTCCCGGTCCTACACTTTGTTAATTGGTTGCACTAACAATGTATATCCTTTAATTCCCGATCCTGCATACAATCCCATCTTATTACGAACGCTTGATGTCGATTTTCCCATTCAAATTAAACCCGGAATTCTTAGCTTATCACAGTATATAGATTAATACTTCAGTATCCGCCCTGGCCACCCTGCTAAGCCCTGGCCCTTCCCACCTCGCCCCCGTCGTGTAGCCTCGACTTGCTCCGCTTAGTGTTGCCCGACAATGCTGTCTAGACATATTGCGAGATTGTTTCTACTATATTTTATAGAAAAATAATACATTTTGGGGTAATAATTTGAATCGTACCTCCTACTTATATTTCTTAGCCACTCAAAAGTGTTCGTGCAAAAGTTGGGAGCAATCGCTCCAGCAAATGATTCAAACTATTTTGTAGAACAACACATCCTGCCCCCTCTGCCCGTCCCGCACGCCCATGCCACTCTCCCCATCCAGATCGCTCTGCAGCGAGTATCTTCCCCTGTCCCCCCTCGCCCGGACCGCCCCCCCTTCCCCCCCCCTCCAGCGGATTACGTGCCCTCGCGGTGCTCTGGCCACTACTCCCGCTGCCTGCCACGCCCATCTCTCCCGCCCCGTGTCACCCATCAACAATACGAATTACATTCTGAAACCGCTCCCATCTCGGGTCTCCAGCGAATTTAATTGTGGTGAGGCTTTTTCATCAATTGTCGAAGTTTTGCCTTTTGAAAAAAAAAATACTATCGTAGGAATCTTCAGTATCTAAGAGATTCTCTTTTATTTATACTAACAACAGGGAATAATATGGAATTTATTTTTAGGAATCAAATGATTTGAAAACTTTGAATCAAATTGTATTCTGAAAGTTAGTTCCAGAAAAGAATATATAGCAGAAGAATATAAAGCATCATAAGCAGAAATTAAATACATAGAAAAAAATTCAAACATACATATATTTACAGAGTTATACCTCTGTCAATACTTTATATACAAGTTCAGCTAACATTTAATTTAATGAAAATAAAAAACTCTTCAAACATGAGTTTGCCATCATGTAATTGAGTATAATACTCATTAACAAAAGGAACACCAGAGAAACTAATTATACTTATTTGCTTTAATTTCAACTAATAAACCATAAGAGTTTGTACTTTTGAAAATGAAAAAGATTACTACTAGTTTGATTCTTTAACACCAGATATTTGCACAAATTTAAACAAATAAACTTAATACTCTTAAATTAAAAAGATAATTTAAGAATATTTTTTACATTAGTCTTTCTCATCTAGTTATTTATTCTCATATTTACCACGCATTTCGATACGCATTCGTAACATGGGTACTATTCGCTGTACACTTTCTATTCTGTACACTCTCAGAGCCGCCCTTCTGAAAGCCTTCACACACATAAACAATAATTTAGATGAACATATCCGAAGGCGCGAAGAGGACGTTCAAAACACAGACTGATGGACAACAATAGGCAACACAGCAGAATCTTCCAACCGTCCATCCGCGAAAGCAAAAACACAATCATCACTCCAAATCACGATTGAAAACATATTTTCTGTATTAGATAATGACAATGAGTTTCCTTGCCTTCTTAATCCTCACTATTCCCTGACATCATACACACGCCCATCCACAAACCAACGCAATCAGGCTAGCGAGCGCAAAGAAACGTAGAGTTGCGAAACCTGGCCCACAAGGACATTCCCACTGAGCCCGCCAAAAATGTACTAATTTTAGCAGATAGCAATGGATGACAAATCTCCTCCATGCTCAGTGGGAAATTCCCATTCAATTTCACTGTCACGGTGTCTAACTGGAGGTTTGCCGACATGATCAGTGAGTTGGACACTCACACAAAACTCTCACCAAACGGGATACAGTCATAATCAGAGGAGGGCAGAATGTCATCAATTTGGGAGGTCACTTTACACCCGAGCAACATGTTGACAAACTACGATGTGCCGCCCAAAACACGAACATTATAGCTTCGACTCTACCCTTCTGCTACAACAAACCAACAGTGTGCAAAGAAATTAGACACACAAACAACCAATAAAAACTGCATCTGAGACGCATACATGTTAAATTATTTGAGATTTATTATCTTTCAGAAAAACACTTCACCCGGCATTGTCTTCACTTGAACCTTGTCGGGAAACATGCAGTCATCCTTTCACAAACCTCAGCAGTGTCCTACCCAAGACTCATGAACAATGAAAGAACCTACATGGAATACACTTAAATCGATCAAATTATAATTATCAAACCACAACTAGATATGAAATAATAACGAATAATTTAGGTTACAGTGACTAAGATACACAAATTCTTACAATTACTAATAACAAACTGGTACAATATAATACAAACACATCATGTGCGAGCATTTATTAAAGTTAACATAAAATTATTTAAGGAAGGTTTTTAAAAAAAAAATAAAATTTTTTTCTCAAAGCTTTCTTTTCACGTTAGCGCGTGCTTTTCTCTTAAAGAGCGAGAATTAAACATTTTACGGAAAAGTAATACTTGGATCACACAAGGAATTAGGATATCTAGTAAAAACAAACGTACGCTTACTTTATTTTTAAACATCACAACGTAACAGCCGGTTTCCATGTCTACTTACGAAAAAAATTTAAGGAGGGTAATAGTTCAGTCAAAAATGTGAAAAAAAAGCAGGGTATTTTGTTAAAATAAGCAGGATATAACGCTATTACCAAAACTAAAGCAATGTGGAATATTGTAAAAAAATACGACCACGTCATTCCGATTCCAAGAGAAAGTTGTTTTAAAGAATAATGAAGGAGAAGCAAATGATCCAGAAAAAGTTACGAATCTCTTTAACCAACACTTTTCTAGAATTGCGGCAGATCTCATGAAGGGACTAAACCCACAAAATTCAACATCATACACTTCCCCAAAAATGTTCGATACGATGTTTATTCCGGATACCTTTTCCTACAAAATTCTCAGAATAGTCAGCAAAACAAAAAATTAATATTCATCTAGTGTATACGTTTTGAATTGTTTATTAAAAACTTGTGCACTGGGCCTTATACACCCATTAACTCACATTTTCGATGCTTACTTATATACAGGCATATTTTCAGATATTTTCAAAACAGCAAAATCTAAGCTACTTTTCTTAAAGAGGAACAAAAATGAAATTCAGAATTACCGGTCAATTTCGCTGTCAGTTTTCTCAAAAATATTAGTGAGTCTTTTCTATATGCGAATGGAAACTTTTCTAAGGAACAACGAAGCGTTTTCAGACTCTCAATACTATTCTAGATAATAAAAACATACGGAAACTGCCACTTTTTTCTTTTCTTAAAGATGTTGCTTCATCAATGGACCAAAATGAAGAACACATTGGAATATTTTTAAATCTTTCGAAAGCTTTTGATGTTATTGACCCTAACATCTTGCTCTCAAAATTACCATCACTGTGTGATAAGCCAACAAATTCGAAATTAAAAAATTAAATCAATAGAAAGTTTAAATCAAATGATTTCATGTTTATGTTTCTTAAAATTTGGAGACCATACTGACATCACAAGAAAAGGGAACATTAAGTATTTACAATGATACTAATGATCACTTCCTTTTGATGTATATGAGTATAACAAGGTTGTGAGCAACTATTGTATACAGCTCTGGGTCAATTACCCATGTCGGACTGGTTTATTTAGTCTGATAGCTTGAAGTAAATGTGAGATGGTTTAGATTTTGCTTAATGTATATTAAATGTAACATCCTTTTCTGAGAATGTATATTAGAAGATCCGTGTGGAAATAAATTAATCAAATATCTTTCCATTTTGGGTCGCGGCAGGAAGAATAGATAGAGTCAAACTCTATTGGATTTTTTGAAAATAGATTTATTACATGGAGCTTTTTTTTTTTTTTCTGATTCAAAATTCAAAATTCAAAAATTTATTGCTTATTTATCCTTAAAAATAGATTTTATGTATATTGGAGTTTGATTGTTTTATTGTTCTAAAAAAAAAGTAATTCTATGAGGTCATAGAATTTGAAATTAGAAAACAAAATTAAATTTTTTTGAGAACGCCTGATATTTTAAATGTTATTTGTCATAAAATTAATAAATGATTAATCAAGAGAACTTCCAGGAATCTTTTTTGCGAATGGGCTCTGGGGTGGAGTAAACATTGATACAACGACTTCCCAATATAATTATCATATACAACTTTATTTCAATGATCATACAATAACCTTGTAACTCTTTTAGCTTAGGTTCTTATGCCACGAATCACTGCCTTACTTTATTACTTTGTGGCTAAAATATTCGAATATGATACTAACTGCCACCTGTTGGTCGTCTGGCGGCGTTGTTTTTCATGTCCGATTCATGCCCACCAGTCGTTCGGCGCCCCTCGGCGTTGGTCGGCTGATGCTTCGGCGTGTCCGTGGAGCGGCCGTTACGTCGCTGCCTTCATCCCCCCGCGTGTCCAACCATACTTGTTCGGTGTTGCTCGTCTCCGGATTACACCCACTGCCTCGTCTAGTCACCTCAAATATGGATTTCACTCACCATGCCCAAAATTACGACGTTACTACTCACTTCGTGTTACTATTACGCCACACGATTCTCCCACCGGCTCTCACATCGCCATTCAAGTCTTGGGCTTCCACGCACTGATCACGTTATATAATCCAGTCCTTGCCACAATTGTTCTCGTCGAACCTCTCACAAATGTATCGCCCACACTTTACTAATATCTTTACTATTACGTTGTCCACTCACGAGTCTCTGATATCACATCTTAAGCCTCCGGCATTAAATATTCGGCCACGTCCCGCGCGATACGTGCGCTCCCCTACACTACCTGGTTCTCACTACTCTTGCTCGCGCCTCCCCGTCCGTTAACTCTCGCGCGTCGCGGGAGCCTCTCTCGCGCCAGGCGAGAGCCGCCAACTGACGCGCCATCCGAATCGTAGCAACCGCTTTGCGTTTCGTCTGGAAACGCGGCGCGTTTCAATATATAACAAAAATAAACACTAAATTAAATTCATTATATTACACACTCAGAATTCTTTCAAATTCTGTCGGCTTTCAAGCAGCTCGTTGGGTGTATTTTGCCAATGTTCATTTCTGCCTGAGATATTGTATAATATTCAGGGGAAGCATATTCTTCAGTACCCAGACACTTAGATTGCAAAATAAAATTATCCGAATAATGAAAAATGCCATCCACATGATTCCTGCCAGCCTCTTTTTATTGAGCTTGGAATCTTACCATTGCCTTGCCTATTTATTTACTGTAGAATCTGTAGTATTTGTCAAAACTGATTTTATTAACGGTGGGGTTTTCATGTAATAGTGACATTTATAATTACAACACACGTCGTAGAAATCATGTTCATCAAGTTTCAAGAGATGTATCAACAGCTCACTACAAGAAATTCACCTACAGTACATGTAAGTTACTTTACAACACATTGCCCGATGACATTAAACAATTAAAATCGGTAAGCGAAAAGTTAAATCTTTCCTGTTGCGTAACTATTTCTATACATTTAGAGACTATACTGATAATCAAAAAGAAAAATAATGTTAATTTTAACAAAATAATGATTTATAATGTAATAGATATGGTTGTGAACGCGTGTGTAGGGGCTCCTTGATGCCTGCGCTCTCGGAGCGGTCAACCGGCGGACTGAGGCGCCCTACCCAATGCAGGAACATGATTGGTCAGGGGTCCAATTTAGCTACATTTGTATAGTACATTTTTTAAAAAAGACTTAATATGCCTATATCAAGCAATGTACTTCACTTTTCGGGTTAATGAACCTCATCTCGATCAGGTTTTTGTCCAGTTTTCCTGATCCATGGAGCAAATGCTGAGATGGCCCCTTGATTTGCTTCTGGACGTAAATGTAGCTTCTCTATGCGCACATTTTGTTGATCTCTCCTTTTGCTTGTAGTGGTAGTAGAGCTGAGGGTGAGTTGATATATTGTTAGCAATGCAGACAATTCAAATCTGCAGTTCGTTTACCGTAGCAAATAAGTTTTCCGTAGCTTGGGAACGAAAATGTCTAATTTTTCAAATATTGTTAATTTCTCGCTTTTTAAATATATTATTATTATTATTATTATTATTATTAATTTTTAACAACGTTTGCTGCTTTCAACTATTTATAGTTAAATCGTTGGGAAGGGATTCTGAAACTCAAGAGAGCGTGCGCAGATGATCTTCTTGCCCATACGTCACATACAGTTTTAGACCAAATAAATTCTAGACTACATACGGAGACATATGTGACTGAGTGCATTAGTAATCAGTCATACTAGGTACGTGTCGCGTGTTGATTGTTTTTTTGGGCTAGTAATGGCAGAAAACATGGATTCTGAGAAAGAAATAGCTGATATTCTAGCTCAAAGTGATTCTGAGAGTGATATTTCATGGAGAAGCAGCGAGTTTGAATATCATTCAGACTCTAATGATTCTAACAATAATAATGTCCATGAAGAAAACCCGATTATTGAAGACGATGAAGAGGACATTGTTGACTTTTCTAAAAACTGGCGGGATGTCACAAATGATGATTCTGTTCCTAACCCTACATTCGGTTTCCATGAGTGTACAACTATTTATAGTTGTAACCATCCCCCATCCCCTGATGCACCTCCTAATCAATATGCACTGTTTTTTTACCGCTTATCTTATGAATATGTTTGTCACCGAAACAAACAGGTATGCCAAACAATTTTTAGAAAAAATGTTAATTTGTCACATGCCTCAAGAGCCAAGCAGTGGAAGAAAGTGACTGTCAATGAAATCAGAGGTTTCATTTCTGTAATTTCGAATATGGGAATTGTCAGAAAATAAACATTAGATTCATACTGGTCTACATCATCTTCTCAATTTATTCCTTGGTTTAGCAATATGTTTTCTAGAAATAGTTTTCAATTAATTTTAAAATTCTTCCATATGAGTGACAATTCAAACTTTCTTAAGGCTGGTGAGGCTGATTATGATCCATGTGCAAAAGTTTCCCTTCTTGTGGAACATGTAAACAGACCATTCAAACATCATTATGTTCCTCATCAACAATTGTGTGTTAATGAAAGTTTAATAGGCACCAAAAGCCACACACAACTTCAGCAATACCTGCCAAATAAGCATCATAAATGGGGCATAAAACTGAGGATGCTGTGTAATTCTGTTGTGAACTATTGTTTAACATTTTTTGTATACAGAAGGGCTAATGATAAAAGTGAAAGAGACGCAGTGAAAAAAATGGGTTAGGATTTCAGGTTGTTGTCAAACTTTTGGAAACGGGTAATTACTTGTGCAAAGGATTTCACGTATTATGGACAATTTGTTTACTACAATACCGCTAGCTGATTATTTATACAAGAAAGGGACATTTGACTGGCACTATAAGAAAAATCAGAAAATTCATCCCTAAAGCATTATTAGAGAAATTTTCTATTGGAGAAAATTTTTTTAGGAAAGATCAGATACTGGCAGCAGGCATCAGAGAGAAGCAATCTCAGAAGGGACCAGTTATTTTATTATGTACAGTTTCAACAACCAACAATAGTACCAAAACAAACTCATTCATGAAAAAACAGAAAGTAATAGAAAAACCTGAAATTATCATGTCTTACAATAAATTCATGGGGGTGTAGATACTTCAGACATGCTTTATTGCTATCTGGATGAAAGAAAAACTGGAAGAAAGTAACCTTCAACATTTTTGGAAGAATGATTCTACATTCATATATTATTTACAAAGGAAACATTAAACCTAATAAACCAATGAGTAGACTGCAGTTTACTATAACTATAATAGAATGTTTTGTCCATGATGGCTAACAGAGAAGAACTCTGATATTGAGGTGTTAGAAGATTCAGAAAATTTTCGGGGAAATTTATATAAATTACCAGCTAATAAAGAAAAATAATGCAGTGTATGTTCTAGAAAATATGGTAATGGAAGAAAAAGATCTAGAACAGAGTGCAAACATTGTCACAGAGGTTTACATCCAGATTGTATCCTGCAGCATAAGTGCAATATGACATTGGCTAAGAACCAAAATTTCATACAATAATTTTAAAAAATTGTAATATGTAAGCCATACTTAAACAAATATTTAAGGACTTATTTACAGGTGTGAAAAGTGTTTGTTTTTAATACTTTTAGGTCTAAAAAGAACAATTATAGCAAAAAAATCGTTTTGAACTTAATTTTTTTTAAAATTTGAAAACCTTGTGTTAAAAATTATTTTTTTCCAAGGGAAATATTATTCTACCTTAAATCCGAGACATTAAAAGTAACTATTATTTCTTCTTTCCACAAAAAAATAGTTTGCATACCTTTTAAAATAAAGCTGTTAGAGAGATTTGAAAATGTGTCTGCATTTTTTGAAAATTCCCTGTGGCAGTTTTCGCAGAACTTGGCCGGGAGGCGCCGGCGGTGAAAGGGTTAAACCCTCCTTCAAATTACGCTAAGCGCTCTGAAAGAAATGAATAAAACATACCGATAGGGGATTTTCACGTGTCGCAAAGTTTTAAGACGCCCTCAAGGAACGACAAAAACCTCTCAGTTGACCCCCTTCCACAAAGAACACTTACGCTAATGAGAAGTGGCCCCTTTCTGACTGCACTTCCTCTCGAAGCGACCACAAAGCTCATTTCTCTTGGCCAACCTCACCGGACACTTGCACACGTCGTGTAAATCCTGCAGAAATTAATCCACGTTCTTGCGCCCACTCAGTTACAACCAAACACCACTTGGTGCAACGCGTAAATAAACACATTTATTCACATCATTGTAGCACAAACACTCGACACAACTCCTCTTAGACAAACACTCGACCCAACCTCATCGTAGCACAACCCCTCGGGCCAGAAACCCTCGGGTTTGGAAGTCGCCTGAGAGGCAAAAACATCTAGTAACGCCCGTGGTGTATACAAGACTTTATGGTTTACTCAAGAAGCATGAATGTCATTAGAAAAAGGCGATAAGTAACTTATGTATTGAAAACACGATAACAAAACTAAGGTTTTGTTTATTCTCAGTCAATCTGACTTACAACAAAACATCCAAAATTCCGTGAGCCAAATAGAGTATACCGAAATTTCAAAGTCAGAGGTCCAGTCGTGCAGAAGATGTCCAAGTTCACGCCGAGTCCAGTATCCAAATAAGAAACCAATGTCGCACTGCCGGGCCAACACTAACTGCACTATACAACTCGCGAGGCACTCTAATTCACCGATCACTTAGTTCTGCCGCTCCACCGACGGCCGCCGACTCTATAATCCCGCGCACCGTAGCCTCGC
This sequence comes from Teleogryllus oceanicus, assembly GCA_964035755.1. Taxonomy (NCBI): domain Eukaryota; kingdom Metazoa; phylum Arthropoda; class Insecta; order Orthoptera; family Gryllidae; genus Teleogryllus; species Teleogryllus oceanicus. The sequence continues at coordinate 95,587,818 of CAXIVR010000002.1, read as the reverse complement.
TTCCTAGCAGAGGCTTCGCGCGCCGGCTGCTCGCTCCTGGTTGGCCGGCTCACTGGCTGGTCGGCTGCTCCGCTAAACCTCGCAGATGTCACGTCGTGCCAGCTTTCTGGCGCGCGTTTCGATGTGGCGGACACCGCCGCAACAGTAACTGTGAAATATGAGTGACTATGAGAATTGTAAATTCACGAGAAAAATCCCAAAATAGCAATTTTTATATCAATTAAGCAAAATAAGATTTTTAACAAGTTATTTTACTTTTCTGAGCATTATGCCATTTATTTATTGTAATTGCTTATATCTCAACTTCAATAAATCGAATTTATAAAACTAATGTAATTGTATTGAAATTACAGCGGATCATAATGTATTCAAAAGGCCCAAGGGCATAAAGATTCAGATAGATCCACAAGGGTATTAACAACACCGTTACGTCCTTTTTAAGGTCTGTAAACACAACAATGAACTAGTAAACCATAAAATATATTTCAGAAGTGTAATTTTTACAATTTAATTAGATCGCCCAAGTCTTCGGCGAGGCCGGTTTCGCCGGCGAATATACTTTGCTTATTTTAAATATGTACTATGTATATGTATTCATACATTGCTTACTGTCATTTCCCACGGAAATATTCCCTTTATGAACCTCTAATCAACCTTCCTCCCACTACACTGCGGAATTTTCCCTCGCCGGAGCGGCGCGAGGTGAAAACAAAGAATTAAACAATTTAAGTTGTACTGTGTTCTATGTAGTTACTCGAAGCTAAAATGAATATTGTATTTATAAATCACAAGCTTTATCAATTTCGTAACCCCTCGATATAATCCTTTCATGTTCGATTTAGTTGGTGCTTACCTCTATTCATGAGTTCCGTTTTGTAACATGGATAATCGTTTACTTAATATTTCAAAGTCACTTTTCCCATGTGGCTTCCATCTGCAGTCACAGGAACGATCCATTGAATTGGCTGCTTCGATGGCTTTTCAATGTTAACGTATCCCTACACTCGATCGTCGCAAACTTCCGTTCTGTTAGTTTCTTCTGTGTATAACACAGAACGTTGACATTGACTTGATAGTTGACGGTCGGGGGTCCTGCGTGATTAGAAATGCCGATGTGCATGAGACGGTCAAAATTCTTCGTAGTTCAAATATGGAGGAATAACCAATTTTGGAGTAATATTTTGAGATAACGAATCCCCCTATGCTTTTGTTGAGGCGTGGCTCATGACATTAACTGATGTAACTACAGTGCAACTGACCGGGAGGTCCTAGATTTGAGTCCTGACGGTGGTGGTAGGATTTTCGACACTAGTATCATAGCTAGGTTGAATTTAGCGGCTGTCTGAAGGAGAATTCTAGCAGCCAGCTGCTCTGAGTGGTAGTTTTCCTTGATTTCTCGGATTAATACCAGGCGAATGTCGGAGCAGGACCCTAGAAAAAGGGCCACGGACCGCGCACATCTTCCCTTCCTCTTCCTTATTCTATCCTCACCCCTTACTTGCACACTTAAACTTGCATGTACTTCACTACCACACTTGCCGGGAGACCCGTCGGAAGCTTGTAGCTTGACCCGTCTGGGGCGGTGCCCCGCTAGTGGGGGAGATATACGGTTGTGGAAAACCCTGGTAGCTGACAGGTGGGTCACCGCCGGATCTCATCATACAGTGAGAGAAGATTACCGCAACTTCTCGAGGAAAAAACATGTACTATACTTACGGGTCTAATTACCTTTGTAATTGACGAGTCATAAATGACTAAGGAATCAATCAATGTGATCGTGAATGGAAGTAACCTCTCCATTGGTTCAAAAGTTTTGTGCAGCTTACCTACATCAATTTTGTTTTAGATTATACCGGGATGATGCTATGTCCTTCTTATGAGAGCACAAAATTGTATCAAATTACGCAGAAACTACTTCAGCCAGATTGCTGATCTACCGTTAATAGAGGTGATTCTGTTTATTATTATCGAGAAAGTTCATGGTATTTTATCTAATTTCTCAATATATTTTGTTATCGAGAAAGTTTAAAGTCTTGTTTCTCAAAGGAGACTTCTCTAATTCAAACATTCTATTTCAGTACTATTACTTCGAAATGTGAAATTTCGAAAAGAAGGAAAAATTTCGAAAGGAAAAGAAAATGAAATATAATAAATATAAATGAAAAGGAGGAAACGGTATTAGAAAACACTACACATATCATAGCACGTGCATGTATATTTAATAATTATTGATAATTAAATAGATATTAAAGTAGATGTAATAATTGTTATTAAACATAATAATCCAGGAACGCACGCTTATTGATCAACATTACATACAAATAAACTTGCAGTTTACAAAAGGTAAGCATGACACATAAAGGTATAAGATGGTAACTTTAACTTTCTGCAAAAATATAAACATCAATATATTTTTATTCAACATTAATTATTACTCCTGATACCAATATCAACACGAAAGCAACGACATAATTAGAAAAGTCCAGTTGCACAATTTTTGATCGTTCATACTTTCTCTTATCTCTCTGAGACCGCGCTTTCAAATACTTCAGCCACCCGACACCTATTTCGCTCTTTCGAGCAACCTCATCGCCGCTTTCTCCGTCACCTGACGGGGTCCCAAATGAGTCTCGAATGAGAGCGAATTCAATTTTACCCTGCCCTGCGATCACAGGGCTGCACAGCGCTTTGAACGCAGGGGCTCCCACAGCTCATACAAGGCATGGTAATGTCACATGAGGGAAATTCTGCTCAAGGCATACTATAACGCAAATTTGACCTTGATATGTTGAGCATCACTAATGTTTTTTAATGTTCAAAGCCAAATACAATTCTTTATGTATGTTTAAGTTCCACGAACAAACACTTATATTCACTTTTTCTTGCTGGTTAACTTGCAGGGCTTGTGTGAATTTATGTTCCAGAAAGTATGTTTTTGAAATAAAAGATATTGTCAAACATTTTATTACACCTTAGGGAAAAGTGTAATATTATTTATGTATTAAAGAGCAAAGGCTTTAAAGGGAAAAGTCAAGAGAAGAACGCAGAGATGTAAGTAAGGAATGCAGTAATTGCATTAAGACAAATAGGGTACTATTAACGTCTTTCCATGCAATTGAGGCAGAGTCTGTGAAATATGCAACCCTGCACTAATTTGGCGAGGGCTGTTCGTGAGCGAGAAAGAGGAGGAGAAGGAAAGGAACAAAGAGGCGACCAGAACCTGGACTACAAGACTCGACTACTTTAGTAAAGGAAAATGACTTTGTCTTTACAAAGTACGAATGATTGCAGAAATACAAGTGATGCAATTATTTGATTATGCAAAATCCTTGTTGTTTATTGTTGATGTTGTTTGAATGTGTGCTTGTGTAAGAAATAATTACATCTACAGACCCGACTTGGATTGCCTGAATGTGTAGGAGAAATTACGAAAATGTCTAGGTTGAGGCAGTATAGGAATGTGAAAGAAAAGTGCGATACAATCAAGAGTAAAATTGTATTTAATTCTTGCCTTTCCATTAGTGGAGCGCCCCCCAGGATAAGCGAATTACCTTAACGCACTGAGGAGTGTTGCTGGTGCCTCTGCACTAATATTCATGCGAAGCCCTCACCGGTCGGTATCAACTCAACGCGTAGACCTCAGAGACAACAGTCAATGTAAACAAGGGCAAACATACATTGACTGCGGGTCGCGCTACTGAAGCGGCTACTGGAAACTATGTTCTAAACTAGACTAGACTAGTCTGAACAGTAACATTTACTATAGGATACGCTCAAAGTGAACTGTGTTCGAGAGAATTTGCTTTCGGGATAACAAGAGCGTTTATGCTCGTATATTCCAAACACTCAATAGAACACTGCGCAGACACGGGCGCACTATGTCCGTAACATTCTGGCAAGCAAAGCCGACTTTCTAGGTTGGCATATCAAATGAACTCGAATTATTAGGACGAGCTATTCAACATTAACATACACAAATTTGATTTCATTCGTAATCTTACGAACAAAAAAACCCTGAAGGTCGACTCAATTCTCAGAAATTTTGAGAGGACGTTTACAGAGGAAATCGATTCAATGGGTTGCTGGTAGTTTCTGTCAAACTTAAACCTTACTTCACTAGTGCTCAGAAATGTACAATTACAAAATTACAGTTACAGAAATGTATTCTTTTACAAACATACGTCTCGTGTGATATCGAATTAAGTATAACTCTCAGCGAGATGTTTTAATCTCTTCCATTCTATTACATGTCACATATAAGGAATGAATTAAAGACGAATTTATTGATTTTGTGTTTCCGGGCGTCAACAGCTAAGACTAGTAGTCCCGCAAGTGCTCACGCAGAACGGTGATACTCCCGCGGGAGTTACATGGATGGCGATATCCGGCGCCGACCTAAACGTCGACATGCTGCTTGTTTTCGCCAATCAGGTGTCTCCCATTACCGTGGCACTGCTCCAGCCGGAAGAAGCTCTCGACTGGTGTCCCGACATGTGTGGTTGTGTAGTGCATGCAAGTGTATGTGTGTGTGTGTGAGAGAGAGAGAGAGAGAGAGAGAGAGAGAGAGAGAGAGAGAGAGAGAGAGAGAGAGAGGAAGGGGTGAGGATAGGACAAGGCATAGGAAAGAAAGTTCGCGCGCGGTTTGTAGAACGTTTGTTAGAGTACTGCTGAAGCATTTGCCTGGTGTTGATCGCAGGAACCATGGATAACTACTGATAAGAGGAGCCGCCCGCTAGAATTCTCCCCCCAAGACAGTGGCTGAATTCGACTTAGCTCTCAGACTAGTATCAAAAATCGTGCCACCGTCGGGAGTGGAATTCTAGGGCCAATCGATCTGAGGCACTGCAGTGACATCAATTGATACCCTGAGCCAACTAAGGCTGTATTTAAAGACGAATATCTAACGCATTGGGCATGCTCCCGTTCGGCAGAATCAGTCTGCAGTTTGCGAGTGAACCGTTTAGCGACTAAATGGAGAACCGCTCTGAACGTAGGACTTAACGACTGAAATACACGGCTTTGTTACAAAAAACGGTCGAGAAAAGCAATATGAGAAGCCACATGCAGTAATTGTGTTGATTTTCAACGCTACCAGACAGCATACATTCTATACAAATCACTGCTCCTGTGATCTCGCTTGGGTCGTAACGCGCGAGTGGATTACAATAGAACGGTCGAGGGGATTCCAATAGTAGTCAATTGGAAAAAATGGTATTAACATTCTATTATGAACAAGTATTTTCATTGGTATATAGACATGTAATGGTATTTGAAACAGTGATCAGTTGCAAAATATTTTATAATTTGTTTAATTTTATGACCTCTTAGGAATGTTACGAATACTATTGCCAATTGGCATGAAGTACGTTTTTCAATAAATGTACTCACAAATATGCAAGTAGGTGTGTTGTTTTTATAACGTATCATGTTCCTTACCTTTTGAACATATGATAATATGTATAATAAATAAAGCAAATTGTCAGATATTGTTGAACATTTTGCGGCTATATTCTGAAAGTGCTTCAGTGTCCCCAACTGTTGAAAAAAGTTTTCCTTGTGTGTTCTAGGTACACCCAGATCATACTGAAACGTCTTTTAATTACTAATAAATTTAAATTGTAACCAATTTCCGAATTTATAAATAATTTGGGCGCCAGAAAAAGGTTACATTTGAATTCATGATTATCGAATACTGTCTTCGGATATATTACAAATAAATGTAAATCCCGCTAGCTCGGTCGACGGGTTCTTATGAAATAATTGTTGCTACTTACTCCGCAACCAATTACTCAATCTGCCATACATACGCAGTGACGAGGAATCTGAAAATAATTCTAAAATGTCTACTCTAGGATTGCACGTAATAGCAAATGAGAATCGGCTTACTTTCAAACTATGAATTATAATTTATTATGCATGCCAAAAGTTATCAGACTATCATTGATTATTACAATTTATCATTAGGTCATGACCATTTTTCTCGTTATTGTAATAACAGCGTTATAGAAGCTTTTATCCTTTCTTGTCTCTACGCGCGCAGGTCGCTCGATGTCGCCACGTAGGGTAGACCAATCTTCTTTCTTGTTGAAGTCCACGATTATCAGCGACCAAGTCGAAACTTCCTCCAACCACGTTACAAACACTGCCTATACTCTTCGTCGTGCGCCTCAGGTGGGCACCTATTTCAAACTATTATTATTTAATTATAATTTACCTATTTCAAACTGATTACTTTTTTTAAGTCGGAATAATATCCTTATAATATTATTTTGTATCACCTGACCTGGCAATTAACAATTCACTGGTAAAATTTCTAAGTCATGTTTTGTAACTTCACTGCGAAAATATTCTAAGTTCACTTACCAGTTCACTCATGAAAATATTACAAGTCCGAGTTTGCAATTGTACAACACGTAAATTTTACAAGTTCCAGTTGTACTTCTAATGCGGAAATATTCTAAGTTCAAGTTCAATGTTCACTCACAAAATATTACAAGTGCCAATTTTATAATTAGCCTCAGAAAAAAAAACGCACAAGCGATCCGCTCACCATCACGACATGAGTCGGAATGCCCTAATTCCCAATCTGATCCATTCTTCAAAGCTCGCTGTGTTTTTCTATTGTTTTTTCGCGTTGCTACGGTGCACCTAGCGTGTTTACTTGACAGCTCTCCCGGTTACTAGGGTGTCCTCCCGCACGAACTCGCGTTGCTACGGTGTCATCAGCGTATCTGCACCATAGAAAACCACGTCTTTTGCAAAATCGACATTTTGACCTTTATTTGCCTAAATAAAATGTCCGTTTGGTATGTCACAATACAGTTTACTCAATTCTGTTGAGGGGTGTTGTTTTGTTTCATGTATTGCTTCAAATGAAGATTTTCGAGATGTCGATGCGTATCTGTCTGTACGAGTTTGATACTCAAGCAAAATAATGTATTCGGAGGATACCTTTCAGTTTTACTTTGTATGTGAATTTCATATTACATTTACTCTAATAATCAGTTCTGATCTTCTCTATGTATGCTTTAATAGCCAGGAAAATAATTCGCAAAATGATCTAATCCAGAAATAATGCAAGATAGCGTGGTTTAGTACGTATATTCTGTACAGAATATAAGAAGCAGCAAGGTGATATTTTTTTCAATTTATTGCTGTCTTTGCCCACAAGGAATCAATTTCTGTTTTCAGGCATTGTACCGTCTAAAGTATCCGTCTGCTATTTGCATTCACTGTCGTTTATTGATTGTATTAGAATCAGGGAAATCAAAATCTACTAAATTTAGGGAACAATATTTTACAGGATAGAAAAATAACATGTCATCACACATGTTATCGAATAACCTATTAATAATGTAATAAGATTTATCCCTCATTTATCCTTTTAATACTTCAAAATTTAAATTTTATACTTAAACCATCTCGCCTGAACCTTTCCCACATCCCACGCCCCTCTTCCATATCGCCTGCCCATCCACCATCTTGCCCGTTCCTTTTAAATCACTGCCGCCGTATTTCATCACGCCCGCACTTCTTCCACACTGCTTGCCTATCTGCTCTTTCACCGGTCTTATATCACACTCACTGCCATCTCCCTCGACCGTCCTTCATATTTTTCTATCGCCCTTCATCTCGGGGGACCGTCCGACATCACGCCTCCACATCCCCTTGATTCGTGTTATAACCTTCCTTCCCCCCCCTCCCGACATTTCGTCTGGCATCCATCTTGCCCGCCCGCTCTCCCATCCACTCTCCGCCTTCAAGCCATCTCTCCCCATGTGCGCTATCTCACGATGCAGTCCGCCACCTTTCATTTTCCGCGCTCAAAACCCTTTCCTTCCAATTCGTCCACCATACTCCCTTTTCCTTCAACCCCCCGCCGTTTTTCCCCTCTTCCGCCCTCGCTGCCTGCACACCCCCCAACGTCCCCCTTCACTCCCCCCCCATTCCCACTCTCTGGATCCGTCCTATCTACTTTAGCCCGCCCGCGCCACCGCCAACAGGTGTCTACCATAAGCCTCGCTGCACCATCTGCGTCACTTTGCACGCACCACCCTGCTCGCACCATTCTGCACGCGTCACTCCCTCTTTTGTCCTGTCTCTCGCACGCCCGTTTGCGCTTCCTCCCTTATTCTCCCTCTCTTGACCCGACCTTCATCTCCCTCGTCCGACCTCTCTCTCTCTCGCAGTCCTGACATCTCCTCTACTCCCGTGTACACACGAAAGCACGATCGCCATCTCGCATACCTGACCACCCGCCGTCCATCCGCTTGACTTGTCGTTCGCCCCCCTCCCTCATTCCCACTCCCTTGACCCGTCCTTCCACCTTCCTTAGCCCGTCCGCGCGACTGCCAGCGGGCCCTCGCATGCGCCGCCCGCAGCGCGATCTGCGCCACTCTGCACGCGCCGCCTCTCGCCCCCGGGCGGTCGTTGGGCGCTGACGACCTCTCGATTGCGCGGCTGTGCGTCGCGTGGCGCCGCGGCGGGGCGCGCTACCCGGGCGGGAGCTCCCCCGGCGCGCCCACTTACTTTTATGGTTATTCGCTCACGGGCGCTTCAGGGCCTTAATTCTATTCCGGCTGGAAAGTCTCCATGAACCTCCATCTGCAGCTTCTGCGCCTGCCACATTATTTCTCCGCCGGTTTCATTTAATTATAGTTGAAAAAGTATGTCACTGACATTTGATTTTATTTTTTGTCAATTATTTCTGGTATAAGTCATTGGCAATTTTTTTTCTAATTTATTTTCTCTCTCTCAGTTCTCAACTCAATCCCCTTCTGAACAAAATACGTAGTTTGCAAATTGTCAATTAAAAGTTCAATTGACATTTGTTATCTAATTTGAATATTTGCATTTTAACGCTTCAGTGGTCGTGTAGATTATTGTTGTAATCCAGTCTTATTCGTTCGCTTTTTACAGCAAGAGTTAGAGAGCAATGTAGGTGAATTTTTCAGTACTTTTCCTTGAGTGTCTTTTCTCTTGACTTGTAGCGAAATTATTCACGATTAAAATGATAATTTCAGTGTTTGCGATCACCTGTGAGTCGATTTCAATAGTAGTTCGTGCGAATAATCGCGCTTCAGTTTCTCATGAAGGATGCCATGGCTGTAGTATTCACGCGTTGTGAAAAGTTCATGTGCGAAATGGTGGTTCTTTTGTGTCCTTTCAATTCAGCTGCCAGAATGGGCAAAAAAATAATACGTCATAGGTCGAATGAAGAGAGAGATATCTATTCAGGAGGAAGAAGAGAGAACTAATAAGTCATTCAGCAATTCTTCCCAGAGATGGATGAGGGCGGGCGAGTTGAGAGAGGATTGGGCTAGATGAAAGATGGGCGATATGGGAGACGGACGAGATGAAGGAGCTAAGATGGAAGAGGGCTTGAGATGGAAGAGGGCTGAGAGAAGGCTGAGATGGAAGAGGGGCTTCGAGAGGAAGAGGTTGGGAAGGAAGGAGGCTTAGCGAGATGGAAGAGGGCTTGGAGATGGAAGGGGCTTGCAAGATGGAAGAGGGGCTTGCGAGATGGAAGAGGGGCTTGCGAGATGGAAGAGGGGCTTGCGAGATGGAAGAGGGGCTTGCGAGAGGGAAGAGGGCTTGAGATGGAGAGCAGAGGGGCGGAAGAGGGGTGAGATGAAGAGGCGAGATGGAAGAGAGCATCGAGATGGAAGAGGGGTCAGAATGGAAGAGGGGCGTGGATGGAAGAGGGGCGATATGGAAGGGGGGGCTATGGAAGATAGGGCGTGCGAGATGGAAGAGGGGCGTGCGAGATGGAAGAGGGGGCGAAGTTGCGTGCGCGGCGGCGCGGCGCGACGGAGCGCGCGCGCGGAGATCCGCTCTAATTGCGCGCCTCCCGGGGGCTTGCGGCGGAAGGCGGCCATCTGTATGCGGCGGCCCGCCCTGCGGCTGCCGCGCTCTGCTCCTTCTCTCAGCCGGCGTTTCTCTTCGCTCCTCCCCACCGCGGCCTCGCCATGTCTGTACGCGTGCATCATGGCTTTCTTTCACGCACGACGTCACTATGGAATACCTTGGTCTCAGGCAATAACGTAGGAAATTCTGAATCAAAAGTACGAAAAGAAAATATCAAAGAAGAAAGTGATTACTATTCATCAGATCCATGTCGACTAACATTAATGTTTTAATTAAGGTTGCGTTTTACAATATATTTGTTGGTATAGTATAAATTATGTATGCCCTGTTATGGCACGCGGGGTGATGATTATAATTGGCTAACAATATCGTGAGATAACTTTTAATTACGAACATTAAAAATGGATTATTTATATTGAGATTTCAAATTTCTTCTTTAATATTTTTAAGATTAACAATCCATTTTAATATGCGAATTTCAAGCTATATTCCAAAATCACATACATTTGTGTAAATCAGTTCAATTTTATACATTAAAAAATCTGCATAACCCGTGAATATTACTCATGCATAGAAAAAACATTGAATTGGAAGTTTTCTTTCACTTTCCTTTTATATCTTTAATTGTACTTATATGCCTGGAAAGGCCTTACATATACGCAAAGAATATTAAGAAAATATCGATGCTTTGATGGTGACATTGCAAATGTTTCCCTTCAGTCTTTAACTAAAGTGGGGCCATCGGGGTTCTTTTTCTCTCTCCTGACCATCCAGTCGCACAGCTGATTATCTCATTTACCCGACCCATGATTTATTATCCCATTTATCCATCCATACAAAAAAACACAGCCATTACAGGCGCGTCCGCTATCCCCATGACAAAAATAGTGATCCTTCAATTTAATCTCTTATTTTTGGCGTTACAATAAAATTATAAAATGTATTAAATGTATTTTACATTTGTACATTCCTTCAGCGTGCAAATACTACGTGCCTTCAATCGTGGCTTCCTCCCGTGTCCCAACTCCTTATCGATGTATCCGAAGCCATCACCGCCTACCATCTTCGGCGCTACCGCCGCCGCCGCCCCCGCTGCCGCCTGCGCCGCCACGAACGCGTGTCAGGAATTTGAGGAGGCTGTGAGGCTCGATGCTTGCGGCGCCAAGTGAGGCGAGGAAAGCCGGGGACAAGAGAGCGGGACGCGCGGAGCCGCGCGGAACAAAAGGAGCCATTAAGCGGGTCGTTCCCCGCTCTGCGCGGGCGGCATCGAGGGGCGGGGGACGGAGGGCGGGAGCGGAGGCTGTGGTAGCGGTAATGGCGATGAGGCTGTAGTGGAGAGGATCACCGTCGTTGGTGTTGATGTTGTTGTCAGCACCGACGGTGGCGATGGTGTCGGTGTCGGTATCGGGATTGGGTCGGGATCGTGTCTGGATCAAGATCGGTGTCAAGGTGGGGTCGGCTTCGGTGTGGAGGTCGGGGTAGGGTACGGGTTGGGGTTCAGTTGACGGTGACGGGTTCAGTTGCTGTGGGGGGGGGGGGGGGTGGGGGAAAAAATGGGGGGGGTGTGTGGCGGTGGCGGTAGCTGGGGCCGTAGTGGTGGCGGTGGCGGGGTTCGGTGAGGCAGCTGTGGCTGCAAGAGGCGGTGGAATGAGGCGTAAGGGCCGTCTGGGAGCAAGCGGACGCCTTCACTGCCGCCTGACCACGCACATTATTGACTCTTAATCGACCTGCTGGCCAGGTCAAGAGCCATCCTGGCGCGCCGCCAGAGACTATGCGCGACCTGCGGTGGCACTCCGTTGTCGCAAGGCCCTCGAATGCGCAATGAGTCACTATCGACTGCTTGGAATGCACAGCTGCCGCACATGGTCATGAGTATTATCGTTTATTTCAATGGCCCCAAATGAGGAAGGTAGGATATTTTTGTAATTGCTTAAAAAGTATTCATGTACTACAATGACTACCTTTTATTCAATTGTCGTCATTTAAAAGAGAACAGAAGTAAGATGATAATCTAAATTAGAAGATAGTGAGATGACATCTGAAATTTTAACAATTGTTATTTGGAAGAGTAACACTAATTGAATGGCTAAATAATCTTAAGGAATTTCTTTGTTTAATTATATAAAAATGTAGCAAATTGAAAAAGAAACTATATTTCACACATGATGGTCGCAAAAATATCTAAGCTCATTCGTGTAATGTGTACCAACACTTTGTATCTCAAACGAATGAAGTTACTTTTTTAATGAGTTCTTTCTATTAAACAATTAATAATTTTTTAAAATTTCAATTATAATTCTTTGAAATAATATAAAAAGGAACATTTTTTAAATATATTTTTAAAATTAAATCACTCCATGTAATGTAACGGTCACCTTGGCAAATTTATTGTCTCTTTATATTTCTTTACGACCTCTCACGTGTACGTCAGCCGGATTCGCAGAAGTTCAAGACAGTAATTGTAATTTTAAATGGAGATGCAGAACTTTATTATAGTAGCCTGCACGTCTCTGGACATGTAATTAAATATTAACTCTACCATGACTGAAGCGTTCTCAGATTGCGAGAATACGCAACCCGGTGAACACATGCCCAATTTCGAGAGGAATATCTGCTCTGGAAGGTCAGGCATTAAATGAAAGTTAGACATACTGATATACAACAAGAGTGTTAGAATATATCGTACACAACACAAACTATAATGATACTAAAAATCTTAACGAAAAAATGTTTAAAATAATATTTAAATGGATTAGTTGATTTATCTTTGGTGTGAAATGAAAAACCTATATTAATGTTTTCATTAAAATTAAAAAGTGTGGAATTCAAAAGTTTTTCACGATCTATTTGTAAGATGAAGTTGATGCAAATTAAAACGTGAATTTCTGAACTTAGAATGGAGATACTTAATTCTATATTGCACCCCAGCTTTACTTAAACAAGAATATAAAAATATTACTCTATTTTATCTAGTAGAAAATGGTTTTGCGATTCATTCTATATTATCATATATTAATATGTTAAAACAAGAGCGCTGACATCTTTGTTCTTAGGCAATTCGTATTTTTGTTTAAGAATTGTACTGTCATTTATATTTTGTTATCGTGATGATTTTGGTATAATAACAACAAAAGTTTCTTAGTATTATTTCTGCTTTTCCAGCTTTTCAAAACATTTTACCTGCACCTGAATGAACGTTTGTTTAATATATTGTAAACACATGTTCTTATTGTTTCAGAGTATGTTTGATAAATTACAAGGCATGGGGATGTGCGTCGTCAACCTGGTAGACAATATGCAAGAATACATGAGGGGTCTCTTTTTCGTTATGTAAGTATTTTTCTCTCTTTGTCCCGTAGAAATGACATTTATTATTACAATCGTAGAAACATTCCCTTGCGCATGTATATTAGAAAAAAAACATACAGGAATCCATATGACCGTATTAATGACCTTTCATAGAATGTATTATGAGAAGAAGAAAATGTTCTTGTATACTGAAGTTCTTAAAGTGCAGAATTTATGATTTCTGTTCATGCAGAACATCAGCTATAATCTGTTATATATTTGCTAAATATATAAGTTTTTAAGCAACGCCATGGAAACAGTAAGACGTAAAAGCTCATTGCAGAATCTGCTGGCGCCACAGAATCAAATGTTTTCGTAGTTTGTGAAATATATGTGTTGGTGTATTATACAAATTTTAAGCAATTTCTGTAAAAAAAAAATATATTTAACAAATGTTTTTGCAACGTAAGAAGACAGATAGTTTAAAAAATAGAAACTGAAAGTCATGACCGATGGAAAAGTATTTAATAGAATATCAAAGTTCGACGAAATTCCTCTAAATGAATAATTATACCATACAGTCATCGCTGACTAACCAGATAATCACAGGTAATGTCTGTCATCAATTTTATGTGTACATCGATCGGTGTAATTAATTAACTTTCGTTGAACAGTTAACAAGCAGTAATACTTCAATTATTTTCCCTTCTTACCGAATGACATTTAATTATTGACAGGTACAGGTACTATGTTAGGACTAATAAAATACATATCTTAATTTAAACTCTTATTAACGTCATTTTACCTCAAAAGTATTCGGTCAAAAGTAGTATACGGAACATAGCTATTAAAAATGACATACACTTACAAAAACAACACAAATTGTACCCGTGTAACTCCCTTTACGCCGATATTATTCTATAAGAGAAATTCTTCGGACAAGTACGGTAGTCTATTACTTTTTCATTTCAGACAGGAGCGTCTGAATTTGTCCCACCACGATACCGCTTTTTCTATCCAATATTTCGAAGCTCGTTCATGTTTCATTACATCTCCAGGTTCTTTGGCTGCTCTATTGTGAGTCGGGAAGGGAGGAAGAATGGCAGGGGGCAAGATCCCTCACACAAAAGGGCCCGCGGGCGGCGCCGGCGTGCGTGCGACCCCGGTGACTTGTCGCGGGCAGCGAAACGCGATCCTCCTTCCCTTTGATCAGAGGGCAGCCTGTAGCCGGCCACGTGAGGCTGCCTTCGTGGACAGAGGCGCGCTGGAAAAAGAGCGGGTGGCAGCCGGGACACAAGGCAGGGCACAGAGGGGCGGCGCAAGCGCGGTCGATGGATGGTGTGAGAAGGTGCAAGGCATGAGGAGGGTTGGCAGAAGCGGAAAGGGTCGATTGATTGATTGTTAGTGATACCGGGCGCGTCAACTACTAGGGACATTAGTTCCGTAAGTTTGTTGAATGTTTTTCTCTCGGGAGGAGGCGGTGTTCTTCACCCGCTAGATGGCGATATCCGGCGCCGACCTACCGTCGGCTACGGGGTTTTCCTCAACCAGATATCGCCCCGAACTGGGACAAGCTCTAAGCCGATCGGTCTTCCGGCTGGTGTGTAGAGGATGTTAGTGTGAGTGTGTGTAAGTGGAGAGGATAAGACAAGGAAGAGGTAAGGAAGATCGCGCGTAGTCCGTAGCCAGTTTGTTAGGGTACTGCTCCGGCGGCTTCTGCACAGATCAGAACAGCCGGCTGCTAGAAATCTCCTCCCGATATCGACTGAATTCGACCTAGCTGACAAGTTAGTTTCGAAAATCCTGCCACCGACGGGACTCGAACCTAGGATCTCCTGGTCAGAGGGACTGCAGTGACATCAGTGGATGCCCTGAGCCATCTCTCCCGGTGGGAGGGCTCGAAAGAATGGGAGCAAAGGGGGGGGGGAGAAGGTGGAGGGTGTGAAAGGTAGGCAAACGACGGAGGGGCAGAAAATGCAGAAGTGTTGAAAGGAAAAGGAGTGTTGGAAGCGTAAGGAAGAGAGGCGTAGAAGGTGGATGAGTCGGGAGGATCGGAGGGGGTAGAGGGAGGCGCAGTGTCATATATTGACGAAGGGGAATGTGAGGTGATGGAAGGATAGAGTATTAATGTTGTAGCGCCTACAGGGGTGTAGAAGGTAGGGAAAATTCGCAGTTGTTACACAATGAGAAGCACGTTGGAAGACGAGAAAGACAAAGAACGCCGTAATATTTTGCCGGTGAACTGTGTAAAGGAAAAACTTGCTAATATATGGATATTCTTAATGTAATTCTAAATGAACTCTCTAATATTAAAATAGTCGAGGGAGATAAATTGGAGTTATATACGAGTTTTGACTAAGACGTTTCAGGAATTAGATTATTTTGAAAGTAACTACGTTTATATACGCGGTTAATACTAATTCAAAGAACACGTATTAATATAATAGTAGCTACTTTAATTTCGTTGAAATTCTGATGATAAAAATGTTCACGGTTCCATCAGTATACTTCGACCACATGATGCTTGTAGGGAGAAGATAATCAACATTTAACTCAACTTTAAATAATGAATTATTTGGGATAATTTCTTATTTCACTTCACTAAGATATTTTCGCTTTTACTACTTTACTAAGCAGTTTTTGGACCGTATTTAGGACATTATTGTTTTATTGTTGTATAATTTAATGTGCAGAGCGTGATGTGTCCTTAAAATATATACCTGACACATATTTTACTACCATCTTAACTCAGAAATAGAGGTTAGGGGAAAGTGCCGTTCATTAAATGACGAAATAGTTTTCGAACGGGCATGAAATATGTTGTCGAGTTTGCCGAGCCTTTACTTTACGTCCATCTTGAAGAGGCACTTTTCAAAGTTGTCGAGAGCCAATAACGAAAGAGCAATCGGGCTATTTTAAGAGAGAAGTCGTTGAAAACTTTCAGCAGCACCTCATTTCCGAAGCCTTACAGCGATGGTACTTAGGCTCTTTTTCTAACAAGCTGCGGCGTTCGTCGTCTCGGGCACTCGTTCGGGGGGGGGGGGACTTTTTCGCGATTCCTTCAAGCAACAAAAGGTTGGGTTTGGAGAACTGCTGGTTCTGAGGCAACGGCCAAAGCGAAGACAGAAAAAGGAAGCCTTATCACAACACAGTCAACCCATGGTGCTGTGCGTTCAAAGTTTTCTGGAGGACGTGGGAAAGGGTCTGAAAATAGAAGCGTTAACGTAAAATGAAAGAAAGAAGAAACTAATTTTTCCTATTGTTATCGAACATTACCGCAAAATAAAAGTTAAAATTAAATTCTCAAAGTAAAACATCTTTACACACTTCTCATGATAAATTTATAATAACCAAACACTACGTGAATTAGTATAATATGTCATTAATTAGAAGTTAATATTGATTAATATTATTCTACACGCTGAAACTTTATAGGAAATGTCCGTGAAAAATATCGAATGAATCTTTTATAAATACAACAATTACAACTTTTATGAAGGTATACATTTAAATAAATCTGCAATACATTGGGAAAGGGTTATATCCCCAATAATCGGCGGTGTGTTTTCCCACACTGTACAGAATTTACTGTTCATGTTGTCCTTCGTACTTGCCAATTTCAGTTTAATTCAAAGTGCTCACATATATTTAGAGAACAACGCGACATGAGATTTCGGTGAGGAACCTGTCAATACAATTGTTCAAGACAAAGGGAATTGTCATACTGCACACCTCGCTAACGGATGACACACATCTGATGTATTCCGCGGGCGCTTAAGTCACCCCGCTCCCCAAACCACCCGCTCTGCGATTCAAAGGTACCACTGGGAGGAGCTGGCGAAGCCAGAGAAGTGGTAAGGGGAGAACAAAACACTCTCACAGGCCGCGCAGAAGGCAAGGCGCTGAGCTCGGCGTGAAAGCAAGCAAAGCCAAGGAAGCGGCACAGAAGCCTCTCGGGGTGCCCAAGGGCGAGGCGCTGCGCTCGGGGTGGGAGCAACCAAAGCCAGGGAAGCGGCGAGAGCCTGCTCTGAAGACGGGAAGGGCCAGGGAAGCAAACCGAGAGCGGCGTAAGGGACTCTCGCAGGCGCGCAGAAGGCAAGGCGCTGAGCTCGGCGTGAAAGCAAGCAAAGCCAAGGAAGCGGCACAGAAGCCTCTCTCGGGCCCGGGGCGAGGCCCAGAGCGAGGCATGCAGCTCGAGTGGCAACCAAAGCCAGGAAGCGGCAGTCCCTAGTCTTCTCGCAAGACGCGCAGAAGGCGAGGCTCTGAGCTCGGCATGTGAAAAGCAAAGCCAGGGAAGCAGCGAGAGCGCAAGACTCGCAGGCGCGCGAAGGCAAGGCGCTGAGCTCGGCGTGAAAGCAACAAAGCCAGGAAGTGGTGGCTGACGGTGCCCCTCTATTCTTCTCCTACGACCTGACAGTCAGTTATTGGCGCGGCATGTTTTTCTTGGAACTTTTCCTACTGATGTGTCTAGCTACTCTTTCTCCAATTTTTGTCAAAAATGGTTTTTCCTCTGACGACACTTGAGTAATCTCCAGTCGTCTCTGAGTGCTGAATATTAATTTTAATTCAACCGATAATTCGGTTATGTGATTCAAATATGAATCTTTGTTATATTTTTGAAATCTACTTAAGTCCTCTTCAGCAGTTTTAGCTCTGAAAGCGGAGATTTCCTTGTATGTGGACTGCCAGAAGAAGAAAGTAAATATTTCACAGGCCATACATCTCGATTAGGTATAATTCACGTGATTAATAAGAACTTTATTTATGAATATGTATATATGAATATGTATATATGAATATATTAATATATTTATTTATGAAATTCAGAATAAGAAGAAGGTAAAACCGTTGTATCTACACATTATTTGTTTTAAATTTTCCATTTAACCAAAAGCAGGCATTATCTACTCGTATTTTTCTAATTTCGAAATCGCGCAGAAATAAAAAAAAAAAGAATTTCAGTCTTCAGGTGTGTGAGAGGTGTTTATGGTTTTATTAGATACTCAAGAACTCAGGTAAATGCTAAAAACCATGAAATAATTTCAATTTGGACTGAAAAATTCAAATATTTGATTCTATTATTCCGCCCAATCTCGTGGAGGCGAACCGAGTGAATTGTCATAGCAGTTCTCCGTTGTTATGAGAAATCTAACATTCGTCATGAAACAACAGGGTAATAAGGATGAGGTCGCTCGCCATTAAATATTTATTATCTCGTATTGCTCTATGAAACAGTAACTTATTGATATTATTGGTAGGTCAAAATTTGTTGTGTATTCGTAAATACTCTACTAGTTTGTGATACTCACATAATTCGTGAAACAGCTTTTATTAAAATATTTAATTTATTGCAGTTATACAATATGTAGATGGTACTTTATTTGTTGGGAGTTGGCAGTGGGCGTGCTACATTTTTGAAAACCATTTTGTGTGGTATTCTTCAGCAGCCTTTTTGCTCTTACGGGCCCCTAGTCACACATCATATCTGAAAAAAATAATTATGATGTAATGAAATAAAACATCCTGAACATTCAATCATAAAGTATTTTTTTCCTTTATAAGTATTGAAAATAAATATCTTGCTGAATGATCAAAGAATTTGAAATAACTGTAATTAATATTTTCTGCTGAATGTAAACCAATTTAAAATAAATTAAAAAGTGTTAATTGCTTTCATCACACTCTACATTCGTATAATCTATAGTCTTTTCCGCATGAAAGTATTTAGTAATATCGCATTAACAAAAAGTAATAACTCGAATAATTTTCAATACATTTTTCTGTTCTATTTCAAGAACAGAGAGATGAGCGGGTTATGAGGCAGTGTTGGTGTAAAGCAGGGAGAACCAAAATGAAGGCAGTGGCGAGTCGATCGAGAGAAAGAGTGCGGGGTGGGCGTGGTCGTTGGCGACAACCGCTTCGACTGCCCTATCCATATGGATGCGCCTGGGCCCTTGCACACCGCCACCTTTCCGGCAGGCCCGCGGGCGACTTCCACGTTGAATATCCCATCAGCCCCAGACCGCAATCTCTTGCCACACCACCACCATCATCACCGCCGCCGTCCTATGGAAAATGGCTGCACAGGTCAACCCTAGAGCAGGAAGAGCGAGGTTGCCACCTCAGTCTTCAGCTTTTCGTCACCAACGCTTGTATCGTCAACAGCTGGCGTTAGCTGAACTTCACACCGTCTTTAACGTCTTTACAGTCGCTTAGTAGCTATCTCTGTACGTCATCAGCCTGATAGGTCAATTAGTTCTATTGTTACTCTTGTATAGTTTCAATTACCATTTTTCATAATCTTCATTACTTCTTTAATAAACAACACAACGTGTTTTCAGAAATCAATAGTTCGGAGGTGTTGCATGCTAATATTTCAAATCTCTATATTAAATACAGAACTTATGACAGATATTTTTGACCTGCAAATTCATATATTAATTTATTGTGGTCTACATTATAATCGTTGTCAACATCTACATCTACAGTTTTGGTAGCATCGTTTTTGTCGTATTGACACAGACACAGTCACCATTTCCTTTCCTGCGCTCAATATCACTCCAGCTGATCCAAAACGTCATCTCTCGCAAAAATTGCACCTTGCTTTCTTCGTCGTTTCTACCACCAAGTCCATTCTTCAATAAACAACCGCGTGTGAAAAAATCAGCACCTTTGTGTTGCGGTGGGATAATTTCCTCTCCGCCAGCACCGCGATCGAAAGACATCAAGGCCCTACCTGCAAGACTTCGGAAGCAGCTAAAAAACTCTTTCGCACTCCTCGGAGAGCTGAGGAGCTTTGCTCTCACACGTCACATTCTCAGTCAATCTCTGAGGTAGCTGGCGAGAACTACCGTCGCGTTACTGAATGTTTCCATGAGAGATGCTGAAGAACTTCCTCTCCCGCTTCAGTCATGAGAAAGCAATATGCGAACGCATTATTTTACAATCCCGTGAACATCAAAACGAGAACACACTAAACATGGATTCTGTCTATAGCATATATTACAGGAATATTTTTCTAGATTTAGCTGTTGGATTTCTCCGCTTTGTAGCTACTAGGGCTCGGCTACTAAGTTTTAAATTTAAGGTTGTTTATTCAGATAATTCTAGTAAAGTTCAGTAAAACGTTGTTCGAATGGAAAATAAAGAAAATATAATTTTAGCAATATATTTTTGAATATGAAGCACCAGCCATGCCTTATCGACGGGATTGCCGGAATTGGGCAGAAAAAGATCGACTGGCGGGAAGAAAAATGCAGTTCACAGAATTCAGCCGAATGGGTGGTGTTCACCGCCATTTGAACGAAATTTGGACAGTTTTTCTCATCACATCCATCACCACGGGAAGTTTTCGCCCGCTCTATGGGCGGTGGCTGGTTTCGGTTCGGCAGACGTTCAGTTTATCATAAGTAATAACACGAGAAATGCTGTGATAGTCTGAAAAATCAACGATTCGCATAGCGAGGAGTGAATTTAAAGGTTATCACAGCTATTTAGTGTGATTATTGTACGAATTAAGACATTACATGAAAAAATAGATAATTAAAATCACGGGAATTACTAAAAAGAAAAATATTAATCAAAATTGCTACCTTGCCTTCGGCACTGAATCTTTAATAATAGATTCTGTTCAAAGTTTTAAACATTAAGTAAACAACACATTTTAATATTGATGCTCACAAACTATTATGGACCTAATTCAATAGCTATCTTCGATTTTAAAAAGTAAACAAAGTGATTACAGGACAGTGCAAAAGGTAAACCAAGTGATAACCATATGGCGATTGACATTTGGGATTGGTATAATCTGAATACATTCATTCTTAGCATCAGTTACTTACAGCACGGGCAGAGTGAAATAGTCACTATCAGTGCATCTGTGAGGAGGTTTTCTGCCTAGGTTCTCTGCAACTCGTGAAGAGAGACAAAGAAAAGAAGTGGCGGGTGTTATGTACAAAGTAAAACAATAACAGTTCTTTCACCAAAAATTTATTTTCTGTAAAACCACAATCCAAAAACAAGTCCTAAATACAAGACCAATTCCAGTTTGCCAGAAGAATACAGTCTGTAACACACGCTCATTAGACACCGAACTCACTACTGTTGCTAGGCACTTGCTTGCTGCCCCCTGACCTTCCTACTGCTCCGGGCGAGACCCTATAAATACGCCCCGAGGCATCGGGGCGAGTCTCTTCCTTCCCGCCTCCATGGTGGGGCATCGAGGGGAAATGCCCCTCCTGCGATCGCTTAGCCGCCACGGCTCGGTGGTCACGGAACAGCGCCGCCGCTTGCTCCTGGTGGCGCCTTCCCATACTCCTCATTTCTACCCATTTCGAGCCCCACGGCGCAACCCTGCAGCGGCCACAGTGGGCCGAAACAACCCTGCCTGGCACAGTGTGCCCACCGCACCGATCCTCGGGGCACACTTGCTGTGGTACACAGCAGCCGGTCTCTGCTGGATAGAACAATTCATATCTCTGTCAAGCACACACCTCTAAGTAGTATCACTTCTGTCGTTCCATAGCGACTAGGTTAACTCTGAATGTTTCTTTCGACTTGGTTGACTTTTTCTCTTCTACATGACCATTGCAATGCATTGAACGGAATTTTTGTCATTTTGAGCCGTTGTGCCATTTTGTGCCGCCGTATTTTCTTGCGGCGGATCTGACAACCCTGTAAACATTCCTGTCACATACTTGCTACGATTCGCCCCTCTCTTCAGCAGGCTTCTTCTTGTCATTTTTTGTCTCCGATCTACCTCTCCCCACCACGCTTCGACAGACGAACCGCTGCCCTGCAGTCCGCGATGTCTTCATGCTGTGCGGGGTGCATTATACCAATGTAAGGGGAGGTTGTACAAGTCAAAGGACCAACCTTTTCTATTTTTGTGTTATTTTGAATCTTTAATATTCACTTAACAAAATGTAATATATATTTTCGAGATATTTAGATCCTAAAGGCCTGAAAATACTATTTAAATTTCTAGCCACGCAAAGTGCTACACCCATTTTCGTCCCCTGCCACTTATTATTTTTTAAGTTTTCGAAATCTTTTTTTTAGGGAAATTTCTTTCATGGTTTTATTTACAGTGGTGTTCCAACACTGCCTTGCTATCGTTATTTGTTTCCTGACGTTTTGGCGGCACTGTTTACGTTAATATCGTATATTGTTTTCTGTTTAGTCACAAGACATACTACATTGCACTACTACTGTCGGTAAAAGGGAAAGGTGAAAATGTTGAAAAGTGAGTAGACAAGAGAAATCAGATATGATGGAAGATGCTGAAGAGTCAGAATATGCAGATTGTCTAGACTATATAACCAATAAACTTAGAGCTATAAAATCTATATTTCCCGAAAATTGTTACTTTTTGTCTTCATGTACCTTTTTCTCAGAAACTTGGCACATAACCCTATGAAATTTACACCACATATGTATCGTGTATTTGCCGTGATTTGCAGTATTTTTGACTCTGCGTTGATGTGCACGTTTCTTCTCTTATAAATATTGAATTTTATATTTGGAGAAAACTCTTTTATTATGCCGAACATTTTATGAAATTATGAAGTGATTGTGGCTTCTTCTGGACTACAATTGAAAAACCATATTAATAACCAAGTTCATTATCAAACTTTACTCTAGAAGGCCAGCTAACTGTATGATTCTTTTAGATATTCAGGTCTACTTTTATCTATCAATTGTTACTTTTAGATGCAATTATTTGTTGTTTTACAATTATCACAAATTAAGTATTAATTGAATGCGTCTATTTTCTGTTGATTGAACATACTGTGTCGTTATATACAATACGTGATTTTCTGTGCTAATTTACAATCGATGAATAGGGCAAATAAAATCATTTGTACTTATTGGACTACATGCTATTGGACGTTTGCAAATCTTATTATATTGCATCATGTACATTTACTAATTAAATGTTTTTATTTCATTGTGATGAATGTCGCTTGTTGCAAAATTGGAAATAAATTTCTTTTAGAAAAGCATTAAGAAAATTAATTTTCAACCATTTGTTTTTCACGTTTCCAATTACGTATTATTATATTGTCTATCAGACCGTATATCAAATGTCACATCAAGTTGTAATATATTTTTCGCAACCATTTTTTTTGTAATTCTCAGTGTTTTATACTGAATGTTTGTGAGCAAAGCATTCGAAGTGTTTCGAGATATAAAGTATATAACAAACTCCAAAAACTATTGTTTTTTGTTCCGTGTATTGCCACTACTCCAAATCGCTCAACTACTGTTAATAAATAACACGCTAAACCTGTGCGATTACACCGGACAAAATGAAAAGCTAAAGGAAAGTTACAACAAAAAATTACTGCATATGCTCTATTTGGAAATTTGAAAACTCCCAAAATATTGTTTCATGTTGTCCAGTACTTATTCTCAAGACACAAGAAATAAAGACGACTTACAAATTTTGAAACAATACAATCACTATATATACTGTGAACGCACAGTTAAACATGAATCTGAGTATGTAAGGTTTTATGCTTACTAAGATGTATAGGTATATGTTATAGTAAGAATTCCAGCTTACCTCCGACTTAAGTTAAAAACGTATTGTATGACTTATAATTGCAATCACTAAATATTTTTAAACGGCATGTGTGTCAGTAGATCACTGCATATTGCATTAGGATACACTCTTTATTAAAAACACCTTCATACTGTCGTACCAAAAACCGTCATACATCTTTATTAAAAGCACTCCATCTTTGAACTAAAAATTCTTTGGCTCGCTTCGCTAACTATAAATTCACGTTTTCATACTTGCCCACATTAGACGACTAAATGTTGACGGTTATCAACAGATAAGCTGCAAATTTCTCAAGAAAACGACTAAATAAATGACATCAGATAAGCGTTCATATTTGAAGATATTATATATACTATTATATAATATTGTTTATACTGTAAAGTCGAACTATATAAGGAATTGATATTCCATCTAAGACCGACAATATATCATTTATCACGAAATTTAGTTGAGTAGGAAGCTCATTTCGTGGCAAAAACCCTTCGTTTCACCTATATGTAATACGATTAAATATATATATATATATATATATATATATATATATATATATATAATTATGTGTTTGTACATACTTGTGAGTATTATTGTGAAAAAGGAAATATATCTTACGTTTGGTCGAATGATAATTTTATAAAAATAGATGTAACAAATTGATTAAATTAAAGCCTCAAATACTTGAACTATTAATAAATGTTCAAGAAGGAAGCAATAAATATTTATAATCTTCTGTATATTCGTGTATATTAGCTTTTCTTTTATTTGGTAAATAAATATATTTATTAATATACATATTCTTTTCTGTATTCACATTAATATGGAGAAGGATATATGTATCATTAGCACCACATATAAATTACAACTGATCATAATGTATTTTACGCGTGGTAATAAAGACTAAAATCCACATGCCTACTAATAGTGTAAAGTCCCCTAACGTGGAATACGTTCCTAATGTGAAACACCAAAGTATCGGACGCGTATTGTGCTGACGTCTCGAGACTAAATTCGGGAATTTCTTTGATGAGGCCCCTGATTAAACGCAGATAATGTTTTTTGAGCTGAAGCTCTTGAGTGAACTGCCAGAGCGTGTTTTTGTCAGAGCGTCAACAAAAATATTGGAGCAGTAAACAAAATAATTATTGTTACACGTGTGCCGTAAATATTAGAATAATTATCTATATAGTACCTGTTAGTTGCATATCTAAGCAAATATCATAGAATATATAATTAATTAATGCATATTTTGACCGGGAAACAGCTGGAAAGCAATATAATTACTAGACCGTCATGCTGTGCATATGAAGTTGCAACATATTAATGTTGACATTTTTATCTTACTGTGGAGGTGTATGGCCGAAAAGCTCAACTGATTAGACTCAGTGTCAGAAGTATAAGAACTGGGCTCATGTTTCAGTACAGGTAATCAAAAAAAAATCGTCTTCAGGAATTGTCTGTAATATTAAACCAAATACGTATTTTTGCTTAAATAAACGTTGCTCTAGACGTTAATGCATTTGTTAAAAAGGAAAATCATTCCCTATTCCGCTTTATGAAAAGGCTACGCCTAAGGAGGAATATATGTTGATCATTTTCAATTACGATATATTGTGAATTTCTAATAGATTTAAGTGAATATTATTAACCACGCATGTTTATAAATGACTACTATAATTAGTTATCTACACTAGTATTTAAATTTGCGCTTACTTGTGAAGTTGTAGACGAAAATATAAAAAGTGTTTAATATTCGGGCAGTTTACTCTATATGTCATTTGAAACTCATCCAGCACCGTCTCGCTTGCGTGGCGGGTGCGTGGCGCCGGCCAAGGAAGTGAGTGAGGTGCGTGTGCTGTGTGCGTAGGTACGTGCTGCCGCTGGCGGTCATCGCCTTCCTGTACGTGCGCGTGTCGCGCGAGCTGAAGACGCACGAGGGCCCGCTGGCCGTCATGATGTACGAGGCGCGCTGCCGAGACGACCGCTCGCGCACCGGCTCCGCCTGCCACGACTACAGGTGAGCCATCGGCCCATCTCCTGTATTAGTTATGTAGTGTGTGTTATATTGTGACATACCAATATGGGGACATGTTTATTTACAGAATATTTCGTAATGGGCGAAATGGTTAGGGCAAATAATAGGCAATATCGCGCCTTAGTGACGACGTCGTGGTTGTTGTCAGGATAAACAAACATTCATCTGATCGTGGGAGGTGACGGTGGGTGGGAGGACATATAAGAGATTTGGAGATTGGTCGAAGAAGCGTCGACTGATTATTAAAACGGAAGTTTGCGCATTTCGTCAAAATAAAAGAAAAGCGAGGATTGTGGATTTTAAAAGGGAGGATAAAATTCATTCGGTCGCATGTCGTGACGGTGAGCAGTTCGCTCTCGAATAGATTAATTTGTGCATGTTAGGACTTATAAAATTTCGGGGGTCTACAATACGTGTTGGGACTTTGAAATATTTTCGTGTGGTGAAGCAAGAATCGGACTTGAGGGACATATTCGGACTCTGAATATTTTCGTAGCAGAACCAGAAGTGAACTTGTGATACTTCTAAGATTTGGGGAACGTGTCGAGTTCCGAATATTTTGCTGTGCATAAAAATAAGACTTGGAGTTTTTCGCGAGTGAACTCTAATCATTCTTGAACTTATAAATGTATGCGGTTTACAAACGATACCGGACTTTGCCTATTTTCTTGCTATAAACGGAAGATAGAACTGAGAGATTTGTTTTGCGGTGTAATCATAAAAGCACTGGATATTTATACGGTGAGAACGGGCATCAGACATAATATAGTGGAGCTGGAACAAATATTTGAGCGGTGCGAAGCGGTGAATCGGCGGTGTTCGTTTTTAAAGAAGAGCAGGAGATTCGTGGTAATTGGACTTCTGGACTTCGGAGCTTCAAAAAGGAAGGGAAGGCGTTTCTTCGAGGAACCACCAATCAAGAGCACGCGAAGACCAGAATCGCCGTATAAGGTTCGAACCAGGATATGACTAAGAAAGTTCTCAATGTAAATTTTACACATTTTTAATTTGCTACATTGATAGAAATAAACATTAAGTTTCTCTTGAAAGAAAGATAAAATGATTTTCATTGGCCAATTCAAGCTAATAAGTAGCTAGATCAAATAATCTCTGTTTTCAGATTCCTCGCCATTCTGTATAGATGGCAGATCGGGTAATCGGCTATTAATAGATAATAGCGATTATTTCCCTTAGTTAATAAGTAGTTACCCATCGACCCAGCTAGCGGTATAATATTCAGTTTTTATCAGAGTAATTTTATGGAAATTTGTTAATGGAAATTTTTAATGTCTATAGTATCAATTTACGGAACTTCACGAAAAGACTAGACGTGAGTACAATATTTTTACTTTTATATTTTTTAAAATTATCTTAGTAGGAAATGACATTTTTAATGTCTATTAATTTACTATTCCTCAAAAGAAATTTTCTTAAAAGTGAGTGTTCCTTTTAAAATAAATTTTCTTAAAAGTGAGGAGGTATATAACAGCGTGAGCGCCGGAGCGACGGCGGAGGCGCGAACCAGGTCTCAGAGCGAAGGCCGGAAGTAGCACGTCGCGAACGTAGCACGTTGGATCGTCGGGTAGCGACGTGCGGTACACGTCGCGGACCACTGGTGAAAAATGCGTTGGTTAAAGAATTGTGTAGATTATAAAATTAAATTTGTAGCGTGAAAAATACGAATAATCAGTTCACTTAATGAGAGTACGTTGCTACGGAGATTTATACGTACGGTTTTGGAGCAGAGCTACGGAGATTTATTTATACGGCTTTGGAGCAGGGGAAGCTATTCTCCCGATCTACCGATTAGAGTTTTAGAAGTAAGTTTTAAATATAAGTTAACACGTAAGCCTTTCAGACACGTGTAAAGTTGAGACTGAAACTGACCTGTGTACAACCAACATAAATACAGGCGAGCGCTCAGGTGCACCCCTCCTCTATCCTACACTCTACCGCACCCACCTACATCTCGCACCGCGCCATGCCTCATCAGCGCTGCTAGTCCTCCCCCTGGCGCTCTCCACCGTTCACTTGTAACGTTTCACAGTTCAACACTTACACAGTGCGCCGGGAAAGTCTCTCAGCAGTGGCACTTTGCTGTGTGCAACAGGCATTATGTTGTAGTACGAACTCGGGCTTTAAAATGTAAATTGTGCACTCACCACAATCGTAATAGCTGATGAAAGTGTTGTCCTCTTCATTTATTACTCAGCGATGCAGTTTTCAATGGGAGATTAATATTTGGTTCACGGCGGAGAGCTTTTTCTGGAGCAGTGTAGTTCATATTATTTTCAAACATCACGTAGATTCTTTCCAATTCTTTATTACAATGCCCTTCAATATTCCATGACTTTCAAGGTCTATTTTACTGTTCTGCATTTAGCACTTCACAAGTTTACAAATCGTTGTCTTACATAAATTCTTTCTCTCGTCATCATCAACAATGAACGTTGCTAGTCTAATAAACATGTGACGAACAATATTCGTTATTTGTATACGTTACATACTCCGTCCATCCTGCTCCCAGGAAGACATATACATGTCATTTTCCCTCCTCTTCCCCCACTCACTGATGGCGTATACCGACTGTATCCCGTTTCCTTTTCCGAGGATTGATTTCTATGTTTCCCGTGGTCTGCATAGAATCATATTGATCGATTATAATTTATCCACTTCAGTCTGTTTTTAAGAAACTTTTGTATATCCACTAAGACAACGTTAAAAAACATCGGTCAAACGTTTGTGGAAACAAAACATAAAATAACTTATGAGCACCGTCTTTCCTCGCTGCCTTAACATTCGCAATTCCGAAGATTCTACCATTTTCACTTGGGTTCGAGGGTGTCTCTGAACTGGTGCCAGAACGCTTCTTATGACTGCAAACTTGACCAACATTTTTTCTCCTTCCAAAACACCGGATTAACTAAATGGAATGGAGTCGGGCTGTGCCTTTTCAAATAATGAAAAGTGAAAAGGGATTAGCTGAGAAGCGAAGGTGAAGGAA
Source organism: Teleogryllus oceanicus (assembly GCA_964035755.1). NCBI lineage: Eukaryota > Metazoa > Arthropoda > Insecta > Orthoptera > Gryllidae > Teleogryllus > Teleogryllus oceanicus. Next base: position 95,559,063 of record CAXIVR010000002.1, on the reverse strand, counting down.
AACTGACCGCAGGATGCAGCCGAGCGATTCCCATCCCTGATCCACAGACCCATACCACTACTTGTCCCGACCCGTCGCGTCCCACCATCGCTATTAGAACAGACGCTCTTCAACGTTGACTTTTCCCCTTCTGTCCACACCACCTCATAAGTGTCATTTCCCTCCATCCTTTACCAATGTCACAAGAATATCCAGGCCCCATAAATACTCTCACTCATCCTCAGCACACACCGTCACCAATATTTATTTATTGCAAATTACAGGGAAATATTCGTTATTTTGGTTTATTTATTTAGACACGTTAGAACATTGAGTACGAAGTTCTTAGTATTTTATGCACAATTATACTCGTAGTATTAGGCATGTTATAATGACAATTTATAGTTATTACTCTTGTGAACATCAATCTCAAAAAATATACAATACCTGTTCATTTAAAAATCCAATGTCATTTACCTTGGAAATACAATAAAACAAACAAAAGTATAACGAATTAGCGGTTTCGGTGGTAACTGTTAGCGTATCGTGCTGTTATACCTACGTTTGCAGCTTCAAACACAATCGAAGCTGTGAATTTTTAAGAGGAAAAAAAACACGTTTGCCTTCCTTCGTAAAGGGAGCAAAGCCGACTGTCCCATGTTGTAGCTTCCTTATTAAAAGTGTTCCATAAGCTTTAAGGCACTGCTGTAGTGTCTCAAACCCAAAAGAAGCCTCCGAGGAAAGAAACTCGAATTTTCTGTTTCGTCGCCCGAGTGATATCTTCTTCCTCTGCAGTATGACAAAAGGAGCTTAGGGAAATTTGGGTAAGACGGAAGAGCAGACCTAACGGCCTCAGCCTCGCCACGTAAAATAATATGCAATTGATTGCCATACTTTGTAACAATTCATTTTTATTAATTACCTTACAAGATCATTATACATTAAAAATAATGAGTGAAAAACAAAAGCACACAAACCAGAAATTAGAAAATTCATTTTTTAACTAAATAGGTCTAATAAATCGAAATTTTAATTTCATTTGCTTAATTTTAACTGAAAAATGTATCTCAATTTTCTGGAATGTCAATATTGTCATTCTAGTAGATAGTTCGATTCCTTACAATTCGTGTATCTGTCAAACACAAGTACACGGCGAGCTCTCTACCAATGAAAAGCATCGTGTCAAAAATCTTACGTGTGTAACTTCGCTAAATGAAATTTTCCATCACTCTGTTCTTAGCAAAAAAAAATTTGCGCGCCCCTACAGATTATAAATGTTCTTAACCCCCTATATGCTATCGTTTTCAGAATTCAATTCAAACTTCAACATCTTGCGTCACAGGGTGAACGAAATATTAAGTCAAAGTAGATTGCGCTTCGAATACTGGTACGGGGAGAAATGGCTTAGGGCATCAACTGATGTCGCTGCAGTCTCTCTTGCAGTCTCTCTCCTAGGTTCAAGTCCCGGCAATGGCGGATTTGGAGGAGAATTCCAGCGGCCGGCTGCTCTGATCTGTAGTTTTCCATGGTTTCTCCGATCAACACCCGGCGAATGCCAGAGTAGTACCCTCACAAACGGGTAGCGCTCGATCTTTCCTACCTCTTCCTTGTCCTATCCTCACCCCTTACACACATACTTACATTGACATGCACTACACTACCACACATTCCGGGAGCTTAGAGCTTGTTCCGGTTGGAGTGGTACCTCGCTGGTGGGAGATATCTGGTTGAGGGAAACCTCTCTAGCCGACGATAGGTCGGCGCCGGATCTCGCCATCCAGAGGGAGAAGAACGCTGCCACATCCCGACGAACAATTGCACTACACTTACGGGACTAAAGACACTAGTAGTTGACACGCTCGAAATCACTCAATTATCAATTAATATTTGCTGTGCCAATATACAACGATGAGCGCTTCCTCCAAAGCTCAATATTTTCCTGCAAATATTCCAAATTTACGAGTGAGATAAAAGCCAGTGTGCTTTAGTGAGAGATAATCTTCCACTGAACAATAGCATATTTTTTCTGTCAGGAACCACATATTGTAAATAAGCATTACAAACATATTTCAAAATATTTTAATCGCTTTCATGTTTGCACAATATTTCAAATTTTGCATTTACAGTAACGCACAAACGAAATTTTCTTAAAAATGGTCCCGAATTTTTCAACGGAAGTGTTCATCTTGAAACAAGGTTTTACTCTTCTAAAATATTTTTAATGCAATATTTTGGTTCTGCAGTAAGGAACCCGAAAAACTGAGAAAAATAAAAATGTACTTTGGGTGGCGTATAGTATAGAAAAAGTTACATAATGCTCCTGAAAATCGGTTTTCAGATTTTAATAGAAAGACAAGTTTTGGAATTCTTGATACCCCAAAAGTGCATTTTCTTAAACGTCCGTCCGAACGTCTGTCTGTCCGTCCGTCCCTTCGTCCGTCTGTCCGTCCGTCAACAACATTAGCACATACACTATTTGTAGAATATTTTCCAAAATGATTATTCCCCGATCAATATGGTCCGAACGAAGCTCCGCAATTTTGAAAACAATCTTAAAATTTCAGGAAGATTTAGATAAAGCCCCCTGGGATATTTTCAAAATCTTAAAAGTATTCACTATCAAACATGTCGGGAGACCAGGTTCGAGCTTGTCCCGCCTGGGTCGGTGCCCCGCTTGTAGGACATACTTGTTTGGGAAAACTCCTCAAGCCGATGTGTAGGTCGATACAAATAACACCGTACGCCACGGAAAGAACACCTCCACATCCCATGACAAAAAATGCACTACAATTACACGAGTACACAATACCAGTTGACACTCCCGGAAACATGCAATAATCAATCTATACACAACTCTCCATCCCCTTTACCAGAGGGTCGTCACGTGCGAGGTCAAACAAGGTTAATTGAGCGAACGATTAAACATAGCAAGAGTCGTGCGTCGGTCCTCTGATGTGACAGCGAGGCGTGGGCGGGCGCGCCCTCGCCAGCCCCGCCCACGGCGCCACCTGCCCGCAGGCCGCGTGGCGCGCGCAGAAATTAAATTCCCCCCTTGTGGAGGGCGGGGCGCAGCCAGGACGCGTGGGCGAGAGGATTGTCAAGCAAATTGTGCCATTCCCACCAGAAGGGTTCATGCGACTTACAATCGGAAACATACTTGCGGAAAATGAACTCAGGGGTTCCTCAAGTCAAGGCAGTAAGACAAGGAGATTTTATTATCTACTAAATTCTGTGGTATTTTACTATGTACGATTAGGTGCGCGGAAAAATGTTCTCCCCTAAAAAGGATACAATGTATAATGAAGGTCCACGCAACTAAAGTATTCTATCCACTGTTTTTCTACAAACAATAGCCACAGATCCATTCGTATTGAGTCGATCGGTATAGCATCGTCAAAAGTCCTGGGGAATGTACTTCCTCGCATTTTGTCCCTTGGCGGGTCTAACAGTGGATGGGTTAGTCGCTGGTGTTGGAGGCCTGTGGTGTTATCCCATGAAATCCCTTTTAAACTAAAAATGAGACAGCGCTAGTGTGTTGCCTAATGGATGTGGAAAACACTGAAGTGTGTGTTGGACTGTACGAGCGCTTTGTGAGCGCGTATTTGTTCTGATGAAAGATTGCTACTCCATGATGCTGCGAAACGGACAATGGACAATATAATGGTATTATTTTATCCTAGTCTGGTCAATATCCTCGGGCAAAATGGTATAGGAAATTGGGCACTGTAGGAGATGACCACTCACATGTTGCAATGCGGTATGCGCCATTATCATTTACGCTGTTGCCGAGTCCGCTCTCCTGCTCCGTGCTAACCCGTTTACAAGTTACAAGCACGCAGGCATAATCTGTTCTCATCAACAAATCCAAAGCTGAGCCGTTCTTTGCAGAGCACGACAAACTGCTGAAGCATGACAGACTGTGGAGTACGACAGGTCATATTTCAGCTTCTGACACTTTGTTGGAGATGCAGCGGTAACAGTATTTCCGTACCACATTATATGACACACTAATCACATTCAGGTGACGAGCACGCCATTCAAAGCCGCTGCGCAGTTGTGGAAATAAGCTCCATCGGTCCAAGTCGGAATCGGTAAGTCGTTTTGATTGCGGGTTCCAAAGCTAGATCTCGCTTCCTATTCCGTCCTAAGGATGACTCTTTTGATCGTAAATACCCTTTACTAGTTCCACCAGTAAATACGGTCTTTTTCATTCCAATTTGTCAGAGTTTTGATTTTATTTTCAGCGAGTGTAATTTTATAATTTGACGTGAAAATTGGAACATGTTTCTGCTGAGAGATATATACCTATTTTATAATTATTTCAACAAAATAATTATATAAATGTTATAAAGCATGTAAAATTAAAAATAAATATAATATTTTTGTGAGGATAACATTTATATATTGATGCGATTATGTTTCATAAAGCAGTTAATGCTACTGATGTAAGGTACTTCGAATTAAAATAACCGAATCTTTTCTTATGACAACAATTGCATTTAACACCCACTGTTTTATCCAAAAAAACATAAACATATACGTATACGATTGATAAATTTAAAGCATTACTTTTACATTTAACATAATTTAATACAATAATAAAAAAGATCACAAACATTATTGTATTAATATTGAATATACATTTCTAGAGGTATGAAAATTCTTGCAAAATATGAGTTGTGAAAACTGCAAACTCTCATTATTAGAGAACGGAGTATTTTGTAATAAAATATGTAGTCAATTTTTTAATTATTTTTCAAATATACGTAGAAAACCATGAAAAAATCAAAAATAAAAATCCTAAAGGTGTTTCAATTTGACTACACAAGTATTTGTACTTGGGACGTTGAAGAATGATTGTCACAACAACTTTTCGTGTCCCCAAGAACATTTACTGAACGGGCTGAACTAGGCTGAGTATTATGTAGATGATAGAAAGTCGAGAATTTGCTTAGTTTGCAATTTGAGAAATTGTTTTTGTGTAAATTGTGATATTAAATTGAAATTGGGAATTTTTTATTGATATAATGGTTGGAAGTTGGAATTGTTTGTTTGCAATTTGAGTTGTAATTACCATTAAAGACTACATCAATAAACTAGCCACCTTAGTAAATTCTAACGATATTAGATTCGTGTCACGTATCTCGAACAATAGAATGTTTTCCTCAGCAGCAAAATAATAGCAGAAAATCTTACAAAGAAATACCAAACGTTAAATATCAACAATCACGAACTGAACATAAGGCCATTAGTTTACAAATTTAAGAGAGTGATCATATCCAATGTATGCCTATAATTCCTCATAATATAATCCAAAAGAATTTTCAAACAAATATCCAAGTCACTTCCAACATATCATTCATTCAGGCAGGAATCTCTGAACCTGGTTTTGCACACATAATGAGTTTTAGAAGACAAACATTTATAGCACCTGAAGATATAAAAACTTCCAGAATCTACCACAATTCTTTATGATGGAACAGTTTACATAATTTATTTCTCAACTGATGACATGACTTGTTTTGTATGTAAACAAACTTGACACCTCGCCAACCAGTGTCCTAGTAATCCCACACAGAATACAGAAAGGATGGAAAGTAAGGAAACACAAGATCAGCAGGAAATGGAAATAACTGAAACACACTTAGAAGTGGTAGATGAGCAAACCGAAATTGAAGAGAGCTTAGAGTAGATAATACTAACTTCCCAACCAAAAGGAGCCCTCCCATCAGATTCATCATTAATAATAGAACCGGACAAAAATAAAGTAGAAAATCCTATTAATGAAGCAGGAAAACAACCAAAAGAAAAGTCACAGGAAATATATGAAGAAAATGGTACCCAAGAAAAGTCTACTAATAAATCTTTAGAAGACCTTCTTACTCCTATAAAAGGAAAAATTGAAAGTAATACACACACATATCCTCTCACTTATAATCAACTGAAAAACTTCATAGACAAGGCAACTGGTTCAAGCAACCCAATTTAATGCAAAGTCAAGCAACCCAACTTTAATAGCAAATCATTCAATTGAATTGTAATGGGTTCTACCATGATTACCTTATCTGAAATTACTCGTAAATTACAACAAACCACAAATATTAGCTTGCAGGAAACAAATTTCAAAGGAAGCAATTCTGGAAAAGTTCAGGATACAAGTCATCTGTTCACAATAGAATTAATACCCAAAATGCTAGTGGAGGAGTAGCTATCTTAGTCAAGAATGAAAGTTTTATACAAGCTATACCTCTCCAAACCACCCTAGAAGCCATAGCAGTGAAAGTTAAAATCAAGTCACACATAAGTATTTGTAATATCTATATTCCTAATAGCAAACATTTTGGCATCCATGATCTAGATAATATTACTACACAATTACCTAAACCATTTATAATTGTGGGTGACTTCAACAGCCACAATAACTTGTGGGGTTCCACCAAAACAGATAGAAGAGGTAAAATAATTGAAGAATGGTTAGACAACCACAGTGATCTGATCCTATTGAATACTGGACTAGCTACCCATTTTAATATAAGCAGTGGTACAGAGAGTGCAATTGATCTGAGCATTGCATCTAATGACATTGCTCCAAGTACAGTATGGTCCACTAATCCCAGCCTATATGATAGTGACCATTACCCTATAAACATACATTTTCCAGATCCAAATCCAACCCCTGACATTAAATGCTACCTAAATGGATTATAGAGCAAGCAAAATGGAAACAATTTCAACAAGATATTAAGATAAATATTGAAAAATTAAAAACCTGATAACTTAAACCCACAAAATATCAATACTTTAACCAATGACTTTATCGAGATAATCATTTCAGCTGCTGAAAAGTCAATCCCCAAACTACAGGAAAAATTAAAAAACATCAAGTTCCATGGTGGAATATAGAGTGTACAGAAGCCATAAAAACAAAAAGAGCTTTCAGAAAATTTAAGAAAACAAAACAACGGAAAATGGCATTGCTTAAAGAAAGGCCAGAGCCCACGCTAGACTAACCTTGAAGTCTACAATGATCCAATCTTGGCAGAAGATTTGATCTTGGGAAGAATCTTCCATCACAAACCAAACTTCAACAACAGAACTCTGGCACAAAGTAAAGGCCATTAGTGGAATAAGAACACCCAATCTTCCCAGATATCTTATTGACAAGAATGGTGTAAAATATTCTGGCCCACAAGCTATTAGTAACCTTCTTGCTGATACGTTTGCAAATAATTCAAACAACAACTATAACCCAAATTTCTTATCTTCAAGCCCAAAAATTTTAACATAGACCAAGATCACATCAAGACACTATTAAAACAAAATGAAGAACACAACCAACCATTCACTATTAGCGAACTTTTATTTGTGTTAAATAATTGTAAAATTTCAGCACCTGTACCAGATAATTTACCAAATAATTTTCTAAAAACCTCCCTGAAGTCGGCCTTGAATACCTACTTCAATTATATAATAATATTTGGACTACTCTATCCTTCCCTAACCAGTGGAAGAAGCAACAGTCATACCAATACCAAAACCATATAAGGATCACACACAACCAATAAATTTTCGTCTAATATCCTTAACATGCAAATATATAAACTACTAAGAAAATGGTCTGTCACCGGCTGAAATGGAGCCGAGGAAAACAAAACTTGATCTCACCACATCAAAGTGCCTTTAGATCATTTCAATCAACCAACGATCACCTGGTAAACATAGACACGGAAATCTGTGACGCATTAGTAATGAACCACCATGTGATTGCAGTCTCACTGGACATTGAGAAAACTTATGAAATTATTTATAAAGACAGGTTATTATCAATTCTTACAGATTTGAAGGTAAAGGAAATATCTTAGCTTTCCTTATTAATTTTCTAAAAATGAGATATCTCAAAGTCAGAATCCAAAACAAATTATCACAGGCAGCTGAGATGACTAATGGTCTCCCACAAGGATCGATCGTAAGTGTAATACTCTTCCTCATTGCTATAAATAAAGTGAACCTTATAGTGAAAAAGCCTCTGAAAATATTTCTTTTGCAGACGACATCACTTTACTATGTAGTGGCAAAAATCTTCAAGTTACCTCAAACATTATTCAAGAAACCTAAATAATATCAGTAATTGGGCAACCAATTCAGGCATCTCCATTTCGAAAACGAAGTCTGAATTTATAGCGTTTTCAAAAGTCGCTCTATAGGGATGAAGAAGTTACACTAAGAATTGGAGGATATATACTTAAAGGACATACACATGTAAAATCCTTGGAATGATCTTCGATGCCAAATACTCATGGAGACATCACGTATCTGCCTAAAGGAGGATTGTATTAGGAGACTAAATGTCATTAAAATGTTGTCCTCTATTAAATGGGGTGCACAGTCTGAATGCTTAATCAAATCATATAGGGCACTAATTCAATTCAAACTGGATTATGGAGCAGTAATTTATAATTCAGCTCCAGAAAACATATTGAAAACACTGAACCCAATAATCAACAGTGCTTGTCGATTAAGTCTTGGTGCTTTTAGAGCTAGCCCTGCAACAGCCTATTAGTGGAAGCAAGACAAATACCACTAGCACTAAGACCAAGCTACAATGTCTGAATTATGCATATTCAACGTTCAGTATCCACCCAATCCACAAACTCAACCATTTTCCAAAATTCCAAAACAACCATATATGAAACACATCCAAAATCCCACTACCTCTGAGAGACTTTAATATAGTTAAACCACTCATCTTACCTAGACGTTTAAATCCCATCCCTCCTGGCAAGACCATAAGATTACCATAACCACCCAATTAGTAAATACTCCTTGCCCTTCCTCTGAAGCTAATACAAATGTCCAAGATGTGATAAAAGAAACGCTCCAAAAATATGATAACTTCTACCAAGTTTCCACTGACGGATCAAAACAAGAAGGAAAAGCTGGTTGTGCAATAATTCTAACAAATGATAATGAAGTCAATTCATATCGTCTCCCGGAATACTTTGAAATCAGCATCAGATCTGCTAACAACATGCCTATTGCCATCTTTTCAGATTCAATGTCAACCCTTAAAGCCATTGAAAACGGATACACCAGCAATCCAATAATCCAAACTATCAGAACTTATACTTACCCAAAACACAAAAGGAGTCAAAACAGAACTAGTTTGGATTCCTTCTCATAAGAAAAATCTGAAATGAGAAGGCAGACATTGCTGCAAAAATGGCAACATCATTACCAAATGCTGAACCCAAATCCATGGCACCCAGAAAGATATAAGAAACCTTTCCAAGGACTCCTGTTTAAAGTATTGGAACTCACAATGGAAGATGGAGTCTACAAAGCTACATCGAGTAAGAAACTCCATTCTGGAACCAGGTCTACCGAAATCAAACTTCAAAAGAAGAGAAGTCGTCATTACAAGATTAAGGATCGGTCACTTTAACCTAAATTACTGTCATCTGTTCAAAACTCCAACCCTGAACTCTGTCCTAAATGTGGCGCTACCGTGTCTACTTCTCATTTTATTCTTGACTGCCAAGGACTTGTTAATATAAGGAAATCATTAAACATAGTAGGCAGCTTATATTCACTGTTCAAATCAGAAGAAGGTTGTAAAATATTTTGAAACTACTAGAAATAAGTAAATTGTTGAATGTAATATAACAATGATGGCATTTTTGTTATGATATATTTATATAATGTTTGTGGTGTAATGACTCAACTATTTGTAACCTTGAAATGTAATGTACTGATGAAACTCAATGAGGTCGCTGATGACCTGAGCTGTTATAAAGGGACCATAAATAAACAAATTTTAAAAAAACAGATAGGGAATATCGCGATCGCGTGTTGAAATTGTGGAAATATTAAATCCAATTATAGCAATCGTTGAGAAGATTCTAGAACATTTTTTTTAAATTTAGGAAAGTACACAAGAATAGGCACACCAAGAACAATATTCTGCTAGTCAGCCGAGAAACCATCGATCAAGATTATGAACGTAATTACGAACGTAAGCTTACAAACTATAGTAAAACCCGTACGGTGTGTCAATTTTTAAAGTGAAAGTAATTCACCCAAATTTGATAGAACTGTAATGTGCAGATGATAAGAATAAATGTTAAATTTTTATTGTTGAAAAACGGCTCATAATTCATAATAGTTGCCATTAATCCTATAATTATTCCAATTAATAAAACTTCTAGGTATCGTGATTCTGTATAGAATTCTGTATGTATATATATATATATATATATATATATATCGCGTTTTGGATACAAAGAGATTTTCTTAGATTTTGGAGGCTTAATTATTAAGTACATAGTTGTATCGAGTGTTGAAAAAAAATTCAACTAGTGAAATTTTCGTAACTCCAGAGATCTTAGAGAAAATATAACATATTCGACATCATTAACAATCTTTTATTTAACACATTTAACAGAAGTTTGTTCAACAGAGTTATGAAAATGAAATATTGGCAAAAGGTATTTTTCGATTTTGTTGTAACATTTCCCCAATAATGATCATTATACGCAAACAATGCACTCTGTATTTGGTAGAAATTACAAAGCACTAATTCAATAAACTTGTGCTCGAAAAGGGGTTAACATTAATTGGCCCCCAACTGCGTTTACCTTTAACGAGAGACAACTACCATAACATACGGATTCCTCTGCGTGTGTGACTGCGAGCGCTATCAGATTTCCCAGCAGGCGCCGCTCAGCGTGCTCCCACCGCGGTGGAACTACAATTCCCCTCCTCTTTCCCTCCCCCTGCGAACGCCCGCGCTCGTCTACGCTGTCCTTCGCGCTGCGGTCTGTTGTTATTGCCACACACCGAGGGCACATGTCTCGGGCACTCCCCGGAATGAATTTTGACAACTTTAGCCGCTGACCTGAATGTCACTCTCGAATTGAGACCGCATTGCCACAGCAAGATCATGAGTTGCGTGTTAACGGCAGGAGTGACAATGTGAGTGTAGAACAATTTCCTTTATGAGTGATGTTTCGGAGGTAAGACAGGCAAATGCAGATGCTAATAGAATTGATAAATCTAAGTATAAACAATGCTTGTTCATTTGCTTGTAGCATAAAGAGAAGGCCCGTCTTATATGACAAATAACCGACCCAATATTAAATTATTTCTCAATTACATTAAATCCTAATTTTACTTTTTTTATACTTATCATCCTTTAACAATAAAAAATATTTTTGATCTTTTATTAACAAAGTTCAAGTTTTTTTTAGTCTCCCATTCCAGTCTACATGAATTACTTTCCCAGATTCAACCTTTAGGTAAGAAAAGCATGTTGTGTCTGTTTCAGTTCATTTGTAGTTATACTCTTAAGAACACGCGGGGGTGCGTACAAAAGTTTAAAAATACAATTGCACATCATTTTGGCACGCATAATTTGTAACAAAAATAAATCGGGGTGGCATCTCATTGACATTCAATATTCTGCTAATTATGAAATTTTGTTTATTTATTTCCGTAATTATTTGCATACAATCCACTTTATAATTTACTTATTTTGCCATTTTAGACGAAATATTGAAAAGAAGGACACGTAAAAAATGCGTTCGAAAGAATTCCTTCTTTTCCGGGCGGCAAGGGATATTTCTCGCTTGCCTGAGGTCGTAATTTCCAGAGCGGCTTCGCCCGGTGACAAATAGCTCGTGCACCTCTCGCGCCGCGTGCCGTGGCGAGGGTCGCGTGGCTGTCGGTGGCCGGGGGTGGCATGCCACGAGCGCCCGCCCATCGATCACAATCGCGCGGGCGCTTTTATGCGCGTCCGCCACCGCGGAACGCCCGGGCCGCGTGCCACGCACGGCGCGACCACGTGCACGCGTGACGAACGCCAGGTGCCTCCGCGCACCGCTCTTCAACGCGCTGTCGGACGCTGTTCGCTGTGGAAAGGACTGCGGTGGGGACGGTTGTTGAAACGGTTGTTTTCCCGAACCACCAAACCAGATTAGTTGGCTCAGGACATTAATTGATGTCGGTGCAGTGCCTCTGACCGGGAGACATGGAGTTCGAGTCTCGGCGGTGGCATGGTTTGCGATTGTAGCTACATAGCTAGGTCGAATTCAGCCGCTGTTTGGAGGAGAATTCAAGCGGCCGGCTGGTCTATCCGGTAGCCAATGCCAGAGCACTACCCTAATAAACGGGCCTGGACGGCATGTTTCCTTCTTCTTCATCCTATACTCACCCCTAACTTACACACTTACACTTAACATCCATCGCTCTTCGTCGGGAGACCAGTGGGGATCTTGGACCTTGGCCCGGCTGAGGCAGTGCTCCGCTGGAGGAAGATACTGGTTGAAAATAATCTCGCAAGTCAACGTGTAAGAAAATGTCCCGCAAGGGAAGATCACCGCCACCTCCGTGAGGAAAACATGCACTACACGTACGGAACTATTGCCCGTAGTAGTTAACGCGCCAGGAAAGACTCATCAATCATTCAATTGAACCACCAATGACGATGGTAACGTCTCTCTTACAGGCAATTCTTTCGGACGAAATTTTATGATGATGGAACATTGGTAAACTAGGAAGGAAATCGGTTGTGGATAAGAGTTAGTGGTGTGTTATGTATGACAATTCATGATGAAAGGTGGTTTCTAAAAGGAAGTGACGGCAAAGTATTACATTCCCATGTATCTTCAAGCATGTGGGAATGAAAACATTCATTTTTCTAGGTAAAATGTGGCGCGTAAGTTATTTAAATTAAAATATATTGACTAACGGATTCTCACAAAGCCGTACATGAGATGTCTATCTGTATCCACATTCTCCAGGTTGTCCCGGGGCCTAAAAGCGCATAAGTGTTTCACCTCTTGGTACCAGGGTTCCGATCCTCGTGCACTCAAATATCTGGACTAGAAGTAGATGAACTGGACAAGATGAAATATCTGAGCACTGAAATATCCGGACAAGAAGTAGGTTCTCTGTAAGTTTTCTAACGTTCCTCCAGTTTTCTCTATCTCTCATTTCCCCATTACCACCCTTATCATTTCATCCTCATTACCATGTAAACATGAATTCCGGTTTCTAATCCAAAGTTGGCCAGATAGACTGTGGAACTGGAATTATGATACTATTCAATAAAAATATTAAAACGTTACTTTAACTAATTTTTTTTCATTTTTGTGAGAGATTGATTGGGCAAAACTCTCAAAATTATTTACGACATAGTATTATTAATGTTTGTTTTTCAAATGTTTTGAGCCTCAATTGAGTCAAATCTATTGAGAGTATATATAATGGAAAACATTTTTTGGGTTGTTTACAAGATAATGCAATTCACATATGGATACACAGAGAGATATGTAGATGCACAAAGGCCACACGTCGATATTCCTGATGAATATATTCAACTTTTTTTCTGTTAGGTATGCCATGTGGTAACCGTATATTGGATTGTTTTCCGTCGTTGACTTCCATTAACTCAAAAAAATGTTTTCCAGTTTTTACCCCCACAAAGTAGGTTTACTCTTCAGTATTCGCCCCCAAAACATGTTCGTTTATTTCCATCAAAGTTACTTTACATTCGGAAGTTTTCATTAGTTCAACTCTGAAACTTAGAAGAGAATAATAAATTTGTAATTTTTACCTAAACATATTACGAAATGTTTGTACGCCGTACGTCGGGGACATCTCAAACATCTCAGAACTATGTATTGTTATGGAAATTGTATACGCTTTTAAAGTTTAATAGGTAATAAAAACTGCAAATGGAGTTTTGAAGCTCATTAGAACATTCGTTTTAAGAGTCATGCATTTAAAACGATTATTGATTATTTTAAAAAACTAATCTCCGCGACGTGGAACAAACTCGATTGGAAATTTGCATTATTCATTTGATTATTCATCACAATATTTTTTTTAAATTTCGGTTGGTGATGTTCAACTGCAAAACAAATTGGGGTTGAGTTTAATGAAACTGAAGACATTAATTGTTTACCTACTGATTCCTTATAACGTTCTAAAGATTATTAACAATTTTTATCCACAAAGTAGTTACAGTTTGCTTTTCTGTTATTTTTTGAACTCCTGATTCATTTCCGGTTGTTATAAAAATGTTATGCTTCTGGACAGCTTTCATAAAAATATTTTGTAGGGAATCCGGGATAAACTTTTCTCAAATGTCATTAAATGGACGCTAATGTACAATGAACATTTTCTTATTAAGAACATTTCCGACTTTAAGGTTTTCCTCGTCTATGTTCCAAAAGTTACATTTTATGAAAGCTATTTTATTTTTCATGGCCACACTGTTTTATCTTCTGAAATAACAGGTATGAAGTTTATTTGGTATGTATAGTTGCTACTGTCGCATAGAACGAAATGCCACCACCCAATCTCCTTTGAGTATATTGGTGGTTTGTTGACAACACAGTTCCAAGATAGACTGGGAATTGACTCCCCTTTCTCCTAGACCGTGACGAATCCGACACAGCTCATCACCACACATTCGATTCATCTTTGGCAAATTTAGAAAGAAGAAGCATTAGTTCAGTTGTAGTTTAGTCACATTAGAATACTTTTAAAAATATTTCTCGTTTTTCAATATTTCTTATGTTTATCACTGTGTGTGAACAATAATATGATATATAATATAACATCACAGATTTTTATTTTTGATGTTAGGAAGTGATCTAAACGAAATAAACGATTCTTTAATCATATATACGAAAAATGCAAGTATCTTCATTTTTAAAAGTGTGGTTTGTTTTTGTTCTTTTTTATAATAATATTCTTTCTCATACACCTACATACATACATATATACACACACACATACATTAATACATACTTTACGTTCCATTCTCTAACTGAAAAACTATGCATATCTACCCTGAAAATAAAAATAAAAATGGCTTGAAAATGAACAACCCTCGCCCTTATCCCTCAGCCCATATCCATGGTGCATCCCTACTGATCCGAACTGAAGGTGGGCTGCTCTGGCCTGCCTATGGCCGCCAAGCGCACACTTTCGTCGCACCCCTCTAAATGTCGTTAGCGGTCTGATTGGAAAATCATCCCCAAAACTAATTAAGTTAGCGAGGAGCCGATTGCGGCGTGGAAATCCACCACTGGATCTTAAGTCTTAGCAAGTTTTTCATGACACGGAGTCGCAGAGAAACGAGGAATCATGATGGCATAAAATGGAAAATTTTGAAGTTTACTTCGCGCTCTCAATGTATGAAGTGCGGTTCTATTTGAATAAATATTGCAATTTAGCCTATATTAATTTGTGATTAAAGCATGCTTGTATAAAATAGTTTGATAAAAATGTAGTCTTCTCAAACCCCTTTACGCAATTAGCTATTACTACCACTACCACTGCCACTACTACTGCCACTACTACCACTGATATTATTATTTATTATTATTAATATTTATAAAAAGTGCATTTATGGTTAACGACTAATGTTTAGAAAACTATTTGAAGCAAGTTGCATGCGATTAACTGAGGAATGCCTTGATGAACCTAAATTTTATTTTTTGAATTCGTTTACAGAATTTACACGTACCGTTTTGTGCAACATTTCTGAGAGAGATTAAAACGTGTTCAATTGTAAAATGGAAAATACTGAAATTTAAGTGGTATGCATGATGTACATAAAATAATAAATAATTCATATTCGTATGATCTTGAATGCCTAATCACGCTCACGCTCATTCGTTGAGTAATTACGCTAGTTTGGTGAACGCGTAATGTGATAATCGTTGTCAGTAGGATTCCAGACGAGATGAACGAGAAATCACGGTGAAATCATGAAACCAAAACTAGTAAGGGAAACAAAAACTAGATAGGTGCAGCATGGGCTCAGTAGCTTTCATATGGATTTTCCGAAGCTTGCTCTTCTTCCACGTATTTTGCAAGTGAAATTCTACCTCATGGATTTGCAGCAATACAAGTACCTCCCGGCACACGTTGCGTGGTTCAAACAATTCAAAAGCTACTTTGCTACTTTTATGATACGGTAGATCATTCAAATATGATGAGCTTGAGATGTGATGTGATGTGATGTGAAATGTGATTCAAATATCAAATAATGAACGAATAAAATAAATAAAAATCAGCTTCTTAAAAAGAAGATTGAACCTAATTAATTCGAGTTTCATCAGAATTATCAATTTAAGATTCGACACGTACCATAACGAGTTGCTTTTATTTTTAAATGCAAAAGTTTAAAAATAACAATATTAGTATTGGTCTCTTTCTTAAAGTAAATTTTCACTTAATTGGCTAGATTTCATTTAACACAAGCTATTCAGATAATAATAGACTACACAAAATTAGTACGCTTATTGTCTCGCCATTATACATAATCGCATTTAATATTTAAACATCCAATTGAGTGGCAAATGTCCGTTTTACCTCCTCGTGACCATACCATTCAATTAGTATTCACACCAACGAAAAACAACAACAGAAAAATGCAATGGCACTTTTTAGCTCGCACATTCACTGATTGGACAGCAATATTACTGGATTAATCCCACACGATAAAAATGTTCCGACCCAAAATAAATGTTAACGCAAAGCGCGCAGGCAGCAATGACCGTATCGCAGCGCCCGCTGCCGTGGTAGGGGAGGGGCAGCCACCCGACTCGTTACGGCGGCAGCAACGGCGGAGTAGTGATTTAGGCGCTGCGCAGTGAACGAGCGGCTCAGATATAGAATATTAGATAAGGCTCCCAGGCCGTAAAGTCGTCCTCAGCGGTTTTCGCGGCGGCTGTGCCGTGCGGCCGCGGAGGAGCGCGAGAAGGAAGGCTGGGGAAGCCGGAGTTAAGAGCGGCGTAAAACACGTGACGAGAGAGTAAAGCGCGCGACGCGGCACTACGCGACGCGATGCGATAGAAAGCGATGAGATGTGAAGCGACGGAATGCGATGCGATACAATGCTACGCTACGCTACGCACGCTGCGCTACGCTACGCGACGCGAACTACGCGACGCGATGCGATAGAAAGCGATGAGATGTGAACGCGACGACGCGACGCGACCGACACGACGCGACGCGACGCGACGCGACGCGACGCGACGCGACGCGACGCGACGCGACGCGACGCGACGCGACGCGACGCGACGCGACGCGATGTGACGCGATACGATGCATTGTGACGCGACATGACGGAAAGCAGAGGTAAGGGGAGGAGCGCGAATTTCGGGCGAAACTGTTCTCGTACATTTTAACTGTCTCGCTGCCAACGTCATGGTTTAATGTTTCTACCAGTTGAGCTGAAATTAACATCAGCTCGTATTAACAAAATATTTCATACAGGAAGGAAATCAAGTTTCGTCAATTTTAGTTGTACATTTTCATTTGCTTCAATGAATGTAAAGCGCTCTGTTAACGTCGTCTACCTTTGAATGTTTTATTTGTTACAAAACTTTGAGGTTCGTATTTCTCTTATTTTATATTTTTAATTATTATGAGTAATATGACATGAACTCAAATCATAAAATATAAATTCCTGAGTTACGAAATCACTTTTGTAAAGAGAAAATGGTTCACAAACAAGATAAAAAATTAAAAATATTTCACTTCTTACTTATTTCTAAATTTACGGTAAATTAAAAAGAAAAAATTAATAAAAAGTGCTTCTGTATTGTTGTAATACCTTTTCTTTGCCTCCCAAATTTTTCGCTCTTTAGGTGTACTACGTTAATTTTCTTCGTCTTCTTTAGCTTATTCTTGTAAATCTTCAATTGTTATAATCGCATTTGATATTAAATATTAAATACAATATGTCCGATCTTAAATTTTAATATTGAACATATTTACATTTCTACTGTAAATTTCACGTCATATTTTATATCGCTTCTCTCCGGACTTAAATATATCTATACATACATTGGTTCTGAGTCCGGTGGCACTAGATAACAGATTGGTATTGGCATTTCCAGTTTACTACTTATTTCTATTTTCACATACTTGTAATGATTGCTACTACTTATTCCTACTTTCAAATACAAAGATCTATTAGGAAATCAAACGCATTGATGCTCACACCAGTTGCAAAAGGAGGTTATTTTTTACTTTCATAGAAATAATTTAAAAAATAGAGTGATTCAAGTCTCAGCTTAATTAAGAAGATTAAATTCCATAATTGACTTGAAAGAGTGAATATACGAAAAGTGAAAGAAGAATATTGAGAATCCTGGTAATGAAAAATCAATATGTTTAAAAGACAAATCAGAAATGGAAAGTTAACAAAACAAACTCGATGTTGGAATTTCCACAAATTTAGTGACTTAGCCCTTCACTTTACTACTTATTATTATAGAAATGAACTTTGAAATGGAGGATAGCTGTTTTCGATTTTGATGATTCAGCGCAAATACGTCGTTGGCAGGTATCTGTACTTGGGTTTCCGTAACGTGGCGCGTGAGGGTCTTGTCTTCACGATGGAATATGGCAAGCATTTTTGCGTCTTTCTCGATTGTGTCGCACGATCGCCACCGCATTAAGCAGTGCTGTAGATCAAGCGACATCTAGCGACACAACCCAGAAAGACGCGTAAAGCCTTGCCGTATTACATCGTGAAGACATGTCCTTCACGCACCACATTATGAAAACCCAAGTATAGATACCTACCAACGACGGAGTCAAAGATGGCAATGAAAGTGCAAGCCTTCATTGTATTAAAATTCTTGGAACATAAAAATACAAATATTGCGTATTAATTTATTCAACAATTTTCATTTTAATACCCGAAAAATATGAACATATGTTGCCCTAATGTAGAAGAAATTAAATAATCTCATTTTAAGTCGAGATGAGTTTTGCGTTTTATTCGAGTATTGACTCCTTAGAAGTGTTACAACAAATGTCATACGTGTTTTTTATGAAGAGAAATATCAGAGTGAAATGACAGAAATGTACGAGTTAGATAAGTGTGTTTTTTCTTGCCGTCATAACGTTGCCAATTTAAATTTTGAAACAAGTTTTTGATTGATTGCTCAAGATTTGACACAAAAAACAAATTTTGTTTGAAGACGTGTTATTTAATAATGACTGAATATTGGTAACAAAATAATTGTTCCGTTCTCTGACATGTTTATATATAAAGTAAAGAGATTTCACACCACTCGCTAATTCGAGTAGTACCAAATCGTAACTTATAATTTATTAACAACCAGATATACAAGACAAAACAAAATTTTAAAGTCTTACTAACACCGTGTAAAGACTATATGCACACTCTGTTTAGTTTGCTTTTTAAAATAGTTTGAGAAGTGTATGATGAATTTAATTCTCTCCATTTTGAAACATTTTGCATATTTACAAGAATTACATAAAAAATCTTCCACTCGGACATGCTCCAAATCCAAAAAATACGTAATATTTCACAAGCCGATAGTACGGGCATAAAATATAATATAGCTTCATTAGCGCGCCAGAAATAAACATGGTAAAATCGAAATGGATCTGATGGGCAAATGGGTTAGAATACTCTCGATGTGCGGGTGAGCGGGTTTGGTAGAGGGGGAACAGGGACACTGAGGCAAACCAGTGGTTGGGTGGTGACGGCGGTGTCAGGTCTCTGGCAGTCGGGTTCCGACGTCCCGCAAGGCTTGCCTGCCCGCCACAGAATATTTATGACGAAGCTGCAGTTCCCTTTCTGGCCGTTAAAGAAACGAGCTGTGTCATGGAAGTTACTAGAGAGAGTAGTCTGCGATCTATCAAGGAGAAACTAAGGTATAGTACTTGAAGGTCCTTAAATGAGTTGTGAAAAACCAATTCATGATGATAACAGTGTCAGAGTTTGGTTTGCTATCATGTCAATTCAAATAAAATGGCTGGCAGACAGGCCAATGAGGTAAAATGCGTTAAACCTCGATAGTATAACTATCGAAAACTATCGATAGTCTTCAAATAAACTATCAAATAATATTCGTGTACTTTAGAAAAAAAAAGATTTAAAATCATATATTTAAAAAAAAATAATTCAAATAACATTTCCAATTTTTTGGAAAAAATTCTCTTAAATTTTAAAAAAAAATTTAAAAAAAAAGAATAAATTAATATACTACTTCCATAAATGAAACGTTACCAACTTATAATGTGTTAGTAAATGTTCTCTTATTAAGAAAATACAAAGTCGAACTAATGTTTGAACCAGTGCTTTTTATATACTTACATTTAATCAGAGATAAATAGAAGATATACCGGAATTTTGTAATTAAAAATTAATTATCTATATTTACTCATTGTAATAAAAATTGATTCCGATAGTATGTGATAATTTTCAGAAGTAGCGGTAGTTTTGATAGTACGGCACTACCGATTACTTTCCTAGTGCAATAGATGAATGTGAATAAATACCCAGGTAACGCAGGGTACTTCGGCTTTTCGATAATATTATTCATGACAAATACAGTTGTTATTCACAAAAGTGATTCCTTTAAATTACAAAGTCCTTATATTATTAATAAAATTATGTCTTCGTATTTTGCTTCATCCTGCTATTGATTTTGTAGAATGCTTAAAAGAAAATACTGAAGATCGAATGCAGGAATATGTGCACAAGAGATAAATTTAACTCAACTGTACTCTCAAGAACACGACGAAAATTGAACTTGAAAATAAGATGTGATTTATTGGGTGAAAATTCACAGAAAGTATATAGAAAAAATTCAAAATATTGAATAAAAATGGTTCTAGCTTTAGGAGAATATGAATTGTATGAGATAAAAAATGGATCCCCTACTTATTCGTACTTGGTGTCTCAATCCAAAAAGATACGCTTGTGTTACCGAACCTAACCTACTGAATTGTATCTTATTCGATAATTCATGATACTTTTCTCCAAAACAAATATAAATACAAAAGATAATCAGTATTATGATTAGTTATGCTATTCTATATGAAGATCCTGATATTTGATTTAACAAACCCCATCTCGATCGGGTTTTTGTCCAGTTTCCATGATCCATTGAGCAAATGCAGAGATGGCCCCTTGATTTGCTTCTGGACGTAAATGTAGCTTCACTATAGGCACGTTTTGTTTGACTTTCCTTTTGCTTGTAGTGGTAGTAGAGCTTAGGGTGAGTTTCTATTTTGTTAAAAATACAGAAAAATCAAATCTGTTTGTTCCTTTATCGTTAAAAAGAAGTTTTCTATAATTTGGCAACGTAAATATCTAGTTTTTGAAATGTTCATCCCTCGCTTTTTTAAATTTGTTGTTGTTATTTTATTATTATTATTATTATTATTATTATTATTATTATTGTTATTCATCTTTCAAGTATTAATAGTTAAATTGTTGGGAAGGGATTCTGAAACTCAAGAAAGCGTGCGCAGATGATTTTCTCCCCCATACGTCACATACAGTTTTTGACTGTTTTTTTGACTAAATAAATAAATAAATAAAAAAATAAAATAAACCTTTGATTTGAGGTTAGACAAATAAAAATGTGTGCACATTTATTGGAGGTGTCTGTAACTCATTAATAATTACTCAATATTTAATCTTCTAAAATAGACAGAAGTGTTTCATTTTTTATTAACTTTGCCGATATGACGAAAGCTTTGTTTGTGGTGTTTCATTTTGAATGGGGAATACTTTTCCAGGCGTGACAGCCACCCCGACAGCCAGTACAGTTACAGCCGCACCCCTGGCGACCGCTCCAACAATTACGACCTCTACGACGCTGAGCTGGATGTCAACAAGGAGAAACGAACGCAGAAATATCTCATCTCCATGGTGACCATCTTTGCCATCTGTATGTGCCCTCTAATGGTGCTGCGGTAAGTAAACTTGCCCAAATAATGCAGGGTGCGCATGCGTCCCGACTTTTACGAGATTGTCCCTTATGTGTTGCGACCCATCGTGTCGATAAAATTCTTCGGGTGTATAGTTGTCCCGTGTTTTGTGAACTTGTGGTTGTCAGTAGTTTGTTATTTCGCCGTTTTGTTGTATAAGGAATAGAGCTAGACTATTCTATTACTAATTAAGATTAATTATGAGTTTTTATACACTTTATACTTTGGGGATGATCAAATATTATTAGCTCAAGATGTGAATGATGTGGCTCAAGATGTGGTTGAATTTATGTACAGAAAATTAATGAAGGAATATGGACAATGGGAACTCAAAATAATATAAATAAAACATTTTTCATATGGGTCTCCTTTAATAGATTGGATTTTAGAAAATCTTGGCAAATTAAAAAAAAACATTGTAGGGATTTTGTGTATTTAAGTATTACTATTTGAAATGAAGATTCACAACATTTGTAATTACAAATTATTACAATGGTTTGGACAAATAAAACATATGGTATTGAATCGTATACCCAAACAAATATATAATTGGACTCCACTAGGAAGAAGAAAAAAGAAGACCAAAAATACATGGAATCAGGAATTTATAAATTTAAACAAATAGTTTGAAAAAGGGCTGCTTGAAGAGAAAATGAAAAAAATTAAAATCGGTGTTCATATAAAATGTAATGTTGTAACAAAAAAGTGATTCATTTCATTGTCTACCTGTTAAATAAATAAATTAAGATTTATACAATTCTATATTAAGCAGAATAACAAATTACTGAAATTGTGTTTAACATTCTTGTTCGTTATCGTAGTTTACGAAAAACAGAGAGCTTTCATTCATAAAAAGTCTCTATAATTGACAAGGCCGTGGAGCTAGAAAAACAATTCATAGCTTCATGGGTAATGTTTTTTTCAATTTTCCGGTTCCCTAATAGTAGAACCGAGTTATTACTTTACGATTATTAAAGAAGATTAAAACCTCGTCCTATATGGAAATTTTCATTGAAAATTCTAGAGCCGTTTTTAAGAAAATGGTGTTTAAGCGTTACTGTAAATGCGAAATTTGAAGCTCTTTTCCACACGAATGTATTCAGTTTTCGAAGAACTTTATTTGAAATAATTTCAAGCATAACTAGTCATAAATGCAACAATATATACAAATTGCCGGAAATGTGCATATTTTTAAAAATAAAAGAATACACCAAAATGAACTTTACGATATATTGAACCGTGAAAGTAGTACTATCCGTTGGAAAAGTTTGAAGAAAAGATTTGGAGCCATTTTTGAGAATGTGGCATTTGAGCGTTTCTCAAAATGCGGAAATTTGAGTTCACTTTTACAAAGAAATTTTAGGTATTCGAGAAAATTTATATGCCATTATTTAAAGCGCATCCACTCATAAATACAATAATGTGAAGAAATTGCCGCTAAAGTAAATATTAATGACGTGGGGTGCAAGACAAAAACATTACATTTTTGTAATTAAAAAGAAAAGAATATGGCAATATAGCGTTTATGTCATCGTATAGAGTGCATTAGCACAATACCTACCAAAATTCTGAAGAAAACTTTTGGAGCCTTTTTGTGAAAAATTTTTTTTGTATTTTTTAAAAATTGCAAATATTGACGAATATTGCCGAAAACTCTAAAATTTTCAAAAAAATAACATGACTTAAGAAAGAACTTATTATGTACAACAAATTTCATTTCAAGGAAGAACCTCTATATTCAATTTTGTAGTTGTAGGAAGACGACGGAAATCATTCGTTTTTGTAATTTTCGACAATTTAGAGTTAACCGGTCCTTTATCACCTAAATAAGTATATTTCACTCTATTATTACAAGAAATTTAAAGAAAAAAATTGAAGTAATTGTGAAAATTTTGAAAATGTCCGGGGAATGTAGAGTACCCCCAAATTTTAAAAAAGCAACACACATTTCGGCCATCCGTAAAATGTATCGATGTTAGTTGTCATAATGAGGGCGATTGTAATACCAATTCTTGTCATAATACTCTCAATATTTAGAAGGTGGTGTTAGTGCCTATCTTAAAACAACACAGAAGGACATTTCCCTTGTTCGTTCTTTAGAAAAAGGAGGGAAATAAATGGCAACAACGTGTGAACACCGCTGCAAACACGGTTCGCCTCTTTCGAGAGCAGGCCGTGTGCCTGAGAGCGCGAGGAAGCGTTGATGTATGGGCGAGGCAGCCAGCGGGAGCGGCACTTCATGCAAAGTGCAGTGACGGCAGCAGCAACATCACAGAATCGCACTGGGCTCTGCGCCCTGTACGAACGGCCGAGACTTTTGCGTCCTTGTTTCAAATTGTTAAAGAGAATGTTCCTGTTGCAGGGCCGTTTTAACAGATTTGGGGGCTTTGGACCTACGTTAATTTGGGGGCCTCCTATTCTTACTTTCACCGATCTCCCTCCCCTCCAATTTAAAGACATGTTTTGGTAAAAAAAAACTCATTACTGAGTGACATTTTCCCCATCAACCAGCAACATGCCATACTATACATTCTATCCAACGATGCGCGACTTATCACTCCATTATCCCATTCTTTGCGTACAGTTTATCATACTCACATTTTATGCGGCTTTTATTTTATTTTTGAAAAAAAATTATTAAATACTTACTTTAAGCACTATCGAAGGCCCTTAAACATTGGGGACACTGGGCCCGGACACTCCGGGTCCATGCAATAACACGGACCTGCCCGGGTGTGCTTGTCTACTCCTGCCAGAGCATGAACGAAGTCAGTGTATTAATATACTATTAATTTACATGAACATAGTATCATGGTGGAAATCGTTGAAGAATGAACTGATGTCACTGCAGCGTCTCTGACCGGGAGGTCCTAGGTTCGAGTCCTGACGGCGGCAGGATTTTCGACACTAGCTGTTCAGCTAGGTCGAATTTCGTCGCTGTCTAGAGGAGAATTCTAGCGTCCGGCTGCTCTGATCGGTAGTTTTCCGAGGTTTCTCCGATCAACACCAGGCGAATGCCGGAGCAGTACCCTACCAAACGGGCCACGGACCGGGCGTGTTCTTTCCTTCCTCTTCCTTGACCTATCCTTTCCCTTTACACACACACTTACTCTAACATGCACTACACCACCACATATTTCGGGAGACCGGTCGGGATCTTAGAGCTTGTCTCGGCTGGGGCGGTGCCCTGTTGGTGGGAGAGTCCTGGTTAGGGCGAAACCCCACTAGCCGACGGTAGGTCGGCGCCATCCAGCAGGGGAAGATCAGCGCCATCTCCCGAGGAAAAACATGCACGACACTAACGGGACTAATGACCGAAGCAGTTGACGCACACGGAAACACGAAAAAATCAATCAATCAATTGAAGAATGTGAACAATTTCTGGTGGATGTAAACGTATACCTTAACACGTGAGAGACTATTGAAGTACAGCCACTGACAGATGTTAAAATTATACGTATATCCATATATGCAAAATAACATAAGGGACGCAACTTTTAAACAATTGTAGAGAATGACGTTATTCAGTCATGGTTCATTTTCTTGTTCCTTTCCTGTCTTCGGGAGAAGAGAAAGTATTTTAATCGTGCGCAACTATCGTAATCTATGCTGCGAATTAGCGAGTTTGCGAAAAAAAAAACCTTCTATTGCCGAGCCCTGGTAACGAAAACAAATGGTAGTGTTTCTAGATGTAATAAATTACTTCCTCTAAGACATGGTACAATAAGAATCCGTTTTGTGGAAACTTGATACAGATAATTGAATGACGACAGTGTCCGTTCCTTCCTCCGTTGCTTCGTCCGTTGCTTCGCACGCTGCTTCGTTCTTTGCTTCATTTCGCTTCTTCGTTTCGCTGCTTCGTTCGTTGCTTCGTCGTTGCTTCGCCGTGCTTCGCTCTTGCTTCGTTTCGCTGCTTCGTTCGCTGCTTCGTTCGTTGCTTCGTCGTTCTTCGTTCGTTGCTTCGTTCGTCCTTCGTTCGTTCCTTCGTTAGTTGTTTCGTTCGTTGCTTCGTTCGTTCCTTCGTCCGTCCTTCTTGTTTCTTCGTTCGTCCTTCGTTCGTTCGTCCGTCTGTCGGCCTGCCTGTCGATCTGTCTGTCCGTCTGCCTGCTTGTGCTGAACGCTAGCGCCTAAACCGTTGAGAGGATTTTTTCCAAAATTGGCATTCTCCAATCGATCTCTACGAACTAGAAACCCTGCGAGTCTGCACCAAGATTTTCATATGTGGAGGGGATCTGTTGTTTATCTTTAAATGAAGTAATTTTGCGTCAAATACAGGCAATTTTGTAACTATTTGTAACATTTTTGTAACTAGTAAAAATTCAAAATTACAATGCTGAAGAATGTTTTGATTAAAAACTGTTTAAATAAAATCATTTAATTTAAAAAAACGCGTATTTACTCGTAATTTCTACTCAACGTTAATGCATTTTATTAAAAACATGTTCTTGAAAATGCCTCCATTTTTCCATTTTTCAATTCACAGATAGGGGAAAGAGCTAGGTAGAGGTAGATACGTACAGAAAATACGCACGAAAATTATTTGAGGATTTTTTCAATATACTAGTTCTGTTTTATCGTTAAAATGTGAAAAAAATTACTGTGATCCGTGATAGACGAGAACTGGAAAGAGGGTGAGGCAAAACCGAAAAGCTAGCCGTCACCAAAGTAAATAGAAAACTAACTAATTCGAGAAAGTTTGTGCCATCGGTAGCACCAGTAGTTTTATTTTCTTTACAAATAGTGCTTCTCATGTTGTTAATTTTTATTATAACCATCTTTAAATGCATTTCGGTTCACTTGTTTCAATCTTTGGGCCAGTTTCGTCTATATCACTTTATTTCGATCATGGTAATCTTTAAAAATAAATTGCCCCAAGAAATATTCATTCTCAAGCATCTCGAAGAATTTTGTTAAAACTTCGCGTGACATGACGGATCACATGAAAGTCTCAAGGACTACTGAGTATCAACCACATACGTAATCCAGAGATCGGGGAAGATGGTCAAAAAGATATGAATTTAGTTAGGGATTTTGCCGTCTCTCGCCTCGACCGCGGCCTCAATGAGACAGCCACACCCGTTGGGATATTCCTCAAAGCTTGGACTGTTCGGACCACACCTTGAGGAAATCCTGCTAGTGTATGGGGCTCTTAAAACATGGCGTAAGTCTTCTTTCCCTCGAACCCTAAGATTTCAAAAATTGCAAAAGTTGGAAATAATGTAAGAATGTATGCGCTGTAGTAACACCACTGGTTGTAGCTTGCCATACAGGCTGGCGGTAAACCATTATAAGAACTAATAGGAAAGATGTATTGTAATATTGAAATATTCTGGAGTAATTGGTAAAAGAAAAGGGAGAAACGTTAAGACCCCATCCTCTCCCATCATTCTATTAATTTTTTTTTCAAAATCTTTTTTATACTCTTGAGGATCGAAATAATTCGGCGAATTTATTCAATGTAATTAATGGCTTGCGGATCGCGAATTTTCGGAAACTATTGTATCGTCTCACATCCATGCATTATTGTAATCAAAATAAACACAAGAGGAGGAGAACAATGCTTTCCGTTTTCCCGACCAACTGAATGACGCAGTGCTCAGGAACGACGACAAGCTAGCATATGCGACTTCGTGGGGAGCACATCTCTGGAGCGGACGTGAAAGGAATATCCTTCGTGGATTACGTGATGTTGTTTGCGAACTGGCGGTGACGCATTTTGCGACCACTGCTTCTGTGAAGCGCATGGGGACTCGGCGAGATGTATCCGAATAGTGAATTCGCGTAAGCATTGTTAATCGAAAGATATTTGTGTGCCAATACAATCTCGTGTCATTGAGTTGTTTGGAATACATTGTTGATACATAATACATATGTATTTGAATACATAATGATTCATCCCAATGACAGGTAGACACTTCAAAATTAAATACAGTTATTGTTTCTTACTCGGTTGTTCCCACTCAGGTTTTAATTTATTTTTAATTGTACCTCGCGAAAATGCCCGAGCAGTTAATCACAGTCAACTAAATAGAACTAGTGGTGACACAACAGAACATATTTTCTCGCATCATTTGCAACTGCTTGCATTATTTTCACTACATTATACTGACAAGCAAGGATAATTTCACATATAAATTAAACATTCACAACTAAAGGCCATCCAATACATCGCTTGTTGAATGCATACGAAATTACGATATCATTACGGTCCAGCTTAAGCGTATCTATGTACAAATTCTTCCCCACTTTAATAAAGTTGAATGTAGTACCGTTTAATTAAACATAGAGACATTATTAATATTAACCTTACGTAAATAAAGCTGCCTTTTCTTATCTCTCTCCCATCGTCGCCGTCCATCAAGGAAATTCTCGGAATAACTTCTCAAATATCTATCGCTAAATTGTTTGGCACGCTGCGTCCGGTAGTAATATCAAATTATCGTAACAAAAATTCGTACAAAATTATTGTACTCAATTTTTTTCATTTCACATTTAAATTGTATTTTTTAGAGAAAAAAACTAATTGAATTCAATTAAGGTTTATGGATTGTTTGATATAAAATACGTCAATATACTAAGAATACAATGTGTAGAATAGAGTAAATATCGTTTTAATATTGATATTATCAATAGTAATTATATTTAAAATAACATTAATTATTTTTCATTTCCTTTTGATCCACCAAAAATTGAAACCACGAAAAACCACAGTGAAATTGTAGAGTACATTTGGGGATTTTTTTGTGATTTAAAAATTGGAGGGAGGGCGCAATTCTGCTAGTTTTGGATTCAGCGCCTGAACGTACATAGATAAATTTGTGTCAAGTCTTTGACTCTGACAACAACTCCCAAAAACAAATACACAATACGGCCCATCCGATGCTTCAGTTGCAAAGGTAGTGTCCACATTACTTTATATTTTTTATGGAGCCTTTTTACTTTCTCGTATACGTACGTATGTATAGAGTAGTACGTATACGCAGTACAAGGAAAGTTGTGTAATGGTGCGCGAAAAAAGGCGGATTTCCCACAGAAAACAATCCATTGCCGACCCCTCATAACGAAAAAGTGTATAAATCCAGATGCTAAATTAACAAAAAAATCCTTGACATGTGGTGTAGTTAGAATCCTTGTTTTGTGGGTCCTTGATACAAAAAGTCAATTGACGCCAAAACGTCCGTCCTTCCCCGTTCGTTCGTCTCTCCGTCCCTCTCTCCGTCTGTCCCTCCATCTGTCCCTCCGTCCGTCCCTCCTTCCGTACTTCCATTAACTCGTCCGTTTGTGAACACTACTAACGCCTAAAACATGCGTAGGAGTTTTTCCAAATTGAAGAAACCTCTGGCTGTAGTTAAAGCTTTGAAAATTTGAAAAACATTCTTAAAAATTTGGGGTTACTTTACAGAAAGCCCGTGGGACATTTTCAAACTTTTCTCCAAGATACATCCAATTTTTGCTTTAAATTTCTCATATGAATGGAGTATTAACTCTGAATTTTTGAAAATTACGAAAGTTTGAATTATTTCTGGCGTCACTACTACAAAATTACACCTATAAAATTAAAGATAGAAATATTTGCTTCAAGTAAAATTTGTTCTCCATATTTAGTTCTTTCATTAAGGTCAAGTACCCTTTTTTTAAACTTTTACTGTTTTCGCGGAATTTTTTTTTAAATTTTGGAGAATAGTATTAAACGTACTAAATGAGATAACATAAACGTCTTTCTGCTGAATTCTTTTGTTTTTTCAAAGATTACAAAAACGTAATTTTTTAATAGCGTCTCGTGTCGTTAATATTTACATTACCAGTGATTTCTTGACATTCTTGTATTTAAAGGTTTATGTTCTTTAAAATAATATCATATAAAGTTTCTCGAAAACTGAAAAGCTTTCTGTTAAAATGAGCTCAAATTTCGCGTATTCAGAAACGTCCAAACGTCATTTTTTCAAAAATAGCTCCAAATTTTTCTTCAAACTTTTCTAATGGATAGTGTTAATTGCACT
Organism: Teleogryllus oceanicus; assembly: GCA_964035755.1. Taxonomy (NCBI): domain Eukaryota; kingdom Metazoa; phylum Arthropoda; class Insecta; order Orthoptera; family Gryllidae; genus Teleogryllus; species Teleogryllus oceanicus. The sequence continues at coordinate 95,529,304 of CAXIVR010000002.1, read as the reverse complement.
GCTTAATATGACGTAAATTTCATTTTTGTGTATTCTTTTGTTTTTTCAAAAATGACACAAAAATAATATTTTTAAACATCTCTCACGACATTATATGCACATTTTCATCTATTTGTATAAATTATTGCACTTTTGAGTAGATGTGCTAATTACACTGTTTAATACAAAAACGTTAATTTTAGGGTATCATTTTGTTTTTTCAAAAATTACCCAAATATATATTTTTTTAAATATCGCTCACGCCGTTAAAATGCACTGTTCCAGAGATTAGTAAATACTATTGCATTTGTGAGTGGATGTACTTCAAATGTCTTCTAAAGAACTTTTTCTAAAACTTAAAAAAATTTCTTTGAAAAAGAGCACCAATTATATTGCTATTGCAATTAGATATACATGTACAAGCATTGCAATTTCGATGCAGCCTGTATGTCAACAGAACTTTATGCGATTTCCAAAAATCGAATCGCTTTTGTAGACTTGAGGATTCATTTGCAAATGGCGATTACTGCGTACACTGCAATTCTGGTGAGTATTATTTCTGGCGATGTCGGCCACAATCCCGAGACTGTGCGCGACAAACAGCTGTCTTAAAATGCACCATAAACTCCGTCAATTCACAAATTTCCATATTTTCCATGCTCATCATCATCATTTTAGTTTTTAAGTAAATGTGTTGTGAAATTTATTTTAAGTGTTTTATTGAATATGCAATCCCGCTAGGTTATAGTACAACCCAAAGAAACCCGCTAGGTTACAGTATCCGAAAAAGTTAATTTTTGTGACAATACTTAGAAATATTCTGAGAGCTTCCACCAACTATAAGCACAACCGTCTGGGCGTTGTAAAAGAAGAGAAATTGTCAAGTAACAGCTGTACAGTAATAAAACGTTCCTCGGAAAAATGACAAATATTTGTTCATCTAGAAGACAGCAGTGTGTCTAACACATCGTCAACTAACTCATCCTGTGTATTACATATTTACCAATGTGTTGTTTGTTTTAACTAATACTGTAGAAAGAACATATATGTTTTAAAAAAATATCTTGTGCTACATATAGAAAAAGGTCTCAGACTTCATTTAAAGATACCTTACCTGGTCTCTCGGACCAGTCATATGGAATGGACTGGCCAAATGAAATGGTCATGTCAGTTAAAAATAGTTGTTATTTGATTCGTATTTCATCCATTCCTTCTATTGTTTAAGTTAAAAATATCCTAGTTGCAATCCAGGGTGGTGAAAATCAGTTAAGTTAGAGAGTTGTGAATATTTGCCCGTAAGTACGAAAACTGTTTTTCAGGATGTGCTTTGCATATAATTGTTTGTATTATGAATAGCTAGAAAAATGTTCATGTAAAGCCGTCATCAAACAATTTCAATGAACACCGCATTCCCTTCGTTCTTGTACACAACCTGTTTTGTGGTTAGAATCGATGGCTCTGTAAATCGAGTGGATTAATTTGCGTTGTTATAGAGTGATGTAACAGATATTCATCTGTACGCACGCATGTGAACATTATGTATTTATTAATCCATTGAGATAATTACTAATTCAATGATCATTTCTTCGCTAACCATTCTATTAAATTTTATAGTGTTGGGATATTGATGACAGATCACTGATATGAATTAAATTCAAGGAAAGCTTTCGGGGAACGTTGCTATAATGCGATGTAATAGACACACTCGCACATATGAATCACTCCAAATCCTAAATACGAATGTAATTGAATCTAAATAGCTTTGGTGACAGCATTTTAAAGATAGTGTTAATACGGATAGTTGAAACACGGATTGGTGGCAAAGTGTAAACGTGGAGTCTACCGTCAGTTTTAAACATGAACGTCCTTTTTGCGGCAAGTATTTTGAGCACATGTCACATACATTCAGATATGTAAAGCATATAGTATTTTTGTACCTAATTAAGGATTCCTTGACACTTCGACGGACATCTTTAATAGAAAAAATCGTTCGGGGTTTTTCTTGAGTTGGCACTTTTAAATTTGGGTTGGTTGGCGCAGGGTGAACCATTCTCTCTCTACCAACTATCTCCACAAAACAAAGCGATTTACCTGACATTTTTATTCTCGTCTAAGGTAAAAGTACCAGTAGTGGCCACAGTACGATCATTTTTATAGTTTTCTCAAACTTCGTGGGCTAATGTAGTAAATTCGTTGTATAAAATTTAATGGGTTGTTAAAATATCTCTTTATGAATAGACCCTGTGACCCAAAAAGGCCAATTTTTCATTTGTTCAATTTTTTAAATTAATTAACGTCCTTGCACCGATTTTGTTTAAATAAGGCAAAACAATGCAAAAAAATAAAAATTGCGTAAGTTTGTTAGTAGTTGGATACTTGGCTCAGTGAGCGCCAATTGATATTCCACCCCTGAGATCAATAAAGCCTGAGAAATTACTCATGTTAAATTATTCCATTGCCAAGATTAGTAAAATAATTTCAACGTCTCTTTAAATATATGGGTAGGTCTGGGGTGTTTTTTCACCCAGAAGGTTTATGTACTGTTAATTTTGTTGTAACTCCACTAAATGGCGCTGTAAAACATAACCAAATAATCATTCCAAATGCAACCTGCAATACTCCGCATTTTTTAATCTATATCGTTAAATAACTCCCAAGCAAAGCGTTCTAGAACATTAAAAACTAAAATTTTGATGTTGAAGGCCTCAAAGAAACGTTTCTCACAACATAATATACATGAGATTCCCTTGAACATTCTATTCTTTTTTTTGCTGTTCCGGCTCTTCTCGATATTACCCCCACCTGCTCAGAGACGTGCAGAATCTTCAACTAAATGTGAATTGGAGGGTCAGAAAGGCGGAGACAGAATCAGACAGACTGAGGCAGAGCGACAGAGAGGGAGAGAGAAACGGAGAGAGAACGAGAGACGGAGAGAAAACAAGAGAGGGAAGAATAAATAGGCAGATGAAGGGCAGATCAACGTCTGCCGGGTTCCACTTGTATAATATAAGAGAAAAGAAGAAAGTCTTCGTTCCAATCTTCGCCTCTAGAACTCATAATTTCCTCGTTCTGAAGGTCAGATGCCAGTGTGAAGACTCATCAGCACGTCTCCGAGGTGTTGGCGCGACATTTGTTATTAATAGGTGATGTTTCGTTAGTTTCTTAAGCCATGAAAACCCAGAAGAGTTCACAAAACTCTGCTGCACCCTTAACATGTCATTCTTGTCTTATTTGAATGCCGTGAACTTCAACAATCATGTCTTATTCATTTCGCGGAATTTTAGTTCAATATGCTTACAAGATGAGTACATAATGACTTTTATAATTTTCAAATATATTATTATATATTCCTGATGCAGATATGTACACGGTTATGGAAACACTTATTCCAGTGGATCAGAAGGAAGATGAGTAATACAGTACCGGCAGCGTGTGACTGTGACTGTTCTCCCGCCACTTGCTGTGGTACGTCGTGTGAGTTGCTCTGAATCAATGAACTTGCGAGGATTTGTTTACTTTCTCACAGCCAGAGTTCAGCGTTGCCGTTCATCTGACTTGCACGAAGTCGCTCAAGAAGTGCGTAGATCCCCTTTAGGCAGTCGGCAGTCTCAGTGCAAATGAAATGGGACTTTGCCGATTGGTGCCAGGCCAGTTGGTGTGTCACTTCCAAACGCCGAGTGCATTGGTACAAGGCTGAGTGTTTCGCGAGGGATACGCTCCATACATTGCGCAAACGTGGAGTAGTGTTAACGAGGATCCTGAATGTTTGTATGTTAACGCGAATATTTCGAGGTAGAAAAGATGAACGTCGGAATATTATTACCTCTCGAAAATGTTATGAGTTATATTGCAGGCCAATAGAGAACGAAGCCACTCGGAACTGAACGCGGTTTGGGAGGCGATAAGGTTCAGTTGTGGCAAAGGTTAAGAACATGATATCAAGACGTGTCATCGCCTGTCACTAAGTGTTGATGTTTTGAGATTTCATTTATCCCCCATGTAGGTGGTGCCATTTGCGTAGCAATGCGTGGCAAATGTGTATCAAACTATCAGAGTCGCTTATACGCTGCCGGTACTCTATACTGCGGTTTTTACAGAACTGGACCTCAAGGTCACTCAAGGCCCGTCACCACGGTAGCATTTAGGCACGGTTTTTCGCGTCTTTTTCAGTAGTGTCGCTAGGTGCCGCATGCTCGCGAGTGTATCAATCAGTGCCGCAGATGAAGCGACTCTAGCGGCTCGACTGAGAAAGACTGAAAACCGTGCCTAAAGCTACCGTGTGACGGCTTCAGTGGCCTTGAGGTCCAGCTCTGTGAAAACTGCAGCATGTATGATAAATATTCTCTACACAATGCCAACGTATTGCTCGCATCAACTCGTCGCGCGCGTCCACCCGCGGGCCAAGCACACATTCCCCGAGCGACGCTCGGACCAGAAACGCAAAAATGCGACGTGAACTTAAACTGTCCGCTACGCACAAGTACCATACATTGGGGAGTTCTACGACACTTGCGTCAACCCCCATATATAGCGTTACATTTCACTACGCTGTGCTTTGACTCTACGCTGAGTCATCATGCGTTATTTTTATCCTCGCGTAGCCTCAAGCCAAGTGACGACTTCCTGGCAATATTTCTCTAAAAAACACTTGCCAGCCGGTTAATTTGCATTTTGACCAGTGGCTTCTAGATATTCCGATTGTTCAACATGATGGATCTCTCGGCATTTATTGCATAACAATACTTTACGCGTCTCATCATGGAATGTAAATATTTGCATCTGCATTTGGCTCGTAAAGAAATAGGTTTCCAACGCCAAAGGTTACGGTCTTATAAAGAAACTTAATTAAGTTCGATACATCGAAACGAAAATTTTTAATATGTTTTATTACATATCATTCTCTCTCTCCCATTTTCTCTCTGCTCTCAAATTCCTGTAACCTGTTTCCGAATTTCTAATAAATATATGGACGCCAGGAAATGGTTACAAATTATATTTAATTATAACTCCGTTGCTGACTTAGTCGGCGGGTTCTTTACCCAAATAATCGTGAATAATTACGATTACGTAATTCGTCCCCATACGGAGAAGCGTGGAATCGGAAATTTAAATATCCTACTGGATTGCGCGTGACGGCAAATGATAATCAGCTTTCATCAATAGAAAATTACAAATTTATTTATAAATTTTAGTAACTTCTTTTAAAAGAAATAAAGTATAACATTCTTTTTGGTCATGACCTTTACTATAGCGCTATAGAACCTGTTATCCATGAGAATCTTGGGCGCTGTCTTGGTAAAGGATGTCTCCCCGTAGACTTCAACAATGGACCTCCCCAATCTTCTTTCTTACTACCGACCAAATCCGTATCTTATCGTTTCTTCTAATAAACCACTATGTACACTGTTTCTCCATTGGCTTTCCATCCCCATTCACCTGCTTGATTTGCTACAAGTTCTAATACTCCTTATTGTTCATTACCTAAGCAAAATCTTAAGTGCTGTTAAAATATTAGCATATAATTTCACCAAGTTATCATCGGGTTCTTATCATCGGAGACTAAGTTCGATTATCATTGTCTGCTTAATAAAATTTATAAGTGCTACTTTTGGCATTCACTGTTCACTTCGTATAAAACAATTTCTGAGTTCTTTTGAATACTAATAACGACAAATCACTACGTCCGAACTCGTGTAAATTTTCTATGTTCAAGTAAACTGCTATGTATTTAGCACCCTGATTCGATCGCTATCGTGTCGAGAGCTCGAATGATTATTTTTGTATTATACTTCAACATGTCAACTTTTTTCATCTTTTACTCTCTTGTTTAAACCAAAACTACGCTATCTACCTCGCGGCGTCATCTACGTAATTATTTTTGACCAATAACTTACTCTTTTACATTCCCATGACACTTCCGGTATATTAGAATTGAATTTTCTCAATCGTGAAACTAGGCAGCTCTTAAGAAAACTACGCTATCTACCTCGCGGCGTCATCTACGTAATTCTTTTTGACCAATAACTAATGGGCATTGCTTATATGATGCACTCCGGTACCATGGCAACCAGCGCTAATAAAGTGTTATTTTTAATGAAATTCCTGAATTTCAAATTGGTGACAATCTGGTATGTCACATAATATATATATATATATATATATATATATATATATATATATATATATATATATATATATATATATATATATTAAGCATTTCAAAGGCCTAATTATATATATATATATATATATATATATATATATATATATATATATATTGTGACGGACCAGGCGATCTGGTCCTGTTCTACAGTAAATTTGTAAAAGGGATCAGGTATTCTTTCTTGGAATGGGCTCTGAGTGCATGCACCAACAATGAAACAATTACTTTAATGTAAAACACAGAATGATTTATTCCCAGGAAAGATAATAGATATTACAAAAACATCGTTCCATTGGATGTGTAGAAGGTAAACAAAATAATGGTTAGCAGTGATAACCTTCTCATGATACTGATAAACATGAACAATTTTCGTACTAACTACGTGAATATTGCTACTGAACACTTTCTTTCTGCTTTAACTTTACACATCATACTGTAATTGGGAGCTCCTTTGCATGCACTTATTCACAATCACCCGTTATTTCAATACTTAATCTACTTACAGACAATGTGTACCCTTCCAAACGCCCTTTCTATTCTCACATCAAATTAGATTGTTTATCATTACAGGGCAAATTTCTACAGCTAATACCCTCTCACAATCGTCTACCCTTTTCCAAATCACTGGATTCTTTTACCGCCTAATAATGAGTTCCTTCTAGTAACAGTCTTACTGGTTTTGCTGCGTCTGGAATTCCTTCGAGCTCACCAACTCCGAATGCGCCGGCGCGATGTGTCGAGCCGGGGCCGTCTCGCCCGCCACGTGGCCACGGCGCTTCCCCCGCGCTCTACCCGGCTGCCGATGCAAAATCCCCGCCGCAGTCGTGCTTCGCCGGCACGGCGTCTTCCAACTTCGTTTGTTAACCGCCGATGCTGTATCGCTATGTTCGTTTCACTCACGCTGCCTTTGTCGCACACGTGTCTATACACTCATCACTTTCCTCGCCTCACGCCGTTTAATCTTTACTGTATATCACTTAACTCGAGATCAATTAATAGTTCTCACTGTTTCTCATTGTCCTACGTTTCGATTTCTGCTCGATGTCATCGGATTCCTTCAACTATATTCATCGCCCCTCATTGCTTTTAAAGTTCTCACTGCGCTCGTCTCGTCTCGCCCACCGCGGACACTCTCCGCTCGGCCGAGTCCGTCCGGACGGCCGTCTCCATCGCGCTGCCCAAACCATGCTGGCACCCGCGTCTATGTTCAGAAACGCGGTGCGTTTCAATATATATATTTAATTAGGCCTTGGGAAATGCTTAAACAAATAGCACGGAAAACGTCGGGCATGAGCTTCCTTGTATACCAGTTCTTTTCAGTTTCATGGGTTGGTTTAAAATTCCATTAATTGACTTGAAATCCCGTGAGATCATGCATTGCTGGTTTGCAATAAATAATGCATAATATTGCTGGTTTGCAATAAATCCTTACAACGTGATTATGCACAAAACTCAAATTAGTTAAACAATTTCCATTCAGATATAATGGAATTTTGATGATGAATGATGATGAATAGTATTACATGTTCAATAATAGAGCAGTACTAAGTATTAAAAATTGATATTGCTGGATGTACGTATTTTTAACCTATAAATTTTCTAGAATCGTCTTCAAGTGAATTCAACAGACCTACACACATTACTACGAATTACCACTACGTATTACCACTACGAAAATAATACATAATATATTTTATATAAATAATATTGGTAACAACACGTATATGACATTATAATAAACATAATATTTGTACAACTTACGTTTTACTAATTATTTAGTCACATTGAAAACTATTTTCAGCAAAAGAAGCACGGGAGATTCTAATTTCCAATTTTCGAAATTTGAGAAGTTTTCAATGAGAATAAAACTTATACCATTTTATAATCGCTCTTCCTCTATTCGAGGAAAAATATTAAAGAAAATTTACCCTGGGTGTACCAGATTTAATTAGTCAGATGGAAGACGCTCGTCTTCAAGAACTACTGTCAAGAACTTTTTTTAAGGTTACTTGTTAACAACAAAGGTCATCAGCGACCACTGTAAACACTGCAAAATAGATATTGAGGGTTTGTATCATACATATATGTTTTTAGGGGATTGAAAATATTTGTATATGAAGGATTTGGAGGCACACTTAAGAGTTGAGTAAACATAATTTAAACACTGAACGTTACGTCGTAGGTCTAATGGTATTTGCTCTGTTTCCACTGTTGACTGGATCTAAAAGCGCCAAGGCTTAAGCGACATGCATTTGTAATGATTGGATTTAACATTTTCAGTCATTTTCAGTTTTCTTTTAGATGCTGAGTTATATATTACTGCACCGTAATCCAACTTGGTCTGAATGAATGCTTGGTTTGCATTTTGACTGGACATTCAGATTGTGCTCCCCATTTGATGGACGACAACAGTTTTATAACATTTAATCTCTTTTTACATTCTAACTTGAGAGCAGCTACCTGCTGTTTCCACAAGTGAGTAGAACTAAAAAGAATACCAAACAGTTTACAGACATATGTTCTTTTGAATTGAAAGTCTCAAGTCTAAGTTGAATTTTCATTATTCCTATCCTTACGTCTTCTTGAAAACACCATAAATTACGATTTAATTTTCAAAATTGTGAATCTCAATTTAAGTAACCAATTATTGACTTAATTTAATGCTTCTTGGATGATATTCTTAATTGTCTGAAATTTTTTTCCACTGCAGAGCAGGATGATGTCGGTGGCACAAAGGTATTTACGTCTTCTTGAAAAAATTATATTGTTAGACGGATTGTTAGGAGATTGTTAGACGTTGTATTTCTTTATATTGTTACTAGTTTATTTTACGGGACGTTGGACTACAAGGTTCACTTTATTAATGGCGATTAAGAAGAGTAAAACGCTAAGAACTTATCCCTATGGAAGGCCATGTGTTAACTCTGTGGGTTGCGATGTTGCGGGTTGCGGTGTCTTGTATTTTGACTCTAATAAATCTATGTTTTAGAAAGTTCATGATGAGTGCTAAGATGTTCCCTTTTATTTGCATTTTTGACAGAATGCTAATCAGTCTACCTTTATACACCATTTCATACGCATTTTCAGTATCCAGTGAGACAGCAATCACATGTTGCTTCATAACCAGAGCATCACAAACTTCGGTATCAATTGACTAGGTGATCATTGGTGGATCTAAATGCTCTGAAGGCACTTTGTTGCGGTGATATCTGTTTTTTCATCTCAGGTTCGACCATTTTCGCTAGTAATTTGCACATATTTCATGTTAGGGGGATTGTTAGGACGTTGTATTTCTTTATATTCGTTACTAGTTAGAATATAATAAGAGTTAAATAGAAGCTAGAATATTGAAGTTTAGATGAAAAAAATGTGAAACATCGTATTCAATCAGTATTCCCGCGTCTGTTAGTGTCAGTATCTTCAGCCAAATCACCACTGGAAGTGTTCAATTATATTACCGGGGTCGACGAACCATTTATTAGATAAATATTCTGATATGCTTGAACCATTTTAGGGGGGTGTTAAGCCCTATGCCCGCTATGTTAAATTTGCGAAGTTTGTGACCCATTTTCTCTGAAACTATTTGTTGGACATAAACCAAATTTGGCATGCTTATTGAAATATATTTTATACATTTACTGAGTTAGTTTAAGATACCTACATATAAATGCATTATTTTAAACAATTTTTTACTGAAAGCTATTTTTTGTTGCATTTTCTGTGAATCTATATTTTATTACATCACCATTTTTGCCTGAAAAAGACTGAGACTAACTCAGTAAATCATTATATAATAAAAAAAATTTTTTTGAGAAAAACGAGTTTAAAGTTTTTACCTTGTTTCAGTGCATCCCAGTAGCATATTCTGGATTGTCATCATCATCATTCTTCAGATGTCTCTTTTGTCTCTTCTTCTTCCTAGCTTCTTTAGAAAGTTTTTCAATATCGTTATCAGCCTTTCTAACTCGTAAAATGTCAATTTCCTCGAAAGCAGCAATTGTATTCTTCCCGGGATCAATATTTAAATGTTTCAAAACATTTGCTCTTACAATATTGCCATCATTAAAAGTTATCACTGCATCATAAACACCAACACTCAAAGTGTTCATGCCAACAAACACATTTTTTGGAACTCCAAATAACATTATTAAAAGACTCGTTGGGATTTTGTGTGCGTCCTTGCAAACATTTTTTTAATAATTGTGAGCCAGCCACAGCTCTAACGATTGTCTTAATAACATTCCCAACAGCCATTGGCAATGAATGTTTATGATCATATTTTTCACCTGTTAATAAACTCTAATTGCATTTGCACCAGGTGGTTTCATCTTTAGGGCACAAAAAGTGTTGAGGGTCACTGTCTGTTGATATTTTAAGAAAAAAATATTGTTCAAACAGCATTTCTCATATTGGACAATGATTCTACATTGTTTCTAATGGCCATGCCAGAATAATTCTGAATATTATCTATTTCTTTGTCAGTAAGTCTTCCCTTTCCTGACAAAAGATGTCCATCTTCTAATTTCTTGCCCTTCATTTCTCTTTTTAATTTTCTCAAGCGTGCCTCCATTCTCTTTTGGACATGTCCCACACATTCTAATTTTTGTATTGACACATCAGAATATGGCTTGCTTTCCACCACTTTTAAAAAGCCTTTGCAGTCACCGTCTCCTTAGTAATTAACATACCTAGTACCGTACCTCTCCAATGACCTATTGAAAATAGCAACAGCACCTGCTGATTCCATCCCACCACTTGCACCTTGAAAATTTATGCAGCAATGACCATCACCCTGATGAGATTTCAGATTGTTTGGAGAGCTTTTACAATTTTCACAAACCTGACAGTATTCGGTCATTATCTTCACATCAATTACTTTCCCATTATCAATGCTGGTGGCAGAAACAACACCATTGAGGCTAGTGTGTACTCGCTTCTGCCATGTACCATCTAAAGCAACAGTCAGATCTGTACTCCCCTCATTCATCTCAATACTTTCTTGCACACCAGAATCCATTGATACGAAAGCACAAGTTTTTACTGCACTAAAAATTTCCCTGTTGTAATTTCTGAATTGTGTGGGAGGATTTGTCAAGTTCAAAACTGAGCACAATGTTTCCCTGCTGCAAATCCTTTCCCAATGCACCTTAATCCATATACCATTCTCATATTAATAACATAAATAGAATTATGAGAAGGAGATGTCTGAAAGGAATGCTGTTCATCACATTCTGAACACAAAAGAACAAGATTTGTGGCAAGGCCACTTCCATTCTACGTGTCTTCAACAGAGGTTATGTTAGATTCATGGCACTGCTTACATACAGCAAAAGCGCTTATTGCACGGCTGAGTAATTTTAAAGACACAATAACGTTAATATCATCAGAACTGCTTTCATAACTATTGCCTGATGAAAAAAGTTTACGTCTTGAAGCATTTCCTGAAGATGATGGGGTGGCAGCACGCACATGGTCAGGTCTTTGTAGCACATTCACCATGCTTATGTGTTCGGCAACATTATGATGAGAAAGAGTATTCTTCCTTTCTCCTACACCTTTCCTTTTCTTAAAAATGCTTTTCGGCTTCGTCATTTCAATAAATCAACGCCCAAATGACCAAAAACACTCAGAAATCACGAAGAACCACAGTAGAACACTCGAATTCACACATAAACAAACAAGAAACAAACGAATAGCGTATTTCAAGGAGATTACTCATGTCTAGCAGGTTAGCCAACGCAATATATATCACTAAAGAAACTTCCTAAACCCAAAAGCAAACCGGAAAAAGCATTATTTAAAAAAAACTGCGCTCTGACAGATAAAGTGGGCGTGGCACCCTGACGCACAGTGATATTTAAATGCCATTTTAACATATTTGACAGGCCGTAACGCAAAAAAAATGTTTCTACATTGTTATTAAAAGATCAAAGAATACAAAACCGACGAAAATCGAAAATTTTCACCTAAATGACTTAACACCTCCCCTTAAAGAAATTGCTCCCTTAATAATTTCTTCTACGATCTGGAATGCAATATGGTTATATCCATGGTCCATTAATCCCCTTTTCGAACAAAGTAATAAAAAACGAAGTAGCAACCGAATGATATCTACGAGCGGATTTTAATGAAATGCTATTTTTGCTTTTCAGTTTAGAACCGTTTAGTATATAGACTAATTTTATATTAAAACAAAAGGAAATGACAAATTCTTGCGTCATTTTTCGGCGATTTTGACTATAAAGTCATTTTTAACCTTTTCCCGACATTTTTAATGCATTTTCATGATTTCATCGATTTTAATATCATGTTCATGGTACCTGCTTCAAATAATATTTACAAGATGCAACAAACGGTCTCCACAGAATTCCTGAGTAGCTAATTCGATTTCTTCGCTCGGAAATTGTAATGTCAGCTGTTGTATGGAATTTAAGGTTAATATGATTCCTATCAGCGCTATTGCCGGTTTGGTCAATTTTGGGATAACTATAAACAGATAGTTCCTGGTAAAGAATAGTTCAAACAAAAAGTTCACTAGCTGAGTGCTCTTGAACGAATACAAGAAACCTCGAATACATCAGCAAAGAATTCAGCGCAAACTGTTCTTCTGAAATGGTTTTGAAAATATTTTTTACGTCATTTTTCTCTGCTCTTAGGGCATTTTAAAACATTTTATTTATTATAACATAAGAGCATTTTATTTATTATTTCGGCGATATTTTTGCTAATCAGAATCCGCTCCGAATGATTATTCACCTCCCGCAGAGAATCTTGTCTCCAACGCCACCAAATACCAAGAGCAGGAGGTATTGGTAGTTTGTGGCGTAAGCGAGGGGAGGGATGAATGTCTTTGAAACAATAAAGCGCGGGCGATTTATGGGACGGCCATTGATCGGGTGATAGTAAGAGCGTGGCCGCGCACCCAGCCGCCGCACAGTGCACTGAAGCCATGTGAAAAGCGCCCATTGGAGGAAGAAAAGAAACAAAAAGGAAAGAAAGGCAAAATCACTTGTGGTGCAACAGCAGCGCATACTTTCTTGCATTATTTGCAATTTTCGAAAATTCAGAGAGTTCAACGAAAATGAGGCCTGAGCCACTTTTATTTTAAAAAATTAAAAAAAAAGGAGTGCTTTTTGATATTTTTTTAGAAATTGCGTGAATATCAAGCGAAAAATTACGAGAACACTACTTTTTGATTTTTTACAATAGACTTTGCCTAAGGCAAAAATATCAACCTTCAATTTTCTAGTCTAACCGGTGGGATAGCTAAACATGGGACCCTAGCACCATATTTTCTACAGTCCCTTATTAAATACGAGGAGAAAATTTAAAGAAAAAAATTGAAGAGAGTTTAAGGAAACCTATGAAAAAATGTTTTTTAATTTATCTCAATTTCGAGTGAAATTTCACGAGAACTACTCGTATTTTCGAATCATTAAACATGAATTTATTTGAAAATCCGTCTTTAAGGAAAAGACTTTATCGGGAAAAATCTTTACCTTCCATATTATAGTTGTAGGAAGACGCTAAAAAATTGGCACTTCTGCAATTTTCACAAAATTGGAGATTTCAACGAATATGAGTCGTACATTATTCTCTTAAGCGTTCTTTACGCTATCCGAGGACAAAGTTTGCTAAAAAATGTGAGAAATGTGAAGTGAGAAAATTTTGAAAATGTTCGAGGCTTCATAAAGATCTGTCATCATACCCGGTTGAAACTCCAAAGCTTCGAGATCATTCAGATCGAATGGGAAATATCAATTTTACAGAAAATGGCTAAACAGTTTAGGCGCTAGCATTGACCACAGACGGACGAATGGACAGACTGACAGACAAACGGCAAACGTTTTGCCGTCAATCGACTTTTCTGTATCAAGAACACTCGCAGGCTGGATTCTGGCTACACTAGGTGTTAGATGATCTTTTAATATTTAGCAACAGAATTTATAAATTTTTCGTTACCAGAGTCCGGCAATACGAGGTTTTCTGTTCAAAATTCGCCGTTTTCCGGTGCACGATTACATAACTTTTTCTTTTATGAAGTACCTTCGTAAGGGCGAGAAAGGAGAACTCGGTGGTAACGCAGAAACATGTAATTATTTGAAAGCGAATGATTTCGCGGTCGGAGTCAGTACCCACTTTGCTAACCGGGTACTCGGGCACAGATGCCAAAGCTTCGGCTATCATGCTGCGACTTTCCTCAGGTCGAAAAGATGGAATCCGACTCGACGTCTCCCGGTGAGCCAAGGATATTACGAAATTATTTGTTTTTTATATGCTTATTTCATCCAATTCGATATTGATCGTATTTTACATGTTGATGACATATTTTTTAGATATAAGTTCGCCGAAAACAGTATTGAATTAAAAAAATTATATTCATGGAGTTCAACGAGAAAATAAATCTTATTTAAAATTCCAGAAAAATATCAGTAACTCCAAAAACCAAGCTGTAATTTTTCGAAAAAATGATAAATTTAAAGAGTTCATTGCCAGATTTAAATGTAGCTACGAACACTTGCAACAGTGAAAATGACATTTTTAATATTTGACATCACAATGTTTTCACGGACAATACTTTTGAAGCTCACAAATCCTACCGCTATTCAACTAATTCTCAAAAAAATATAAATGTTACTGGGATTTGAATTCAGTACAAAAAACTAATTGATATAGGGTTTGGATTTATAAGATGATAAATATACAAATATAATTAGTAAGTAAAGGATTTGCATTCCAGTTGGGTAATAAATAAAACATAAATATTAAATCATACTCATTATTTAGAAATTCCGTCAAAACGCCCAAAAAGATTACGCTCAAAATAATATGGGGATGATGACATTTGTAATTTGGAATTTAAAACACGTTATTATTTAACATATTAATTAAAATTATTATTTAACATGTCCAAATGTTGATGTTTTTATTAACTATTCAAATAACATGTGTGACGTTTCGAAGATTTTTGTCTCCTTCTTCAGATAAACTGGAAAGGATATGTGATAAACATTAAACACTTACACAATACCAAAACTTTTTAAAGGTTTCTATAATACGTTTCTAAAAGTGTTTAAACACGTGTTTATAGAAACTCTACAATATTAAATCTTAACACAGAAAGACGAATATTGTCATCATGATCTGCATCTTGTGCACGTTTCTTTTGAGTATTTTATTATCAGTACATCGTCGTATATGAACAATAAAGAATAAACAATAAAATGTATATAAAAAAGGTTAAATTAATTAAATTAAAAAAATTAAAATGGATTTAAAATTTAATTACATCAATTAAAGTTTTTAAAAATTTAAAAATTTTTAAAAATTTAAACCCTTTTGTTATCGTACATGTATTTAATGTTTACTGTATGTTCTTTCCAATCTTTCTGAAGAAGACAATAGTCTCCGGAAGTCACACATGTTATTTAAATAGTTAATAAAAACATTCATAAGAAGGTGATTGTGACGAATATTAATTTGGACCTTATGTTAAATAATATATGACAAACTATATCTTACGAAATCTTTACTAGGAACCGTATTTTGATGACCTAAAACATCAACAAAATGTTATCAATAAAATGCTTTAAAACCAAAGAAAAATTATGTAAAAAATGTTTATCGAAACCAGTTCGGATGAATAACTCAAGCTGTTGGATACGTTACTAATGTAATCGAGGCTTCTTCAATTCGTTCGAGTGAACTCGACTAGCAAACATTTGGTTTGAACTGTTCTTTGCCTGGAAATCTGCCTTTAGTTATCCCGAAATCGGCTGAACCGGCAATGGCACTGATATACGTCACAAGAATTACATATATACGTCACAACAAAACAATTTCTAAGCGAACAAATAGAATAGGTTACTTAGTAATTGTGTTAAGAACATTTGTTGCATCTAGTAAATATTATTTGAAGCAAGTACCATTAAAATGACATTAAAATCGATTAAAACAGCAAAAAATGCATTAAAAAATACGGAAAGGGTAAAAAATGACTTATCAGTCGAAATTGACAAACAAATTCTAAATAATAACCTATAAATTTGATCATTTCCCTTTGTCATAACATAAAATTAATTTCTATACTAAATGGCATCGTTCAAAAGTGAAAAGAAAAAAAATGACATTTTATTTAATTCCGCCCCTATTTATATCAATTAAAAAATAATTGGTTTAGACCTTATATGTACTCGCAGTTAGGTTACGTAGATCCTCATCTATAACTGATAGCGTCATTTTAACGCAGCTACATGCACACACTTGAGCCCATTGTCTCCCACTGTGCGCTGGTGCGCTCCGCGGCGGAGCTTCCATTAGCCGCTGGCCAGTGGCGACCCCCCTCCCAAAGACCACTGGCTAATGCATGTTTTAACACTTTGCTGGGGCTCTCTCCGAAGCAAGCGAAGAGGGGCGGAACGGAAGGACCAGGTAGACGGGGTGAAGGTAGAGGTCGACTGGAGCGGACGACGGGGAAGAGATGATGGCGAAAGTCGAAGACCTAATAGTTGATGGCGGGTAGATCAGAGAAACTACATTTGGATGGAAGAGATGAGGCTGGCGTCGGTAGCCCAATGGCTTAACTACGCTTCGTGAAGTCACGGAAGTTAATCAGTTCGAGACTCCATGTATTTCTGGATGGGTGACCATCTGGGAACCTCCATTACTAACGGCGCCGAACCCATGGCCGAAAGGATAAAAGGCAATGACTGATTGCGACATTACGAGACAAGGCTAAATTTAACGGAGGAATCCATATTTGCTTAATATCCGAAAGATGGCTAAGTGTCGTTATGATTAAGGCGCAACTGAATAAATAAAATAAAAAAGATGAGAAGGCGAGAGTGGAAGAGAAATAAGATTGAAAAGGGGGATGATTACGTTCGTGGGGTAGGGGCTTGGCAGTAGGAGGTTCGAAAAGGTGAAGCAGGAGGCTTTGAGTTCGAGTCCCATGTAAGGCATGGGTTTTATTTTGTTGTAAGAAATAAGTTTTTCTCTTGCTTCGCGTACCTCAACTGAACATCATTCCATAATCAATCATTCATCGTGTTTTTTGTCACGAAATGGTCATAAGGACCACGCGAACGTGCAATTGTACCCACCGAGGCCCAGTCATATTTTCTTCAGGGTAAGTGCACATTGATTTTTTTGGGGGTGGGAGGTCAGCATTTCAATGATGAATCCACTTATACACCCCGAGATTCTCAGCCCTGGGGATTTTCAGCCCAGCAACCTCACAGCGATCCAGAGAAAAAAGGGAACGGTGAAGAAGTTACCTCTCTCACTTAAGTTCCACAATCAAGTATGGTAATCATCATCACTATCATCATCATGAAGTGGGAGAGGAGTGTTGCAGCATTGGATTGCCTGATGCAGCCTGATCTGATGCAGTGTCAAGAGAATCTGGGAAAGAAGTTCAAAATTGGGAGAATTTCGGGCGGAACGTTTAGTGGATAGGGAAAATTTCGGGCACAATCGAAGAGCGGCGGCTTTCCGGCCTCTCTACAGAGCATGATTCTATCGTAGGGGTTGATTGAGCAAAATTGGATCAACAATTTCATTAACTCCGCCGGCCAAGATAGCCGAGGCCGCTAAGGCTGAAGGGACAAAAAATAAAATTTATTAACCCATATTCACGCAGCAATCCCCAGGCATGTTTACTACTCCTTGAGTTAACACCTAAACCTTGTAACATCCAAAGAGGTTTACGTAAATAGGAAATAAGAATTAATATTGCATAATATGCATCTGATATTGCATAAAGAAAATCAGTTCCTGGTCGTTGTTTAATCGCATTCAAATCAGGGCGGCTGCAGGACTATACCTGTAATACCAACCAATAAGCCATTTTACGTCATCACTACAATGAAAATTGTAATATACGCAAACATAGAATGGGATCAAAAAGTTGCATTCAATTAGTGGTGAAATTATATTTCTATTTTAACTGTAATTGGGCACTGTAAAATAAACAATTCAGCAGTATTAAAATATTCCTTATTAAGATTGAAATTTGAGAAGTCGAATATCACTTTTTTACTTAAAATAGACACGAGAGAAAATTATATTATTTAAAAACTCGCAACGGAGTAATTCAGACTTAATTTGCAATAAGCAATTCTTCCTATTTATAAATAAATTCTTAACATTTGAAACGAATTTCGCATCTGGACATAAAGGAAGAATAATTCATATCATTAATGAAAAGAACAAAATATAAAAACATTCTTGGAAACACACTATCAAAGCATATTTATTTTCTATTTGGCAAAGAGATTCCTGTAAACAACATAAACGCTTTGGAAGCATGCATATAGCCTGGAACTTGCTATCACGATTCTCATGCGTGCAATAACAATTATTGTCTCCACATAATGCTAATTATTTGAAATATTTCCATAGAAATGCATATTGCATTCTGAATGTGACGCGACATTGTCATATGACCTCCTATAACCCTGAAAACACGCGGATGCATTCAATTAAAAATGTAGAAAGCAGCAATTGAATGCAACATGAATATTCTAACTCTTCAAACGAGCAGACAACGCGAGAGGAGAATTCTGGCAATGCGATCAACCAACATTTATTTCGACCTCCATTACTTTGTTTTGGATAACATGTCGCTTTCCCTCTATTTACGATAGCAAATGTTTTCAAACTAATGTAAATATTTTCTCTCAACGCTGAAAGAGTTTAAACCGTAATTCAGGGGCAGGAGTTAGATCGTAAAAGCAATATTTATTCCCGAAATACCGACGCAAAAATTGAAGGTAACAGTATCAGGTGATGCAACACGTCCGCAGAGCGTCAAAATGGCCACTTCACGAGAGGAAATTGAAATGTTTTCCCGGGGCTTGAGCAGACGCTACAATAGCGCTTTTCATTTGTCTTAGGGTGAGGGCGTGACGCAGGGAATAGCGAGAGGCACAGAGAGAGAGAGAGAGAGAGAGAGAGACAGACAGACAGAGAGAGAGACAGACAGACAGACAGAAATGTGAGAGAAGGAGAGAAGAGAAAGGGGAGAGAGAGGAGAGAGAGAGGAAAGAGAGAGGGACAGAGAGAGGGAGTGAGTGGGAGAGGGAGGGAAAGGGGAGAGAGAGAGAGCGAGCGTACGTGAAGGTCATTATGTCGATTTGCGCAGTGTGGAAAGACACGGTTGACTGGAACAAACGGTTTTATAGAAATATAAAAAGCGCCACGCGTCGTTGTGAAGGTCACCCAGGGCTTCCCTTGACAATGGCCGCCATCCCGCACAGCCACCAGGGCGGGCTTTTTCCTTCCGCTCGGGCCGCGTAACGCGCACCATTTGCATGGAGATGAGGTAACCTAGCCATTACTCCACTGCCCACAGCACGAATAGCCCCGTGCGCGGTCACCTCGAGTATTAAAATAAAATTATGCGCCTGGTCAGCGCGGAGGGGGCAAAGACTCCCGCCGTGCCACGTGCACATTTTTAATGCTCTCTTGTTAATTTTATTTCAATGAAAAATGTACTCCCGGATTAAAAATCTGTATACTTTTTAGAAATTTGTTTATTAGGAACAGTTATCATGCAAAATACTTCTGGTGTGAGAATCCAGGAAGGGTATCCGAATAATTTGCATCGAATTTACATCATAAATACTTAAATCCCATATATAGGTGGAGGATGTGAGTTAACGTGCGTTTGTATGTTTAATTGTAGTTATGTTTAAGTAATAATGTGGCTTACACTGGGCGTTAACTTAATCAATTTCCAAAACTACTATTATTACTTTTCTTTCCTTAGTAATTAATTAATTAATCCATCGAGTCCAGAAATTTATTTTTGGTCGAAGTTTGCGAAGCCGTCGCGAAGCCGGGATGCACATAGATTTTTATGCCGATAAGATTCGTGGCTTACTTTAGTAGTAACTTCGTTAAAAAACAACGAAGTTCCAAATTTTCAATGTTGCAACAGTAATAATGCCACTCTGATTTATTTTATTCCAAGTAAATGTTTTTCGTTTTCTTTACCTATTCCCATCGTGACTCTATCTAAATCTCAACAATACACTGCACAAAAACAACAAGAGACCCGGACGAAAATATTACACCCTGAAGAATAACAAAACTGAAATATACTTATTAATACCTATTTATATTATATTAATTCAACAACTCAATCTCCCTCCTATTATGCACGCATGCTATCATGGCCATTTAATTTTAAAATTTAATTATACTCTTAGTCGCTAAACATCTTGGCGTTGTCACACTAATTACGAGTAAAAAAGTTCAAAGATATTCACATCCCTTTACTGGGCGATGCCAAGCTTATGTTTCATCATCCCTCGTCCCATCGGCATCCAGGAATCTTCACTTCTGTCCATTATTCCATAACTCCACCTTCACTTCATGAGCAATATACTCATTTCATAAAACTTTCACTACAAATTGAAATTTTGACAAACAGAAATTCAAGACCTTCGATTCAGCGATCTATTCGCTTCACCCACTACCATCGTTCTCTATGCTGCCTAACATCCCAAATTATCCTTAATTTTTTTACCGCTGGCTAAAATGAAGACTATAACGATATCATAGCTTCCGTATGTCGACACTTCGGTTTTGCTTTATTGTTCATTTGAATAACAATGATACATGGCACTAATTTCTCCTGTCGGTAAAAATATTTTTAATAACATTCCATTCAAAATCTGTTTATCTTTTTTCCCTTAATCTTTTTTAAATTGGATTTTATCCCATACATTTTTCAACTTCGCCCTTTCAATTGCCTTTCACGTTATATTATTTTTACGTTTTAGTCGCCAAAATACAATAATAAACGATTTTTTACGTATTTCTCACGCTCCTTTTTAATCAGCATCCTTCATATTCATTATAGAACACTTTTTTCAGATCTGGATCAATTTAACAAGAAATATTTTATTTTCGTCCGTCCTGTAATTGTTTACTAACAACAATGTCACTTTAGGGATCAAATATCTATATATTTAAAAAAATAACGTATTATGTCATGGCTTCGTTTAGAGCTTCTACCGAACCGATTGTAGTATTTTTTCCTTTAAATGAAAGAATGTGATCCCTAGATGTGTTATCAGATATTGTCTGTGTTGATTCACCAATATTTCCGTTGTAAATTAATTAATTAAATCATTCTTTATTAGTACGCTTATCAATAGTCAATTGTTTTCTCCAAAAGGTGGCTGTTTTAAAATTATATACATGAGTCGATAGAGTCCCCCCGCTTCATGGTGGTGCTGCTTGATGTTTTGTTCTGATTGTTGAGATTTTTGTTCAGAATTCGTCAAGATTTTGTTTCAGTGTAATAATTGCATTGTGATGATGACAGTTTACATGTATTTCCTTTTGCAGTGTATTTTGTAGAGAACATTCGGACAGTGGGTTTTGTTCGGTTGTACTGAAGTCGTGAAGTTGTTCACAGGTTATGTCGAATTCCGAATCGTTGCTCACAAAAGACGCAAACGTAGTAAATTGACTGGGAGCAAAGAAACAGAAAGTCAGCGTATGTGTCGGGATAGTGAGGTCATTTCGTTTTCTGTTGGGTCATTGTCTATGTAATGTCAGTTTTGTTCTACTTTGTACTTCCCATGTGAGAGAGATTCTGTAAAAGATTTTACTCTGGGTTGCTAAAATGGGAAAATAAGTTTACCTTCGAGAAATATGCCAGACGAAATCAAACAGTTGTTTATAGGAGATGATGACACATCAAAAAACTTTAGAAATAATATCCGTCAGCATAATAGTGCTCTTTCTTTTGTGTAATTTGGTGCCGATATTGCATTGCCACCTGGTCATGGGCCATATGTGTTCAAAATTTTGGGAACTCATCACAGAATATATTCGTTATACTCTGAAGATTCAAACAATGCAACATATTGTGAACATTTATCTGGGCACAGTATTTCACATTTATCTCAGATCACACCGTCAAATTTTGACGGGTCCTCACTAGTTTACATTTTAAAATTATTGTTGACGTATCCGGATTGATATTCATGTGTAGTTAATGTGATGTAAGTAGATCTAAATAATATTCAATGCAATGAATTATGCAATGATACAATTTTGACTTTACTTTAGGACTCAATTTTTATTCCGTTTATCTTGATTATTACATTCTCATCCAGTCGGAAAATCAAACCAGTTCAAAATTCAAGGGAAAAATATTGACGGTTGACTCATGGCGAGTGATAAAAAATTCAAAGTACACAACTTCTAGAATTATTAGAAAAATTACTGAGTAGAGGAAAGTGTGTGCTCGGAAATTTGACGGAATGACGGCTATGAACGAGAAGAGTTGACGAATCAAATAATGCATCAAAATGTTTTCTTCTCGTGTCTGCGTAACAGGGAAACAAATCAGGGTTCAGTTTCTGGGAAACGTCAATCTACGTAAAACTCGATATGCGTATCTAAAGCTGTCACAATGACATCAAATAATTTTATTGATTCCAATAAAGGATATTTGGCCGATGAGGGATTTGTTCATTAAATCGGATGTGGCTTTGACGCAATTTGTAAACCTAAAGGGAGAAAGGACCAACACTCTTTGTTCCACGGCATTTGAAAGGGTAACACGATATTCAGTATTATTGATTATTTCGATTCCCGTTTTTAAAACGAAAGTTCGGAACACTGCCCTCACGAAATTGTGTGTGTGTGTGTGTGTGTGTGTGTATATATATATATATATATATATATATATATATATATATATATATACACACACACACACGAATTGCATTCATAATGCTATATGTATTTCAATTGCGCGGTCACCATGGCCGTAGCAAACGGTGAATCGATCCGAACGGGTCACGTAGAATAGGAAACAAAACTTCAATGGCGGGAAGTAATTCAGACAGAGAGTGCAGGTAGGGAAGCCACGTTCAGTGGCGGAAAAGGCGAGTGAGGAGATGGCAGAAAGAAAATGAGACGATATGCTAGATGTGGAGTAAAGTAAGAACTGCAGAATAAGTGAAAACGAGAAACAGAGAGAGATTTGGTGACACGTGTTCTTGAGAGCCCGAAGCTAATAAGGTGAGCGTTGTATGACGCAGGTATGGAACAATATCCAAACTACATAAAAAACAAAGACCTTTGGAATAATAAACTAATATTTTCGTGGACGGTGTACATGAGACGTGCGGTGAGTGAATACTTGGTTAGGTGGACGGTAAGCCGGTAACATGGTGAGCCATAAGCTAATGCATGGGACATGAACAGTCTGAGTGAGAATAAATGGTGCGTTGTCACCGCCAAGCAATACAGCAGATTGAAGAGAAAGATTAATAGTGCAAGCAGCGAGGCGAGTGTCGTCCCGAAAGTTCCGCAGCCTCCATTTGAGGTTCTATCCGCTGCTCGGCTAGGGACGCGCGGCGAGCAGGGACGTCGCGCTTGAAGGTCACATTCACCACCACCGGCAGCGGCGGCGACAGCGTGAAGCGTCGGTGACAAAGCTTCGTCAAATGGTAAGATCGCTTTCGAGCGAACTTTATTTACCCGATACTACTAGAATCATGCAATGTTAAGGGAGGGCGATAGAATTTGACAGGAGAGAATATTGGTATTACATTCAACGGTAGGAGGGCAAGTCCCGGAGTGAACAATTATTGGAAAGAGAGGGGAAGTTACATCTGTAGAAAAACTATGTAATTCATAATTGTAAATAATTTATTAAGTCTGATTATTTTGTTCTCACAGAATGCAACCCAAACAGAAATGGGAGCTCACACACAATGTTTAGAAAACCTAAGTAGTTACTGGCCGTAATTATGTATTAGAAATCATATTTCAATTAGCAGTAATTTTAGTAGATCAACTTGTATCAGCGACTAATGAATGTCTCATTTACTTTGTTTAAATTTTGTTTCATTGAAAATCAACTGCCATAAAATGTTACTGTTTTGCAATGTAATTTTTCACGTTTGTGCAACCCTATATGAGCCCATTCACGAAAAAGACTCCTTTCCCCTTTTAATCATCAAATATCCGTTGTAGTGAACCAATATCTGGTGCATCACTATATATATATATATATATATATATATATATATATATATATATATATATATGAGAGCGAGAGGGAGAGAGGGGAAAACGGAGAGAGAGGGAGACGATGAGGGAAAGGGAGAGGGCGGGAGAAAGAGGGAGATGAAGGACAGAACAACGTCTACCGGGTTCCGCTAGTATAATAATATATAATTCATGCATATATTTGGCATTATGGGGTCGGATTTTTTCGGGTTTTGGCCAGGTAGTGTTGTTCCCAGGCCTAGGCCCTGTTTTTATTTATTAACCACACCTGAGGGTAATGGAGACATGTGACGATCATGTCGTATTCTCATCATCGTACTTAGATTTCTTGCCCTCTCTGAGCTTTTTCTTTCGGCATACAGCTACAGAAACTGAGACGATTTGTTTTAGAAAGCTACAACTTCATTTCTGTCCAGATTGTGAATCGAACCTACGACCATCACACAGAAAGCTAGCACGCTCTCCATGAGTAGTTTAAATGTTTATGGTACTGTTGCAGAAGTTATAAAAATGTAATAAAAGAATGGAAGTAAGCTCTGGAAGAAAACATAAAGAAAACTTTAAAAAGATGTGTCTTGCGATACGAAAGGACAGAATTCATAGGCATAGAAACGAATGCATAATATATGGAACTTCCGGAACAGCAAACAAGGTGGGATGGCAAGCCCATTCACATATACTATTCCTAGGACATTGAAAATGTCACTCAAACTTGGGACTCGCTGCGGGATTGCACCGATAAAAAAGATACCAAAACGCTCATTTGAGTAGCCCAAGAGCATGTCCTAAGGAATCAAGGAAGCTCAAAATAAAATAGTAAAAATCGTTGAAGATAGTTCATGCTGTGCAAAAACCAATAAGAAGTAGCCATTAAATTGATGAGAGCAAGTATTCAGATCGCGCTGATTGCAAAGAATGCCGTGTGCGATCACTGAAGTCAATCCAAAGAATATGGATTACAGTCACAACAATCCTAGTATGAGCACATGGCGAAGAAGAGGTCGGAATTTCTAACAAACTAATGGTGCCAAATAGTATTTACTTTCCCGCAATATTTTTAACGGTTACGAAATATTATAATACTACTTGAATATATTTGATTTATTAATAAATAAAAGATTACATCGAAATAATATTTAAGTCATGTTATTCGGTGTACATTTCTCCAGCCATTCAAGTATTTAAAAAAATATATAGAGCCGTTCGTGAAAAAATCATGTTCATAAGATTCTCTTTATTTTTAGGACAAGTAGGCACAAACTACTCATACTTTGAAAACGAACAGGATCTAATTTAAAGATATAATTTTGAAGAATAGATTTCAATAGGAAGAAAAGTCTCTACCTTCAATATTGTAGTTGAAAGAAGACACCGAATATAATTTAAATATTTGTAGCTTTCGGAAATTTAGAGAATTCAACGAAACTCGGGCCAGCGCCATCTTTACAAGCATTCTTTGCTGCAACTGAAAAATGGTTTTAAAACAAAACAAATTTGAAACATTTTTATGAACATATTGAAAATGTAGCGGTTTCATATAAAGAACTCTTCCAAACGGTAATTTTGAATTATATAATTTCCTTTTTTCCATAAAGACTGAAATGTTTGTAGGACACTACACGAAGGCACATAATAAGAATATTACTAACCTTTAGCAATAATACGAGCAAGATTGTGCTGCTGTAGCAACAGAAGTTTTAATTTTTTGGGGTGATTTCAAAGTAATATAATCTAAAATATTCTTCAAAAAAGATATTTGACGTAGTAAGGAATACGCGGGAACAATTTTCTTTCTGGACAGATGCTTCGTGACAGTTCCTTCTTTTTGGGAAACAGCCAAACGAGAACAGGCATCATGCAAGAAAATAATTCTAGGAAGTGTAGTACAATGTGACTCTTTCAACAAGTTTTAGAAGTCTGCAAGAACTTCAATAATAATAATAATAATAATAATAATAATAATAATAATAATAATAATAATAATAAACAACGAGATGTAAACTACTTGAATGAAAGTCGTGTAATCAGAGGTAAGCGCTTATCAAGTCACTGCTTCCACTAAATAAAATATTGTTTTGTGATGTATATTTTGTTTTCACAGAACCACTATGCAATACATCTAGAGAATGTATGGTCTCCTTCGAAGGTATTTTTCAGTCCCTACTATTAAATTCTACTTGTTATAATTGATACATTTTTTATATTTCTCTGCCTAAAAATAACTTCAGAAAACACGTTTATTCGCAAAGCTTTTTAAAAACTTACCTTCTTTGTTCCATATGCAGTGCTTTCACGAAAAAAAAAACGATGATCGGAAATTAATGTTTTATTTGAAACTTCTTGACAAGTTGACCTGGCCGCGGTGCTCAAGCCGCTCCAATGCTCAAGCATTTTGCTCGATGATGCTGTTGATGATGATGATGATGATGATGATGGTGGTGGTGATGATGATGATGATGATGGTCAAAATAATGAAGGGGCCGCGGCCAGGTTCCTCCGACGAAGAGCGGTAGAAAACACGCAAAGGAAAGATCCTTTCTGAACATTAGCAAAAAAAGGCTTCACGTGACGTATATAGAGAAATATTGCCGAGTCAGACATTTGCCCAAAAATATGGCCCGAGGTAGCAGAAGAAGAACTTTGCGTGCACGGAACTCACCTAGCAGAATTACAGAACCTTTCAATATTATCTGCCATCTTTTCACACTAATGCACAAAAGCGTAAAAAATGAACTAATGTCTTAGGAATAAGGCAAATAGAGAAAGCATCATATAAAAACCAATATCGGGGGATATCTTCACACATAGTTATTCCATATAGGTTTTTTATTACAAAATCCAATTTCTCTTACGTTGTATCACTTGGAGTATCAAACGTGAACAAAGCGAGTACTAAATTTTGAGATACGACCCCTTTCACAAAATGAACAATGTTATGTTAAAGATTATCATATTAAAATTCAAGTTACAAATTAGTGGTGCTACACACATTTTCTACAACTTTTTATAACCGTTTACTTATTTATAATCATTATATTGCAATTTATGAATTCTGAGAATTTCAGCTTTATATTGCAAAACTTCACTAAATATCTTGAAGCAGAGTTCATATCAATTTTCTAAGATCTTCTACGACCTACTCATATGAAAATTTGACTTTTTTTGCAGCATCAATGATCAACAAAGCACCTTTTTCTAATATTCACAAACTTTTTACAAAAGTTTATTCACACGATATTTAAAAACAACATTTCGTTTAACACAATGATTTATTTGTCGTTATTGTTGTACGTATTTATTTGTCGTTGATCCATTTTATACATAGATACAAGAGTCCTCTACTTTTTTACACTTCTTCATGTTTCAGACTCCCTAATAAGTTAATAGGTGTCGAGCTTTTAGAATCAGAGGAAAGTAATCTCCGTTTTTAATGTAGATATTTTCGAGAAACAATTAGAGCATTCTTTTGTGAAAACTTCATTTGAATGTTTTTGAAAATATGTTATTTCTGGTTCTCTTTTACTTTTTGGGATTTCGAAACAATTCATTAGCAATAGTTGAAGCTTTTATGATTAAAAACTGTTTTAGGCAAAATATTGACATCGAGTTTTTGCAACATTACATTAATTTATCTACGAAACATTACAAGAGACTAAAAAATCATCAGTGCTGATTTTTAGTAGCAATTTAATAAAGTTAACTACTTGAAAATATTACCATATGAATTTTTCTAGCAAAGCCCCTAGAATGGGTCATGGGCAGCGTACTAGCTTTCCGTGGTGTGGTTCCGATTTCGATTCCCGGTCGCCGCAAAATTAGAGTTGAAGTTTTCCTTTAAAAATAATTTTCTTTAAAAATCTCAGTTTTTGTATCTGTGTGGCGAAGAAAAGCTCAGGCAGGCAGAGTTTTGTTAGTTACGGTGAAGTAAATGTAAATTCGCCACATGTCTCTCTCTTACCCCCTCTCCCCAAGCGAGGGAAATGAACTAGATCCAGGCATGGGGGATACTGTCTGCTAGTCAGTGAACAATTGAACCAAACTTCCAAATACATATATTTCCCTAGCCAGAGGATTACATTAAATTTTGCTGGCAATTCTGACAGTGGAAATACTCATTTGTGTCGATTACTATTCGCGTTGAATGCATTAATATGAACTTATTAAGAAGGGCCAATGTACGAATTTATACTAAGAAGTCCGTGATACTGAAGTTTCGAGAAATATTACATGAACGGATTAAAGAACAGCAACAGAAAAATCGAATATAAATGTATCATTCACAAATAAAATTGATAAAAATGTAGTTAATGATAAATCATAATGTAATAGTGCCTTTGAGTGCGAGTGCTTGCCGGCATCTTTTGAACCAGGAGAGGGCGGGGGAATACCGAAAGGGTAGGGGGTGGGCCTCCCGGAAGTTGCCGCGAAGGCGTCGGCAGGGGGAGATACGGAAGGAGTAAACTGAGCTCGCCCAGTAATCCGGAAATGCTGCTTTATTAATTACTACTTCTCTGTACTTATAGTGAGTGTAAAAAGTATTCGTACACCAGTGCATTTTAACAGCTATTGCAACTATTATGCAATAATTCATTTATAATCAATCCATATTTTCATCATAATATTAACCTAAGTGTACGGAAAAGCTAATAACAAAAACAGCAAAAAATACATGTACAAAGCAGATGAAACTGTGGAAACTTCCTGAAATGTGAAATCTCGAGACGCAAAAAGTATTCGAACAGCAGAGACAACTGTAACTGTTTTAGTTCCCCTCCGCCTGACCCGAGGGAAATTAGTGACGCTAGAAAGGGTAGACAGCAGTGACCTTCATAGTGTTTGATAAATAATTGACACACGTCTGTGTATTTTATGAAAAGAAGAAATGGGTCTAAAAGGAAAAGAAACGCCATTGGGAAAGAGGAAAACTATAAGTTTGCATAATCTCTGGAAATAGTTGCGGGAAATGTCTTAGATTTTAAACAGATGAAGGAATACCATTCCGGGAGTCATTGATTGGTTAATAAGGAAAGCACAGGAGAACTTAAGAAAACTTGGACGTCCAAAGAAACTTAGTGGAGCAGATAGTCGTGCAATTCTACGGAAAGTGAAGAAAAATCTGCGATTAAGTGCACCAAAAATACAGAGTGAACTTGAAAATGAATTGCAGATAATGTGTATGTAGTATGTGAGTATACTGTGTGAAATTTGTTGAGACAAAGACGCTATAATGGAAGGGTATTTATTTTTTTTTTAAATTTATTTATTTTACGTCAAAAAACAGTTAAAAACTGCGTATGACGTGCTATGGGGAAAAGTGAATTGTGTGCACATTTTCAAAATTCTGTGATCCCTACACTAAGTCATATACTACTTAAATTTTGAATTTTGAAAGGAGAAAAAACAAAACTCCCATGATATGAAATCATATTTTCAAGGATAAATAAACAATAAATTTTGGCTCTTATTACTTCCTGTCGCGACAACATGGAAACGATAATTTGAAGAATTGTATTTCCCACTGAATTCTAGAAGACGTGCACAGAAAATGAAGTTACATTTATGTCCAGAAGCAAAACAAGGGGCCATCTCAGCATTTGCTCAATGGATCAGGGAAACTGGACGAAAAACCTGATCGAGATGGGGTCATTGACCCGGAAGCTGTAGTACAATATTGTTACAGGTTGTTTATACTCATTTATACAGTCCAAATGGTAAATAATGCATTATGTATCATTGTTAAAATTAATGTTACTTTTCTTGTGATGCTCAGTATAGTCTCTAATTGTATAGAAACAGTTATGCAGCAGAAACGATTTCACTTGGGATTTAAACTTTTCTA
Organism: Teleogryllus oceanicus; assembly: GCA_964035755.1. NCBI lineage: Eukaryota > Metazoa > Arthropoda > Insecta > Orthoptera > Gryllidae > Teleogryllus > Teleogryllus oceanicus. The sequence continues at coordinate 95,499,278 of CAXIVR010000002.1, read as the reverse complement.
TTGAAGTTAATCGTTTAATGTCATCTGGCAAAGTGTTGTAAAATAATGTACATGTATTGTATGTGAATTTTTTGTAATGAGTTGTTGATACTGTCACCTGGTAAATATGATTTCTACGTCGTTAAAAAAAAAGACACGGTAATGGTAGAATTCCTAGATTAATGAAGAGAGGCTTACATGAATCACGTGGGTGGGTAGCTAGAAGAAAATGTTAGGTGAATGAAGTCAACAGAAGGAAAAGGTTACGAGTTCGCAAAAACATGTAAATAAAATGAGAGAGTTTTGGGAAAATGTTTTTTCCGACGAAAGGAAATTCATGTTTTCGTCAGATGGAAGACGGATGATTTTTTTTTACTTTTCGTTACACGTAAACCAATTAAAACTTAGAAAAACGTAGAAATTCTTAGGAGTACGAATACTTTTACACTCATTGTAGTTCTACACAGATTTGTGAGCAAATGTTTTCTACGTGTAACTCTATTAACTACAACAAAACGTTATTTTGAAAATATTTCAAGTTTCTTCTCTGGCCATGCAGTTCACTCCTTCCTCCTCCTATTTCCGAATTCTCCTTTCTGTACTGCTTTTCACGTTGTGAAGGACAATGTTGATTTAGGATAATCCAGAGCATGCTTACACGTTCACTTGCCCCTAGCTGCGAACGTTCGCTTGCACTGCCACCCAGAACGTCAAGGTTACGAGCAACTTCCAATAACACATCTGATTTGAAAATGTTTTTTGCGCACTGACGTTACATTATTATTTTGATAATATTAGATTATTTTTTATAGATCTATTTCGATTATCATATGTATCTAGAAGTAATATGCAGGAACCCTTTACAAGAATTCTCTAACAAAATAGAAAAAAATTGTCAATTGTTGATTGTGCAGTCGAATATTGATTTATTAATTTACGCAATAAACAATTAGTACCAACGTTTATCCAACTTTCATCTAAGTACACTATGTTCCTTTCCTCATTTCTAAACTGTGGCATTTTTCGAAGATATGAATGTCACCATCGCCACCGTATTACATTATTTCGATCTATCATTACTTCCTTATTTCACACTTTTCTCCTTCAAATTAAATTTCTATCAATAAGTGATATAATGTAGAATGTTTGAAATTTTGTTAATGTTTATCATTGACATCTTTCATTACATACACGATTGTTGCAAGAGCGTTTGAATACAGAAGAGCATAGAATTTGAGACGAACCGTATGTTTGTTTTTTGTTCTCTCTCGGGGTCGTTATTTTTCCATCTCATTTTCCTTCTTCATTCTAAAGAATGAAAGTCTGCTAATGCGTGTTGCTGTGCAGAATTCATTCACGCGATTGACTTCGTTTTTGATGTTTTCCTTTTTTAGTTCTCAAATACTTACAAATGTTTAACCACTTTTAATAATTTTGCCCTTTTCCCCACGATACATCCTCCTAATATTAACACACTATACAATTTATTAAATTACATATCTACATTTCTTTACCATCGCAAATCCATCCCTTTCACTAACATCCATCAGCAAAACTCTACTGACCAGATACTCATCAAGATAAAATTCACGAAAGGGATTCTCGTGATCATTCGAGTATTGATTGGGATACTCCCTTCCGTTGATAACGTTGTATAAACAAACACTTCCTTTCAGCCTCAGTGAAACATTCTGCATCTGTTACTTTTCTTTCCGCCGCGTCTCCCGTCGAGCCCAACGTCGTCGTATCACGTCCAGCGCGGCTCACACAAATACACAGAATGTATCCGCAGACTTCGGGTGATAATAGAAAATAAGTTCATCACTTTACCCAAAACGTTTTCACTGGAAGATTTTAATTTAATTTAACTTCGAGCACGAAAATAGCCCAGTGATGATATATTTCAACACAAAATTTAAAAATTCACAGATTTTTGTCGATTTTTTAATGGGACCCACTTTGACGTAAAATGAAAACATTCTTCCCAGCTGATGTAACTGAAATATTATATCGTTTTCTTTTTAAATATATCCACCAACTTTTTCGATATGTTTTAACGATTTGATTAAAAGTGTGTTTAAAAATTCAGTTTCACAGAGAGCCAGTTTTTTATTTTTTATTTAAAAAGCAACTGAATGACGATTTTTCATGATTAGCATGGTGATCCTTGTGATTTTCCCGACAGGACTATATTTTTTACTTACTTTTGAAACAATGTATTTGGCAACAGTGCACGAGATTCTTCCATAAGAACACCATTGTCCATAAGAGTCCATTGTGCATTCACGACGTGAAAATGAGTGTAGATATTTCCCATCGCTTTTGCAGCAGGGATACGGAGTGGGCTGACCCTTACAAAAGGGGCCACTTTTTTGTATTGAGCTCGCGAGGTGCGTGTCGTGTAGGCGAGAACAAACTTTGAACAGGTTTGTAATACAATATATTGAGTGTATGTCGACTCTCAATTGAAATGCTTCCGAAGGTGCTTGTATTCAATTGAACAAGCCTAGAATCAAACTTATATACTGCACCGCACACTGCTGTGCAATGCAGGTTGCAATGCCTCCAGGCGTTATGAGATTTGGTGCCATCTGTGTTTTCGAAAATGCAAAATTTAAAAATTGCAGAACTACCATATTAACGATAAAGATTTTTCTTTGATGATGTATGTTCGTCAAATTGGCTATTTAAATAAGATCTTATGCAATTTCTTTTGAAAATGAGTCGTCGTGAGTAGTTTTGAGTTGGGTGCTGAAAGGTTTTAAGGTGAACCATGTATCCATGCGTATGACTTGTGCAGTCGGCGGGAAATGGATACACTGTATTTTGTTCAGAAGGTGTAATTTTTCGATTCTTGGGAGCAAATGACACTAACTTGGACATGCGAATTCATGGGCGACGGACGCATGTTGCGCCATAGAGAAAGTAAAAGGAGAAACTGTTAGAAGAATTCGTGGATCATCAAGAAGGATGATGCTTTGAGCGTCAATCAAGAAGGCTGATCGTTGCTAAAGTAAGATGAACTTTTTCTCTACATTTTTTTAAAAAAAATCAAGAGATTGTTCAGCATCAAGTTTTGATTTAACAGAGTAAATATATAATTATGGCCAAAATAGTAATAACGTCAGTAAAAAGTGCACATTCTAAAATTAACTTTAATATTTTGAACACGATAAAGTAAAATGTTTCTAATCAATTTGTAGTATTATTCATATATTGTTAAGGCATTATTGTACTGTATTTTTAGAGGGATGTGAAGATAATGTATCTCTACGTGGAGAAAGAACTATGAATGGCGAAACATTTTTGTAATAAGAGGTGAATAACATCGCCACATCTGAAACAAAATCAGTGATTTTTTTAAATTAATTCTGGTCTATTTTTTTCTCAATATACATGTATGATGACCTTAAGCTGGAAATAGTTTAAGAAAATTACCCTATGGAAAGGATAATTATCCTTGGTTAAATAAAACTTCTGAATCTACCTTCGGGCTTAAAATATTTTACGTAGCGGAAAGAATAAAATATGAGAATATTTAAAGTAGCTATGTAGTTGGCGCAGTGACTTGACATAATGTAAGGAGGACTTTTATAATTAAAAATAAAATGAAATAGCCATGAGGAGGGGACCACTTAAGTTTATATTTTATCGAAACTATTTTTCCTTTAATATTGAAGCTAAATATATCTTTCTCATTGCCATCTATTTCCCAAAACCCAATATTAAATCACTTTATGCAACATTTTTAGCATGCTTTCTTCGAGTTGACTAACTTACAAACATGTTATAAGTCCGATTTATCATGAAAACGTGCAAAATTTCCAGAATTGCAAATTCAAAATTTCTGGGCTTCTTTGGCTATAGATAGTCTTTCGTGGGAGAGCAGAAGAATTAATTGGATTAAATTTGTAATGTTATAGCCTAATACGAATATTACATATCCGTTACAGATAAAAAGGTAAATCATGTTCTGTTGTACTTATTTTAAAATAGGCATAATAGTTTTCTTGTTTTTGTGATGGCGGCTAAGTCCATATTAGCAATCCGAGAATGGGAACTTCGCAACACGGCAGTTGAGAATTCATAGAATTCCCTTCTCATTGTTTGGCAGCAAAGTTTTTCGGCGTGTGATACGAAAGTTATTGCTGAGATGTGTTATTGCAGACAGAGATAGCAATATTATAGTATTAAGTAACAGTTATTAATGCAAGGAAGTACGTGCTGTTAGAGTATCACTAGTTAAAATTGTATTGTCTTTATCGTAATGCCCATATGGCATGCATATCATCCAAATTTTATTGTAATATTATTTATTTAATTTGTCTGATCTACTACGTAGACACGTGGAGCATCTTTACAGTCATCTTTACATCATTACATATCAATTTATTTAATAACATTATTGTCTACAGTAACAGCAAAACCTAGCAAAAACCATTCATCGACAAACTATTGGCAGTAATTGCGACATTTCTTATCACAACAGTGAGAACAATAGCACCAATTAAACGTCGAGAAAGCCAACAATCACCGATGTATCTGACACGAGAGTGACAACAGTTCTCATCAATGACAGTAATGGGCACAACAGAAATGAGAATGCATAGAGCAATACCAGGGACAACAGAGACGCATACCAAAGGATACAATTAGGATGACGATATCTGACAGGGGCAATAATGACAATAATGATTGTGAATCCGCCCTGAACATCAGCCTGCCAATATGGGCGCCATCACTGCTCTCTCGGAAGATGGATGGGAAGCGGCGGTTAGCGAAGCGCTGACCCTCACTCAGTGAAGGCGTCGCCCCGTTGCGCCGATGGGGGCAGCTGATAAGGCAGGGCGCTGCGTTATCGGGTGTCGCGTCGCCCACCGTTCCACGTGCTTCGGATGAGAGCGTTGCTGTGGCGGTGACGGCCCCGCCGCCCCCGTCGCTCCCGCTGCCCCCACCCCCTTCGCCGCCCCCGCCGCGTGATGGATGGTTGTTGTGACGGGAACATTCTCTCTCCCGACAAAGATGGGGCTATTTTTACGGTTCGGTAGTGCAAATTCCGCGGCGTAGTAGCGGTGGGACGGCGGATGTGAAGATAGGAAAGAGATTGTGTGGGAACGTGTAGACCAGGCTGAGGGAAAGATTGTGCAGAGAGTTCTCGCGAGAGAATAATGGAGCTGAAGGATTGAGCATTTCGAGGGAAAATATATGGAAGAGAGCGATGGGGAAACATCACCGAGATGAAGCTTAGGGTTCCAAGAGGAGGCGAAAATACATTTGTGATGAAGACGTAGGTTAAGTGTAAGAATAAATGTTGCCTAAGAATGAAAATAAATCCAGGATTAACATGGGAAGTTGATGGAAGCGAAGTTCCTTACTGGCTAATGGATTCATCTGACAAACATAATTAATGTGATTTTTATTGAACTTTCTAGAGATCAAATAAAAATCCTGATACTACGTATTGCATATTTTTATAATTAATTTTTACTTTCCCGAAGACTTGCGTATTATAAGTTATGTAATGATGCACCACTGGAATGTGGGTTTTTTGACAGAAAATCTTGTAGGCTGGGTCCCTGACATCATAAAAATTGATTTTTTAAATCATACAGGGGATAAATTACTTTTTCTGATATGTAATGTAGTCAGAAGTCACGTTTTCTGGTTCCACGATAATGAAAAATTTGTTTTCGGCAAAACATTCGTGTGTACGCCTGTCCGACGAGATGTAGGGACAACGTTTGTTGACGAATTATTAATTAAAAAGTTCACTTTGATAACATTAGAATTGAAAATCTTTCGAGTGTGGTAAGAACAAGGAAGGAATCTATCTGGTATAACCGAGGAAAGGATTGTTCATGATGAAGAAAGTAAAATTAGTCCAACCTGAGGGATATATATATACTACAAAAGAGAAGTGGAAAATTTGCAGTAAAAATATAGCTAAAATTTTTAATACAGCTAATACATTTCGAACGTAAAATAGTTATTACATAGTTTCACCAATAACAAGCAGAAAATACTAGAGGACAGTCCATTCAGGGAGTAAATAGAAAATATTTTATTTATTTTTTCGTAATTATTCGGTCCACGCCAGAGTAGTAAAACAAAAGAGAAACAAAAAACAAGCATTCCAGGGAGTGTCCAGTAAGCGAGTCATCTCAAAGGAAGATATATTGCAGGAGGCTTAGGACGAGGCGAATATCGGAAGAATCTTGTAAAGCAATTTCGTGGCGATTCGTGGGTGAAGGGAGAGAACAATATGATTTATTCACGTTATTTCCCCCCCCTCTCTCTCTCTTTCTCTCTCTATCTCTCTCTCTCTCTCTTTATATCTCTCCTGCCTCCTGCGAGTGAATGCGATGGGGTCCGCTGACATTTACGAGGAAGCATGACGAAGGGCAGCTCGGGGACTGCATGTGATTGCAAGCGTCGAGAAACAATAGCCTGCGACGCCTTACTGCTACATCTATCACTTCCGCCATTCATTGTGAAAACGGAAACTCGAAAATACAGATTTTTATCGTAAATGCGAGAAATTACAACTTGTGAGAACAAGACTCAAGAAAATATATTTTAAATTTTATATTTCTACCTGTTCAGTTGTTACAAGTTTTCAGGATTTTGAACAAAAGAAATATTACATATGTTTTTGGTAAGATACCAGCGATTTTCATATTAGGTATGTAATTTTTACCTGTAGATGAATAATTATGATTATTTTTATATTATTTTTATTTATATTAAATAATATGTTGAAAATACATAATTATATGTATTCGAAAATATTTTGAAAAGATATTGAGCAAATGCTATTGAGCGTTCAATTTGATACAAATAGCACTGAGAACAAACTCATACTCGTCATCACGACTGTATATATAATTTCAATTTAAAAACATTTAATTTTGAAATAATTCAGTTACTTAAAATTCAGTTTTTTTCTTTACAATCGTATGAATACAAAAAGTAAATATTCCGAATAACATCACAATAAGACTTACAGAGTCGTAAATGAAACACTACAGCATTTCATACTAAAAATAAAATTAATGTGGAATAATACACAAACCAACTGAAATTACCGAGAATCCAACACCAGTGGAATTCACGCTCCCGCAGTACTACACTGCGCCGCCCCATTAAACAGGGAGATAGAGCTCTCGAGGTTCGCTGTGGAAGATCCGCGATCTGGACGCGTTTACTCGCCACCTGACCGCTCCGCCGAGGCGCTTCCGCGAAACCACTAGTGCGGGCCGCCCCGCGCTCCCACGCGTCAGCTGCAGCCTCGTTTCAAGGGCGTTGCCGAGTACTCCAGTGTGTTACAAATGGTGTCACTAAAAATAGCAAGATGACTTGCCAAATACAAAATTGGTCACACTTACCACATTTCAAATATTTGCTTCACTTACATTTAAATATCCATTAAATTGATTCTGAACATAGAGCTGATTAAAAAAATATATATTTAGGTTGAATGCAATACACAAAACAACAAAATTGACTTTTCAATTAAACTATATTTTTCACATCGTTAGGCAAAAGGATTACCGATGGGAATATGCATTAACTTTGTGGTACTCAAGATCAGGTCGAAGACGACAAAGAAGGCAAAAGAGATGCCAAAACGAGACAGCAGGACTTCAATGTAGAAGACAGGTTCAAGATGGAATGAAGTGGAAGTCTTACATAAATTAAAAACAAAATAAATGTAAATATGTTTAACCAAAGGGTGCCGTCGGATAAGATGTTAAAATGTTCCCCAAAAACAAATAACATATGAGTGGTTACATTATAATTCTAACACAAAAATAATATTTTTGCAAGGTCTAAGCACCCGTCCCGCCAACCACACCCTCTACAGCCAAAAACATATTTTTTTGATACTATTTTTTTCAGCAATTTACCACTATTTTCTGTGACTGAAAAAATATGATAAATAAGAAAACAGTTTATACTATCAGAAAAGTATTTTTTATATTTTCTCAGACCCAAATTTAAGCACAAAAAAATTGAAAAAAATAACAAAAATGATTTTTATTGTGTCTTAGAACCGTGGAACAAGCTCGAAAAATCTCAAACGTTCCTCTTAAAAAACAAATAGTTCTGAATTAACAGGGATATAGAGCTCTGGAGGGTTCGCTGTGGAAGATTCGCGGTCTGGACCCGTTTACGCGCCGCCTGACCGCTCCGCCGAGGAGCTTCCGCGAAAGCACCAGTGCAGGCCGCCCCGCGCTCCCGCGCGCCAGCTGCAGCCCCGTGGGGGGCATCGTTTCAAGGGCGTTGCCGAGTGCTCGCATACAGTTATGCGTGAACAGGAGATTCGCAACAACGTCCGAGACATGAGTGCGAGAGGAATATTCAGATTTTCATGAAATGACTCATCCCACGAGCATTGTGATTTTAATTTCACGTCACCGTGGAGATTAATTGAACACGGGCGTGCAGAAGTGGTAAATATCTTGGAAAGCCAATTGATTTTAAAGCTTGACTTACGGTATTTATGTAATAAATCCTCATAATTGTTTAAAAGTAATTTTAAGTTATTTGCAGCGGTTATAATTATTGGATTATATTACTTAATTATATTTCTTAGGAACTTCTTCTTAGAACCTCTTCGATCTTTTGTTGAGTCCAGTAAAGTGAATGTTCGTATCTTTCTCTGTGTTACTGTGTGCAACACACACACTGATTATTCAACAAAAAGTTCTTGTAGTTACAATTAAGTTTATTTCGTCTCATTGTTAAGGTGTATCAAATATTATTACCATTTGTTTAAAATAATTTCATGTTCGTCGTATCTTTCAAGAATTATAAGGAAACTCGGAATAAAAAATCAAGTACCTTATATCTTTAGAATTACACCAACACAAAGTTCTCCCTCTCAGCTAAAATATTTCAAACCAAATAATGGTTGAAAGATTCAGCACTTTATTATGTTACTCGGTCTGGATCTGTCATATAACAGTGTGTTCCAAAATGTTCCAATAACCACTTTTACTTCTTTTTCATTTTCTTGAGCCATCCTAGAAGCATAGTATATAGCTAGGTCCTCGTTTACGAGATCACCTAACATCTTGTACTCATAGCTTATAAAATCCCTTTGATCCGTGCTCCGAGCGGTTTTCCATTTTTATTTTTCGTCATAAGCGTTGGAATAGTGGCGCCGTATATTCGGAAGAGGTCTCCATTACGACGCTTTATCGTAGAAATAAACAATCCCCACAGATGTTGAAGAAGGAGAATGTTGCAGAAAGGAAGACACCACGGGAGGTTGGCTGCGTTCCAGTTTCCGGAGTAAAAAGACAAATAAGGCAAGCGGCATAAAGTCTTTTCCTTGTCCCGCCGCACCTCGTCGGTATTCAGGCCGGCCCGGGCGGCCTCAACCCCCTCGGTAATGAAGAGCGCGTTTCAAAGAGCTCGGTTTAGTGTGGGCTGTTTTTCCTTCCCATCTTTCACCGCTGCGGAGCGGAGAGTTGTGGGGAGTCTTCGAGGCGAAGCGGGGCGGAGACGGCGATTGGTGGGGTGGGGATGCGGGGTGGGAACGGGGCAATGCTGGGGTCCTCAGACTCTTAAGGCAGAGTCTGGGCATTACGGGGCAATGCGAGGCGAGTAGAAGGCATTCGAAGCATGGAGGGGCAATGGTAGGCGGGGTAAGCCGATGGGTGGTGGGGAGGTGGAGGGGAGGGTTGATCGATTGGGAAGAGGCAAAGGGAGACGGGGAGGGACAATGTGGAGGATTGATGCACGGTGGAGAGGGTTAGTGAGAGGTGGGAAACGCGCAAGGCGAGTCTGGGAGGCGCGGAGGATTGTTGGGGTGGGACAATGCGAACGTGGTTTGGGGGGGCAAACCGAGGTGGGGAAGTTGATGCAAAGAGGGAAAGGGCAATGCGAGGCTGGGAAGGGTTCATCAAGCGGGAGGGTGATGAAGGGGGGGGAGTGGAGAGGGAGGGGGGGCGATGTGGGCGGGAAGGGCGTTGCGTGCAGGGGGATGAAACGAGGGGCGATGCAGGAAAAGACGGCGGGGTGGAGCGGGCGGCGGCGAAAGGAGAGACGCGCGACCGGCGGGAGGGGAAGGGCGGGTGGCGCCGGGCCGTGAGCGCCGGGTCGCGCGAATCACAAAGGAAGGCGGGGCTCATTTGCGTAATCGCCGCGCAGCAGCAGCTCGCGGCAGCTAGGCGGCGCGAGAAGGCTTTGGGCGGGCCCGCAATTGCCTAATGTAGCCGTTCAAACCTAGATATTGCGGAACACTCATAGTCATAATACGTCCATAAAAACAAAGGAATTTGGGCTTAGGTGCTGTGCTCAGAAATCGTGAACACATATTTCACAAATACAATGGAACACTGAATTGATACATTGATCTGTACGTTTAAGTATTCATTTTTTTAAAACAAATTTATCTCTTAATAATTTATTGAAAGGACTGTAAAATTTCAATTTGCATTAAATTGAGATTTTTTCTCAGTTTAATCGCATGACCCATAACAATCGGATTTGATGGTTTCCTGAAAAATCAAGCCCATACTTTTTACCAAAAACCTTATTTTAAAAACCTTAAAGAGTAAATTTGTAAGTAAGTAATTTGAAAACAGGGCCAAGCAATTAACATATCATCAACAGCTGTGTGTTTTATTTTTGAGAAAATTTTGAAAATGTTTTTGAGGCTTCATGAAAAGTATCAAAATCTCCGTTTTAAACTCCCAAAGCCTCGAGTTCATTCAAATTGATTGGGGAATATCACTTTTGAAAAAAAAGGGCTGAACGGTTTGGGCGCAAGCGTTGACCCAAGACGGATAGACAAGCAGGCAGACAAATGTTTTATCAATCGATTTTTCGGTATCAAGGACCCACAAATCATGGATTCGGGTTATTTCACATACTATCGTTTTTTTATAAATTTCACAACAGGATTTATTCACTTTTTTGTTACCAGGGCCTGGCAATAAGAGTTTTTTGACAAAATTCGCCATTTCCCGGCGCACGATTACATAATTTTCTCTTCCTACGACGTAAGTGCGAGAAAGTAAATCGAAAAATCGGAAAGAATAAAAAAAAACGGTAGTTCTATCCTGAATTGTGTGTAGAATGGTGGTAAAGAATAAACTTGTTCCAATTGCATAAGAAATACCAATCGCAATTGTGGGAATTATTTATTCACATTTTTTTAAGAGTCGAAAAGTTTTCGCACTTCGACTAGCAAGACGGAATTCATCCAGCCCTCCGCACCTTCTCCGTTTAAAAAGCAAATAGAGACAGAATAAACGGCGAAAACAGGCCGAATCGATTTCTCTCGTTCAAAGTGATGGGTAAAGGAATATATAGGCTTCCAGTATTTCCAGCCGTAATCTATACAATACCTGCCGTTATTCACGAAGGGCAGCAATTTGACGCTCACGCGTGCGTGTGGAGGTTAACAAATTAGAGTCCCATTAACTCTAAAAGTAAGCCTCCACGCTTAAATTTTCACGTTGGAAATTATTATTTAGAAACTCATGAGAATTACTTTTTCGTATTTTCTATACCTCTATGCGAGTTGACGTTCAAACGCAGCGAAGCAGATTGTTTTGATTGGAGGTAACGCTCGACCGCCAGCCGTTGGAAGGCTGTGATTACTGGATAACTAGAAGAGAAAGTTTTGACACGGTCGAGTTACCACCTTTCCAAGCAGAACCTAAATCACAGCGAGTTCCTAGCGACCGAGCGCCGTAACTTGAAATGCGCGTAATTCGCAAATCCTGAATGAACAAGAGAAATTTGTTATTAAACATGTGAAAACCGATATTTAGTTAATTAACTCCCTGAAGCCTGATGTGTTCTCCCTGCGTGCCTCCTGAAGCTTAACGCAACTCATGCCCTGGAGGCAAATAGAAATGCGTTAGCACTGGCTTCGCCATTTCCAGTACAATTTCAGAAATAAATAAAACATTTGATGTAAGCGATGAATATCTTCTCTACCTTCATGTAATGTTATACTTGCTGAGAAGTCACAAAAGTAGAACTTAAATAAAAAGAAAAAATAATGGGCCTAAAATAGCAATCACTAATGAAATATAGCTTTTTTTCAATTTATAAGAAATCAATTAGACGTAAGACGTCGTAATTATCCAGTACAATTTCAGAAATAAATAAAACATTTGATGTAAGCGATGAATATCTTCTCTACCTTCATTTTAATGTTATACTTGCTGAGAAGTCACAAAAGTAGAACTTAAATAAAAAGAAAAAATAATGGGCCTAAAATAGCAATCACTAATGAAATATAGCTTTTTTTCAATTTATAAGAAACAATTAACGTAAAACGTCGTAAGTATATTTCTGATGAATAAGCAGTTACCTTTAGTTTTGAGCAAAGGCATTCAAGATGAAAAAGATAGAAGTTGGCAGATTATGGAATAGGTGGGAAAATAAGCGTACAAGACGCAAAGCATTACGATGCAACATACTTTGCCATAGTGCATAACCCGTCAACAATGTGGGCTAGGGCCTCCAAGTTTGGTGTTAAGGCTCCGAATATACAAGTAGCTAAGTTGTGGGAGAGCTTTGAAGATTGGGCCAAAGATCCGAAAACACATCTTCCTAAGTTTTATCAAAAGGAAAAACTCTGAAAACGACAAGCATTATGACTGTTGGCACACATTTGCATTAGAATCTACTTTTAACATCAAATATTGAAGAAAATATCTGTGCTAACCGAGTCTGGGCGAAAGGAAATCGGTTAACTTTCTTGTTCATTCCATTATTCAATGCGTGTATGAAGCAAGCATATTTCGCTGTGCTGCGGCGCGTCACAAATGCGGGTTCACGGAGAATATAGCAGCATGGAGCTTCGAAATCGCAACTCCGACCTCGCATAAACGATTCAAGTGCGATAAAAGATTCAGTGCAGTAGACACTAGCGTATTCCTCGGTTTTCACGTGAGAGGCGAACCGCTATCCAAACAGCTCGGCTGTCGGGTTTCAATGTGCGCGAGATTATACTTAGGTTTTCGTAACGTTGTCGATTACATGAGGTCAATTTTACATCTCCTGCCCTACAAAATGAATCTTTTTAATTAATTCGCGAACGTCCTTCTCAACGGGGCTTATGGCCTCAAACATGTGCTTATCACTGTTATAAAGATTCATTAAACGAGGCAGGAGGTGTAAAAGTGATCTAATGTCATCGACCACGTTATAAAAGTTGAAGCATAGCAGCATCTTACCTGGAAGAAACTAATTTCTTAATGACAGAAAACTTTGTGGGTGCGGTCGCCGCCCGGAAGGTGGTGCGCCCTCATGGCCATCATTGAAAGTAGTTCGAGAGAATAATCTTAGACAATTTATTTTTTCTGTCTGTGATGCAGTTGATGGTTTTCGAGGGAAAAATAAATTAACTGGAATTAGGGACGTTTGAAATGTTCGGTCTTTACTGTTAATTTATTCCAAAGAATGGTTATAATTGTTTATATTCGCGATTAGAAGCCAAATTTGAATTAATTTGGCTGCTTATGTGCAAACATCAGGCTTTCATATCACCGAAGGCGATTGAGTAATGGATTTAAGTCGTAGACGACAAAATAAGATTTTGTACGGTCTATTACATTTTCGGTAGTTCTAACATCCCAAAGCACGGATTGCCAGAAACACTGGAGGTTGGGTTACAGTGTGCAGATATTTTTACTTTTAAAACGATTATGTACGGTCTATCATCCATAGGTCTAATATTTGATTTCGTAACGTGGTCCGTGAGGCGATAGTCTTCACGATGGATTATGGCACGGCTTTTCGCGTCTTTGTGTCATGTCGCTGCTTGATGCGGTCACGATCATGCGACATCTGGCTACACGATCGAGAAAGATGCAAAAAGCCGTGCCATATTACATCGAGATGACAAGTCCTTCACGCGCCACTTTACGAAAACCCAAGTATATCTACCGCCGTAACGTTTATGTGTGAAGTATGTCAGCTTAACATTTCGAGCTAACAAAAGTAGATTCCAGTATACTTTGTCCGCAAGAAAATACAAGTAAAATCATAGGCATGTTACAGAATAAGATTCAAGATAGCGAAAATGGGAACATTCCCAAACATATTTTTCTAGATTTTGGAGAAGTTGCTATAGATTATATTGTAAGTAAAAAATCTTTATTTCACCAAGAGTTTGAAGTTTTAATTGCAATGACTAAACTATAAGTAGAATAAAGCAGAAAGTATTCAATACTAATAATATTTTAACACAAAACCAGGTTTATTATTACTATAACTTATAAACTCATAAAATAAAATACTTTGACGCCTATTTCAGTGATTTTCTTTAATTCATACATTTTACGGCATGCATTAAATAATGAAAAGGTATTTGAATGCATCGTCTCTCCATTTCAGGTTGGTGAAACTGGCTCTGACTGAGACATACGAAAACACCGGCCACTACGACATCATCTTCATTATGTTTGTGTGGGTGGCGTTCCTGCCCACGTGTACAACCCCAGCGCTTTTCGCTTCCTGGCGAATGAGCAGGTGAGGCATAGAGATGGCAGTATTTTTCGGAAGACCTACCATCGACAATAATTATGTAGTACTTTTGCTCATAGGGCGATAGGTTGTTAAGCAAACTTTTGTCTGTCATTCAGTCTTTGATGCAAGAAACCGATTTCTTGATCTTTTAAAACTTCTAAATTGTGTGCGTATTTATTCCAAATACACCGTCTTTTATTCATTAATCATAACAAACTCACCAAAGTTCGATCCGATTCTTTCTTCAAAACCACAATGTTTATTTATTGCAAACACTTGTATTATTGGCAATTGAATCTTGAACGTGTATTTTTATCGTATCCTAAACCCATAAATGGTGCAAAAACTGTGTAAAATGTTTTCTTTCGCAATTCAAGCGTTTGCAGAAATAGTCCATTTTCGAATCGTTAAGTGCTAATGTGGTTCATAGTAAAGACGAAAACGAAGCCATGCACTCCACATAAAATGAGTATTATTGTCAACACTTTTAGATACTTTCCTGAATAATTGCATAATATTATCTACACCACGTAAGTTGTGTAAAACAGCAATTATCGATTTGCATCAAGCCGTGTAAAGGATAATAATTGGTATCTTTCTTATTGTTTACCTCACGTTAGATTTTTTTTTTGCTTACAGATCTAAAGTAATTATGCAACTGTAATTTTTTTTGTGTATTGTTGCGCTCCTTTTCAGTAAATGGTTGGTGCCTCAAATATCATTAGTATGAGAATTGTCGTCATCATACTTCAGGAGTTGTGGCTTAGTTGAGGATGGTAATGGGTCCTTCAATTAGAAAGTAGTTGAGAAGATTTGATTACACAACCTGGAACACAGCTCTACGAACACGTTAGTTTTGTCTTCACACGTTCAATAACATTAACAGCTTGCCTCTGTTTCGTGTGTAAAACTAACAACACGTAGATTGAGATAATCATACTCTGGTTCAAACTTTTTTCTAATGGAAAAATATCAATTAAAATTAAAAACTAAAAACACATTAACATAATTCTTTTTTAACAAAATGTTAGAGAATTTTATTATGAGTGTTTTGGACAAATCTAACAAGAATATATTTAATTTCTCGTAGTTGATTTTTCAATATTCGCCAAAAATGCTATGCATTAAGAAAAATAGCTTATATTGCAGCCTCAATAATTCAGATCTGCGAAATTGTCTTAATTCATTCTGGTAGAACATATTGAAATTATCTTCCTTGGGAATTATTGGAAATGGGTTGCAATATTTTTCTCAAAAAATTTAGTTCATTGGGCTGTAGTAGACTTTTTCTCTCAGCAATTTAATAAAAAAAGGCTAAAGTAAAATAAAAATACAATGTGTCTTAGAGTTTAAAATTATTGGAAATGGGTTTCTTTTCGTTTGATGTACGTAAATCTGTTTTCATTCAAGTAAGTAAATTTTAGCAGTAGTATGTAATGACCAATGTATCGTATTATCCATGTAGTGTACATTGTAGCCTATGATTCTGCAATTATATTTTTATAATCAACAAATACATCAGAATAAAACAGTGACATTTAATAATAGGTATTTCTTTTGTTTCTCCATGTTGACGCTCCAAAATGCTTCAATAAATTGTTTGGGAGTGCAACAGAATGATGGATTGGGTTGCTCGCAAAGCGTGGGTACCACTTCCTAGCTTGCCACAAGGAAAGTGCTGAAAGGAAATTCGAGAACTATTAGTTTATCTCTGCGATAAATATTGATGACGGAAGAAGTTTGTCAATTTTACCTTGCTGTCATTTTCCTTAGACGAACAGATTGTTTTCTGTTATAATTCGTGCGCATACACTTTCAGCTCGTCTATCACCTCGTATGCACTCAAACACACACTTCACCCCTAGTCAAAATTTAATATCTTCAATGACGCCCAGATGGAAATTACTACGACTTTTAACTGGCAAGGCGATCTTTGTGTAAATGCACGCAGCAAGACTCTCCAACAATTTCTTCTTCTTCTTCTTCTTCTTCTTCTTCTTCTTCTTCATTATTATTATTATTATTATTATATATTATTATTATTATTATTATTATTGACCTGCGCGGTGCAGCGATACTTTCTTTCCTGGTTCTTAGAAGATATTAATTTATAAAATACTCCAGGGATTCAGTTAGTTGTGTTGACTAATCCGCGCAATAACTCTGACAGCCCTTATCTACAAGTACATTTCTATTGATTGTTGTCCATGTGTTGAATTGAATCAGCATTTTCAAGCAAGTGCCATTGAAACTGTATGACATTCCAATAGTGAATATGGAACACGCACGTATGTGCGTGTAAGTGCCATTGAAGTACATCGGCGGCCTTCAGAAGTCCCGCAGACCCTCACTTTACGATCATTCGCTTCCGTGCACTATGCGTAGATATGGCGCCAGGTTTATTACTCAACGGCAAAGAGTAGTTTACGTGAACTCGCAAGCTGAGCATGGGAAAATTTATTGAGATGGTCGACTCTAACATTTACATAATTATTGGCATGAGAGTTATTTTCGATTACGGACGTTTACATTAATTAACTGCATATGTCCTATCATGTGGCATTTTCGTATGTAGAAAATGCCTTTTGAAGTCTAAATGAAACGGTTTTTGAGCATTTAATTATACATATGAATTCATGTTAGGCCATTGATCATTAACAAGAGTAAGAGAAAATTTTGGTTTAGTCTCTTAAATAATATTCCTAGATTTAGTGTGAAGGAATAAGAATTAACCTCTTCGTTGGTGTGAAAATATATTAATATCCTGTTCTTCATTGTGTGCTCGTACCAGCATATGGCAATAGATCGAAGGTGAAACTAAACATTGGATATACGATAATTACGATATGTTGCTGAAAAGGCGATTGAATACAACAATGTTGCTTTTTGAAAGTTTCGTTGACAAAGAAAAGACATTTGACAGTATATAGTTGGTAGATGTATTTTTATCAATATTTCATTCATCAAAAATCTGAACAGCAATAATGTTACGAAAATACGAAGGAAAAATTGTCAGATGCAATCCCTATGACAAGAGCACAACCTTTAATATTTTTTTAAGTTGGTAATAAATATTATCATATTTATTATTATGATTATTATTATAAATAATGAAACATTTCCAGAATAAATCATACAGAATAAGAAAATAATGTTTATGTTGTGTTGGCGACGTCATATTGTACTGTTATACTATCACAATTCACAAAGAATACCATTTTGACTGAAATTTGATCATTTTAACGCAGAAAACAGAATGTTTAACCATTGGAAAGGAACAAATGAAATTTAAGATTGGAATACAAGGACTAGGAGCTCAGAGAAGAACAAATTATGAAATTCACACATCTAGTAATAAATAGCAATTTGTGAAGTCTATAAAGCAAAGCCACAAAAAAACCTGATGCTTAAATAATATTATTTGTAAAATACATTTCTACATTATCTTAACACTAAAATTGGACAATATAAAGTAGTTACACGCTTTCGTTTTATGCTGCATAAATTAGCCCAAACAGTCTAAAACATCAAAGCAAGTGACTAGTTCTGAAAAAGATCAGAAAGAGTTAAGAGTTTGTAAAAATTTGAAAAATTCGTCATCCATTTTCCCATGGTTTCTGCGATCAATAAAAGGTGAATGCCTAAGCAGTACCATAACAAATGGGCCACGGAATTGAGTGGTCATTTGGTGGAAGAACTAGAAGAAAAAAGGAATTAACACATGTTGAAAATAGTTCAAATAGTATCGCTAGTACATGTGACGATATCCACCAAGGAATTTATTTATTTTACGTCAAAAACAATTAAAAACTGTTTTATGTGCTACGGGGAGAAGTGAAATCTATGCACGTACTAGGAGCGGTGGCTCCCTCTGACTGGGAGGGTCTAGGATCGAGTCCGACGGCGCACGGTGGTGCATTTTCCCGAAATCCTGGCCAAAACCTCAAAATTGAAATCGCGTTTACTGAACTTTTGCAAATACTACGACACACTGTATACTTGGGGCATCTGTTTCGCCCCTTCGTGTCTCTGGGTCAATTCCTGGCACAGTAGTCACCCGAACTTACCCTTCGCGGCGTTCGGTAGACCTGCAGTGCGAGAGTAACATAAAGAGACGGTTTTTATTTGTAAGTGGTGGCCATACAAAGTTGTGCAGAGAAAACTGACAGTATGGACTCTCTTCCTGAAGGTTTGTAGAGTATTTTCATGTTTGTTTTATAATGCATTAATGCATATAATACCGACGTGGGATGAAATATTAAAATGCATGAAATTATACAATAATTTTAATTACTCATAAGTTCACGTAGGCTGAAAGTTACCAATTTCGCGGAATTCCGCGAGGTTTCTAATTTCATTTACTAGCTGAATCTATTCTCTTTCGAATCCAGTTATAAAATCATGCCCCAACTTGCCCCATTAGTAAATACAAAGAATTAACTTTTCGTCGAACACGCGTGACCACGGAATATGACTCGTCGACATCCTTCCTGAGGACGGGAACTGCTTTTACAATGCTGTTTGTTGCGGAGAATTTTGATTCCATTTACTGAAATAACAAATTACTCAATATTATAAACAAAAAAATGAATATTTTTAATTTTTTAACAGATTATGACTATTAACTAATATAACATGAACCCAATATTTATGTACATACTACATCTTGTGGACTGGATTACGCACATTTTATTTCATTAAAAATTGAACATAAAGTAATATTTACATAATATGTGTCATCAAAACTCGCCTTAAGGAAGTGTATGCGCTGGATGAAAGGTCAAATACGTATGTGATATCAAAGAAACTCCTCATAACACTTTTAAAAAATAAATCAAAAATACAATTGATCGTAAAGTAATATTTGTTTACTTAACTCCTAAGTTACATACCAATTATTATTTATACTATATTGTTATTGTTATGAAATTAGTATTATATTATTTTTAATGAATAATACTGCAACTACAGTTTGAATATGGTCAAGAAACTTATTCAAATGCAATTCAAAGAAAAATGGTCTGAATGTAGAGATTTCCAAACAAGATTATAGTAATAGCAACGACAGTAATTCAGTATGACGTTTTTTGGAGAAACCTAAATATTCCTCAGAATTAACCGGGATAGATGAGGGTATAATTAAGATATTTAGAAAAAAATCATTGTCAATATCGAGTGGATACGCCATCAGCATTTCTTTTCTTTCTTTTATAGTACTCACTGGATACTGTCAAGAAATGTTTCCAAATATTCATGGTAATACATGCATAGAATCTATTCACAAAGCTATAAGACAGTATGGAGAAGGATTCTCGCGAACATGTTTAAGACTGCACCTAATCCAGGAGATGTTTAATCGCCTGTTGAAATCTTCTGTTAGTTTCATTTCGATCTTAAGGGATATTCCCAAAAGAAAGTTAAAATTCTTGAACAAATATGCTTTGTCTCATTTGCCTGAGCCCAATATCACCGTAGGAAGAAATGTACCCTAGTGAAAAATGTGATCTTCCTTTCCGGTTCTTCGGACGCTGAATATGAATTTTCTCTGGCAGAGGACATGAGATGGCATTAATATCATGCTTCTTTATGCCAAATGTTATCAAGTAATATGTAAGTAATCCTTACGGGTTTCTAAAATAAATTTTGTGAATTTAACAAAATTTATATAGAAAAATATATATTTATATTTCACAGATTTACGCAGTGTATTATTCTGGTATTATGTTACCAGCTCCCTTACATTATAAAGATAATCCAAAATAAATTTGGTCGTCGTAGAAAACATAGGTTTTGTAGAAATCATAGGTTTTGGCCAGAAATCGCAAAATGCACCACTGTGAGCAGAATTTTCGACTCCAGCTTTTCAGCTAGTTTGAATTCAATCGCTGCCTGGACGATAATTCTAGCGGCCGGCTGCTCTGATCGGTAGTTTCCCGTGGTTTCTCCGATCAACACCGAGCGAATGCCAGAGTAGTACCCTAACAAACTGGCCATGGACCGCGCGCGATCTTTCCTTCCTCTTCCTTGTCCTATCCTCACGCCTTACACACACACACTTGCACTAACACTAACTACACTATCACACATGCCGGGAGACTGGTCGGGGACTTAGTACTTGTCCCGACTGGGGCGGTTCCCTGATGGTGGGAGATACCTGGCTGGGGAAAACCCCGCTAGTCGACGGTAGGTCGGCGCCGGATCTCACCATCCAGTAAGGGAAAACTGTCACATCGCGATGAAATAACAGTAAACTACTCTTACGGGAATAATGACCATAGTAGTTGACCCGCCCGGAACAATTTATCAATCAATGTATGCACGTTTTCATAATTTTGTGATCTCTACACTAAACCATATAGTAGTTGAACTTCGAATATACAAGAAATTAGCATATCTTTCGAGAAGGAATGATACTTTCTGCCACGACATAGAGAATGATAATTATATTTGGGGAATAACTATATTTACCACTAAATTCTAGAAGACGTGCACAGAAAATAAAGTTTCATTTATGTCCAGAACCAAAACAAGGGGACATCTCAGCATTAGCGCAAAAGATCATGGTAACTAGACGAAAACGTGATCGAGATGGGGGTCATTGAACCAGAAGCTGCGGTACAATACTTGTTACAGGCTGTTTAGATTATACAGTCCCAATGGTAAGTAATACATTAAATATCATTCTTAAAATTTGCGTTACTTTAATTTTGATGGGCGATATTAGTCTCTAATTGAATGGAAATAGTTATGTAGCAGAAAAGCATTGTCTTGGGATTGAAAGTTTTCTATCAAATTTATTTGTTTAATGTCGTCTAGCAAAGAGTTGTAAAATAATGCACTACATGTATTGTACGTGAATTTTTTGTAGTGAGCTTTTGTTATTGTCATTGATGAATATGATTACTACGTCGAGTGTTGTAGTTATAGACACCGACGTTTGCTGAAAATATATTCCCGCCCTTAAATAAGTCATTTTTGACGAAATCCACTGATTCGTAAATCAACACAACGGACAAGGCAATGGTAAAATTCCTAGATTAATAAAGAGAGGCATACAAGAATCGCATGGGTGGGATTTGCTTATTATTCGAACAATTCTTTTTTGTAATCTAAAATTCAGGGAGCAATAAGATGTATTTCCCTAGGCCATAAGTCAGGCGGGAATGAACATTCGCGAAATATACACAACGAGCACTATGAGAACTGACTAAATTTGAAAGAATTTTGAACGCGTAGCATAATGAACTTAATTTTGTGTTCAATTCATTTAAATGAACGTTCATTTGAGGTTTGACTGAATTGAGGCACCTACAAATTTTGTTGTCTTAACGTCAGTCAATTGTACACTGTTCATTTTCAAAGGAGTACAGAATTGTTTATTTCAGTTGGAAAACTGCATTAAACCCGTTTTCTCTTTCTTTACTTTCAATTTTTTTTATTACGGAACCAATTTGAAACATATGATATAGTACAATTTATTGTTTCTGTATTGCAAAGGCTATTTGTATCATCCGCAAAGAGAACTGCTCTTCCGTTTCAAATCGTCGAGGGCATATCGTTTACGTAAAGCAGAAAGAGAATAAAAACTAAATTCGATCCCTGCGGGACTCCAAGTGCAATTGGCAAAGAGTCAGAAAGGTGTGTATATAATGTTCCATCATTCCAGTAAGGTCTTTCTACTCTCTGAGATCGTTGTTTAAGGTACGAACATAACCAATCTAGGGCAATACCACGGATTCCACATGAAGGTAATTTTGAAAGTAAAATGTTATGATCAATGACATCAAAAGCTTTTGAAAGATGTAGAGTCGACTAAGAAAGGAATGGAAGTAGAGCCGGCTAAGTCAGGCTTCAAGTCTACAGGAAGAAGAAGAATGTGAGACGAGAGAAACGAAGCAAAGTCACCACAAAGCGAAGTGAGCAACAAATAGTTCATTACAGGAGCTGAAGAAAACATGCACAGGAGGGGCCTAAGCTGTGCTGTGGAAAACAACGATGAAAATCCAAGAAGAGAAGGGAGAGTAAAATTGCGACATAAACCGAGAGACGGAGGTAAAACGCCGAAAAGAGTAATCAAATACGAGACGAGGCGGCGGCGCCGTCGAAGGTCGCGGCGGCGTTCGCCAGCGCACTGTTTGCAGCCGAAGTACCAAGACGGCCATGCCCCGACAGCCCGCACCTCCCACGCACGCACTTCACACCTCACAGCATGCCTTCAACACGCGCCCCGCCTCAGATCGCTCAATTGATGGATTCGTGATTTCGGGCGCGTCAGCAGCTAAGGTCAAAGTGTCTTAGTAATTTAAATAAAACTCAAGGCATAATTAGTGACATTATCAATATTTACAATGATTTGGCATGTAAGAAAATAGAAATAATTCTTTCATGGATTCCATTCCTTAAAGGAATCCAAGGTAGTATCCTGGTACTTTCCACTGCTAAGCAAGCAACTAAACTCCGTCTCCAAGATAAAACAGTTTCACATAGCGATATAAAAAAGAATTCCATAGCAGTGGCTTAGCTCCACTGAAAAACTACCTGGTGTAATTCACTTCCATCAAATGAGAAGTATTTTGGATAATGAAGATCCTTCCTTTCAAACAAAAGAAGAAACTACTCTCGCTAGACTTCGCATACGACATAGCTCGCTCACCCACTCACAACTGGTCAAAGAAGAATATCCACAATCTATATATTCTGTAAAAGCCGAGTATCTATTCATCATACCTTAATAGATTGCCCAATGTATTCAAAGCTATGTACGACATGTTCACTTCCAAATGGTCTTTCCAAATTACTAACGGAAACATCTTGCATTTATAATGTCTTCAAATTTCTAAAGGTTATAAAACTATTGGATGAATTGTAAGGTATTGTGTAAATGGTCGCTAATGACCTTGTAGTTTATGCGACCAAAAAATTTAAGGTTATTACAAAAACCTTAAGTTATTAGTCTCGTAAAAGTAATGCAGATTTTTTTATCGAGGGAGGTGGCAATGAGCTTCCCCCACTTGATGGTGAGTTCTGGCACAGACCTACTCGACAGTTTGCGAGGATTTTCCCCCACCAGATATCCCTCACTTGAGATAACTCAAGAAAACAACTGTTGCTACAGCAGCTTTTCTCGCGGGAGGTCGTAGCGTTCGAGTCCCGACGTTGAGAATTTTAGACATTACATAGACAACTTGGTCGAATTCAACCACTTTCTGGAGGAGAAATCTATTTGGTGGGTGATCTGGTCGATAGTTTCCCCTGATTTTCCCGGTCAATAACGGATGAATGCCGGTGCAAAACTGTAAAAACGGGTCCTCTCTTCTCCCTTTTCACTCATTCACTCACTCACTCAATCACACACAAACACACACAACACATGTAGAGCACTACACTACACCACAGAGAGACCAGTTGAGAGCTTCTCGTTTCTGTCAATTCACTAGGAATTATTTGGCGCAGGATCCTAACACCGGCTTTGTGCTCCCATGGAATCGTTCGCTTTCACATGGAAGTCCCTTCTCTTTCCTTAAACAGATCGTTCTCTTACATTAAAAAGCGATTTAAGTGGCTAATCAATTTATGTCACTGCAGTGCCTCTGGCTGAAGTAATTTCGAGTCCCGAATAGTCCAGCTAGGTTCGAGTCCCGACGGTGGGAAGATTTTCGACACTAGCTGAATAGCTAGGTCAAATTCAGCCGCAGTCTGGAGGAGAATTCTAGCGGCCACTTGCTCTGATTGGTAGTTTTCTGTGGTTACTCTGATCAACATCAGGCGAATGCCGGAAAATACCCTTACAAACGGGCCATGGGCCAAGGAGCGCGCGCGATATGTCCTTCCTCTTTCTTGACTTATCTTCACCCCTTACATAAACACTTTCACTAACACGCACTACACTTCCACACAGATATGGAGCTTAGAGCTTGACCTTCCTTGATCTATCCCTTAATTACACACACACACACACACACACACACACACACTTGTGCGCTGTACTGCTACCCATGCCGGGACACCAATTGAGAGCTTAGAGCTTGTCCCGACTGTGCGGGGCCCTCTTGGTGGGAGATACCTGGCTAGAGAAAAATCTGCAAGACTATGGGCGGTTGGCGCCGGATCTCGCCATCCAGCAGGGGAATTTTACCGCCACCTCTCGCGATAAAAAACACGCACTACGCTTATGGAACTAATGACCTTAGAAATTGACGCGCACGGAATCTCAAATCAATCAATATCACATAAAAGATATCTTCAACAGTTCATCCCGAAGACAACTGGTTTCGACACAGAAGCAGATACGCGAATATTTAAATACAAGGAAATTCATTATTTATAAACATATAGGATTCCATGATGCTAAGCTTAAATATTCCACAGAATAATAGAGATTTCAAGGGGAAACTGAGGTTTTCAGATGACATCAGCGATATGCCAGAAGAGCAAAAAATATAAAAGATCGATGAAGGCATATTGGAGATTCGGAAACGGCGAGGGTGGAGCCGGGGGATTAACGGCGCGGCCTCGGAGTCGACGAGCGGTGTCGGAAGGCGGGCGTTAATAAATCAGCCAGAGCAGGCAGGGCAGCGGAGAGCAATCCACCGGGCGACCCGCGCTGACGCCCCGCCCCCGCAGCAACGACCCCGACACGACACGACCCAGCCCAGCCCGACCCTACTGGCGCGGCACCGCACGCGCTGCATAATTAAGTCAGCAGCCGGATTCTCCCCCCCCCCCCCTCCCCCGCCACGTCACGCAACGCCTCGCCCTACCCCCCTCTCCGCCACCAGTCCCGCCCCATTCCGCCATCCTGCCCACCCCACTCCACTCCGCTCCGTCCGCCCTGCCCTTTCCTGCCGCAACCGCCCACTCTCTTCCTGCCTGCCTCTCCCCCCCCACTCCATCCCCCCCCTCCCCACACGACCACTCCCCATCCTGCCAGATCTTCCTCTTCCTCCTCCCCTTCCACCGCGCCCCCCCCTTCACCCCCCCGCGCCCCTTCAACCCTGTTTCAAATCCACTACTGGCCTCCCCGTCTCTCTAACCGAGTTTTTACGCGCCAACGATCCAGGCCGCGCTAGCACAAATGCTCACATTTTCCCTCCATACCTTTCACATTTTTTTCTTTAACATACGTCCGTTCGACTGCCCTATTTCCGTCCTCTCTCAAGCTGCTTTCCAACAAGCTCCCTTGTTCGTTCTGGTGCTTCAATGCTTCTCTCCTCTAATTTATCTTCAAATCTGATTATCATCCCTTTCTTGAATTTCTCTTTTTTTGTCTTTTTTCATTAAATACATATATCTCCTCTTCTCTCAGTTCTCTATACAAAGTTTGCATAGTAAAGAAACATTGCTTGATATTATTGTTGATATATTTTCAGCAACTTGTTTTTCTTCAGCATTTCATAATCCATTCCATTATACATCAACTCAATATGTTACGTCTCCACTTGTAATAGCGCGCTACTTTTCATTTTGAACTGTCAATAACGACTCACAATTAGCGTCGATTTATTTTACAATTCTCTTTCGGTAATACTTACTTATTTTTGTGAGTGAACTCTCTTATATTCTACCGATTGCCAAGTGTCTGGATCACCCACTTCATTTCCCGTTATTACTTCGTCACTAATCACCCCATTATTCCTCTTGCCTTTTCACCCCTATTACGTGTCTCTGTTTGTGAGCCAGGGCACTCCGTTTTACTCCTGACTGCCCAACCCTGACTCGTGCAAGTTCGTCTCTTTCCCAACCGGGGGCCAATTTCTTTTGCCGTCCCCCCTCTACTGGCTCAACTAACGGCTCGTCCTCCGTACGCCTCAAAGACTGAATGTCTGCGCCCCACCCCTGCCCCGCCGCACGTCCTCCACCTCCGCCCGCCTCATCGCTCCACAGGTCACCGGCCGCTGGCACCAGTCCTTGTCGCCCCCAACTTCCGCACCCTTAAGCCGCCTGCCAGTCGCCTACCTCCACTTCACCCTCCCTCACGCCCTCACCGCCTACCCGCCGCTGCACCCGCCTGCCACCCCGCTCCGCCACCCGCCTCCTCTCCACCCCTCCCACCCGCCTTCCCACTCGCCAACTCCTGCTCCGCCACCCGCCTTCCACCCGCCTTCCACCCCTTCACCCTGCCGCTCCCACCCTCCACCTTCCACCCCTGCTCGCCACCCCGCTCCTCCACCCCGCTGCCGCCACCGCGCCCCACCCCCGCGCTTCCCACCCCTGCCGCCCCCCTGCGCCTCCACCCCGCCCTTGCCACCCCGCCACCTCCACCCGCCTCCACCCGCCTTCCACCCCGCCCTCCGCCACCCCCTCGCCACCCCGCTTCGCCACCCGCCTACCCCGCCTCACCCGCTTCCGCCACCCTCCCACCCCCACACCCCGCCGCTCCCACCCCGCCCTTCCACCCGCGCTTCCACCCGCCGCTCTCCACCCCGCTCCACCCCGCCGCTTCCGCACCCCGCCTGCCACCCCCGCTTCCGCCCCCCGCTGCTCCGCACCCGCCTTCCCCCGCCGCCGCACCCCTTCCGCCACCGCCTTCGCCATGCCGCTTCACCCCGCTTCCGACCCGCCGCTGTCGGCCTAAGTCCTGCGTCACCGACGTTCTCCTCCTCTCCTCCGTCGACAGAGCCGCGGACGGAACGCTGTTAATGCCATCGCAGGCTGCGCTCAGCCGCCAGCAGAGGCCGAGATGCGACGTTCGCGGAATGTTGCAAAGCACACTCCTCGCTGCACTGCAACCCAGGGCGACTTCCAATGGTCCTTTCGAACGAGACCACGGCCACTGCACCTAAGAGTCGCCAGTCTTATCTAACACGTCCTCCACCGTACATCATCCACTGAGAAGTAAAACTATTAGGTTGCGCAAGTGAAAATGCTGAAAGAAATACAATAGTAAGGAAAATTGAAATTATATTACTTAATACTCGACTGCTTAATTTTTTTTTACTCAAGTAAAATGAAAGGCTTTCAAAATGCACAGAATGTAAAAGTCATAGTGACGCCTGGAATGGTGTGGTTCTTGTGTATTCAGGCAAAATTAGGAGGCTAAATTGAAAATAGTAGGTTTTTCTTCTTGTGTAATGCGGTGCTGCAACTGAAGTAAGTGATCGTCTGTTTTTCTACACACGTTTACCGCTCGTCAATAGGAAGTTAAGCATCGAGCAGTTAGCTAATCATCTGCATTAGCTAACTACAAACCACATTCAATGATTTAACAACAATAATATGCAGTCAAACGTGTTAAGTTAATAAAACACTTTAGAATTTAAATGTTTTGTGGATTTCATTTATAATTAGTAAATATTTCAGTTTGTGAATAAATACTTTTTGGTCTTTTCTAAATAAAAAATTGTGCGTTTAAACTTTAAAAAATGAGTGTTGTTCTATACAATTTTTTTCTGTCAAAATTGTAGCTCAGAACATTCTGGTAGCTGGCCATCCCTACTATACATCCTGGTTATTACCGCCAACAGATTTCAAGCAATCAGCTTCCTCCTAGACCATACTTCGATTGTGAAACTCATTTCTGTAGATATTCTTTTGCTTACGCAGAATTAACTCATTTCATGTTTATTGAGATGTTTTTCCTACTAATATTTGAGTTTATATATATGTTGATACGAAGATCGAAAATTATTATATAATAAAGTTATATTACAAAATCTATTCTAGCGAACATAACTGAATTATGAAACAAACGCTACGAAACTCTTTCTAAATATCGTCAAACGAAATACAAATAACATAAAAACTCGAACAGGCCTTCTGGCCATTACACTGATTGGCGAACAAACGACCAGCTGTGCGTACTAAATTAAGCGGAAAAAGTATTCGAGGCATGCAATTACTCTACTTAATTCGATGAAACGAGTTTGGACCATTTATCATGGTCGTAAAAGACAATCATCACAAGGGAAGACGACACAAAACACAGATTATACCAGTGGTGCTGAAGCAGTACAAACTTTCTCGCATTGTTTGTAACTTGCAATTTTTGAAAATACAGCGACCTAATCGAAAATCGTACCTGACACATATTGAACCGTACTTTGATCTCTATTTTAGAAAACCCTTAAACAATCGAGATATTTTTGTTTGTACATGAAGCAAACGTTATGCGAAAACTTGTCATTTTTTAAAAATATTGTCCATGACCTTACAAAATTCTTTTCAACTTTCTCGCATATTACTTACGTATTATAATGTATTGTAATGCTGAAGCAAAAAAACGATGATCTTTCGACCAAAAACTCGTACTGTGGAGCCCTGATGTTGACAAAGTGAATAAATTGAATTCTAATATGTATTTATTTATTTATTTATTTAGTCAAAAACTGTATCTGACGTATGGGGGAGAAAATCATCTGCGCACGCTTTCTTGAGTTTCAGAATCTCTTCCTAACCATTTAACTATTAAAAGTTAAAAGATGAAAAACAAATAATAAAATAATAATAATAAAATAATAATAATAATAATAATAATAATAATAATAATAATAAATTTAAAAAAAGCGAGAGAAAAACTTAACATTTCAAAAACTAGATATTTTCGTTTCCGAATTATAGAAAACTTATTTCTAACGGTAAACGAACGAACAGATTTGATTTTTCTGTATTGCTAACAAAATAGAAACTTATCCTAAGCTCTACTACCACTACAAGCGAAAGGAGAGCTCATCAAAACGTGCGCATAGTGAAGCTGCATTTACGTTCAGAAGCAAATGAAGGGGCCATCTCAGTATTTGCTCAATGGATCAGGGAAACTGGACAAAAACCCGATCGAGATGGGAGGTCATGGACCCGGAAGCTGAAGTATATTACTTGTTACAGGCATTTAAGTCTTTTTTAAAAAATTATACAATATAAACTAATTCATTTTCACGTATTATTTTGTTAAAGTAAACATTATATTTCTTTTTGACGATCAGTATAGTCTCTAATTGTATAGAAACAGTTTTGCAGCAGAAAAGATTTTACTTTTAACTGAAATTTGTGTCCCAATTTTAATTGTTTAAGTTCATCTGGCAATGCGTTGCAAAGTAACGTACATGTATTGTATGAGAATTTCTTGTAGTGAGCTGTTGATACTGACACTTGATGAACATGATTTCTACGTCGAGTGTTGTAACTATAAATATCAGTATTACATGAAAATATGTTCCCACCGTTAAGGAAGTCAGTTTTGACAAGTACTACAGATCCGTAAATAAATAGGCAAGGCAATGGTAAGATTCCAAACTCAATGAAAAGAGGCTTGCAGGGATCACGTGGATGGCATTTTTTTTATTATTTGGATAATTTTCTCTTGCAATCTAAATGTCTGGGTACTAAAAGATGAGCTTCTCCAGAATATTATGCCATATCTAAATGTAATCATCATGTAATATCTAAATTAAAAGAATAAATTAAATTGAGAAAGTGCTCTTTTTTGTGGAATTCGGTCAGAAGATCAATATTAAAATTCCACATACAACAATGGATTTAAAAGAGAGATTACTAGTTTTGTTCAGAGTTATCTCTAGATTTTGTAAGAAATTGAAATAATCTAAAGCTCGCTTTGTTGGAAAAAATTTTGGGAGTAGTAAGATACGACTTTTATTTCAAAAACGTTTTCTGCTGCATATAAATTGAATTCTGACAAGAAGGTGGAGTCAATATTATTTCTCACGTAAATACACGAACCTCCGTAAGCAGGGCTCTTAATTAATTCCCTCGCTCTACAATAAGATCCGGCAAGGTAAAAACTAGGAATTTGGAGTCTGTTTAGATCATTATGAGATAACCAAAGTTCTGTAAAGCAAGAAGCATCTATTTGACTCAGATCACACTGTAATGCTGCCTCGATAAATTCAATTTTATTTGAAAGAGATTGCACATTTTGATGAATTATTTGAATATTTTCCATGTAGTAAATTACTTCCTCTAAAGCGTTATAGTAGTCAGAAAACTTGATTTGTGGGTCCTTGATACAGAAAAATTCGTTTACGCAAAACGCTTTACTGTCTGTGACCACTGTTAGCGGCTAAACAGTAAGCAGGATTTTTACTGAAAAGGATGTTCCCCGGTCGGTCTTGATGTCGGACTCTTGAAGGCCATGTCAAGCTAGCACAACCACCATAGCACAATCACATCAAACCAAGTGGAATATTTAGTACTCATTTATTACTTATTTATTACCCAAAAATTAAATTTATTACTTTTCCCGTTTCTGAAGTAAAGGAGGTTGTGCTAGCCTGACAGTCAAGCTAGCACAACCATCAAAAACTGAGCACAAACGATCCAAACTAATACGAATGTTTAGAACATATTTATTACTAATTTATTACTCTAAAATGAAAGTCATTACTCATTCGGTTTACTAAAAAATTGTCAAAAAACAATTAGTTATGCAACCCGTACGACATTTGCGTATATTACTAAAGAGTACCAACGACCTCAAAACACTACAACCAATTAAATAAATACATATACAATCAATAGTACACACTCAGTTCTAATTTTTAACACCAAGAAACAAATTTTGAAAGTGAAAACGAATTAAGAAATATTTGAAAAAACTAAATCGTAATGGTCAAAACATGCAAGAGATTCAAATTCAAAAATAAAGAGAACCAACGAGCACAATCGCACTAAACGAAAAACATCATTCAACAGACGAATCACACTGTTATTTAAAACTAATTAGAAATTGATTACTCCGCTTGTTTACGAAATAAATAATTTTAAAAATCGACATACATACACAATAACGCACGGTATTCATGAAGAAATTTTCGAGTATAGTAAGCCACAAGTAAATGAAACCTATCCTGCACAAACGTAGACATTATGTTCTGTTATCTAACACCTAGTAGAAAATTATGAACGTGGAAACACATTTAAGAAAAATTGTGTAACTCAAACGTAATAGTCAAAATAAGCCAGCGATTCAAATTCAAAAAAGAGAGAACCAACGAGCACAATCGCATTAAACCAAACACATCATTGAACAGACGTATCACACTGTTATTTAAAACTAATTAGAAATTTATTACTCCGGATGTTTAGGAAATAAAACAAAATTAAAAAGCGACATACATACGCAATAACGCACGGTATTCATGAAGTAATTTTAGAATATAGTAAGCCACAAGTAAATGAAACCTATCCTGTACAAAAGTAGACATTATGTTCTGTTATCTAACACCTAGTAGAAAATTATGAATACGTGGAAACGCTTTTAAGAAATATTGTAAACTCAAACGTAATGGACAAAATATGCAAGAGATTAAAATTCAAAATAGAGAGAATGAACGAGCACAATCGCATTAAACCGAACTCATAATTTAACAGACGTATCACACTTTGTTTAAAACTAATTAGAAATTTATTACTGCGGATGTTTACGAAATAAATAATTTTAAATATCCACATACTCCTGCAATAAACATACATACACAATAACGCACGGTATTCATGAAGTAATTTTCGAGTATAGTAAGCCACAAGCAAATGAAACCTATCATGTACAAAAGTAGACATTATGTTCTGTTATCTAACACCTAGTAGAAAATTATGAACATGGAAAAGCATTTCAAAAATATTGTGTAATCTCAATCGCAATGGTCAAAACATGCATGAGATTC
This sequence comes from Teleogryllus oceanicus, assembly GCA_964035755.1. NCBI lineage: Eukaryota > Metazoa > Arthropoda > Insecta > Orthoptera > Gryllidae > Teleogryllus > Teleogryllus oceanicus. The sequence continues at coordinate 95,467,185 of CAXIVR010000002.1, read as the reverse complement.
AAATTAAAAAGAGAGAACCTACAACGGCATATTGTATTAAACCAAACATATCATTTAACAGATGTATTACACTATTATTTAATCCTAAACAGCAATTTATTACTCCTATTGTTTACAAAATAAATAGTTTTATAAAACGACATACTTGCCAAAAAGCACGGTCTTCATGAAGTAATTTTAGAGTATTGTGTACAAGTAAATGAATCCTATCCAGTACAAAATATACATTTTGTTCTGTTATCTAACATCGAGTAGCAATTTATGAACGTGGAAACGCATTCAAGAAATATTGTTTAAACTTAATCGTAATAGTGAAAACCTGCAAGAGATTCAAATTCAAAAATAGAGACAACCAACGAGCACAATTACATTAAACCAAACACATCATTTAACAGACGTATCACATTATTTAAAACTAATTAGAATTTAATTACTCCTGTGAATACGAAATAAATAATTTTAAAGAACGACATACTTACGCAATAACGCACGGTATTCATAAAGTAATTTTAGAGTATAGTAAGCACAAGTAAATGAAACCTATCCTGGACCAAAATAGACATTATGTTCTGTTATCTAACACCTAGTAGATAATTATGAATACGCAAACGCTTTTAAGAAATATTGGTAAACTCAAACGTAATGGTCAAAACATGCAGGAGATTGAAATTAAGAAATAGAGGTAACCAACGAACACAATCGCATTAAACGAAACACATCATTTAACAGACGTATCACACTTTTGTTTGAAACTAATTAGAAATTTATTACTCCGGTTGTTTAGGAAATAAATAATTTTAAAGACGACGTACTTATGCAATAACGCACGGCCTTGATGAAGCAATTTTAGAGTATATTAAGCCAGAAGCAAATGAAACCTATCCTGTACAAAGTAGACATTATGTTCTGTTCTTTAACACAGAGTAGGAAATTATGAACGTGAAAACGCATTTCAGAAATATTGTGTAAGCTCAATTGTAATGGTCAAAACATGCAAGAGATTTAAATCTTAAAAACAGAGAGAACCATGAATTACAATTGCATTAAACCAGACACATCATGTAACATTTGTATCACACTATTACTTAACAGCAAAGAGAAATTTATTACTTCTGTTGTTTACGAAATAAATTGTTTTAAAAACGACATACTTGGCCAAGGCACGTATTCATGAAGTAATTTTCGAGTATAGTAAGCCACAAGTAAATGAAACCTATCCTGCACAAAAGTAGACATTATGTTCTGTTATCTAACACCTAGTAGAAAATTATGAACGTGGAAAAGCATTTCAAAATTATTGTATTTTCTCAATCGTAATGGTGAAATCATGCAAGAGGTTCAAATTTAGAAACAGAGAGAACCTACAAGCACAATCTCATTAAACCAAACACATCATTGAACAGACGTACTAGGTGCCTACTAGTTGTTAGATAACAGAATATAATGTCTCCTTTTGTACAGGATAGGTTTCATTGGCTTGTGGCTTACTATACTCTAAAATTACTTCATCAAGACCGTGCGTTATTGCATAAGTATGTCGTCTTTTAAAATGATTTATTTCGTATACAACAGAAGTAATAAAATTTTGTTTAATGTTAAGTAAGAGTGTTATACGTTTCATAAATGATATGTTTGGTTTAATGCAATTGTGCTTGTAGGTTCTCTCTATTTTTGAATTTGAATATCTTGCATATTTTGACCATTACAATATTTCTTAAATGCGTTTCCACGTTCATAATTTTCGACTAGGTGTTAGATAACAGAACATAATGTCTACTTTTGTACAGGATTGGTTTCATTTACTTGTGGCTTACTCTACTCTAAAATTAATTCGTTTGTTTTCGAAATAAGTGTTACAAAAAGCCTTTCCCATAGAATTGTTCACGAAAAACGTACGTAGCTTCTTGTATGTGAGGGGACTGTTTTCGAGAAATTAGTGTTTTAAAATACATTAACACTTTTTTTGGTATTACTTTCTAATTGTTGTTCAAAACTGGTGCAATTTTGTTTAACTCTGGAGCGCTTTGAGGTACATTTTTGTAGTATGTATTCAAGATATATAGAATGAGCCAAGTTTTTTTAATTTTCTATTATACTATAGAATTTTTAGCACTAAACTTACCCTACTGTACGTAGATCAGAGATATTTAGAATCACTAACACTAAGACGATTATTTTTTATTTCAGATAACAATGGACTACATTGATGTACGTTCTTAAGTTTCTTCAGGGTGTGAATTGTGTGAGTCTGGTTGGGAATAGAATTTGGAATAGTCAGAAACAAGCAGTGGTTAAAATAAGGAGAGTGCAAAACCGAGATTTTGTGTACGAGTTGGTCAAGTGCACATGTGAAAAAATGTTCCGATATTTTTCAGGGTAAATGAAAAAAAAAACATATTAGCGTATAAATATACTTAATGTGTATCAAATTTTGTGGCAAATAATACAATTAGATTTACAGCCACTTCCCATATTATTGCAACTTCGAAAGCTGAACCAACGGTCATTTTCTAAGGAACCAATAATGACGGGTTGAAACAGACATCAATGTTTCTCAACAGCTTTTCATTATTTCAACCAAAATCAACCCCAAATTAGGCTTATGGATTCTTGTGGCAATGTTCGAAGCAAATATTTTAGTATATTTGGGGTAACCGTTCAGATTTGAAATTTTTAAAGATTTTCCTTCCTTAATTTCACGTATTTGTGCCTTTCTTAAGTCATATTATCTTATGTAATCCATCAGTTGAATAGTTTGTATTTATCTTGTCAATTCTCTCACCTCAAATATTCAATTTGTCCTCTCAGTTCCAAAGTAATCAACAATTACTTTTAATGTTTTGCATCAGTAAAACCTTATGAAGACCGAAATGTTAACAACTGAAAAGTGAGTTAAATAGTTTTTTCTAGAAATATGAGACAGTCGCTTGAAGAAATTGTGTATTCGAAACATGAATTTTTGTTATGATAAATGCTTAAAATGTGAGTTTCTAATACTGTAAATATATTTCAAATTGTAATCTCAGAACCTCAACTAAACGCACTTTGTATTCAACATATACTACACGGTCATGAAAATAAATGAATGGAAACTAAAATCGTTTTACAATGTAGTTTATTACATTTTAATCTCAAAGGGGAAAACATGAATTTATGTAGGTTTGAATACATTTTTTGCACAAAAGAACGTCAGTTTTGACATAATTGGTGATGAACGGGCGATAATTGCACTCGATAATTGTTTCTTGAATGCAATATGCTGAACGTCGTTTAAATTTGATTCTCCCGTATCAAATCTCATCTCAAAGCAGAAATAATTGATTAACACGAGGACTTTGAAAGCTAAAATAAACTAATGGATCGTCTATAATTGAAATAGAAAAATTAATTGAAGAGGTAATTGCAACATGTAAAAGGCAGTAAATTCATAATTCGAGGATAGGCTACGGAATGTGATGCCACTGGCAGGAAGCAAAACACACGCATTGTGCATTCATGCTGCAATAAATAGTGAATGACTTACTTCTTGGGGAAAGGGGGATGCATAATACAATTAAAATAAAGATAATGTAATTAATTTACGTCTGTAAATGTAATTAATTAATAAGTTTAATTTCCCTTTTCAGAATTGATATAGTTGTCATGCGAAATAAAAATCCATCTGGAGGATCGATTAAACTTATGCTCAAATTCCTTGGGACTTTTAAACAATAAATTCTTCATACACTCTTAAAATTAGTTATAATTCACAGTTATTTAAGTAAATAAAAATTTGTTTCACATTGAGAGTTGGCTTTTATTCCAATTATTAAGAAATTAAGTTAATAAGAATAAAAATCAAATTTTATGTGCATTTTTCGAGAGAGTGTTGCGCAAGGCACAGAGGTCCTGCATATGCATTCATGTAGTTGTCAAGTTCCACGCATCCTAATTGTAAGCAGAGTTGTTGGAAATACTTCTTTCTTTGGTTTTAACCAGCCGACAGACGGTTACCCTTTGCGTCCCGATGGGACGCATATTCGACCATACACTAGACACCAACACACTTGCGTGCTCCTCTGATCTGGGGTCAGCAGAACGCGAGGCCCTCCGCGACAACACATACATACAAAGACAAGGGACAAACAACCATGCCCAATGCGGGACTCAAACCCGCGACCCTTCGGACCGAAGCGCTGAGTCGGTACTCGCTCTTAGCCACCTCGGCCACCCAGGTCGGAAATACTTCTGGAGTTAATTTTTCCCAGAAGGGATATTTATTGGTCTTGGTTACAATGTTGAGCGGTAAGTTATTTGCTCCCGTCGCAGAGGGCACAAGCGGTGGGTATTAGTGCTTGTTTATGCATGGTTGTCGTCAGCAGAAGCGACTGGGGATTGCTTGTGTGACTTCTTGCAGAGGGGCGACGTGCGTCGGCTGGGGCTCTGCAGCTGGCGTGAATAGCCTGGCGGTCCTCTCAGGAGACGGGAGGATGCAGACAGACGAGAGAGAGAGAGAAGAGAGAGGGGGGGGGACTGGGGCGGGTGAATCAGATTTTCTTGTACACATTATTTCACGTCCGTCATGACAAAGATACTTCACAAATTTTGTACTCGATGTAGAAGTGACGTAACCGAAATACTTGCAACAGGCGCAAAATGGAATGTGATACTGAAAACAAAATCCTTAAAGATATCAATTTTTGGCACATTTGTATCGTTTTACCAGTTAAAAGTTTGAAATTTTCAAATTATAAGTTCAGTTTGTTGAGTTTACCCGATTTTAGTGCCATTTATGAAAAGTTTCACTGACTAAGATTATGTAAAATTCTGAATTTACTATCCTTTGATTCAGAATAAACGTCCAATATATATTTCCCCAGCAAATACGCAATAGTTTTATGAAAAGCATGCCTTTCATTGAGTTGAGAGTTTAGCTTCTGATGAATTGTGGCCACTATGCATCGACCTTCTGTGTTGATCTAAGTGATTCATATTTGTGTCCGATATAATGTTGGCTGTTTCCCTGTGCTTACCCTTTGCAAACATTATTGAGGCGAGTGTGAACACGTACGTCATTGACGTTCCCCAGCAGTTGAGAGAGGATTCTATGAGAGTTGTTATGGAGCTGAAGTGAGAGAAGGGTGCGGATATTAGAAGAGGATGTGTTGTGAAAGAGAGAGGATTGAAATGATCATCGTTCACATACTCTGCGTGTAGAGAGACAGTTGCGAGTTATTAAAGAGATAGTAAACGCCATGTTGCTCACTCTTTGTTACTTACGCTAGATTAATGAGTTGGGGTCCGTTTTAAAAAGTCCTGGATTTTACAGTAAACTGCTTTACCCCGTAGTACGGCATACCGATTGGTTGGGTGAACTACACATTTCATCGATCATTTGGAAGTCATATTCATTAATAAATATTCAACAAAAATGAAAACAAGAAATGTAATGTTTAACTAACTGTGGTTTGTTAACGGGAGTCGATGCGTTTTGTACAGTATATCTCTTTAACATTGGAGAGAATTTTCCTCTTTTCGAGTGACAGTGCCTAAACGACGGGCTCATCCCTTATTAAATAAACTATAATAATTCCTATAAAAATAATATTACATGCAATACGTTGAAAATCAAAAAGAAAATAACGTATCACACTGATAAAACAAGATTTTAACTCGGCGGCAATAAGTGTTCTTTACATTAGAATTCAAACGCATTTTCCGAATGTGATCTTACCTTTGCTTATCAACCAGAAGAATTAATTTATGAACCTGTTGAATAACCAACGAATTATACTTATAATATAATTAGTCAACATTTGAACAAACATCAAACATTTGAATGTATTAATTCATTTTCATTCACCTTCTTTACAGTTTACCATTCTGGCAGAATTATTTAAAATAATATGACATCTATCACTTAAGAGCAGGCAACACAGATTTTGTGTAAGATAGGCGCTTCTTTTGAATATTCCCGAAACAATACACATATTTGTGGTGTAATATAATTACAAATCTTTAAGTTTTCGAGACAAAACAACTGTTATTGTTCCCTTCTTTGGTCTGAGCTAATATAATTTTCTAATATTACGGAATTGCGAATTCTAATTACTCGGAGTCCCTACGGGTGCATGAAAAACAACTTATATATCCATCTTTCGTAAGATAGAGGTGCTCTGTAGCTCGCCAGCAAGGTGGGACAGCCTCACGAGAGGTAATTTCCAAAACCTCGACGGCGCATAGCGGAAGGCCGGGCGCAGATGCAGCAGGGACAGCAGGAGCGGTGTCGACAGCTCAAGTGACAGCGTCGGTGTGGGCCCGGGTAGCAGGGTGCGGGTGGGGAGAGAGACAGCGGTACGAGAGTAGAGGCGGGGATCAAGGTGAAGGCCGCAGCCAGGGTCAAGGTGGGTCAGGGCATGCAGACGACGAGCTACAGAGGCAGGCAGCCGGTGTTACAAGTTGGAGCAAGGAGACAAGGCGCAGCAGCAGTGGTAGAAGCATGCTACCGGCGCTGGGGCGGGGTGGGAGGAGCAGGCGCAAAGGCGAACAGAAGGTGCAGGAAGCAGCGGAGGACGCCTTCCTGCATTACCAGCTCTAGCTCCGTCATGAGAGAGAAAATTAAGAGGATTGCAGACAATTTGGCTTCATGAAACGTACACTAACTCAGATATATGTTTCACACATTTACACGGGACGACGACGATCTCTTTCCCATCGAGGGTGTTACAGAATGAAGTTTATGTATTAGTGATGTGACAGTTATCTGACGCTGAAGACATTGTGTGACAAATTTGGAGTGCATAAGCATTAAAACGCTTTAAAATATTACTTATATTAATTAAATTGATTAAAAGATCAATCTTATGGTTGAAGAAACATACATTTATTGCATTTGTATTTCATTGCGGAAATGTTTCTATTCAGTTTTAAGTCTAAAGGATGGAAACGGACCAATAATAAAAATATGCTGAAACTGAGATATAATTTCTTTTACTTGAAATACTTTTCACTTTTCAACCTAACAAGAAGTTACGAAGGATATTCTTTTGACATGAAATGTTACCAGCTCGCACAGAACATTATTGTATGCAAATTTTCCATTGTGATGGAGCACAAGCGAAGCATTTAAATGCATGTGAATACAAATCCAGTAGAGAATTTAAAATATTTAAAAAGTGTAGGAGGCGGTGAAATTCATTTACTTTACCTATTCATCAATAGTGTGATCATTTAATTCATTTCTCCCACCACCTCCAGAATTTGAAAGAATACCGCTAATTTAATTTTGATATTTAAAAAAGAAAATTAGCAGCTAAAATGCATGATGGTAGGGATATTAATAAATAAAAATTTTAGTCACAAAACAATTTAGGGCAAAATTATTGAAATGTCATTGCGATCCAATGAATTTTATGCAATATTGTGATTTAGACCGGGAGAGGTGATTCAGGCCATCAACTCATGTTACTGCAGTGCCTCTGACCGGGAGGTTTTAGGTTCGAGTCCCGATATCGGGAGGATTTTTTACACTAGCTTATCAGCTAGGTCGAATTGAATCCCTGTCAGGAGAAGAATTCTACCGGACGGCTTCTCTGATCGGTAGTTTTCCGTGGTTTCTCCGATCAACAGCAGGCAAATGACGGAGCAGTACCCAACCAAACGGGCCACGGATCGCGTGCGATCATTCCTTCGCCTTCCTTGTCCTATTCTCGTCCCTTACGTAAACACTTCCACTAACACGCACTACACTATCACAATGTCTGGAGATCGGTTGGGAGCTTAGAGCTCCACCTCGCTGGGGAGCTGCCCCACTGGTGGGATATACTGGGTTGGGGAAAAACTCACTAGCGGACGGTAGGTCGGCGCCGGATCTCGCCATCCAGCGGGAAAAGATCGCCATCCCAGCCAGAGGAAAAATCATATACTAAACTTTCTGGAATAATGACCTTCACCGATGACGCGCCTGGAAACTCTAACAGTTAATCAATCAAACTGTGATTTAGTTTAATATTTCCCATCCGCGCGTAGAATTGATTCTGCGCGAAATTCCCAGCCTTTGCGATAGCGCCCTGAGTAGGCGGATGGAACTTACCGCCTGCAGCAGCTCCTGAAGCGCGCGGGCGCCGACGCTCTAAGAGGGGATTTCCCCGATGGCGGCCACGGCAGGCCGCGAAATGGAAGGCGGGGCTTCAGGGCTCGCCAGGGCGAGGCGCGGCAAATCTCGCGACGACGGCAGGAGCGCGCCAAGCTGCTAACTTCGGAAGGAAGGAGGGAGGGATCTTGTCGCGCGGACCCATGTGGCGTTGAGCGGGATTTTATTAGCACTCGACGCGACGTGCAGATCTTTCTCACATAAAATATAACTCCCACGTAATATAAAGTACCGTGTGATGAATGAGATGAAGTACATTGAGGAATGATACGCACATCCATGGAATTAGCAGAAGATTTACTGGAACAGTAGTAGAAATATATTTACTGCACTGGTAATATGTAACAGTAAATTATAACTGTGAAAATTAGTTTTAACATTTAGTCGTAAGAACTCACCATAAGAACTGGTCTTCGTAGTCCTTCTTGGGTTCAGAATCGTCAATTCTGTTGTACAAACAAAAATCACCCATATTCATGGGAGAGCTCACACTTCATTCAGTGATATTATAGACGAAGTTCTGATAAATGAAATAGTTAAGATAAACTTTTCAAAGTAAAAGTTCTGAACTGAAGAAATACGATAATTTAATGAAATTGTTTCGATCGATTTCAAAAATAATTATTCATTTGCTTATTTTAGAACAAAGTCATACAAAATTGAGCGTTTTGGGGGAGGGGCTCAAAATGTGAGCATTTTCGTATACTTTGTAGATCGCGGATGACTCGACGAAATACCGGATCGAAAATAAATATTTGTAGTGGCGTAACCAAAGGAGGATGGAGCATGGAGCTCAAGCCTTCCCCAGAAGCAGATAAAATAAATGCATAAAAATAGCTTTACTAATTTTCTATAGTAATGAAAGCTTTTAAAACTCTCTTTTGAATGTTATAAATAACAACAAATAAACAAACAAGAATAAATTTAAAATTCAGCCCGGATCAAATTTTCTTTAAAAAAATCAAGTTAGCTTGACCCTACACCTATAACTCCCTCCCCTCCTCACTGAAATATTCTGACTGCGCTACTGAGTATTCGCAATACCAAATAAATATTTCGATTTTTTTTTCAAATAATTACTATATTATCTTTCCCTGTATAAAGCTAAACATGCAGATTGGAAATAAAAAATCTGCCTTCTTTTTAAACCTTCGCCATCCAAACTCATTTTCGCCTTCCTCCAAATACTGCCCAGTGCGGCTAAAGCTCGTCATCCCCGTTGCCCAGACCGAGTCCCTGTGGAAACAACACAGCGGCCCGGAGTGGCGAGGCGGGGTAGGGTGAAGACCAAACAGCGGTGGGCGGTGGGCATCGCTGGAGGAGGCGCACGGCGCCCGAGGGGGCGATGCGTTTCGCTCCGTGACGCTTCTGCCCCGCCCAGCCTCTCCCCCCCTCCCCGCCACGTCTCGCCACGACTCGCCACGCCCCGCCACGTCTCGCCCCGCCCCTCCACCCAGCCACGTCCCGCCACGTCCAGCCACGCCACGCACCGCCTCGCCCCCACCCCCGCAAGCCCCACTCGGCACCGGCCAACCTCGTCAGCTTCGCCCCCGCTCCGCCCCGCCTGACCTCGCCCCCTCCCGCCCTCGCCTCTCGCCTCTCGCCTCTCGCCTCTCGCCTCTCGCCTCTCGCCTCTCGCCTCTCGCCTCTCGCCCGCCCCGCCTCGCCTCTCGCCTCTCGCCCCGCCTCTCGCCTCTCGCCTCCGCCCGCCTCCAGCCTCCGCCTCGCCCGCCCTCGCCTCCGCCTCCGCCTCCCCTCGGCTCTCGCCTGCCTCTCGCCTCTCGCCTCCGCCTCTCGCCCTCGCCTCTCGCCTCGCCTCCGCTCTCGCCTCGCCTCTCGCCTCTCGCCTCGCCTCTCGCCTCTCGCCTCTCGCCTCTCGCCTCTCGCCTCTCGCCTCTCGCCTCGCCTCGCCTCTCGCCTCGCCTCTCGCCTCGCCTCGCCTCTCCCCTCGCCTCCCCTCGCCTCGCCACGCCACGCCACGCCACGCCACGCCACGCCACGAGCCACCCACGCCCGACCGCCTCCCTCGCCCGACCCGCTCTCTCGCCCTTCCCCGCTCTCTTGCCCCTATAGCCCTACCGCTTCACCACCCCACGGGACCCTGCCGCTCGCAGCAATTCCTCCCAGATTACTCAGCCAAGCGGCGCCGCATCACAAGCGCGCCCCGTTGTATGAAAGTTGTGGCGGCTGCGTCCCCACCGGGAGGAACTGTTTATTCCATGGAATTTTTTCGGTCTGCTTTTGTTTTAAAAAAAATTGAAGTAATGGCGCGCTTGGTCGAAAACTCTCTTATGAATCTACTGGTGTGGAAATTCCTCTATAATATCGTATGGAAAATATATATATTTTTTAAAATGCCAAACTATATTTTTTCCAGTTCCTTCGGTGGTTACAGCAAGCCGGCTTGTTGTTAAAAGTCAGGCATAGAAGACATTTCGTAAAACATTAGAAATCTTTCTTATATATAGATAAATAGCTCATGAAATTAACCTAAGAGAATGAAATTTGACTTTGTTTATAATACTGTTCGTAGAATAATCGAAATACTTAAGAAACTAAACTATATTTAAACGATATGACAAATTAAAATAGTTGATAATGTAGTTATCAAGATCCTTTTTTGCTTGTATTGCTGTTGTTTATTTATTACTCATACGTACAATCGTACAGAAAAACTTCATTCACCCCTCAACTGGAGTCATATAAAAACATACTTGACTTCTAGTCTCTTTTATTTGTTTTATTCAATTTTTTAAAATTAATGATAAAAACAATTTTCCTTAATGTTTTTAAACAGTCGTGTGAACATATTAAAAATCATCAAATCAGAACACACATTATTGCTCGAGAGGTAGGATCTCTCTTATAAGCCAGTTGAAAAGTTCTTATTTCCGTCACCGTTGTTCGCTAATCATACTTCCAATTTTTCGTCACATAATTAATTTATTACACAATTGTTTCAAAAAATGTATTGATTTTTGTAGAATTACACTTAAAATCTATATTTTATTTTTATTATCAATTTTAATTACTGAAATTGTAATTACTTTTTCCTTTTTTTTCAAATATATACGGGCTGCTTCCAAAATTATAGCCCTATGCCAGAGTGTAGTGAACCTAATGGTTAAGTCGCCACTGACGACATCGTATTTTATAATATCTTTGTTGGTCTTCAAGAAATTCATTTTAAAATTTTTTAAAAGTTTATGTTTTTCAGTCTATAATATGATTCAACTCTAACAATACATTTCAAACTCTACTGAATAAAATACATCAAATAATTAAATGTCATCATATAACTCACATTAGTGTTTGCATATTTATTAACAAATTAATCTCAGATTTAATGGCAATTTACATCAGTTTAGAACGTTGCTTCAAAGATGACTATTTTCAAAGAGCATCCATAGGGAGAATTTCGTTGCTAGTCACGTCTACTGATTCGACAACATAAATACATCTGCTTTTATTTCCGCCTCGATCCGAATACCCCTGAGTAACGATCTGGCTTGAAGTTCTCAACTGCACTTGAAGAATTACATGCTCATTCGAGTAACGCAACATATCCGTTGAAATACAAAGGCACTTGTAATACACGCTCTCGTGAAAGTTCAGACATGGAACTAATGGCACTTAAATTCTCTAGTAAAAACATATTCTCTAGCGAATGGTGACTTAAACATCACAAAAAAGGGAAGCGTTTATTGTGAAAAATGAGAAGTAGGTAGGTGTATCAAATTTTCATTTACGGCGCCATGTAGTTCAACTAATTGCAGTCCCATTTTTTACTTCTGATCACTAGTAATGAAAGACAAAAATATTTTAAATAACAATTTTAACAATGCTACAATATAATTCCATAAATGAAAACGAACCGTATACAAGACGAATAAATTAGAATATTGCAAGTGGTTAATTTATATGAATCTTCCTGGACCAACAACCGATACTGTAAACTTGTGTTTTAATCGACGCAAATTAGAATAACAAATTTTAATAATTATTAATAATAATTACGTTAAATTAAGTAAATCTGTTCAAATAAATAATTACGTTAGTTATATTATTATACTACGTTAATAATAATTACATTATTAACAACTTACACTACATGTAACAATTAGAGAAGAAGAAGAAGGATAGTGGTGCTAACGCCAAGCAGCATTTGTCATCATTTTGATTACGACCATAATGAATGACCAATTTAATTAGTACCTGATAAATTAGCTCCACTTAAGTCTTTTTTTTAATCTACACCATACTTCATTTGAGAATCTTTTATAAGAACTAAATGGTCATAAATATTGAAACCATATCTTACAAATATTAGATTGAGGTCTTTTAAAGAAGACACAAGCGTTAAAAGAGGAATGAGCCTATTAATCTTCAATGCTTCTTTTATGTGGAATCACACATCATGATAGATTGCGCCAAAGGTGAGAGTGATAGAAAAACTTTGATTAATATCTAGTAAAACTAAATCAGATATTTACTTTCTTAAAACAGGGGTAATGACGTTAAAGGACCACTAGACCAGTATCTTCCTATACATACATTACATACATCCTTCTCATACATTATCCGTCTTTCATTTTCAATAAATTTGCTTTCTGAACCCTAATACGATTTGAAAAATGACGTGAAGCGCTAAGAACAATTTACGATAATGATTTCCTTTGCATCTCTTCCGGATCAGAAGTCAGGAAGATTTCGCTGCCTTGGCGCAATCGCAGCAGTTTGTGCTAAAACAATACAAATTAAAACGATATCCTGAAAAGGGATTCTCATTTTTTTCCTTAAATTTGATATTGAAGATATAAAAGGCCCTCATTCATGAACTGTGCGATTACTGTGGGATATTATTCAATACTAAATCGAGACGTTTTATCTTTAGACTTCTTTTGAGTTTGAGTTTTAATTTCTATCGTACTTTGCTACGATCATACTGACCTGAGTTTCTGATTGACTCCAAATAACGACCATAATTACTATAACTTACTACCACAGCTTACTATAACGACCATTGCGCGTAGATATGAATGCGCGAGATTTTAATTCCCTTTTACTTTATCGCTATGGAGTAGATAGAAAGTTATGTAATGCTCCGCGAAAAACGGCGACTTTTCGGCACAAAATTCTTACTACAGGGCCCTGGTAACGGAAAAATCTAGTTGCTAAATTTAGGAAAAAAAATCTCTAACATGTGGTGTTGCTTGCTAGAGTCCATGTTTTGTAGGTCCTTGATGCCGAGAAATCGGATGACGACAAAACGTCTGTCTGTCTGCAAACAACACTAGGGACTAAATTGTTCAGCCGATTTTCTCTAAGAGAAAGTACGTGTTGTTTTAGAACCAGTAGTTAAATTATGTTCATTACACCTTAATACATTGCGCATAACTTATCAGCAAATTGAAAACACCAAGAAGTGGAAAAGAAGTGTTCAAGCGTGAACATTGTCAGGTATTTTTACTTAAGTTCGAATATTGAAGATGAAGTTTCCAGATAAATGTCAAATACGAATATTTAAAAAATCGGGTCATCACATTTCAGTGTTTCGAAATCTGCGTAATATAAACGTAATTTGTGTAACATGAGGTTAATCTGCGAGATATGAGTGAAATCTGCGTAATACACAGAGTGTGATTGGCGTGCAGCCAGCAAAGGTCCAGGGGAAAGGCGCTAGAGCGCGCCACCTTCCAGATTATCGGCGAGCGCCGCCGCGGCAGAGGCAGAGGCCGAGACTGAGATTGAGCAAGGCTCAGAAGTCGAGGCCATCCATCAGCGCGCGACGGACGGCGACGCGTCGCAGACTGCTCCCCGCCCCCACTCTTACCCTCGCCCTCGCCCTCGCCCCGCCCGCCTAACCCGCCCTTGCCCTCGCCCTCGCCCCCCCCCCCGCCCTCACCTCCCCCCGCCCCCCCCGCCCCGCCTCGCCCCCCTCGCCCTTGCTCTACCCTTGCCCTCACCCCGCCCTTGCCACTCACCTGCCCCTCCTCGCCATCACCCCCACCCTCCACCACCGCGCTTCGCCCTCGCCTCGCCTCCCTGCGCCCTCGCCCTCGCCCTCGCCCTCGCCCTCGCCCTCGCCTCGCCTCTCGACCCAGCCGTTGCCCTCGAGTTATTCACTCGGCAATTAACTCAGCTTCTGCTTCTGCCGCGCTCCCCGCCGTCTTTATTAGGGCTGCTTCTTCATCGCAGAGACTTACGCCGTGCTTAAACGCCTGCGGTAATACGAGATCACCTCGATCATCCCCTATTGTAACTTTTGTGGTTGTTACTTTACTTAGCTCTAATTACTTAAATCTGTATCCCTATTTCTCCTGTGCCGTCCTTGGTTCTTCGTTCCAACAAACATGTCTGTTTCACTCTTCTACACTATGTTTCGTCACATGGCAGTTGTCCATTTACACTATGTTTATTCTATTTTTCCATTATATGTAATAAATACAATGATACAGAGTAAGTCAAATTTTTATCATGTTATTAATCATGTTTTCTGACACTAGTTCTCAATCACTATCCACTTTACTTGTTACATCTTTATATATTGTATTCCCTTCCACTGCTGTCTGTTTCGTGTTTCTCATTTCGGGTCACTGCTTTTCCTCTTCTTCTTGTAATTTCTCTTTCAAAAGTTCCTTTGTATGTGAGAAGTTTCCTAATCTAACTTGAGTCTTGAACCTCTTTTAATGTCGCATTTGTTTTTTAATTGGGTTACCTATACTCCCTGGTATCATATATTTTACAAAATTATAACTGTTTTTTGTACTTTATGTATTTGTCATATCTTTTCCCTTTTTTGCCTACTTCCATTTTCTCTCACATTTCGAAAGAATTTAACTGAATTCACTTTTAGAATTACATTTCAGGACATAGTGTGTACGGAGCTCATTAGCTCTCCTGTTGGCCTGTATAAAGAACCCTGTTGCACGGCCGACAAAAAGTCATCATTTGGATTCCAAATTGTTTAAAAAAGACTTAGCGGCTAATATTCCGTGGGAACAATATTTAACAACAGAAATAATCACAAATTCTAAATAAAACACGCACCATTCATTAAAAAAACAGAGCTCACCCAAACGAGGTGGGTTGCGGTATTTAATCCACAGAGGCAGACTCCACCCTACGCCTGAACGCCACCCGCGTCGCAGCATGCGCTGTGGCGCGGCGGCGCGAAGGAACGAGGGCGGCTTGGCCGCGGAAAGTGGCAGACGCCACGGGGGGTCATTAGCAGAGCCTATTCGACCATGCGGCCCACGGCGACTGCGGGCGGTGCGGTGCTCGAGCGACGCGCCTGCCTCGCGCCCGCCTCGCGCCCGCCTCGCGCCCGCCTCGCGCCCGCTCGCGCCCGCCTCGCGCCCGCCTCGCGCCCGCTCGCGCCCGCCTCGCGCCCGCCTCGCGCCCGCCTCGCGCCCGCCTCGCGCCCGCCTCGCGCCCGCCCGCGCCCGCCTCGCGCCCGCCTCGCGCCCGCCTCGCGCCCGCCCGCGCCGCCTGCGCCCGCCTCGCGCCCGCCTTGCGCCTCGCCTCGCGCCTGCCGCGCCCGCCTCGCGCCCGCCTCGCGCCCGCCTGCGCCTGTCCTTGCGCCTCGCCCTGCGCCCGCCTTGCGCCCGCCTGCGCCCGCCTCGCGCCCGCCCGCGCCGCCTGCGCCTGCCTGCGCCCGCCTCGCGCCCGCCTGCGCCCGCCTGCGCCCGCTCCGCGCCCGCCTCGCGCCCGCCTCGCGCCCGCCTCGCGCCCGCCGGCGCCCGCCTCGCGCCCGCCCGCGCCCGCCTCGCGCCCGCCTCGCGCCTGCCTCGCGCCCGCCTGCGCCCGCCCGCGCCGCCTCGCGCCCGCCTCGCGCTCCGCCTCGCGCCCGCCTCGCGCCCGCTCTTCGCGCCCGCCTCGCGCCCGCCTCGCGCCCGCCTCGCCCGCCTCGCGCCCGCCTCGCGCCCGCCTCGCGCCCGCCCGCGCCCGCCTCGCGCCCGCCTCGCGCCCGCCCGCGCCCGCCTCGCGCCGCCTCGCGCCCGCCTGCGCCCGCCGCGCCCGCCCGCCTCGCGCCCGCCTCGCGCCCGCCTCGCGCCCGCCCGCGCCCGCCTCGCGCCCGCCTCGCGCCCGCCTCGCGCCCGCCTCGCGCCCGCCTCGCGCCGCCTCGCGCCCGCCCGCGCCCGCCTCGCGCCCGCCTGCGCCCGCCTCGCGCCCGCCCTGCGCCCGCCTGCGCCCGCCTCGCGCCCGCCTCGCGCCCGCCTCGCGCCCGCCTCGCGCCCGACTCGCGCCCGACTCGCGCCCGACTCGCGCCCGCCTCGCGCCCGCCTCGCGCCCGCCTCGCGCCCGCCTCGCGCCCGCCTCGCGCCCGCCTCGCGCCCGCCTCGCGTTCATAGAAGAAGTAATAAGAGTTGTAAATGGAAGTACTTTTTTTTGCAATTCTTACTTTTGTGATTAATTTTCTTAACTACTATAATATGCATTTTTCTTCAAGTAGCAATAGAAAACATCCATTATATTAATATAAAAGATATAAATATTTAAGGCTCCAAAACGATATAATGTATTGTGCACATATAAAGAAGATAAGTATCCAACACCCGATTCATGACGATGTAGTGAAAAACGTAGCAGGGCGGGTGGTGCTTGTTAGGACTGAATGGGCGGGACGTTTTGGTCGGGCGGAACAGGCAGTGGCGATTTGGTGGGGAGGGGAGGGAAGGGTTATGGACAGAGTCGTGCATAACTGGGTAAATCGGGCTGGAGCGGATAAAATCTGGGACAGGAATAAAGACGTAGTGGAGCGAGAGATGGCGAGGAGGGCATGTAAGTAAAAATATTTCAGTTTTACACTGTTCATAAAATTATCCTCTTTCTGCGTTCGAATAGATGATTGTGACCAATACATTCACAAGCAACGTGGGGTATCAAGCTAAATATACTATAAATGTAAATGTTCAAATTCATGACCCGTTCATTTTTAATAAAATATCAATATTGATTTACGATACACATTATTTAGTTTGTATTCTAGTATACAAAATACCTTTAAAAATTGCATGTACCTTTGAAGTTTATAACTTGGCAGTGTGTTTATTCATAACGGCACAGTATACTCTTAAGAGGAATTTCCCGTCTTCATATTTACTTACGTAAACGAGTTTTCATCGGAATAGTAATTAGGCTAGATGTTTCAGCAAGAGAATCAATACTTTTACGTCGAGACGAATCTGATATCATCTCGTTCAACCGAACTTCACAAGCGAATGGCCCGCATCGGGGCATCGCAAAGCCATCAACGCTCGGCACGTGTTTGTTTTCGTAGACTCCGCACTCCCGTAGTGCTTCGCAACTACCTTATCCGGCAGGTTTCGAGCTAAGAAGTTCTTCTCCGGACGAAAGCCGCACGGAGGACCTTGCCCGCCGCGGAGTTTGCGATGGGGTTTGTTTACTCGTGGGGGAAGGGGGAGTGTGCCGTTTGCGCCACGCACGCAGAAAACAGTGGGAGCGTCGGCGGCCGGGAACAAGAGCAGCGGTCGACTCGGGTTCCACGAGCGACGGCTGCCCTACGCGACGGGCAACGCACGGGCGACCCGCCCAAAAGGGTTGACGCACCACACGCCGCAGCCGCCCTCTTAGAACAAAGGATACAGTTCGCCATCCAAGACGACGCAACTTCTTCAAAATTACTTCCTCTTAACTTTTGGGGAAAGTTCGAGCAGTACAAGGATACACTATAAACACTGAGGCCAGCTCGTATCCATTCAAAATAAATGAGGTAAAGAATAATTTATCTAGCACGGAAAAGGGTTTTCTATATTGCAGCATAATAAACAAACTTTTTCCTTATAAGAAATATTTCATAAAAGGGCATCTTACGTCATCATACATTCAGCCAATCGCAGCGAGAGAATCCTGTGGAGATAGCAGTAAACCGGACAGCCGACCGCCGTTTTCTCACGCAGGTGTCAAATACCCGTGATGTCACAATAAAGTTGTTTCGCAAAGTTCAGTTTGATTCTCTTATAAATTTATAATGCTGTTGTACTAAAACATAGCGTATGGAACTCATTTATAATATTGCTTTATTGCATTCGTAAAAAATTAAAAATTCGCTCCTAATGTCGCTCGATTTGAAAACATGTACTCATGCAATCAAGCTTGACATTATACGCTAATTTGAATAAACTACTATTTACAGACTTGCCTTCAATTTTTTGAACATGAAAACTACCCACAATAATATGTTAGTAATAGACGAAAACAGTTTAATTCCTTCAAATGCTCCACGCAACTTCACCAAAGGAAGCACAAATTCCTGAGATGTCAAAGAAAGGAAAGAATATCAGCTTATGTGGTAGCATATGAAATTCAGATATTAGAAAATAGATAAAGAGCAGGTATGTTAGATGCAGCAACACATACATGACGATTAAAATGGAAATGATGCTGACGCCTCTTGGGAATGGATCCACTGCGATGGACGTATGTACAACTCTATGTGACTTCGTCAGCTGGCGCAACCAAGAAACGTAAAATATGGAGTGATACCTTTAATATCTCGGGAACACGTGATCACGAGTAGCAAAACTGTGAACGGAACCTAACCCACATGTACTAGTTTTATGGGTAAGTCGACAGCTTGCCGAAGTTTGATGAAGTGCCCTGGTGCACTGCTGAGAGAAAAGCGAGACAGATGTGTATTCATCTACGTCTAATAATAGTGGGAAAGAATTCAAATGTACAGATGTGCGACAAGTGAATTTTTAATCATAAGCTACACTTTGTTAACTGCAACAGGCTCCTAGAGGATCAAATCAGGACGATCGAGGTAGGGTCGTTACACGTCGTGAAAAAATCTCTGCCTTCCTACAGAAATATCGGCACAGAAGAGTTAATCAGCAATTTATAGAAATATGAAACTAACTCTTTTGCTACATAAATTACTTCGCCAATGGCGCCCTTCGCCTCACACTAATACAGTTATATAAGTTTTCTGCTCATTTCACAAATTATCGTTGAAATCACCTAATTCAATTGTAAATTTGACTTTTAGGCTTGCAAAATAATATCCCTTTTTCACCAAGGTAGGAATGTTGGGAGCTTCATAACTGATAGCCAACACTAGTCATTTTGATATGTCCATATATTAAGACCATATAAATCGAATAATATTTATTTATTATACATTTCTTTAAATCATAGTTACGTCGAGTTGTCTTTGAAATCCAGAACTATAAACTTCCATCTAATACAAATATAGTTCCGGATCATAGAACTAGTTAGAAATTTTACGTATGTTATAATTTATTATAACATATTTATTATAATATATTTATTATATTTTATATTTTAATTTATCTATCACATGTCTGAATTTGATATAACGTTAAAATTGGATCTTACCAAAGATGAATCTGTAAACGAACCAAGGAAAATAATTACGATCGTCTAAAGTCGCGATGTAAAAGCACACATCCTATTAAGCCATTTGACAGGGCGACCCGTGGTGGAGCAGCAAGTGTGCACACCTCTCACCGCTGACACCGGGGATAAAACCGCGGGAGATCTATGTGAAATTCATGGTGGATGAAGTGGATTCGTGGCGTTGTAATTCTTCCACAGGTTTTCTTGGAATTTCCCCTATCTTTTATTCCATAATTACTCCCTCCCGCACCAATTATATGACCATTCATATAATCATAGTCACCTCTTCACCAAATTCATTCACTCTTTTCATGATACGGACATGAGACTTTGAGGCCAAAAGAATCTTTTCTACGTTCAGTTCATGATGTTGACCTCTAGAGTATGTAGGGAGTTGAAAGATTATTACTTTTTGCCAATCAACATATGGTGGAAAATCTCATTTAACGACCAGGGAGAGATACACGAAATTTCTGACTGCGTCAGAACGCCCACCTCCCAAACGCCAGGGCCGTATTTCACTCCCAGAGGTATTGGTGTAGGCGTTCTGTTGGTTCGCCCCAAGTCCTCTTGTTGGAGGACGCAAAGGGGGAGCTGAAGCGATAGGGGCGTTGAAACGTTGAGAGGGTGGCGCCGCTGCCAAAGATGGGGGGGCAGGACGTGAGGGGGCGGAAGGTGGCAGTGGTGACTACGGTCGAGGCGGTGGGTAGCGGTGGTGGTGACGGCGGAGGTGGAACGGAAAAGTGGAGTGTGGCGGCAGGGCGGGGCACAGGGGAAGATGGAGGGGTGGAGGCGGAGGCGCGATCGTGGGGAGGACGAGGATGAAAGTGGAAGGGTGCAAAGACGGGGGTGGGGGGGTGGGGAAGGTAAGGCAAGGGGGGGGTGGGGGGTGCGGGGAAGGGGGGGGCGGGGGCGGCCGTGCGGTCGTGAAGCAGCGGGGCTTATCTCCACCCAAATTCAGAGAAGCCGTACGCGAGGGAGTGGGAAGGGAGGAGGCGAGGCCGCCTTGCCCGATTTCTTACTTCCGTGCCGCTGCTGCTTGCGGTCAACTACTTGTGCCTCGAAGCACCTGATGTTCTGCCTAGACTCGGGCGGTCGCAGGTTGAGGAGTTGTACTCCCTAAGACTTTAAAGACGAGGGTATAGAATGAAATACCTTACGAAATAAAACTTACTAAGAAAAACACAATTGTTACGTACATTTCCAGGGTGATAAATAAAAATCAACGTTTTTAGGGAAAAGAAGAGCTACAGTGAAAATGATCTCAAGAGCACACTGATGTCTCCGTACATTGATTAATTAAACAAATTCAAAATCGCGATGTAGTAAAGTTGTTCATTTGTGATTTACTGTTTACTACTGGTATTGAATGCTTTTGAATTCCTTTTTCTATTTTAATCTTTGTTTTTGTTCAAGTTGTAAAACTGTAGTGTCTTAAGCTGTTTTTGATTTGGATCATTTGCCTGCTCACCAACTAGCTATTCCAACGAATTTTATTTAGTAATAAAGAATTATAAAATAATTAAATTTAATTTTTTGAACATTTGTTGGAAAGTAATGAGCTAATATGTTTTACTTATTTTTTAGAGGAAAATATGAATTCGTAATAATGTTTCATAAACTTTTGCGAATTTTAAAAAATGTTCTTCTTATTATAATATGTTCTTGGAAGTTATCTGTTCGTAAAGGAATTCCACAGGAAATACTTTAGTACGTTAAAGATAATTCGTTTTGCGATTAATATGTTTCACGTAGATTATATGCATCATGTTTATTTTTATGTGTGCAACTCAATTTTTCTACTAAAAGGGTTACAGTCCTTAATGCAGAGGCTTGGTTTTCAAAATTTTATTTATATTTGTTGAATACTCGCAAATAAAGTAAAGAAGGTAGTAACGCATTCTTTATTTAAATTTATTTCTAATCATTAAATTATATTCTAACCATCTAATTTTGTGCAATGAGTGCATTGCCCACCTGACCAGCCTTGAGATGCAGGTTCGTTAATTATACGGATTAATTTTTTAATTAAGTTTCGTTGAACTTTAATTCTTTTACGAAATAATTCGTTAATTACTCGCATCAAAGTAATATTCAGGATTGAAACAGAAGTCAACAATAACTTTATTCATTGTAACAAATAAAAGATATTGTATTGAATACGCCACAAATAATAAACAGTGTGATAAGCTTATTTCAATGGAATTAGAAACAGTGTAACGATACAATTTCTATTTCGAGATGCTATTCGTGATTTATAAATAAGAGGAGTTTACATTGGATTCCTTTACGATCAACTTAAATATCTCCATATCAACCTGGGTGTCATGGGGGAAAATTGAAAATCTCGCCCTTCAATTACACCCGCACGTACACTGAGGAAAAAAAACAACAGATGGCTAATATTTTGCCCTCGTTCGTCTCCTATTCATGTGACAAATATAGGGCATTCGTAGTGTTTCGGAAGTAACGCGGAGTTCTATGAATTCGCTATATTTGCTTTACAAAAGATTTTCCGTTGATGCGAAAAGGCGAGGATCTCTGAAACAGTAATTCGTTAGAGAGATTTTACCAGATGATAATAAATAAAGAATTGATATAATTGCAAATAGTTTCATACATATTATTGTTTTTAAAAATGCTACTTCATTTAATTTGAAGAAGACTATCTCTTAAGGCCTCACTCGGAGATCAGTATACGAATACAATATATATATATATATATACGGAGATCAGTATACGAATACAATATATATATATATATATAATAGGGGCTTCTCTTACATATACGATTTTTAGCTATTTTAGCAGCTATCTCTGGGACAAATTACAATTTGTCGGACAAACTATTTTTTTTTAAATGTATGAGAAACATGATTGGAATAGAAGTCGATTTAAGATATAGCACTATGCATCCTGAGGAAACGTAAAATATTGCATATTTATTTTTAGACATTTTCCCTTCACATTGCCGTTGATGGTCATAGTACACAAAAACTTTTTCTTTGCCAATAAAAAACGATTAAGAAATACTCGCAACAACATTTATAGAAATCAAACATATTAATCATGAAATTGTAACAGGGATGATAATTTAGTAACATATCGTTTGCCTTCTCTCATTTTATCCCAATATTTAAATATTTTTCAACCTGTACAAAGGAAGTCAGACAATGCTAAGCCTAAATACAATATGGCCGGAGAGGTCGTTTATTTTTTACTTAACAAGAGCAGGCGTTTCAATGACGTATTTCACGGCATCTGTTCTGTCGATGGCCGTTGCCTCGACGCTAAGTGAAAGAGATGCGGCAGGAAAACAGTCGATCTGTAAAACAAGCTATTATTTTATTAAATCCATTGCATTGTGTCGCTGCGGCGCGTGGGATCCGGCTGCTAAGCGCTTTTGGAAAGGCACCCACGCAGTCAAAGCCCGCTCGCTCGCTCGCCCACCCGCCCCCTCGCCTGCTCCCTCGACCGCTCCCTCGCCCGTCCGCCCGTCCGCCCGTCTCCGCCCGTCCCCGTCCAGCCCGTCCGCCCGTCGCCGTCCGCCCGTCAGCCCGTCGCCCGCAGCCCGTCAGCCCGTCAGCCCGTCCGCCCGTCCAGCCCGCCCGTCCCGTCAGCCCGTCCGCCCGTCGCCCGTCGCCCGTCCGCCCGTCAGCCCTCCGCCCGTCGCCGTCGCCACGTCCGCCCGTCAGCCCGTCGCCCGTCGCCCGTCCGCCCGTCCGCCCGTCCGCTCGCCCGCCCACCCGTTCGCCTGCCCGCTCCCACGCCCGCTCGCCCACCTGCGCGCTCGCTTTCAATAGCGCGTTTGCGAGAACCATCCCGCCCCGCTCTCTGCAAATGCGCAGCCCGGTGCTGCCAAACAACCGCCCCCGCCCTTACAAGACCGTCCAAGGGAAAACAAATTATTACGCACGTGCGCCCAACCGGCCTCGCGCCAGATCAGAGTCGGCTTCTCTCGGGTTCGGGTGCCCTGCGCGCCCCCACGACTGTGATAACCTGCTCCCGCCCGTTCAATCGGAAGAAATGGTGCCACAAAAAGTGGGCAGGTGACACACTGCAAGTCACATGAAATTGTGTCATCTGAAAAATGTAGAGAAGCAAGAAACAGCGTTGGTATTGTGAAAATGAAATATTTTCTGTTTTTTTATATTTTATCGACCTCGCCCAATAGGTCAGCGTGCTCGCTTTTCATGGCGCGACCCAGGGTTCGATTCTCGGTCGGGTAAGATTAAAGTGTGCGTTTTCCTTGCAATGTCCCAGTACATGTTGCTGTGTGACGATGAGAAAACTCATTTCTCATGTTGAGATGGTTATAACACGGTGTAGGGATTCCTACGTGCTAACCATACGTTCTTACAATTACTAATAACATGAATACTGACACAATAAATAAAACACGCATGTGCAGAACATTTACTAAAGTTAACATAAAATTATTTACGGACTACTTTTTGAAGAAATCATGGGAGGCAGTTTTTAACGCTATTGACACAAATGAAAAATGTAATTTATTTTTCTCAAAGCTTTCATTTCACTTTAATGCGTGCTTTCCTGTTAAAAAGAGAATATTAAACATTTCACGAAAAAGTAATACTCGGATCATACAAGGAATTAGAACATCCTGTAAAAAGAAACGTAAGCTCTACTTTATTTCTAAATATCATAACGTTTCACCCGTTTTCCATGTCTACTTCCGAGAATATAAAAGAATTTTAAGGAAAATAATAGATCAGGCAAAAATGATGAGGATATTTTGAACGCCAGAAACAAAACAAAAGCAGTGTGGAATATCGTAAAGAAACGACGCCACAATTTCAGGAATGTTGTTTTAAAGGATAATGAAAGGGAAACAAGTAATCCAGAAAAAGTTGCAAATCTCTTCAACCAACACTTTTCTAGAATTGCGGTTGATCTCACGAAGGGACTAAAACCTCAAAATAAAAAAATTTCACAATTTCATTTCCGAAACTTCTTCCAACGAAATCCTCAAATAGTCAATAAACTAAAAAATAAATATTCATCAGGTTTAGATGAATTTCCTTTAAAATAAATTTTAAAGGGGACAAAAATGAAAAACAAAATTACCTGCCAATTTCTCTTTTGTCAGTTTTTTTCAAAAATATTAGAGGCTTTTCTATACGCGAATGGATACTTTTATCAAGAAAAACGAAGCGTTTTCAAACCTTCAATACGGTTTTAGACAATCAAATTCTACGGAAACTGACATTCTTTCTTTCCTTAAAGATGTTGCTTCATCAATGGACCAAAATGAAGAACCCATAGGGATATTTTTAGATCTTTCAAATACTTTTGGCGGTATTAATCATAACTTCTTGCTCTCAAAATTACTCGTATCTTCCTATGGAATCCGTGGTATTGCCCTAGATTGGATAACCTCGTACCTTAAACCGATCTCAAAGAGTAGAAATACCGTACTGGTACGAAAGGATATTATTTACTTATCTTTCCAATTCTTTGCCAATTGAACATGGTGTCCCATTAGGTTTGATCTTAGGTCCTATCCTCTTTCTGTTGTACATAAACGATATGCCCTCATCTATTAAAAATGGAAGAACAGTTCTGTTTGCCGATGACACGAATGTTCTTTGCAAAAAAGGAACAAAAATAAACAATAAAAAGTACAATTTCAGAAGTTTCAAATTGGTTTTGTAATAACAAATTAATAGTTAACGAAGGAAAAACTGTCTCAATGCAATTCAAATCGGCAATCGTGTGCTCCATTGAAAATAAACAATATGCAATTAGCTGACGTTAAGATAACAAAAATTCTAGGTCTCTCAATTCAGTCAAATCTCAAATGGAATGTACATATAAGAGAATTAAACACTATATTCAGCTCATTATGTTACGCATTCACAATTCATTCAGATTATTCATGTAGCATTCATGTTGCATGTATTTTGCAAATTTACATTACCGTCTCAAATATGGCATAATGTTCTGTGGAAGCTCATCCTTTAGTGCCCAGACATTTAGATTGCAAAAGAAAATTATGCGAATGATGAAAAAATGCCACTCACGTGATCCCTGCTAGCCCGTTTTCATTGAGCTTGGAATCTTACCATTGCCTTGCCTATTTATTTACGAATCTATAGTATTTGTCAAAACTGACTTACTTAACTGTGCGAACATATTTTCATGTAATACTGATATTTATAGTTAAAAAACCAGACGTAGAAATCATGTTCATGAAGTGTCAGTATCAACAGCTCACTACAAGAAATCCACATACAATACATGTACGTTACTTTACAACGCATTGCCAGATGAAATTAAACAATTAAAATTAGTACACAAATTTGAGTTAAAAGTAAAATCTTTTCTGCTCCAAAACTGTTTCTATACAGTTAGAGACTACACTGATTGTCAAAAAGAAAAATAATGTTTACTTTAACACAACAATAATATAGTATAATGAATTAGTTTACATTTGCATTTTATAATTTTTAGAAAAGACTTAATATGCCTGTAACAAGTAATGTACTGTAATTTCCGGGTCAATGACCCCCATTTCGATCGGGTTTTTGTCTAGTTTCCCTGATCCATTGAGCAAATGCTGAGATGGCCCCTTGATTTGCTTCTGGACGTAAATGTAACTTCACTATGCACACGTTTTGTTGAGCTTTCCTTTTGCTTGTAGTGGTAGTAGAGCTTAGGGTGAGTTCCTATTTTGTTAGCAATACAGAAAAATCAAATCTGTTCGTCCATTTACCTTTATAAATAAGTTTTCTATAATTCGGAAACAAAAATATCTATTTTTTGAAATGTTAATCTCTCACTTTCTTAAATTTATTATTATTACTATTTTTTATCTTTCAACTAATAATAGTTAAATTGTTGGGAAGGGGTTCTGAAATTTGAGAAAGCGTGTGCAGTTGAATTTCTCCCCTATACGCCATATACAGTTTTTGACTAAATAAATAAAAATAAATAAAAAGTTTTGTAAATGTTTAAACACCTCATTAAAACCATTGTTAAAAATTAATGAAACGTATATTATTAAGAACAATTTGAATTTAACAAAATTGTTGAAAAATGTAATTGTACCTCCAGATCACGAAATATTTTCAATAGATATAGTGGCAGTTTCAAAGTATTCCACATCAGTCGGTAATTGATGCTTTAAGATAATTTATCTCGATCCTTCCAGAATTTTCTTTTCCTTTAGAAGAGATTGTAATGGTCGTTAAATGTTTACTGAACAAAACAGAATTCAGTTTCGGTAGAGTTATCTACAGACAATTTACAGGCACACCTATTGGAGGTTCTATGAGTTCCATAAGTTCGGAACGTGTCACGAGAAAAATGAAAAAAAAATTATATAAGATTATAACTCTTCTAATAGTCTTTTAAAATCTTTCTTCGAACAGTGTGTCAACAGATTATAACTCATAATTCATAAATTCAATTTACAGTAGAAAAATCAATCCAAAATTCTTTGAATTTCCTAGACATCACCCTAAGTATAAATGGTAATAAGATAATAACTAATTGGTATGGGAAGAAATGTGCATCAGGCAGATTTCTAAATTTCTTATCGGCTTATCCTGTACTACATAAAAAATCAGTAGTCTACGGGTTAGAGGATCGAGCTGTAAGATTGTCGGATCAAGTTTACCAATTAGAATTATGGTCTGATTCTAATTTAGCTAAAGTTTAAACTTTTTTTTAAAGAGAACAGTTATCCAAGATTATTTGTGAAGAGGTACGCCGCCTCTTCATGAGCAAAACACAAGGAAAGAAGTACGAAATACCAGGGAGTCGGGGTCATCCTGAGCGAGAGAGAGACTGCTGGATGAAAATAGTGCTATTGGCTCACTCTGTGGAGCAGAATGTGAACTACTGTGGCACTTCCATCTTGGCACCGTCTGATCCATAAGAAACGCATAGAAAATTGGTTAATTCGGCGTTCTTTATGTAGAGTTAAATGGACAGATATGGCGCCAATCCGTAGGTGGCTCAGAGGTTCAGGAGAAAGACGACAGATAGCATTATGCTCTATGCGTTCAAAGAAAATATCGACAGAGCATCGAATGATGAAGCGTTTGTTCACAGGAATTACTATAAAGAAAAATATTTTGAAGAAATTATATTTTATACACACATTTGTGGTGAAAAAATTATTTTCCTTCCTTTTTGTTGGTGGTGCCGTGGTACACACCCTACAAGCCGCCATTGGAAGGAAGGAATGTTCAAAATATTCTTTCTCAGAGTTTAAAATTTCACAAAAGATCTTCTTAGGAATCTATTTGTTTTCTACAATTGACTGTAAAGTAGAATTCCTTCATTGGAAATACCTGTAATTTGAAAACTTTGCAAATAATATTCCCGGTATTTCACATTAATTGACATTGAGAATTAGTCTCATCAGTCTAACATGGATCATTTTCATTTAGAGGTCACACCTAAATTTTCATAGAATATTCATGCACATTAGATGTCAAATGTTGGTAATGAGGTTTCTTACCTTATTTATGCAAGAATAATATTAATTTTTAAATTATGAAAATGTTAATTTGCTCTCCTTTTTGTGTTTTATGTCAATCTATACTATAGATCTTAAGTTGTATTTTAATCAATTCTTGCGAAATTTGTTTAGTTAAAAAAGTACTCACAACGTAAAATGTTTGGATTGAACAGTAGTATGTAGATTAGTGATAAAATATTTGAAAACCCATGTTTTTGTTTGTTACTAGACTTCGAATCAATTCTTGAAATCAATGTTCTTAATTAAAGATATGATTTGAAATTCTTTTTCTAGCCTTGAATTTCTACTCAATAATAACTCGCTTTCACAAATCAAAATATCCAATTCACGAATTTCTGTCCACATTAACATATTTCACATATGCAAATACAACAAAACTTTACTCTTATTTTTCTTGTTCTTTTGCTGACTATACTTCCATTTATTTTGTCATACGCGTTGTCAATGTCAATGTTTTACGCGTCATTGCCTATTAGAAACCTCCGCATGATAGCTTTTAGAGATCAGCAAGCCATCCGTTGGTCGTAAGTGTTTATCATTTTGTTACTACTTATCCCCAACCCTTTATGAATTTGAGACCACATTGTCACAGAAATCGAGATATTAACATGTACGAAGGTTGGGAGCCATGTCACTGTCTCAAGACCTTCTATAAAATGTATTCAACTCTTTGTATAGTTAATGAACTGCATTACTAATAAAATCATTAAAAACATTTTTGCTTTCAGAAACTGGCATGAAATTTTGTTTAGAAAATAATTAAAAGCTCGTATCTAACGGGAGCCCTAATCTCGTGTTTAGTCAGCTCATGCATGTACCACTTAGCTGTCCCTCAGTCGACGCCGCGTCCTAGCACAGATACCAACGTTTAAGACGTCATTTTGCGGCCTTCCTCAGGGCAAAATACGAAATACCTTCCTCAAAGCGAAATGAGGAAAGACGCAGCATGACAGGCGAAATGTTGACATCTGTGCCTATACATCGGTAAAAAATTAAATACATTCACACTTCGCCATCTGTGACACTGTTGTCCAATCGGGAGTTTGAACGTCACTGTAGTGACGGCACTGTGGGTCGCGGGGTCTCCCGAATTGGGATGTGACATTGACGACGAGTTTTTCAAGACATCGATATTTTTATGCAAACATCCATGTATTTAACATTGATTTATTTATGCCGATGTTTTTTAACATAATGTTTTCAGCACGATGTTTCATTTGATGGTTGGTTTTAATGAAAAAATATAATGAAAATAACAAATTTCCGATATCTAAAATTAGAACATTCTTCAGACCAAAGTCACTAACAGTGAAAATAGTTTGGTTGAATTTTGTATGATAAATGTAGTTTATTATTTTGTATTACCTCAATAAGATAATAAAAGTATATTTAATAGTTGTAAGAATTTTTGACTTTGTTTTGTCAGCAAAATCTTAATTGCGAATTAATAAACGACCCCCCTACATGTGAACACTACTGTTAGAACATGGTTAAAATAATTTTTCAAACATCGATGTTTAAAAATATCGATGGTTTTAATATGGATATATAAATATGAATGTATTTTGAACATTGATTTCACGAAACCCTATAGGGATATGTCTGTTTTCGAAACATTCATGTTTTTATAAAATCATTGATGTATTTAACATTAATGTTATTTATGTTGATCATTTGAAGCCGAGTTTTTTTAACATAAATGCTTTTACGTGATCAATATTTTTAATTCAAAAAGGTCCATCATAACTAAATTCTATAATCATTTTAAGATATCCAAAACTTGAATGTTTTTCAGATCAAAGTGATGATTGAAAAATAAGTAAAATTGAGTTTTCGTCAAGAAAAATACTATATTATTTTTTAATGAATTCCTGATGGTAGCTTAGTGGTTAAAGCAAGTGAGCATAAACCAGGAGACCTGGGTTCGAATCCCGGGCGGGGTGACAATTCATTGAACAAATTTAATTATTTTGTATATATTTTCGTGGCTAAGTGTGTGTGGAGGCTGGGTCAAGTTGTTCCAGCTGCCCCACCCCGGCGCTCCCTGCCTGTTTCATGTGCTCATGCCAGGTCCCCGTATTGCGCAGGCTGGCGAAGGAGCGCCTGCGCGGGTACTTCCACTTCAGCAACCGCTCGCTGCGCCGCAGCTGCGAGGCGGCGGTGGGGCGCCACCAGCAGCACCAGCTGTCGCCCGCGCGCCTCTACAAGGGCCACAGCAACGGCGCATACGCCGGGGTGCCCGCGGGCGCCGGCGCCGGCGGGGGGCGGGGGCGGCGGGGGCGGCCGGCGGCAGCGGCGCCGCGGGCGTCTCCGAAATCACCGGCGTCGGCGGCGTCCCAGACATCGCCCGCGACACGCCCTTTTTCCCGCCCAGCCTGGCGTATTCCTGACCTGGTAGCTGTGACTCCCTGTAGTAAACACGGCATGCTGTTCAACGCGCTAGTTCCCTTGGAGCGGCTGCTGTGACGGACGCGTCACGCGGGGGCACTCTGGAGACTCCTGAATTGGTGGGCTCTCTTTCTCTGTTTGGTGTGCAGTGTTTGTGTGTTGGTTTAAGAGGTCTCTTAAAACTGAAAGAGAACCAATGTAGCGAATTTAGTGTTTTTAGGTAGGTAGCAGGTATATAACATATTATTGTTCGGTCTAATATAATGAACATTGGATGAATATTATAAACTGAGATGTCAAATGAGTGCTCTATGTCAAGTGTTGGACAGGAAGTGTTAAGTGTCTTAAGTGTTGAAGTCATTTTATAGTATGTTTGTAGACAAGATTCTAAACGTGAAAATGTGGAGTGAATGCACTAAGTGGTCACGAACTGCAAAGCAGATATATTTCTTGTGTAAAGAAGATATACTTAAGATAGTTTACAATACAATAAGTGTAAAAATAAGATTGATCTTAGCTGAAATTCGAAATGAAATGATTAACAAACACTACCCTCAATTGACGTGATACCTACTGATATTAATACACGTTCTTGATTAAATTTGGTGGATACAAATACGAAGTTAGAATGCATATTTGTTTATTGTCTAGTAAGTTTGTTAAAAGATGTGTTGATTGTTTACTGTTATCTGTAACTCTGTATATCTAATAGTGTGCCACTATTTGTCACTACTGATAAATTGGTTTGGGTAGTTTAATGCACTGATGTGTGTAGAGTGTTGACTTGTAACATCGTGTCAATAACTGTTTTTTGATGATCCAGTAGAATAGTATAATACTGTTACTGGCAAACCAATGTTTCACGTTTTATTGGCTCTGCAGATCTAGATACAACCACTAGCAAATTGTATACACGTCTGGATTTGTGGGCAAACATTAATATTCTTTAAAAGTGTTTTAGTTACGTATGAAGTATCAAATGTGTATACGTTA
Source organism: Teleogryllus oceanicus (assembly GCA_964035755.1). Taxonomy (NCBI): domain Eukaryota; kingdom Metazoa; phylum Arthropoda; class Insecta; order Orthoptera; family Gryllidae; genus Teleogryllus; species Teleogryllus oceanicus. The sequence goes on along the minus strand of CAXIVR010000002.1, from coordinate 95,435,776 downwards.
ATGTACGAAGTATCAAATATGTAAAGTATGTGTTGAATATTGTTTTTGTGTTAATTGTCAAAGAAAGCTCTGTTTCGCACAAAAGCTGAAAGAAACATCTGAATCCATGTAACCCGTGTCTTTCATAAAATAGAAAGTTCGTAGTAAACATCATCTCCCTACCCTCCAATGTGAGTTAGAAGTGTACACCACATGGTTCCTCCGTACAGTGAAAAATGTTTCTTAAATCAAATATTAAGAGACGATATTTGAATTGAAAACGTGCCAACGTAATTCTGTGCTCATAAACCTGTATCACAGAGTAAGAGGGTTTGCTGAAAACGTCTCTTCTCTTTGTAGATAAAATATGATATTTTGTGTAGATGTGCTGTTTCTCGGTAAAGAAAATATATATATTTGTTATATCATAAGCAACATTTTTGTATGAAACATTATTGATTACTAATATACGATACCAGTTACTGGTTGCAAGGGCAACATTGTATCACCAGTATTTATGATGAGTGAGGGAAAGTGCAAATGATTCTCTATGGCATCGCTTACTAAGCAACATTGTAGTTCACTCAATGGTCACGTAAGCCGGCGGTTTAAACGCGAACATTTTAACATATATTAGCACAGGATTTAACCGCTCTGCGATGTCCAAATTAATACATTCGCAACTGAAAGTGTAAAGGCACATGTGATCCTAATATTGAAATATTTGACTGACCGTCCTGTAATATTTACTAGCTCGTTATTTTTTTCCGTTTTCAACATTGCTGTAAAATTGCCTATGAACATATACCTTAAATATATTACTGAGTAACACTCAGAATACTAGATAAAATAGCAGAACATATTTTAAAGAAAATCAAAATTAAGAAAAAATTATGTTAATTTAACTACCTACCTTAGTTAAAAAGTGTTTATATCCGAGAAAAAAATATAATTCAAGTTATACGATGCACTCGAGTTTTTATCGCGTTCGTAATTTTCATGTCGATAAACATGGAAACAAATCACCAAAATCAAAATAGTACTGAGTATCCTGACGGCATATTTGTTACGCACATCCGATCGACGAGATTTTACTCAACTTTCGGTGCCTTTGCAACGCGATCCTGCATTTAGTGTGGTAATAGAAATGCAGGTGTATGGATGTCACACACATCACTTGCTTACTTAAATAGTAGGTACGTGAGGATTTATTTCATCAACACGTACGAATCAAAACAATAATTATCTCTATTCGACTGTACTTACAGTAGTTTAGCAGTAATATGCTAGCTAGTTTTTCCAGATACATACATAGAAATGAAAAATACATATTTCTACTCAAGAAAGATAAACATGCTACAAATATTAAAAAATACTATATATTTTATTTTAAATTCAAGGTACTAATTCCACCAATATATAATGAGAAGTTTTCTCGCATTACTGAAAGAACAGTCACAGAATCTATAATTTCCCAAATATATATTCGAATGTACTATGTAGTGTAAATCTTGAATCTGTGTTTGGTTTGTGCTTCACTTTTCAATCCATCCACACATATTTTATGTCATGTATACCTAAGCCTTGCATCATATAATTGAAAATGTTCCAATGTAAGTTAAAACTTATCATGAACGTAGATATTTATATCACAATGTGTAGCGGTTTTCACCTGAGCGTTAGTTTCTATTATTACTTAATTCTTTTAGAAAATCAAGAAACGAAACAATTTTATTTAAACGATGTATTGAAAATATTTTTTACTTAGAACGAGTGTAGTCAATGAAACGAATATTCACATATTATATTGTAAAAATGTATTTAATTTTATTTGAAATAAAGTTATTATGTGTGATATGTTCTTAAATTCTGAATAAAAATACTGTAATATTTTCCATGCGCATTTAATTTTTTTTTTCATGAAATGAAAATGCAATACCTTTAGGATTACGATGTCAAAGTGACACGTCGGCTACCTAATGAGTTAAAGTAAATATGTTTCAAAATTATACAAAAACATTTTAAGTACAGTACGAATTGTACATTGTTAATGATTGGGTCTAATTTTAATATTAAGAACAAAAGTTCTGAAACGTGATGTAGGAACACGATTTTCACCACATATGTCGTTATCGTAAAATATTGTTAGCTCATGGAAGCAATACTGTTGACAATGTCTTTCTGGTATTAATCGTTCATATTGTGAGGTTCTTATTTTTCCATTAATAAATTAAACGGCGGAGAAACAATATCCAGCCAAAAATAGCAGTTACATAATACTATTCAATTTATTAGAACGTTGATATATTGTAAATTCTATTAAATGCTACACAAAATTGCTTGCATTATGCCTTTAAATAAATACTTAAATGCGAGTAGATGTTTGTTTTTGAAAAGTCTTTTTTTTTTTAATTTTTTAAATAAAGAAGTTTGAATTTTTAAAAATATTATTTTGATTTTCTTTGAATACGAATAACGCCCCATCATCTTACACGTATTTGCTTAATGTGTTCTGGACACTGGAAATAATCTACGCAGTATTGATGAGTGATGTTGTTCCGTTGAAGTCCCCGGTGGAGATAACGCCCCACGTTGCCCTTTGGTGACACCGTGGACCCCTCCGCCCCTTCTCGGATTCCCAACAGGTCTCCCGCGTGTTCTTATTGCTGTCGGTACAATTTTTCTCTTGATCGTCCTATTCATTTCTGGTTTCAGAAGAGATCCTTTAGAAATCCCCTTCTAGTCAATCTTTCTCCACTGTTTTTGCATATACTTTCACCGTATCGATTGCAACTATATTCGTGATGTCCGCGTGTATCAGAAACAACCGAGAACGGTCTCATTGATTGCTATATTGTAAACCAAGCTGTTTCCGGCGCTTATCACTCGTCCAGCAGTTATCACTTGAGTCATGTTTCGCTATAATGCAGTATCTGGGGCCTTCTACGAAAGGTATTAGGGAATTTGTGCACTCTCGAGCGTTAAAGCACTATCGATCTTCTACGCATGCGCACTTCAAGTTTCGTATCGCTTCTGCATCTCCGCCTGCGCAGAAGGTCGATAGTGCTCGTCCGCTTACAATAGTAATCCATGCTACCACTGAAGGGCTAACGAGTGTTTTGTGACTTAAATTTTAAATATTTTTGAAAATGAAATCAGTTAATTTGTTGCTATAAAACCCATTTTCGTTACGATCGATAGAAGAAAAAGGTGAAATCAAACGTCTGGGACGGCCAAAATCTCTTCTCAGAATCAATCAAACTGTACAAACGAAAAAAAGATCTTAACAGAAAATCTACTCCAGATGTGTATGAAAAATACGAGTGGTTATGCGGTTGCAAAAATTAAAAATGCATTCTTTTGCTTCTGTTATGTTTTTTTCTGCGGGGAGAACACGTGGATCAAGGAGTGGTTGATATCCAATATCTTGAAGAATGCAAAAAAGCATGCTTCATCTAAAATGCACATTAAAACTCTCTCAATGTTTGGTAATGCAAATGTGGTTCAGCAATTGGATAGTGCATTTAGGGGAAATACGGAAATACCAGAAAGATGCTGAAAATAGGTACGTTTTGAACATTGTAAGTAATTGTATTATTTTTTTATTTTGTGGTTTATTTGAGCAGACATTGTGGTAATGATGAATGAGAAATGTCGAGTAACCCAGGGACTTTTCGATTACTTAAAAATTTTAGTGCAGAAATAGGTAGTGTGATAAGAAATCATCTAGGCAAAGCATCAGTGTTTAAAGACATTTCAAAAGCAATCCAGAATGCACTCCTGCAGTGTGTGCTTGAAGTGTGTTACGAGGAAATATCAAAAGAAATGAAAAACCTGGACTTTGTTGCTCTTAAAGCAGACTAAACGAGTAATGTAGTCAGTCTCTTAACTTGTTATTGTATTTAGGTACTTGGTAAATTTCAAACCTGTTGAGAGATTCTGGGGATTTGTCATTCCTGAAGGGCATACTGCTGACTCATTAGCTGCATGCATATTATCTGAGCTGCAACTTCACTTTGAGCGATGTGAAAATAAACTCGTAGCACAAATTTACGGCGCTTGTCATGTCTGGCTCAAAACACGGAGTGCAAGCTTGCAAAATAAAGCATGATTAATATACTGAATACTATGCACATCAACTAAATTTAGTCTTGTTAAAATTATTGCTACTGTGACAAAGTGTTCGAATTTTTTTAAGGTCTCTGCTCTTTTCTTCCAATTCCCACAAAATATCGGTTTTAGAGGTAAACGTCCAAAAACGTTTACCAATATCAGTTTCTACTAGGTGGAACATTCAAGATCTGTGATTAGAATAGAGCGTATGAAACAGATTCAACAAGGGAACAGATTGAGCTGTAGATCTGTGTCTCAATCTTCTGGATTCATTTATGTATTTATAAAATCATGCCACATATTGACATTTTGTTCAGTCAAATTCAGAGACGTGATTGAACTCCATCATTAGTTCAGAAAAAACTTAAGGCATTTGAGTAGGAAATTCTTAAAAACAGAAACAACATAAATATTACACTAGCTGATGGGGAAGCACTGAATAAGAGAAAATTAGAGGAAAGGAACAAAAAGAAAGGCACTAAAAGTGTGTGATGTCATATTAACGGAAATTCAACACTGATTTAATTCTGTTGCACACTTAGGATCTGTGCAATGATTTTTACCGGATATGTTTGCAGAGTATGAGAGTTTGCATAGTGAGTTTGGAAAGCTACTTTTGAAGTATACGCATTTATTGAGAAGAAAAAACTCACATAGAACTTTCAATAATCTATAGTGCATAAGAATTCAAGAATATTTCTGGGGCTTTGCCACTTATTGAATTTATCAGAGATAATAAAATAAATTCTACTTTCAGTGAATGTGTTAAACTGCCAAGTGTGATTCTCCCATTCCCATGGCAATATGTGAAGCAGAACGATGTTTCGCCAGTGTAAAAATGATTAAAATTTTCCTGCGCAATACAATGGCAGAAGATGTAGAGCTAATGCTCTTGCAATGCTTTCCATTATGCGTGACTTTATTGCTCAAATAGCAGACTTGAATGAACGAGTTATCACAAAATTTACTATGAGAAAGAAAAGGCATGCTGACTTCTTTTACAAATAGGTAAGTATACACACGTTATTTGTTTATAATTTAAAATAACGATAACTGGAGTTTTGGAAATAGAAATGCCTCAAAGAGAAACGTGAAATTTTCAGTTCAGTGTATTTCTGAAACGTACACGTAAATTCATTTTCACCAGTCTCCGCATCTGAGTCCTCTACTCCTTAATGCTATTATTCTGTAAACTACCATCTTTTGAGGACACGATCCACCATTGAACATTAGAACTGCATCAGAACTGTTGTATGTACTGGTATTTGAATATAGGAATACTGTTCTTATGTTATTACAGTAATTGTAAGGGCTTAACATTTTTAATTAGTGCAGTTACACGAGTAAGTGGTACTTTTTGGAGAACCATTTTCGGTTGAGCTAAGTAATTTAGAAAAGAGTAAATGTCTACAAACGCAAAGGATGGTGCACCGCCTAAAACAAAAATGGCTGCCATTTGTAAACCAGATACAATAAAAATAAATTAAAGATGTATTTCAACAGCCAAAACATAAGGAAATTTATGTACAAAACATAATTTTTTTTCGAGATGGTCGATCGGCCAGTGCAGGACCACTTAAAATGGATTGCCCCCGACACAACGGCATATTCCCCCTTTTTCACGGAACTACGACACAATGCGAACGCTTAAAATATATTAGCGCCGCAACCTCAGTACAATTCTCCATCTTAATAAACTCACGCATCTTTCCGTCTAATTATAAACCAGTCTAGCGTAAGCTTTCTAAATTACAACAAACGAAAACTGAGTTCTCATTGGCTGTCTGTGACGGGGCCTGCGAATCCGCTCGCTCCCTCCAGCAACTGTAACGAACTCTGCTCAGTCGAGCAACAGATTTCGTATAGAGATGACACATGTCCGCCTCCCTCGCACTCACATTACGTTCGTCCTAAATTCGCGCTATTAGTTCCAAAATGTAAGAAAACCGTACAATTCTAATATGTGATTAAATGCAAAACTCTCTTACAGCGACACCCACCGTGTATTAACTGCAATGAACTGGTTTAACAGAACTTACACGTGTTCTGCTCATAATTCAACCTTTTAAGCTTATGTATTACATTGCAGTGTTTGTCTTATGAATAGTGTAGCTTCCATTCATGCAACTACCAGAACTCAGTACGCCCGTGTTATGCCCCATCACGTAATGTTAACAGTAATGCAAGTTGCTAATTACATACGTAATAGTTGAGTTCCAAACAACCATTCCAAATCATAAACGTTAGCCACAATGACTGCCGGAATGAAATCCTCTAATACGTGCTGCAGCTATAATCCATTTTTATGGGTCCTTGATACCGAAAAATCGAATGACGTCAAAACGCCTGTCCGGCTGTGAACAACGCTAGTGGCTAAACCATTCTGCAGATTTTATTCAAAATTGATATTCTCCCATTCATCTGGCGGATGTCGAGGCCCCTTGAATTTGAAACCGATATTTTAATTTGGGGGTTGGGGTACTTTACATGAAGCCCCTGGAACATTTTCCTAATTTTCTGGCTCAATTGTTTTTGATTAAATTTTGTTGATGGTGAAGGACGTTAAAAAGAGTAGTGCAGGTCTTATTTGCAGGGTTTATTTGTTCGTTAAAAACCTTGATTTTTCGAAAATTGCAAAAGTCAAACTTTTTTCAGCTTTCTTATAACTAAAATATTAAAGAGAGAGACGTTTTACCTTAGTGTCATCTTTCCTTAAAGATAGATTTTGATATAAGGCCACGTTCAATTTTTCGAAAATTTGTTGGTTTTTTTTGCGCATAAGGTGAGAAAATAAGTCTTTTTAGCAAAAAATAATCAAGGAAACATTTGATTTTTTTTTTGCCTAAGATATGTAGTTTACATGACCACGTTTTATCTCAATCCATCAAAAAGTGTAACTTTTAATTAATAATTAACGAACAATTGACGCGCGATCACTTGAAAGTCAATACGTTTTATGTGATTTTAGTTATTTTGGGAGTTAAGTGAAATACATGAAGATCAAAAGAACATCAGTGGAAAGTTCTTCATAACTTTAGAATTTTGAAATTTCAATGTAAGCAATATACAAGAAAAATTAAACTTCTTGCGAGGGTCCTGTGACACGGATTTAGAAGGCACATTGGGAAATTAAATTTTATTATTCCATGCACACTGCGCTTAGAAAAAAAGAAAATTTGTCTTCAGTGGAATTTATGAAGTTTCTTTGCGAAAATGACTTGCACATGGCGTATTCCAAAGTTAATACTGCATACCGGATGATTGTCTGCATACCAATAAGTAATTGCATCGGTGAAAGATCTTATTCATATTTGAAACGTGTGGAAAACTACCTCTGATCAGAGATGACCGAAGATCGAGTAAATGCGCTTGCGTTTTGCAATAAAATGCGAACGTTTTAAAATCAATATACTGTGATGATCTCATCGACCAATTCGGTGTCCAATCAGTAACACGCGAGATATTTCAGTTAATATTGTGTAATATTATTCATTTTATTATAAAAAATTGTATTTTTGTTAATTTAATAAATGCATTAAAAATTGAAACTTTATTGTCTGTATTAAAAAATTAAAGAATACGAAAAAGGACGGCATGGAGTGTAGTGCCCAGGGGCGCCCCAAGTGTAAGTCCGCCGCTAAGCATATTGCACAAGTTATTTTCAATTTGTGTGTTTTAAAATGTGGGACATATTAATCTCAGCTATGATATGCTAAGTTTATTCAATTCAGTATGTTATACAATATGTTCTCAGTGTCTTTGAATATGCATAAGTTCATGGAATATTAAAATTCATTCTCAATTTAATCACTTTGTAAGTATGTTTCAAAGGTGTTCACTTCGGTTCTGTCATGCCAATCATATGATTCAAACATTCAACAATCTCACTCAATTTACTAGAGTAGTTTATTTTCCAATTAAACTGAGTTTAACTAATTTCTATAACTATGAGTTTAACTAACTATTTGTATAACTACTATTCAAGACTAAGTTACTATTGTTTGTATAACTACTATTCAAGTTAAATGAGTTCCACATCTTCCGAATCTCCCTCTATGATAGCTCCCTCCCACTATAGCATTGTACAAACATATTTCAGATGCAACAAAGCGTCAATCTCGTTAATAAATAAGATGTTGGTCCTCCGAATCTAATAACCTATTGAGGTAAGAGGTGAAGTTAGCAAACCTCACAAACCCCATAGTCCACTGCTCCGAAGTTACTCATTACTCCTTTTAATTACCATATTATATTCTTTTATTTATATGGACGGTTTACTGTGGATTTGTATTGAAGCGTTGCTGAAAGTCAACAGCTATAAGATATTGTAAGTCGTATGTTACTCTCTCTTCTTCCTACAAAATCGAACGGTTTTCACACCAGTGAAGTGCGCAATATCTCTACCATACTATGTCACTTTTAAGCATCTGCTCATGCGCAACAACAACTGCTCACGCGCACAAGATCAAAATTGCTGTTGCCAAATGCCAAGCTGTGCTTAAAGTCCCTGTTGTACGCACAATATTCGTATCATAATCCCATCCGTATTAATCGTAAGCCACAGTGTCACAGTGAACATAACACATGTGTTAGCCAACGGAAACAAAATTTCAGTATGTTAAAGGGAGAGGGTACCATGTATGTCGCACTGCTAAATTTGCTACTATTCATGTACCTTGTCTAGAAAATGGTTAAATAGAAAAGTATGATATTCCACACACTGAAAGGTAAAGAATGTACTCTGTAAATTTTAATAAATTTGTGAATAATAGTTTCCGAGAAAAGGCACATTAATTACAAAATAAGAACTCTTTTCCAATTTGATAAGTCTGTACTTGCAAATACTCTACTAGAACATTCCTGCTCCGTATTCTGGATCATTTCCTTCAGCGGAAAAATGCCAATACAACCAACGTATGAACAAGCGCATGTTTCAATAACTCATTAACCACCCAAATGTGTTCAAAATTACGAAAAAAAGCCATAATTGTACGTAATGTCAAAAAAGGGGGCATGACTGATGCGCACCAGAGCATTTAAACAAGAAAGAAAGGTACTTCTAGCCGTCCCAAAAGAAAAATTGAAAAATATTTGGAAAGAGCAAGGTTTCAACTATTTATTTAGTCAAAAAACAAAATTCAATAATATGACCCATTTCATGACACCCCTCCTCTTAATGTAGAAAATGTATTCTACTATAGGCAGCGATCCTCTAACTGTTCTTCTTGTCAATATAATATTTCTGTATTAATTCCCAAATGACAGCGCTTTCCGAATTTCTTTTCTCATAATGGAGTCATCTTGAATAATTCGTATTGTGAAAGCTGCTGAGGAATAAAAAAGATTTGAAAATGACACAGCTATTTCTTCAAATATTTGAGAAGTGCATATCTCACAAATAATTAATTTTCCAAAAACCTGTATACAACACGGTACTGCGGCATAAGAAGTGTAATAAAACGTGCCACAGAACACAACACACATTATTTGTACGAAGCATCCGCAGCATGATCTTACACGTACTTCTGCACACGCTGAATTTTGCTGCAGTTCTCATTCAAAATTGTAAGTACTTCGTGGATAAGTGAATCTTTTTCATGGCAGCTTAAGATACAATGTCATAACGTCATAATTGAATTATGAATGAAATGAACAATAATTATAAAAGAAATTAAACGTCATAATTTGAATTATGACGTTTATCATATTATCATCATCGCAAACAATGCGCATGCAGTATAAGGGATGAGAAACAGCTGCCATCGAATAGTCTGCGGGAATGCAATCCGCATGAAGCAATAAAATTCGCATTATGCTTTGAAATTGCCAGCGCTACTTCAATACATGCCTTCGAATGGCATAGTTAGGAGACTTTATAGAGAAGTTTCCTTTTAGCAGTCGCTACAATCATAGCTTTTGTAACCCTATAATTTCGCAATATTGACGATTTTTTCATAGGTTCAATGCATCGTGGTAAAAAAAGTAACATCAGATGGTTGGGTGTCTCTAAGGCTGTGTGAAGAAAATCGCCATCTGACTTCACCTCCTGTAGTGAAATATAATTACGCACAATAAAAATAAACTTGGGTGTTTTAAATTAAAAATATTTAAAATAAAATGGGCAAAGATATTTTGCAATGAATATCTGTTCGTCACACATTTTTTTCATTTTCTGAAAATATTAATACGCCTAATGCTTCACAGTAAAACCAAATGGTAATCAGTTGTGATAAAGAATGCTTTCGTTATAAAAAAACTTGATGGTAATCAGTTGTGATAAAGAATGCTTTCGTTATAAAAAAGCATTGAAAGAAATGCACCCTATGCTAGAATGTGATGATCTTTCTCAGAAGGGAGGATGAACTAATTAATATCTCTTAACAACACTGGGTTGCACAAATGTTTTAAATGATAATTCTCACGTCGAATTGAGTTTTGGAGGAATACACAAAAGGAGTATTGAGGATATATCTATTTCACTATATGTTCAATTTTTTCCATACAAATCGAATGCGTTAATGAAACTATTAATGTGAAATAAAGAATATTTTTTCATCAGATTATTGATCTAATTCTAAGTATTACGTTCTTCTTGTGCTCTCTTCTACTTCTCAATGTACTTTCTATTTTTAAACCAAAATAACAATATTTGCAAACACATTGTTACAAAAATACATCTCGTTTGATTACACTTTCAAACACGAGACCACGAGCATGTCTCATGTTCACTGCCAAACGCACCATTTCCAGTTGTCGACATATTTCCACGCAGCGAACAGCACCCTGGAGAGAGCGCCGCAATCGACAGAGCAATCTCCCCAATCGCAATCAACGCCCACGCCCACGTCCCCGCTCCTGCGTCACGCGCCAAAGGCCTCGCGCGCGACACTTGACACTGCGAGGCCCGCCCTCGCCCGCCCTCGCCCGCCCTCGCCTCCGCCCTCGCCCGCCCTCGCCTCGGCCCTCGCCCGCCCTCGCCCGCCCTCGCCCGCCCTCGCCCGCCCTCGCCCGCCCTCGCCCGCCCTCGCCCGCCCTCGCCCGCTCCTCGCCCGCCCTCGCCCGCCCTCGCCCTCGCCGCCAACACGCTCCCGGCGTCGCCTGCGTGGGCTCTGCGCCCAAGAGCTTTCCAGGGGCTCGCCCGCGCGCCAGGCCGCCAGGCACAGCGCCCGACTGCCAGCGCGTCGCCCGCCCGCGCACCCGCTCGCCCGTGCGCCCGCCCACCCATGCGCCTGTCCGCCCGTGCGCCCGCCCGCCCGTGCAGACTCCCTCCCGTGCGCCCGCCTACCAGCCAGAGCGCACACCATCCCGCTCTCCTGCCAGCGCGTCCGCCCGCCCTTCTTTGCACACGCCCACCAGCCAGAGTGACCCATACCAGAGCGCCGGGCAGCGTCTCCGCCCGCCCGCCAGCCCGCCCGCCAGCCCGCCCGCCAGCCCGCCGGCCAGCCCGCCAGCCAGCCCGCCAGCCAGCCCACGCGGTTAGCCATCCCCGCACCTACCCGCATTCGCGCCCTCCCGCGCCACCGCCCACGCCTGCCCGCGTCGCTCCTGCGTGGGCTTGGCGCCCGACAGCCTCCCATGGGGTGCCCGCGCGGGCGCTCCCCGCTGATAGCCTCACCGCACTGCCCTGCGCTCGAGGGCGGGTTCGACCAACTTCCCCTTCAGCGCCGCCCCGCTGTCAATTGGCTCTCTGGAGAACGAACCCTTTTGACAGCGACACCGTAAGGCGGAAAAGCGCGCTTTTCAGAACAATTTGCTATGCTGGCATTATACGTTCTCAAAACATTGTGAACGCACTGAAAAAAGGATACCATAAATCCCAACAAGGTTTCAATAGTTACACAAAACCTTCGTGTGCGAAAAAGATACCTTGTTGCTTTACTCGTTTTCCCGGTTTCAAGCATCTAAAATTGCTGACCTTGATGGACCAACCGGCCTGGGATTTCTGAGAGGTTGATGTTGCTTCATGAACGGACCTGTCGGCCTCATCAAGCCTAATCATGTTGCAGAGCACTACTCAAGAAATAATTTGAGCCATCGGTTGTTAAATTAACCTTGCATCAAAACTACTGCCAACGAAGAAGGAGACCAATGCGAACTGCATGCGTGTTGCTGGGCGATAAGGGCCTGATATCAGCCGAGAATTGACGAGGGTCAGCAACGAGTGTGGGAGAGGGTCGGCAGGAAGCGTGGGACGCGGCTCGTTGGACCGCAACGTCGAGCCGCCGATCGGCCTGCGAGTACATACTACTCAGTTCATTTTGGAAGGCCTAAGAGGAGTGACAGGCCCTTCAGGAAAATTTCTTCGAAGTGGCGAAAAGCACATCGTTGTGAAAGTTTTCAATTTGTTATTGTAGAAAAATACGTCGTCGGCAACGCAAATCGTTGAACGTACTATGAGTTCACTGGTAAGTACCGTATTGAAACTTATCGTGCTGCATCAGTGTGAATTATAATCTAAAGGATATTGGTGGATGGCCAGACTACGAGTCTAAATTACCTCTTTGAAGTGAAAATCTTTTTATTGGGAGTAAACGGCGAATAATTCGAAAGAAAATGATACTTCATTTACACCGCCTATTTGAAATCAAACAAGAAATGTCAACCAAGATTAAAAGAGAATGGTGGAAGGGAATCGCAACTTTCAGGTACGTATAATAGAAAGGCATATATTAGTTTATGTGCATTTCTATTGGACATAACGCACAAAACTTGGCCATTAATCCAGCTCAAAGTTATTTTAATGTAAATTGTAAAATTCCTCTAAAAGCTTACGTCGAACAAGATAAACAATTATTTCGTTTTACATCATCGGTTTGAATCCTTTCAATTCAAATTATAATGTTGTTAAGTGGATATAGAGAACTTGGCTTCTAAACTCATTATTTTGCATTCATTTGTGCTTTTTTAATAGTCAAAAAAGTACCTATTAAAAAAGTTTAAGTTATTTAAATTTTTAAATTTAATATAGTGTTGAAGTGTCATTAATGACAATTAGAAATTGTAGAATGAATTGTTGTGTAGTATTCCCATATGTTATAAGTTTACGTAATTTTGATTACTGATTTAAATTGAGACTAAAGCCTATCATGATTTGTAAATAATTGAAGAAAATAATAATGCATTCCTAAAAAAACTGCTGTAAAACACTTTCCATTTTTTTATTTTTTTATTTTTCAATAATTATCACTTTAATTATATTTTCAAATACTGTTGTATTAATTTTATTTTTCAGGTAGTTTTTGGCATAGGTGATGGAAATTGGTCGTTGAAACAGGTGATGGTTCATATCGATGCAGATATTCATGGATATTGTTAATTCTAAATGAATGTTCTCTCTGTTATTCTGTGACTCACGACCGACAAATTCCCCAAGCTGGTCCCGCGCTGTGTAGACGGCTGTCGAGCGATGGTCACGCCTCAAGGTCGTCGTTGTTCTGCGACGGTCTGTGCGCTGCCTATCGCGACGGAATCGGAGTATTTCCGAGCGCCGTCTCCTCGTTGTTCAGCGAAGTTTTACCACAGCTTACACAGAGGCGATGGTCGCATCAGAATGCGAGTCCAAAACTCCAAATTATAACTTCGTAATAGCAAAAGTCGAGCCAGTTGTTGGATAAACCATACTTCTCAGAATTGTCAAAATTCTTCAATAGAATTTCCAAAACGAAATCCCAAAAATAAAAATAAAAGTAGAATAAAATAAAAGCTGTAACAAAGAAACAGAACCATGTCCTATGTTACAAAAATCCTCCATTTTCTAGCAACGAGAATGCCGCAACGTGGTTCTATAAATTCATTTTGGTCTACTACCACTGTCGTTCTTTCATTCGTTGCATTCTTGTTTAATATTCATTTACAATTTCTTGTAATCTCTTGACATTTCACAGTAAGTAATTCCATGAAAAATATTCAGACAATTACCTTTTATTAAAGCTTTAGATTCCGGTATTTTCCACGTGTCCCTCGTCGATTGTGTGGTGGACTTGTAGCCTTCTGTCCACCTCGGCGACTCGAATAAGAAAGAAAGACGAACTCTTCCCACACAAACTTCATGCCATGTCCGTATTTCCACAAAAGTTTCTGATTGGCTATAGTCTGAGTGCGTTCAGAAATCTTTTTCTGGCTGACGCCATCTCTTCGCTACTATAGAAACTACTTGTAGGGCATGATGTCGGGTATTATCGCTTCTATTTTTCTTTCTGTCATGAATGTAGCCGACGACAAGCGGTTACAATATATACATGTATACATATACTTGTAACACCAATAAGAAATGCTCAAATAAGGCAACACGAACGGCTGGCCCTTGAACCATTATAGCTGTGCAAGCCGACACGGAAGGCCGGCTCCTTCTATCAGTTTCGTCCGGATGACAGTAGGCTGGATCCTCCAACCTGTGTTGCTCGCTTACGCCGAGCAGATAGCCAACTCTTCCAACAAGGTTGCTTGGGCTCGGCAGCTTCTACCAGTGCACTTCTGACAAGGTGCATTCAGAGGAGTGCAACAAGGGACTCTTTACGATGCAACTTTTCGTTCCAACTATCTCCGTCACGAAACAGCAACAGTGAACCTGGTTGGGCCTATATTATCATGCGTTCCCTTTATACAGTACTTGTATAATGGATCACGTATACTGCAACTGTTCTTTTTTCTCCGTGTGTATATTATTCTGCGTAATATTTTAAAAATTAATTCGGTGTGTTTGTTTCACAGTTTTCACTGTCGACTTCCAAAAACCTGAAACGTACGTGATAGTAGTTGAACGCTGGTAATTGCAACGGTCATACTTTCTTTGTTAATATTCCTCATACCAGGTATAAAAATGTGAATGCAGTTTTACGAAAGACAAGAAGGCACCAAAGGGAATCATTGAGAAACAATGACATCTCTTTGGTACCAGAGAACCTCCAATGAGGCCCGCCCGCGCTCTCCACGCTCTTGCGTGTCGCCGCACTCCGGTGCGCCTGAGGGTCGGTGCGGCCAACTTCCCTTCCAACGCCGCCCCGGCGTCAATTGCACTCAACTGACGACTTTGGAGAATGGGCTGAACTGACAAGAGCACTGTCAGGTGGAAAAAAAAACACAGAACAATTGGCTCATGTAGAAGTTTTTACTGCGAAAGGATGACCTCGTGCTAACCACTCGAATCCCTTATCCCGTGGCCGAGAAGCTGGGTCACCGCTGATCAGCCAAGGCCCATAACGGGCAGCTGAGCCCGTAGAACACGTAGAAGTATTAATCTATTGAAATAGTGCACGATTTACGATTGGTTGGTTTGTTGGTTTGTTAGTGATTCCGGGCACGTCAACTACTGAGGTCATTAGTCCGGTAAGAATAGTGCATGCTTTTCATAGGGAGGTGGTGGAGATCTTCCACCTCGCTGGATGGCGAGATCCAGCGCCGACCTACGGTCGGCTAGCGTGGTTTCCCTCAACTACGTATCTCCCAATAGCGGGGCACCGTTCCAGCCGTGACAACCTCTAGGCCTCGATCCGTCTCCAGGCGTATGTGGTAGTGTAGTGCAGGTAACTGTGTGTGTAAGGGGTGAAGAAAGGACAAGGTAGAGGATGGCGTGCGGTCTGTGGCCCGTTTGTTAGGGTACTGCTGTGGCATTCAGCTTGTATTGATCGGAGAAACCACGGATCAGAGCAGCAGGCCTCTAGAATTCTCCCCCAGACAGCGATTGAATTGGTCCTAGCTGACAAGCTAGTGTCGAAAATCTTGTCACTGTTGGGACTCGAACCTAGGATCTCCCGATCAGAGGCACTGCAGTGACATCAGTTGATGCACTGAGCCACCTCCCCGGTACGATTTAGACTCCAGGCCGTGTATCAGGCCGCACTAAATTCGCAATATGGCAGCTTGAAAGATTTCCTGTCGGAATAGCCAACTTATGAAACTATAACTCTGATCAAGTCTGTCGTTTTTGTTTTGTTTGTTGTCTCATTCACAATCCTCCCGCGGTCTCGAGTCTTGTCCACTGTTCAATAATACATGTTTCGTTTTCGGTAGAATTAAAAGAAATGTTCATCTATAAACGAATAATAACTCTGTGAATAATTATTAAGTTAATTAAGAATTATCATTATCAACTATTGCGAGCTTAAGAAGTGTTAAAAAAGTGTCAAGTGCAAATGAAAAATACAACCTCAAAAGTTATCTGCGGTCATACTTCTATGTTATTAATGCTTTTGAGATATGTGTCAACAGTTCCTTCACGTTTTGAAGTGGTAGTAATGAGTTTTATTGAACGCAAATAAATACCACAATTATTGAAGTTAATTAACGTGATATACATGGTAGTTTTTAAGTGATCCAATGAAATGTTCCTAACAGTCCAGTTATGTCAATATCAATGCAAATACATCCATTTAATTTATCTGTTCAATTATTCATTAGTTTTCAAAAAATAATATTAAATATAATATAATTAATTTGAAACAAGAAATACTAAAGGGACACTTAACCACAACAAATAATGAACTATTATAACTATTTCAATTAACTTTATTATTATTATTACTAAAGAAAACAATTGGAAAATAATAAATGAAACTCAAAAATGCCTAAAACTCAAAAACTACTAAATAAATAAATTGAACGATAAAACGCAAAGAACGAAGAGCACCAAAACGCAAAATGCAAATCTTTAGCAACACTCGTAAACTAACACAACTTCACTTGGATGGCTTTGAATGTTGGCGGAATCTACGGAAGTAGTCATTGTTTCATTGCAAACTTAAATTTTAAAAAATGTCCCTACCGCTTGAAGGTAATATATTCAGGGTATTTGTGTGACGGTTGGCAACAACTTTAGCCAACATAAAACGAATCAAAACTACCCTAAATCGAATGTATGTTCTCATCCGACAGTGACATTTTTCAAAAGTTGTCCCGTTAGTTCGGCTTTTTAGCTGGCCAGCAGTCTACGAAAGAAGATAAGAAGGAAACTAGAAGGCGATATCGCTCGCTCTGCGTTGCCTCGCTGCGCGCCGCGCCGGGCCACTCCGCGCCCCTTTTGCCACTCGCTCACTTACCTGATGTCAATTGGCTCTCTGGAGAAGGAGCTCAACTGACAACGACACAGCACGGCGGAATAGTGCGCTCCAGAGAACAATTGACTGTGGTGGCGTTAAATGTTCTCGTAAAATTGAATTGTGTACGCTGCGCCCAATATTTTAAAAATTAATTCGGTGTTTTGGTTTCAGAGTTTTCACGGTTGTTGAAATTGCGCCGCTTAAAAATGAAAGCATGTAAAACGATGTTAATTGAATCTGTCATACTTTCTTTGCCAATATTTCTCGTACCAGATATAAAAGAAATAATATATTGAAAAAATTGACAAACATCACCGCGGGGAAGAACAACTATAGTTGAAAGAATAAACTGCCATAAGTTGTTGACAATATTCCTCTTACCAGATGTAAAAGAAATGATATATTGAAACAGTATAAGATTTACTAAAGCGGGGGAAAATCGTTGCAAAAACACGCGGTCGCTTATAGTAAAATTACGAAAGAAGGTAAGAGAGAAAATAGATGACCAACCACACAACTCACTGTGCGCTGCCGCGCTCCACTGCTGCACAGGGCCGCGACGCCCGCGAGAGCCGGTTGGGCCACCTTCCCTTGAGCGCCACTCGCACCCGCGGCCCTGTGTCGGTTGGCTCTCGCGAGAATCCACTCAACCGACAGGAGCGCCACAAGGCGGAAAAGTGCGCATCACAGAACAACTGACTGTGTTGATGTTAAGCGTTCTGAAACTATTGAATTTGGATACGTTCCGTTTGTAAATTAACTCGATAATTTTTACAGAAGGTTGGTGAAGTTTTCTCACTTTTACATTATTTCGTCACAAAATATCCATGAAAGTATGCTAAATTCTGGAAATTGAAGTTTTCATAAATTCTTTCTCAATATTTGCCCGACGTTCACTGTCCACTGCGCCGACCTTACTTCAGGTACCTCCCAGAATCCGAAGAAAGGACATTGCGTAGACCCTACTAACGAGTGGATTCAGCCCCCTCCGAACCATAGTAAAGAAACCAACCGAAGCTTGTGGAAAGATTAAACTTCAAAAAATCAAGAGACGATGTTGCAGAATCGCTGAATGTTCTCGAACAACCAAAATTCCTACGAAACAAAGATTCAAACACTAGATAATTATAAAATCTCCATATTGCAGAAATTCGTAGTGGGAGAACTTTCAGAGAGCTTGAATGGAGAAGGCAGAAGCGATCATGGTGATGACTTAGCTATAACGTCGCAGCAGGTGGTGTCAGTGAGCCAACTAGATCTCAGGGATAATTGCTCACCATACTCTTAGTGCATTAACGTTTCAGTGTCAAAGTCTTGTCTGAAATCCATAAAATCATACCTGAAAACTCGTATGTCGCGAGTTTATCGTTGGTGTAATAAGTAACATGACGAGTCAAGTTTCGGTGGCACATGACGTCCAACGTTGAACATGAAATACTTGTTTCAATCGCTTCGCCTCCCATGTGGGTTCCACTTAGCGGACGCGTGAAGCACTCGCCCAGGTCATCTGCTTCCGTGAAGATCCGTCACAAAAAGTGCTATATTGTCGCTACCTTTTATGTAAAGACTATTTCTTCTATACAACATATGATCAGAAATTTGAATTAAAACATAATACTCAAAGAGTGATCGTTCAAGAAAAAGAATAGACTGAAATGTAAGAACCAATATTACGCATGCCGTAGGTTAAGCTAGTGATTTTTGTTTCTGTAAAAGTTTTCTCAATCAAGACCACAAATTGATGTTAAATCCGAATTGGTAGTTGATCAGGGAGGGGGTCCCTTCACTCCCCCCCCATCACCCACCGAAAATGTACATGAAGCGAAAATAAAAACATATTTTATTCCAATTATTATGTTTATCATTAATTGTTATCATATTCATTTTATGTAACTTTAGCAGTTAATTTTTGCAATGCAAAAACAGATCTGCACTTTGCATTTTTTGTTATAATTCATTTAACAATTTTTTAAAATCGATTTTTTCGGTCATGTCACTATAAACATTTAAAATCGTATTACTGTTGAGTCGATCTTGCAAGATAGTTGATTACTTATACATTTTGAGTTGACGCAATTCCGAGAAGCTTTGTTCATTTATGGAATTTGACATTTATGGAAAATATCTCTCATTCCCAATTCCGAGTGGGTATTTACCCACCACTCGGTATTTTTCATGTAGGTATAGCTACCCACCATACCCACATTATCCACCGACCCTGTAATCAATAAACTGATAATTTGCCCTTCTGGCAATGCCATTATTATAATCCATGCGTGAATGTGTGTGCATTATACCCTCCCCATAACTTCGCCAAATCAGGGATGCGCGTACTTGAGGTGCTGATGGCGGTGCTTATGACCCCCTGTAAATTTGACTAGATTTGATAGAGGTTGCCAGAGGAATTAGGTGCTTATAATAGCTCGTGTTCATCACATAATTAATATATAGAACTAACGCAAGAGTTTTTAAATTATGTGAGAACGAAAACTGTTGGTTAACAGCTATATGTTCCGAATATAACGCCAAATATTTGGTAGATCTCAAAGGAAAATCACGCAGGCTCAACGTGAGCAGAGGCTATCACACTTGGATAGTCTCGCAAAAGTTGCGTGTGCCCGTATATTATTGCTTTGTCGGCATTAAAGGGACTTTGTTTTCTTCAAGTGTTATGATTGATTAACCTGGTACCCTGAACGGAGATGTAGTGAAAAGAAAGGGCCAAAGAAGAAGGAAATAGTTGTAAAATTAGGAAAAATTTAATGTTACTTGTCAATGTACAACAAGCACCTTTTAAACATGGAACCCCCTTCCACCTATGTGCCCTGCAACGCATTTCTCAATATTCACCATTTGTTATACCGCAAACTCGGTGTCTGAGGATTATAAAAAAAGTATTAAAGTCTGTAAATTAAGTCTACAAAAAGTACTGCAAGTCTTAAATGAACTATAACTCTGCAAAATCTAATCCAACACTGCACAAATGCAATTTTATATTTGACAGTGTTATATGTGTGTACCCTGTGAGGTAAAATTTTCCAGTACTACTTTCTTTAAGCACTGTTTTGATAACCGATGAAAATGTTATGTACTGTATTGGAGCTTGAAACTGAAACCAGAAATCGCGTGTCGCCACCGCCAGTTATAGCCTACGCAGGACACGACCTTCGTTTCCGCAGCGTAACTGAGTGGCATGGGAACATCAGTAAGTAACGACTTCAGTCCCCATTCCAGTTTCGCAACCATCACCTCAGGGGGGACTTCTTCGATTATAACTTTTCGCCGACGATATTTTTTCTAAGCTACCCGGTGTTGGAATTTGTGACACTGAGGCGATATATTCTAGGGGGATTAATATCCAGGATTGTTGTACTATTTCCTAAGTTCACTATAGCCGAGGTCCAGGTTCACTATAACCGAATCTTCTTATGCTTATTTGTAATGTAAATGAAACGGGACCAGTGACTTAGATTCACTATAACTGAGAGTTCACTTAATTCGGAGTCGACTGTATATGACATACAATTTTCCAATAATAATCAGAACATTTCCTCGAGGTGTTTTGTACTTATCACAAGAATGATATACAAGAAAGTACATCGAATACGTATGTCAATACTTTTATCACAAACAATCCTTTTAACGATCACACGACACGATGTTGTCTAAGCAATACCAACTGCTCTTCTATTTCCCGAGAACTTGCCAAGTTGCCCATGACACCATCTTCCCGTTTCCACCCAAGCCGCGCATTTTTATTTCGCAGCTTTTTATTAATAAAGGAATGCTACGATCTGTTCATTATATTGTGTCTTCCACTACTAATTTTATTCTCTTTTTTTTGGTACCTCACTTGTTTAAAACAGTTCACGGAGAGCCGATAAGCAGGATGTTCAAAATCGTTCTATTTCGCAGAGCTTTAAAATATATTATGAAAACCGTTGCGGAGTTCCGTTGCAATGCCAGCTCGTAATGTTCCAGTGAGTGTGGTTTCCAATCCTGCAACCTCCCACTCCCTCATATGCTTTGCTTTCATTCCTCGCCACTCGAGCTCTCCTAAATATGGTCGCTCTCAAATGCGCATTTCGCGTTCATATCTAAGCAAGCATGGTTTTATTAAGTACATTTACGCTGCTCTTGTTTCTGACGTCGCAGGAAATAATAAATTATCCCAAATCACTCCAACCTATCCACAACATTCAAACTCACTACGAGTGGTAACATACGTAGACCATTCTGCTGATGGTGATCAGAAAACGCCATCACTCAGCTTCAACGGTATGCTAAAGAGTCATTTCCGTGCGTTAAGCCACTTTTAGTGTCGCATCCGCATAGCAGGGTTGCAATTGGCTGAACACTTTACGGAAGTATTAAAGCCTCAATTACGACGAATGCCGAGAACCGAAAGGACCCTCTCTGTAAATTAATTCTGTAATTACTGGGAAGATTATGGGAGCGTAAATTCTGCGCCTCAACACGGAGGGACAGCCTTTCTCTCCTATGTGGTACCACAAGGCTCATGAAATATTAAAGCTGGACATTGTTTGAAGGCTTCATTACTGATACAACGGGATGGTGAAAGCCCGCTTATGGACCTCTTGTAGTACCAATCTCTCGGTTTTCCAACAAAGCAACAGAATGAATTAAAATTTCAAATTGAGAATGTGCAGACATTTAAAAACATTAGTCCAAACTTTTCTCTTATGAATCAAGAGATAAAAAATATACAATGGTGCATATTGAAAAGTTTGCACACTGGCCGCAAAAATACATTACTTAGAAGTAGTATTGATAAACTTGATGATTGGCATTTATTAATTCATTCATCCTATGTAGTATCACATGAAACATATGATAGAAGTTTCAGGTGCGAGTTTTAACGTAGAGAGGTAGATGTAAATGTTTTCAGTTTCAAATAACTCTTTGTCAATAGACATTGAAAGTACTCCTATTTTAGTAACTCGTTACTACTATTCTAGAAATATGATTGTAATGTATGCATCCAGAAATAATGTGTTTGAAATAGAGCGGAGTTATTAAAATCTTATTGAATAATTTAGAAATAGTAACTTAGTGCATCTTGTTATTGAAGCAACCGAACTCGGCAAAAATATGAACCATTGCATGCCAAAAAGTATATTTTCTTCTCTGTATGTTCTCCAAATATTTCCCAAGCCAAAGAAAACTCCCTTATGATCACTGAAGAAAATATGTTTTGCGTGTGTGTTCTTACTATGTTCTCGGAATTGATCATTCGAATTCAATTGGGTTGCAAAGAAACAACCGCATGACTTTCTTTTGAGTGATCAAATGATGAAACAAAAATTCAGCAAGGCTTATCTCCTTTTATCTTATTATTATCTATAGTCTTTGAACCAAATATATTGAACGTTTTCAATATTTCAATATTTTTTCTCGTTGAATGTGTGTTTTAGTTTTAATAGAAACGTAGTTGTGCTAAAATTATATTAATGTTCTGCTACAAGGTATTTTAATTGTGGGTGCCATTTCATTCTTTAGTATCTTTTCTTTGTACTTCTCTTGTTATGCGTTTCTTTAACTTATTGTCTCCAAAGAAATAAAGTAAGTAAGTTTCAGCACTAACAACAATCTCAACAACAAAGAAATCTACAAACAACCCAAATAATATCGTATTTTATGTATACTACGAGAGCGCCAGTCTCGACGATCAACATGCACAACGCATTCCAGCAGAGTTTCTATGGTAACCACCAGTGCTACCGGGTGGCTCGCGCGGCGGAGTCGATTCAGCGACTTTCTGCAATCTCGGGCGGGGCGGGGCGGGGCCGCGCGGCGTGGCGCGGCCGGCGCGGGGCGACGCCTGCGAAGAGGCCATGCATACGAAAGCGGACAGCCCGACGCGGCGGGGACTCCCGGCAGCCAGAAGCAAGGAGGGTAGCGGCGCAACGTGGGGAAGCTGGGGTGGAGTGGGGAAGCAAAGGACGGGGGTGGGGCGGGGACGGGAGTTGGGGCAGGAGCTAGAGCTGGGCTGGGAGCAACGGGCGAGACAAGGGGGACGTGGCGGGACGGGACGGTGGGACAGTGGTAAGACGGGGGCGGATCGAGGTGTTGGGTTGCGGAGGGTTTCAAAGGGGGCCAGAGCTGCGCCCGGGGCAAGGATAAGAAGGCGGTGGAACAACTCACGTGCAAATGGGGGCGGACTCGATGAGAAAGTTGCTGCCTGTGTCGTCTGCAGGCCTATGTCTTTGGTTTGGAACAAAAATTTGTTCGGTATTCTGTCCAATGAACGGCTCGTCTCCCCGTAGCAAACGGGATGTAGCTCATTGTAGTACCGATAAAAGACCGAAAAAGTTTCCTTATCAGAAACAGTGCACTTTCAAAGCTCATCGGGTATACAAAGATATCTGATCAGCAAGTTTCTTATTTCTCAGGCGCTTTCTGCGGTGAAAACAGAACTGCAATGAAACCGACTGAATATCAGTTTCAATTCAAGAAAGACGGGTAGTAGCGAACGAGTACTCCTAAGCCACGTCTTACTTTTCGATCAATCTGCCTGCAAATAAATCACGCAGTATTGTTTAGAGTAGATTTTTTAGGATGACAAATGTTTCTGAGTGTCACCTGATATGTAGATACTAAACAACTCCTGGTCCCGCTCCTATTAATTACACTTTTCCTTCATGAGATTGAACCAGTAGAGTGATTGCCGTGAGACTGTCAGTTCGTTTCGAGGAGGTGGTAATAATAATGCTGAAGCTGGGCAAAGAGGATAGCGGAGTGACGGAAGCGCTGGCTACGTAGCAACAGTAAGACGACTATCGGGGAGACAGTCAGCTGGAAATTAGCTGTGAGTTATCACAGCACGACGCCTCGTGAGGATTTGAATCCGGCGGATCACTAATTGTTCCCAGTGTCCGTCTTCACTTTTTTGCGACACGGGAAAACTGCCCATTACGCTAGACAGTGGTCGAAGAGAATATAAGTTTTCATTCATTTACACATCAGTAATATTTAGAAACAAAATATTTTTAATTACGGAGCGGATTTCTATGATTTTGCATATTTTTTCCATTGCATCAGGGCATAGCTAAGTGAAATTTCTTGACATCTAGTTAGAATTGGCGCTGTGTAGATTGATATGTTAGTGCACATTTCAACATATTTCGCCAATTTTTCTTACTCTTGAATATTTCGGTAGCTATAGGAACATATTTTGCACATTTCGTTAACATAGAGACGTATCTGTAAAATGTTTCTGGTTTTTCATAGAATCTATTTATTTGTGAGCGTTTACTGTCTAGTAAGAGCTTGTCACAGTTTGAGTTTTTTATTTTCTTAAGATGATCAAGTACTTGTGCAAATGTAGCATATTTCTTGATATCATATTTTTTAAATCAAACAAGACATACAATGCACTATACTAAGATGCATATTTACTTCAAATATTTTTCAATTTTTTTTAAAAATATATTAGATGAAATTAAATATTGTTAATTTTAATTGCATATTAAAATGCATATTTTAGAATTTTTAGATGCATTAGAATTAAAATTTAGAATTCATAAATGTATATTTTTAAAAGTATACTTCAAGATTGTTTTGGGTTTAAATATTCTCTACCTTGTAATTACCGATTGGGTGATCCTTTCTTGACTTAGCAGTGGCTGTATTTGTTACGAATGATGATTATCAAATGTATTAGACAATAGTATCAAAATCGTACGTGTACATCTTCTCTTACCTTGTTACAGAATGTTTATGTTTAATGTAAATGAAGTGTTGCAAGTAGATTGAACACAATGAAACGTTCAAATATTTTACACCCTTCACTTGGTCCAACAATGAGCAAAAATATGTTGTAGTGGTTTCCTGACGACTCACGAGTATTCTATGTAATAGCTTTCCGTTTCACCTGCTACTAGTTTTCACTACCAAATTTGGGTCGAAATCATTCTTTTAAAGCTCAGTCTGCTTGTTATGAAAGTTGACAAGTGGTTCGATGAGTTTTCGTACTGTCGAATTGATGGATTTGCAAAGGGGGAGAGCCCTATTGAGAATTGTGGAATATTACTCATTGCCTGGATATTGCAGCTGAAGTTAGAAACAGCAACACAATTCGGCAAAGCTTGATGAGCCACGAAGAAGGAAGAATGATAGCGTATAATAGTACAATGGCTATTGAGGAATTTTATAGTAGTATAGCTTACCGTAAAATAATGTCAACAACATTAGGTGACAATTTCTGAGATTAACGCTACACGTACATTGGAGAATAACGACAGATAAACATGTTGTGTGCAAAGTTCACACAAACAAAAGTGCAAAGTTCAATTTCAGCAATAACTTTCTCGTTTATCAACTAATCTCTACTGGAGGGAAATTGGGTACAACGCCAATATGTTTGTTTTACAGATGGGTTTGTTAAACAAAGAAATCCAAACTTTTAGTCGATATTTAGGAAAACAGAAACACTTCGCTCAATGTTGTTTAAAACCAATATTACAGTACATATGTATATTTAAATTTGGTTCCGAATAAACGTAACTCAAATTAATTTCATTCAGAATTAAATATAACGAAAATATTTCATTACATTTCATTTGCAAGTCAGTATTAAACAAGTGGTGCTAAATTAGTAGATATTTTCTCGCATTATTTGTAATTTTTGCAATTTAAAAAATCAGAGTTCAACGTAAATTAGATTGGCGCCAATTTTTAAGTGTCCTTTGCTCTAAACAGCCATAATCATTTTTAACATTTTTTTATAAACCCCTTTACTTACAAAAATTACAATAATTTTAATCTGTACGGTTTAGGCGGTAACGTTGACCACCACCACCTGATACTGGGAGAGGTGGCTCAGTGCATCAACGGATGCCACAACGGTGCCTCTGGCCGGGAGGTCTTAGATTCGAGTCCCAACGGCGGAAGGATGCCGTGTGTGTTATTTTTAACTGTTCTTTTTCATCATTTAAGGTAACTAAAGGTAAGGTAATTAAACTATTAAGGTAACTAAAAAACTACACTTTAAAGCCTAAATATTCATTATTCGATTAGGTCTATTTATCATTATTTCGATTGCACCAACATCCTACCCATAACGAAACATACAACTCGTTCATCCATCGTGATTTACCCACTATCCTTCAAACAATGGACGGCAAAACCAAAACCCTTTCGTGATCATCTCTTTGCAAAAGTTGAGAGCGAGGGTGTAATCCTCACACCTCGCCAATGCTATGAAACCAATATGGCCTTTATCTTTATTGTAGCTTCACAGCAGCTTTTTGTTGTCGTGAGATCCGTACGTAAATAACGAAAAGTTATCCAAGTTGAAATAGGCGAATTACTTTCATCAGTTATATATTTTCTTTAACTCAAAAAAGTTAGATATTTTACCAGAGCTAACACTACCGAAGGTTTACAACAAATTACTTCACGGAAAACTGTTGACAAGGAAGGAGCAAGTGTCATATTACAAGGCACCACACTCTGTCGTATGCCATTGACATCGCACACAAAAGGTCTCTTTGTTAGCCTTAAAATAACTCTTCCTCGCACTCTATCTCCCACGTACATTGCTCCCAAAGAAACGTAGGGAAGACAGGTCAACGTGCTGGAGGCAACTTTTTTCTCTGTAATTTGATATAGTCTCCATATGAAGCTTTATAAGTGTGTTTTTGCTACAATACAGAAGGCTTCACGTATCCTTGAATGGCTTTTATTACGAATATCGAATGAAATGAATGTGGAAGCGCAATTTTTTTGTTCGAAAGATTAGGTTGCGCGAAGCGCTTACGTTGATTTCACTCCCACAACTCCAACAAAGAGGAGATACACGTAACATTTTACCCGAAAATCGGGATGTTTGTCAGTCCCTCTAGATGAATGTATGTATGTACAGTGACATACCGATATGTCACGTTAAAATAAACTAACATTTATTTGTAGACAATATGGTGGAACATGCATTACGAAATATCACGAGAGCTAGAGCTTAGCAACGACCGTGAATAAACAATGTAGTTTTTGTTTTTTCTAAATGCATTAAGAGTTGTCTGGATGCCGCAAGTAGAAAATTTGGGATTGGGCGAAGAAGTTTAGACGATCAAAAGGTCAGCTACACCAAAATATAACGAACGTATGGATTGGCTGGGTGAGAGAAGGACGGTCAAATGTTATGAAAAAAAGGAAGGTAGTTTAATACGAAGTCTTCGAGGGGTGAATCAGGCAGGAGGATTTCATTCTGACCGGCATCGCGCTTCTGAACTGATCGTAGGTTCGTGAGAGGGAACGAGTATAATCCAGATAGTCAGAATTGGGTTATCAGTGAAATTTTAAGGACAGTGAATGATATTGCCGATATTTTCATGTGGAAGTAATATTGATGTATAAATTGGAACTTTGTCGGGAGTGGTAATCGAGTTCGGGACTATGTCATAGGACGTAATCGGGACTGATAATTTTGATAGTTTGAGACCAGCTTGGATAGGGGCAGAAGAGGATTTCTTGGAACTTTGGACTACGGCAAGCTCGCAAGATATTTCGACTGAGAAGTCTACGAGGGACATCAACGAAGAATAGATAAGTTAACCGCGGTATAAAATTCTAAATTCAAAGATATCTTGATTAAAGGCATAACATAAATTCACTATATTGTTTGCTAAAAAGGTAAAATAAACTTTGTTAAATTTTGTTCTATAGAAAAGAAAGTGATCTTTCATTTAGTCAATCCAAACAGAAATTAACTAGGAATAGAATCATTCTATTTCAGATTCCCAGTTGCGCTGTATAGTCAGCGGATCCTATAATCCATTATAAAGGTAATAATTATTATAATATATCGTGACCCATTGACCCAGCAAGCCGGACGCTAAGATCTTTGGCAGATATTAATGTAGAGAAAATTTTGTATATCTCAGTACGTATGTATGGATAGACATATGTGTCAGATATAACTGTTTTGACGCTTGCTAATATTAACCAGTTTTATAGTACAAATATAAAATCTTGATAAAACTGAAAAATTAATATTGTATCTGACGTATTTATGTCATTCCGTAGGATATTTCTGTGAAGATCTATCTTCAAAAAGGTTTTCATCTAGTATGAGCAAACATGTGTGAGAGTGAGGTTACACATATGTTAAATACTTTGCCTACGTTTAAATTGTGAATTAGCCACAAGCTCGAAAAATTCGATATAACTGAATTAGGTTGGGATACATGTTGCCTCGTAATGCTTTATTCCATTGAAAATTTAGTTGATTTCACTGGCCAACAAAAACAAAGTTTAAAAAACTCTTAACTCTCGATAATTGATTTTTATGGTTTTTGTGGTGCTAAATGCGGATATGAACTCTGTTCGTTTCTGACACCCACAATTTAGTCACATTTGATCTAGTAAGATATGGAAAAATGCGCTAAATATGCAATAAAAATGAAACGAAAACTATTTTCAAAATACCAACACGACTTTATTTAAACATAGAGGATGGCTTTATATTCTTAACATTACATTTTACGAAGGCTTAACGTGTTCATTGACGTATTTTTTGGTTTCTAAAACTATTTTCTCTAATACTACAGTGAGGTTTTCGTAGCTTTCCTTCATGTGTACAGAATGAGTAACACGTGATGGTGCATAGGTGCCACCATTGTTTAATAGAAGTGCTTTTAAACTAGTTTTAGAGTAATAGAATAACATCATGCATTCTTCTTTTTTGTATTCAAACTTCAGGAACTTATTCACCAGACCGGTAATATTCGAACAATATACTAAATCCTGTTCTTGTTTGAAAGAATAAGCAAATTGCTGCCCTCTTCTCCAGAACATATGAATTGTAGTTCCAGCTGCTAACAACTTATTTTTCTTGAGTCCGGTGCCAAGCAGTTCAGCTTTCTCGTTTCTTAAGCCCAAATCTCTAACCAAATAATTTAGCTCAGTTTGTGTTAACAACTGAGGTTCCACACTCTTTACGGGATACTGAACCTCATCATCAGCTGGTTCGTCTTTATCACAAGGAAATTGATTACTTGACATATTATGCAGATTAACAGTTGTAGTAGCCACTGGTGGTTCAGGAATAGGCAGATCCAGACAATGGCTCGAATTTCCGAATTGAATATGGTAGGTTAGGGTATTATTAACTTTATTTAGTTATAACCAATAATATCAATGCAACAAAAGTAGCAATCATTTTAAAGATTCCTTGACTCCCTCCAAACCAGTGGAATGGCAAATGTAAAGGATGCTTTCTCCTTTCTTGGCCATTTTAAGGTCTTCTACACAAATATAACATACCATTATGTAGCGCCCAAAATTTGTCTTGATCACCAAATTTAATTGCAAAATATGAAAAATACACTTTTATAAACATGACTGAACACTACTTGCTAAACTAAAATATTATCTTAATAGTAACAATGTAAACACATGCACCTTGCATAAAACAAACATGGTCCTGCTTGTCAAATGCAACGCTGATTGTATAATCGCCACGCCTATCGATGCGCGGTAGTGGAAGGGGTCACAAAGTAGAAATATAATACCAAAGCATATACTTCCCTCTTTGTCGTCCTAATACTTTCTCATTCTAACTTCCTGCATCTCATACACTTCTAGCGATTCAGAGCTGCATTAGTCTAGCTATAAAGAGAAAAATGTTAAAATGTTAACTAATGGTGGGTGATACGGCATTTTCAATGTTTTTTTGGAATCAGCACACTTCAAACGATAAGAATTAGGTGAACATACACAAAAAGGTTTTTGGTCGTTGACCAGCGTTATTATTTCCCTGTTTCCGATGAATGATATACACTATGATGTGATATACACTAACAAAATCTCTTTTATCTACGAAATCGGTAAGCACATTACCAAATATTTTTGAAATAATAATATTTAATTAATTTAGACATATTCAAATGATTACCTCAGTTATGATTTAACATTTTAAAGGTTCTCTTTTTTCTTGTTCAACACAGATATCCAGTGTAGAGTAAGGGAAAATACTATGATTCATAATTATTAGTAGATTTGGATTAACCAGGACGGTTAGTTATTGTACCAATTGTTATTGTACCATTCCAATACGTTCACCATCACTTCAAACATTTTATTCAGACATCCACAAACGAAGTAAAAACGCTCGCGATAAAATTTAATTTGATCTAACATTCGCAGCCAACCGAGTATAGTTTTACAAAAACGATCATATTGTTATTAAATTAATAATACAAAGTATCTCTTGAAGTTTACTTCTTTTTAATTTACAATTGAAACTAGTAGTGGTAAAACAGCACGTACTTTCTTACCCGTATTTTCACGCAAAATTTCGCGACAAGTACGCACATTTTCTAATACTTGTACATGACCTTGTTTCAAAATCTATCTTTAATAAACAGATTTTATTAAGGGAAAAATCTTCATCGTTACAATTGTAGTTGTTAGGAAGACACCGAAAAACTTTTGAATTTTTGCAATTTTCGAAAAATTAGAATTTTTAAGAAAAATGAGACCTGCAACAATTCTCTTAAACGACCTTCACACTATACAACAAAAAACAATAAAAAACGATGGAGCCAATTTTTTGAACGTTTGGAAATTGTTCCAGGGGCTTCATGTAAAGTATACCCCAAATTAAAATATTCGTTTCAAATTCAAGGGGCCGGACATCAGCCAGGTCGCTTGGGGAATATCAATTTTGGAGAAAATCGTCTGAACGGTTTAGCGGCTAGCATTGTCCACAGACGGACAATCGAACGGTCGGCCACACAGACAGACACATGTTTTGCCGTCATTCAATTTTTCGTTATCAAGGACCCACAGAACATGGATTCTAGCTACACCATGTGTTAGAGGATTTTTTTTTTAATTTACCAAATGGATTTATATACACTTTTTCGTTTCCAGGGCAGTGTACTAGGAACGTTGTCGAAAATTCGCCATTTTATCGCCCAGGAATACATAACTTCCTTCTCTGCTACGTAAGAGGTAGCGAGAAAGTAAAATTTAAGTTCTTATCGAATGAGAATGAAATATACGAGCTCTTTTCCAATATATCTACATCCGTCCCAAAATGCATTAATCAGAAGATTTAAAACAGTGTATCTACTTCCGCGTTGAAAGTTTTTCACTGCAGTAGATAACAAAACGAGGAAAGGAACAATAATGTAAAGTAAACATGATGGAAATATCCTACTGTTTGCATTTTCTTAGTAAATATGCATGTGGTGGTTTTGACCAGAAATTCCCGCCTTGTATTTACAAAATGTAACGAAGAAAAATAAACTTATCCTTGAAAAACAAATATCTAAGTTTAAATCAAATGGAAGTAATTATGCACGTCTCTTAAATAAACACATACTACTCTTATTTAAAACACGGATACAATGTAGTAATGTAGAATATATTTAAAATCAACAATATGAAATACAGATATGTACTACAAACTACATGGTTTCTAATTGCTCTCTATGTAAGATCCTGCGCCTTTTCATTCAATGGCATTCCTTATTATTTATCTATTATTATTCTAAAAACGCAAAGTGTTTTGAAATCGTAACAGAAACTATGTGCACTTCTTCCAATACTGTAGCTTATGTACATTTTGCGACTCTCACAACCAATCAGTCGTAACAAATTAAATATCAACAGAAAGAGATTTCCACGGCGAGATAAGCGCACATTCACTTTATAAACATCAACATTTGTTTTAAAAAGTGTGTCAATGCCGGCGCAAGTGCATTACCGCATGACACAGTCACCTTGTTTTTCGACATCGATCGTGCCAAACTGAAAAACGGTTTGGGGCAGTGGGGGCTCGTGCTTAGGTTGCACAGTTGTACAACCCCTAGATAATCGAAAAAGATCTCATAATTTCTAAGAAATATACATTTCTTTTTTAATGGCATTCAAAAGTCAAGGTAAATGATCTTGGCTGTCCAGGAGACGCCGCGTCGAAGGCTGTGTTGCCGACGTTTCGACCATCTTATCGTGGTCTTCCTCAGGGCTGTTGTGCCATGAGGAAGACCACGATAGATGTCAAGCGTCATGGCCAACTCGATCGTGCCTGAACCAAGATCCTCTGACTCTGGCCGCGGAAGCCTACGACTTCGCCTACGACTTCAAAAGTCAAAGTAATTCAGTAATATCGATGATATGAAACCAAACCATTCTGAAACCAAAGACCGTTCAACAGGCGCTCTCTCCTGTGTCTGGTGCCTTGTCAGCAATTGTACTATGCTCTTGGCTGTATTACTGGCTTTACTGGGGTTCACTGAAGTTACTCTGTGGCACTTCGATTTAACACTGGGAACATGCAGCCTTTTGGTTGGGCAACTAGCTAGTGGCGCTGTCTAGCGCTGCGCGGCGTCGGAGGAAGTCTCAGGGGAATACCAATATTCTAGCTTCGTAGGACTCGCTGCAACGTAATTTTATGAATTTCGCTTCTAATTGAAAGTACACACGTTCAGTCAATTATTGACGATATTTAATGCAATATTTATGATATTTAAAGAATTTATTTTCATTTTATATTAGGTTTGTTGATTGAAAACTTACAGTTTTTGAGTTCTTTGTGTAAAGGTGGCCATTCTGGATGGAAGTCCCTTAGTGTCTCGGAGAAGCCAGTTTGGCGGAAGTTGGCCAGCAGTTCACGAGCGTTCTTGTGAAAACGAATGTGTGTCGAAGTTCTTTCATTATTTCATATATACCAGAGTAGTAAAGTTTTCAAAATAAAATAATTTTATTTATGTGAAACATATCGAAGCAATAGGTACTTGCTGCAATGTGCTGGAGTCGAACTTAGTGCCCAGTGGAAGTCAAAGCCAGAACCACGTGCGCGGAGATGTATATTACGTTACACGGACACGAAGCATAAAATGATGTAAGTAATGTTTCAATATAGACTTTTATTTAACTTAGTTTTAATTAATTTGAATTATTTACAATTTTATTATATATTAGTATTTTGAATTTTGGAAATTAAATTTCCGTCATTCGATGGAGGTGCAACCTCCAGTCTGTTGAGGCACTAGCCGCTACTGGTTTAGGGCCGTAAAACACAGTTGACCTCCACTTCCTCGTATTCTACGCTAAGTAATGTACGGAAGATACAACCAATTTTACAAAAGTGAGCATAAAGGGGTGAAGTTGCAAATTCTCAAATTAAAAAAAGTATTTGCTGATATTCAGATTATTCTCGTAGATGTGAAAAACGAAAACATTCAAATGGCGTGTAGTCGCCCCGAAACCGAAAACATTGATTAAAATGACGAGCTAAGATGTGCGAGGAACATCAAATGAAGATAGTAAGAACTCACACTGGTATCTTAAAAATTGGCACCACGGTTGTAGCGAATTCCAAAACTAGTATCTCCAAAAGCCAGCATCCCATCGTTGAGTTTCCTAGAAATGAGATTTACTTTGTGAAATCATTGCTTCGGCGACCGTCGCACAGTGAACATCGCTCCGCAGCCTTATTAACTGACGTTATCGATCCGCGCTGACAACGGTCCACGCCTTTACCAGTGCACATAAATATTTGGTCTATGTCGCACAATGTTTAGTGCAACAAACCCAGTGATTCATCAGTAGAAAACCACTTGAAATAATAGGTGCGACATTAGATCTACGATGGCCTACGGCAGTGCGGCAGTGGAAAATCAAAACCAATTCCTTAAGTTAACCAAATTATTTCGCCCTTAATACCCCAAATTCAGAACCTTATAATAGCAGTTTTCACACCGCTCATCTTTAATACAATATTCTAATTTCAATAATCCCAATTTGCTAAATTGAAATGTCAAGCACAAATCCTGGAGCTGTCAAACAACCTCTCCTAATGGCGCTCGACTTTTCGCATATTATAACATAAATTAAATCAGTATATCAGTGCCTGCAGAACTAACTCACCACCCTTTCAATAGTATACTTCCTTCTGACATATTAGACATTCTCACAAAATCCATCTCGAAACCAATTTTCCAATAGCCAATTGCCGAATCTAATTTAAATAATTGACCTGTACTAATCTCCCTACACTCACTCCCCATGCATACTTTCGATCCGTCCAGACTCCTGCAAGAACCTGTAAACTGGAATATGTTCTATAATCTTTGGAACTCTTACCTCCGCCAGCGATTTATAAATCTCCTTTCGAAATTGATAAATAGTATATGGTATGGCAGTCTTCTGTATAAGATCAGAACAATTGGTAATCCAGACTACCTTTTCTCTATTATAACGGATTTCCTCAGCAACATATTTTTCTGTAAAATCAATAGCACCGAGTCCCAATACTTTAATATCAAATCTGAAGTACCACAAGGACATCACCCCTCTCTCTCCCACTATTTTCAATATTTTCATATTACATATTTCTTATTCCAATGATACCTGTACGCCGACGATACTGTCTTATATACTTCCAATCCCAATCTTTCAGACGTCATTTCAATCACACACAGTGCAAATTGTTAGAGAACTGAAGACTAAATTAAAACCCTTCAAAATGTGAATCTAAAAAGAGACCCTAATACGCATCCCCGACATGCCCCCACTAAAACTATCCAATATTTCCATCTCCTGCACACCCAAACACAAGACAATTAAATATCTCGGACATTTATTAAACATTCGACTAACGAGGAGACCACATATTCTCTCCCGCTTAAATCTGACCTATGCCACTCACCGCAAATTGTTCCGTATGTTAAATAGGACGTCTTCCCTTCACGAAAAAATATCTCTGTATCTTCATAAAACCCTACTTCTTTCCTCTGTAACTTACGCTAGCCCTGACTGGGGAGGTGTTGCCTGTTCTTCCATCAAACATCTACAAACGTTCCGAAATAGAGTCTTGAGGATAGTTGTAATTGCTCCATGGTATGTTTCAAACAAATTCATAAATACCTCACCATTACAACATATTTCCAGCATTTCAAATCGGTACTACACCAACATTTCTAATTTTCCAGACCAGAACATAATTCGTCTAGGTATAACTTCCGATCCTCTACAAACCTCTAAAAATACGCTCCAGACTTCCCAATGACAAATGTGACCCAATTTAAACCCATCTCATAACTCGTACATTCCTACTCTAATTTCTATATAATGGCCTTCAAATAACTAAATAGAGAAATCAATTCTGCGCTGCTGGATGGTTAAAGAAGATCCCAGAAGAGACACACTCCTTCAATGTAAAAATTTTATCATAACATGTGTACCATCTGTGAAAGCCTGTCACTGTTCTGTAAAGTGGTTAATCCACTGCATCAGAAAAAATAATACTAAAAGAAATGTTGTGAAATGATGATTATTTTTTTCGATGATACGAATACTGCGAATGAAGACGACGCTCGTGGAATGAAAGGCAGGAGAAACTAAGATTGTCGAGGAAACTACCGCAAGCCCGCTTTGTCAATCGCTAACCCCACATGAAGTGAACAGGGTTTGAACACCAATACGCAGGTATGTAAAGGCAGCGCGATGGCTACTGAACTTCAGTTCACCCGTTACATAATGTACTTCCATACAAACTACAATAGATTAAGAACACAAAATAGAGACAATGTAAGAAAACAAATTTGTTGTAGCGTCTCCAGATTGTTCTTCTTTCTTTAAATACATGTGTATACTTGGATTATTTTAAGATGAAGACGATATCACGCAGTAGAGAACGAGTTCAGTTCAGACGGGTGAACACTTATGTATAGACCTAGTTGAATGTGGCGCCGCCGACACGTAAAATGTTTTAAAAGAATTTTCATGTGTTGAACATTTTTTCAATGTTTCATTTTCAATTTCTTTCATGCGTAGCTTTGTTCAAATATGTTCTTACAGAATCTGGCATCGAACTCAACAATGAATCGTAGTAGGTGATAATGTTATATTCTCCTTCAAAAATTCCCAACATTTAATGGCCCTCCATACAGGACGTGAACTGGTAAAATTGCAATTTCAAAATTATAATCGCAGTAAAAGATACTTGGAAGACATTGATGATGCGAATAGAGTTTAGTACAGATACATCTTTTACGATTGTTGCTAATATGCACAATAATACACATAGATAACCTGTAAGCAGTTCTTCTCTAATCCTAATATAAAATCATTCTCAATTAATTCCGGAAATTCTGTCGCAATATATTCTACAACTACATTTGATTCTTCCCTGATTTGCTCACACTTCCATATATTTCTGCCTTAGCTTTTGAAGAGATTAATACTCCATAAGCTTAGTCTAATTTGTGTTTCCTTCCACTTCTGCAATTGCTCTATTAATAGTTTTGTATGCGAATCTTTATAAACATTAAAAGCCAACTATTTTGTATGTTTATGTGAATAAGGTGTTAGTTAAGTTTATTAAGAATAAGTTCTGGCTCACATTCATTTCAAAATCGGTATTTGTACACTTACGGACGTAAAAGTGAGAACTCGAACGTTCATTCATTCTCTAACATTACTAACAGTTTTATTTTCTCCGTATTCACTTGAAATTCTTCACAGTTCATAAGTTCCAAGGCAATACTCTTCGTAGGGTTTTGCAAATTTATTTTTTAAATATGACAATTGGCCTTATGGATGAAACTTTAAATGAAATACGCCGCGCGATTCATTCTTTTGCTCAAATTAACTTAACTTGTTCACTTAAAGATGTCAACAACAGTGTTGCCAACGTCTTGAAAGAAAATTACGGCGTTTTGAGCAAAAAATGCCTTTGGGTCTAGAAGTTTAATCAACGCCACCTACATAGATCTATTTATGTGGCGTTGGTTTAATTCCCAGTTTACTAAGATTGTAGCGCCAAAACACGCAAAAGAAGTTTTTTTAATTTCTATGAATATTTTTGTCGGATACAAAAACAAAATATCAGGTCCCCATCAGGAGATCGAGACGCGTAGAATGTCTTCTCGTATGTCTCGATTGGAGTACGGGAAGTTGTCTAGCCGTGAGTGACGGAAACCACACATACGCACATCTGCACACTCGAGGAGTTAGTCAAATACTATATAGGGATGCAGTAATCATTTCGGAGGGCAGTAAGGGAAGGCATCAGACTATTCAGTATCATTTGAACGTTCAAATATTGATGAACAAATTTTTAATATTCACAATCAATTTCCTCTGCATCTTTTTGAAAGTAATTTAAAACGGGTTTTCGTGTGCAAAAACGCTCGCACGTGCCCTCTCCTTCCGTATAAAAGGGAAAACATGTTAGCGAAACGGGGATTGAAGATATAACACGTTTGGGAATTCGAGATACTGCACGCTCCAGTTTCCTCAAGAAGAGAGAATGCCCAGAAGAAAAGATGGTCACAAAGTGTCTTCTGTAGATTACTTGTAAAGAATACGACGAAATCGAGGAACGGCCGTGAAACGTTTTTAAGTTGGCAGATCCTGAAGAAACACGCGGTAAGGCACCCAACCATGTTTACTGTGTAAACTTTAATATTCTTAAAGTGAAAGGGGGCTGATTTACCTCGCTGTGGAAATTTCTTTATGTTGACGTATGCTTATGGCTGATTGGTTTTGAAAGTCGTAAAATGCACATATGCTATAGAAATAATGCAGGCAATTTTGTGAGTTGAGTCCCTGCACCACTAAGGAAATGAAGCATATTTTAACAGCCTGTTGTAATTGGTTCATGCCGCCATTGATCCAGATCACAAATTCTATATTAAGACATATCAGATTTTCTTTGCAAACTATCCTATTTATTCACTAATATGTACAAAATTTTCCTTACTCTTGCAAACAGATCCATGAAGATAAAGGGTGAATCATTCTTAATTTGTTCACAACATTAAAATTTATACGAGTTACTATTACAACTTTATCGGTACACAAGTCTATAGCAAAGCACAAATTGATAGAAACAGGAAACAAACTTAAAAAGAAGGTACTACCACAAAAAGAAGTATGATGATCAAACATTATCGGCGTGATCCTTGTGCGTGCACTCTGAGTAAGCTGCAGCGGAGACGGAGGAATTTCAATATGTCTCCAAGCGAGAACTCTCTGAAGTTGTTTAGCTACCCGTAGCGGACCACAACGAATAGTACTATACGACGTTCGTGGGATAATTTAAAAAACTGATCATGCGAATAGAATATAGGGCACAAAATAAAAGTACAATCTTCCTTGAAAGCTCTAAATTTTCGAAAACTGCAAAAGTTTTATCTTCAAACAGTTGTGCATTACTACGACGCGAGCGATTTCCAACTCAATATTATATAAACTTCAATAACTTTTAATATATTATATAATCCTTAAATAATTATTTTAATTTTTTATCAAAATATTAGCAGTTTTCATGTAATTTTCAGTGAAATCCTAACTCCCTTCCTAAAATAGACCTGATTTCCTCATAAACGGCTCAATTGTTTTCGTAATAAGCATAAAGTAGAGCACAGTTCTCTGGATTCTAGAACATAATTCATTAAAACTTCAATCTTTAAAACAAGAAATAATTTTTCTTCCAATCGCTTATGCTCCCGTTGAGGGTTTTCTGAAATGATTGAAGTATTAGTTGGAATATTATATTATGCAACTGCCACAGAAATTCAAGAAACTATGTGCTACTGCAGCACTGCAAATTACACTTGCAAATTACCGTTCTCCTTGTTCTAATTACAGGGAGTCAATTCCTTCTCGAAGGGCACGATGAGGGATAATAGCAAAAATCTATAGATGATTTGCCTTTGCAAATAGTTTTCATTTACCTGGAGCGAATTTTGTAATCGATTCTTACCAAAAACGCTTGCTTTCATCTGTATTCAGAATTCAACTTATAGTATATGGGCTAGAGTAGGAAATCTAGAATTTAAGAAAACGTACACAAAATACTTTTCTCCCCATAGTACGTCACATTGTTTTTAACCGTTTCTGACATCAATAAAAATAATAAAATTAACAGAATTTTTACCAAATAGTGTGCGAGTGCCCTGGAAGGTTCAGGTTAGGAGACGATAGTTTTCGTGTATTTGCGAGTATTTATGACACATTCAAATGATCGTTTCCTTTGTACCTGCTTGTAAATCTGATTACAAGGCAAGTCAAGAGGTTATACATGTCTTTCCTCCCGAAAAGACGAAACATTTCTGAAACGGCGTCAAACTGTAAGCCTACTCCCAAAAGAGAGGAAAATAAAAAATGATATACTTTTGGTGTACTATTGTACTATTTGTCTGCAATTATGATATTAAATGTTATAAATGCGAGTTTGACGAAAATTCTGAAAAACGAGAGTGTGTGTGTGTGTGTGTGTGTGTGTTATATATATATATATATATATATATATATATATATATATCACACACACATCATTAAACAAAC
Organism: Teleogryllus oceanicus; assembly: GCA_964035755.1. Classification (NCBI taxonomy): domain Eukaryota; kingdom Metazoa; phylum Arthropoda; class Insecta; order Orthoptera; family Gryllidae; genus Teleogryllus; species Teleogryllus oceanicus. Next base: position 95,396,324 of record CAXIVR010000002.1, on the reverse strand, counting down.
GATTTAGTAAAAATTCCTTCAAATATCTTAAAATAGAATGGGTATAATTGGTTTGAGAATTCACCATGGTACTTTTGTCGAACTGATAGGGCTCATTGGGAATCTAGTGCTTTACTGCGGCAGCACTTGTGTGCTGGGCCGAGCGCTTCCACTTTCTCTTCTACTCGCACAGTACAGGGCCCGATGAAGCCCATTGAGGATTGCGCATGCATGTGATTAGTAGTGATTGCTTCCTTTACAAATCGTCTTTTAAGTCTACCTCTCCGGGATCTGCTGGCCATAATGAACAGGTCATGTATAATGCGAAATCGACTGCCACAATAGCCTTGCCGCCCGCCCCCCGCAAACTCCACTCCTAATTGGAGCCTCTCTAAATTACCAACTGTTTAACAGTTGCCTGAAAAAGAAAAGTTTCAAATCAAGGATTATTATTTGTCACATTTTATTCAGTTTTGATTGACTAATTCGTTTCGAGTAACTCTATATTAAAATATTTTTTTCTCGGGAACGATGCCGATTCTCATTTTATTTTTGACAACGACCAAAGCATCTGACAACCGAAAACATTATGTAAAATGTATGTAAAGTTGAGTTCTACATTCCCGGAATTTTCTTCAGCATTTTCGAAGAAATGTATTAGGCCTATGTGACGTTTTTAAGATATGAAAAATAATGCTTTATGGTTTGGTCGACTATGAGGTGTACATACTCCACTACTCAAAACAGAAAGGCCGCGGATTCGAATCTCGTACTAGGCATGGATGTTTTTCGTTGACTTTCATGTCTGTGGATTCTGGAACGTCTTGGGATTTAGTTGACTGGAAGTGCGAGGTGCTCACAAGCAAGGTACTATTCGCGCAAGTTTTCTTGAACGATGACCTTGCTTCCACCTCCCTTGAGCAATAAACAGTTGAAGGCAAAAGCTGGCAATGATCACTGATGACAACATTCCAAGCATTTACTTCGTTAGGGCGAAACAGAAGCTAGTCAAAGTTAGATGCTTTCATAGTAAAGAACATCTGTTCAGGTTTATTATCAATGTCTAAAGAAATGGCTAAGGCAGGTCCAAGGGGGGCTCCTAAAACTTATATCTAGAGTCCCGGCTGTTCCCTTCCCAGAGCGATGACCTGGCCGCACTCGTAGCAGGTTGATTTTGATTTTTCAGAGGTTGGCGTTACTGTAAATACTCTTGTGGCCCACTTTGTAACTAATACCCCCACTCCGCTCACATTTTCTCAATCCATCATTCAAGAAAAGTTGCGCGAGTAGTATGTCTGTTGTATGCTTTAAGATGCACTCCATTGGGTTGTAGGAAGTAACTCTCAACTATTACAATAAAGGAGAAAGATGTACCTCTTGCAGTTTAATTTGTAACTAAGGGTTAGTTTTATGCACTGGACTTTCCTTAGTGATTGACATTGATGGTTATATGCTTGAAAGTTTTATCGTAATCCAGCAAATAATTTCTTTGAAGTGAAAATGTCAATTTTTTAAAATAAAAACAACCTACCAAGAATATTTAGTTAAAACCTATTTTTTCCATGGTACCTTGTACTGAATAAAGTTAATTAACACATTTTAGACCCATTTTACTTTTAGAAACGTAAAATGAGACTAATTTGCGTAATTTCTTTTGTCAGTGGCAACTTTTAACTTTTTTCTTCTATGTCGGCACTATAGACAAGGATGATATTAACTATAAGATGCGTTAATCTGTAAGATAGCGAGAAGTGAATATAAAGGACTCTTGCAATAAAAGTCTCCATGTCACTGCATCCTGACTTCGTGAAAAAGCCTGCTTCCGCTTCTAAAAGTACATGATTGTATTTCCGCGCAAGAAAAGTGATCTTGACAGATAAGTGAATTCATTTTCTCTTGAAAACTTCGAAAACCTATTAGTAATTTATTGTGAGGCAAAATACGATACGAATAATTCTAACGAGAAACAGACAATTAAACTTTTATATAAAGAGTATTATCGCAAAATATACAATACTGATTCCATATACTATTGATTTACGGCCCTATCTTTAAATATAGAAAGTGTTAAAATTTGTGTTTTTTTTTAAGTTTTCTGTTTGTTTGTTTTTGTGCTCAATCTACCGTTTAAAAATCCTGAGATACTGAAAGTATCTATATTAGGCAACTAAAACGAATATTATAAAATCTGTGGTCTAATCACAAAAATATTTTATTTCATTTTGTGGACATTATTGTCTAATATCCAAATCGGTTCATCTAACATCCACATTATACATCCATATTTCAATTGAGTGAAACATATTTTAAAGACCTATTGGAGAACGTACTTGCATTCGTTTCGGACACAAGCGCCTTGAGTTTCGCTTCACTCACTTTTCACGAGGCGGGGGCGAGTAGCGCACAAAAGAAAGAGGGGAGGGGCATTTGTTCCAGACAGGTCTTGAAGAGGCGTTCTCGGACGAACAATGGCAGAAGCGGTGCAGAGAAACGGAAGGAGTAAAGAAGAACGGATGAAATGAGGCAGCTCCTTTGTAAATAATCCGAATGTTTCAGCACGCCTCGGTGCGCCGGCGGTAATTTTCCGGTTGGCCATCGATCCGCGCGCTGTCATTGCCACCGAGCGTTCGCCTCCCGCTCCTTGTCTTCCGTTGGTTGGTGGGATGTTAGTGATTCCGGGCGCGTTAACTATTGAGGTCATTAGTCCCGTTAGTGTAGTGCATGATTTTATCGGTGGACTGAGAGAGGTGGCAACTGATGTCACTGCAGTGCCTCTGACTCGGTGGTCCTAGGTTCGAGTTCCGACGGCGGCATGATATTCGACACTAGCTTGGCTGCTCGGTTACATTCAGTCACGGTCTGTACGAGAATTCTAGAGGCCGTATGCTCTGATAGTTTTCTGTGGTTTCTCTGATCAACATCAGGCGAATGACTGAGCAGTACCTTAACAAACGGGCCACGGACCGCGCGCGATCTTTCCATCCTCTTCCTTATCCGATCCTCGCCCCCTTACACACACACAATTGCACTAATATGCACTACACTACCACAATCCGGGAGACCGGCTTAGGGGGCTTAGAGCTTGTCCCGATTGGGGCGGTGCCCCGCTGGTGAGAGATACCTGGTTAGGGAAAATCCGTTAGTAGACGGTAGTAGAGCGGGGAAGATAACCACCGCCTCCCAAAGAAAAAATTTTCTACACGTACGGGACTAAAGACCTCAGTAGTTCACGTGCCGGAATCACTAACAGTCAATCAATCATTTTATCGGTGGAGATGGCAATAATCTTCCCCGCTAGATGGCGAGATGCAGTCCTGGCTTACACGTCGACTTGCGGCCTAGCTGTGTGAAATGATGTTGGAAATCCTGCCCTCGGGACCGGAATCCTAGAATCTCCCAGTCAGACGCACTGCTGTGACATCAATTGATGCTCTGATCCACCTAAGCTGGTGAAATCCCTCCGAAGCAAATATTAAGATATAGTCAGGCTATCCGTGGACAAGGTTGGTTTGAGTTTTTGATTAGCGAGAGAAGACTACAGAGAAGGGAAATAAATTATCTCCACTTGCAGAATGCACACGAACTATTAACGCAGAGGAGGAAATGGATGTAATTGAATGCATATGTGACTCAGAAAATATGTTCTAAACATTTCCCGATCATTTAATATTGGCTAAAAATAACTTTTATTTTTTACATATTAGCAATAAGTAAGTTGAAGAGATCGTATTAAAAATAAAGCTATGTAACAATTTAACCCACAATTCCCCAAATTATTTCTTAATGATGTGACAATTTTGAAATACATTCTAGTTAATGTTCCACTTCTTAGCAACGTATGTAATAACATTTTGGGAAATCTATTTTTAGGAACTAGACAATCAAGTGCGTTAAGATAGTGCTCGTACGTTTAGTTTTCTAAATATATTCCATGTAATTGTATATCAATATAATAAAAACAATTCACTGTTTATTAGTCTGTAAATTTAAAAAGATGTTATAACCAAATGGCTTGTTTAAAACAAATGTTCAAAAAGCAATGGAATACAGTCTGAATTATCTTTTGTAACTAAGACGACTGCCAAATTAAACTTTACAAATATTAGTATCACACTGAGATATTAAATGTTGTTGGCAATGCGTGTCCATGTGAATACACTAGGATAATTAAACTTGGGTTCCAAATACCAAATATCCAAATAATTTTCTTCATATGCACATACAAGTAATTTATAGGAAGTCAATGAAGTGTATTAATATTTGGTTAGCATGTTTGTTCATTAGGAATATGAATTTTCATAATAACAAATATTGTTTTGTTATTCTTGAAAAGGATTTGAAAATAGTGTCGTTTTCCAGGAGATAATTCTATAAAAATTGACCGGAGGAGGCTGGGAAAACGTTTTAGTGACTGTATTGCTATGCGTCAATCATCAGAGACCTTCGTAAACTTCACAGAAGGGTTTTTTATTATCGAACAACATCCTGCATGGATCGCTGCTTCACGTCGTTCACCGAGATTGAAAAACTTCCAACTTAAAAATACGCTCAAGAGGAAACGTTTACCAGATCATTACACTTTTGCGACTCTGAAAACAGTCGTGTGGCTAGGACAGTAGCACACAGTGGCCACTCTCTGGTAACTGCCCAGTCGATTTAAGCAACCAAAATTTGCAGATTATCACGTATTAATTTTTTAAAAAGTTTTAAGAACATGTATTAGTAGTAATGATTCGTTTTCAGTTTTAAAATAACTCTGCGAGACCCGCTATGGCCCTAAAACTGTGGAATTTATGCACTTTCTTCGAATTTTAGTTAATATACTTGCGAAAGTCGTATGCGTCTTAACGAAATATTAATTTTTCCTTTTTAACATCTACAAACTTTTCTACAATTTAAGTTCCTCATTATATGAGGATGAAACTTGCCAAAATTCGAGATATGTATTCATCCCACGAGGAATATAATTAATTAATTTACAGTATCTTTATGTATCCTTAATTTGAGCTTGGAAGAATCTCAAAGGCGAAATAATTCCATCAAAAATCGTGTAAAAGGAAAACATCAAACAAATGGTTTGGGGGATAAATCAATGTTTAGCACTTATAAGATTAAACTAGTACATTATGAAACGATATAATGATGGGTATTAATACACGAGTGTGATATTACGATACGAGCGAGTATAGTAAACTTCACACGAGTGTATTAATACCCATTACATCGAGTTTCATACAGTACTTTTTCTACCACTTATGCTAACTTTTGTAAGTTAAACTTTTACTTTCAATAGTTTCGTAGCAGTTGACATGCAGGATTCAGGCAAGACCACCTAGCGGACAGCTCGCTTCCCTTGTCTCAGATGGCTTTGGTGTACCAGTCAGCATGCGAGAGAGTACAAAAGTTCCAGTAATAACTCTGACTCACCATTTTCACTTTTTCTCTTATTTCTGGAGGTGCCAACACCACTTCTGATTCACTAGACTTTTTAAACTAAAGAATTGGCCGTCTTTTAAAAGTAACCACACGTCAACCACATATAAAATAACTTGCGTTCAGATCTTAACGTCAGTCAAATTGTTCCCTCCAATAACTATCACTGCGCTAGTCAAACAGGATCAAAGTAAAATTACGGTCGAATTTACTTTAAATAATATGCTACGTAAAAACGACTAGTAATAAGAGAAATTAAAACTGGAAAGCATTATTCAATATTAAATGCAAATTTAATGTACACAATCGAACGAAACATTTACTAGAATGATTCTCAATTATTAACTAAGTGTAAATACTTGGTTTGTAAACTACTCTGTGATTGGTCAAAAACTTGTATCATAATGAAATCTGTATCGTAATGAATATCATTATGCAACGGGTGGCAGCCATTAAATGAGAGAATTATACAATGGAAATAGAAAAAATAAATTTTAGCGCATTTGCTTCTGTGACTGGTACTTTTTACCATAAAACGATAAATATTTAATACCATGTTCCTAATAGTTTTTACTATCTCGTCTACTACCCAATGCACGGAAAAAGTGATACTCCGTCAGAAAACTTACTGCTCAGCCCTGATGTAGAAAGAGTTGATAAATCTCGTTCCTATAAATGTATTAGTAATAATTTTATAATTTTTTCAAACAAAGTTATTTGTAATAACTTTCTCTAAAACAAAAGTCGGAATCCAAGTTTTGTAGGTTTTTGACACAGAGAAATTGGTTTTCGGCAATATGTCCATTTCATTTTGCGAGGTACTTTACACGAAGCCATGACATTTTTACAATATTCTCAAAAACGACTCCAAGCTTTAGTTTTAGTAGATTTTGCTTTAGTTTTTTGACAGTACTAATTATAAACGTGCTATGGTATTGTATCATATTAATTTGATAAAATCAATAATATAACAGAAACTGACGTGTGAACTTTCAATTTCATTAACAGGTACTGTTGACAATCATGTGCTCTCCATTTGTAATTTATATTGCAATTTACTACTATAAGGAATGTGTCAAGATTTGTTAATTTCTGTTAAGTTGGGGGGTGAGATTCTGTAGTTTCTCTATGGTAGTGCAATATTTTATTGAAGATTGTCTAAAATCACAGATTGTGAAAAAATTTCTGATTTGAAGTAGAACAGTTACACAGCTATTTCTACTGCCACAACGTTCAGAAAAAAATTTATTCACGAATTTCTTCCGATTGTAATTTGTATGATGTGATTTCATGGCATGTAGAATTAGCATGTGACCCTGCAGGATAAAGAGGGCAGATTATTTCAATGATTACATGTATGGTAACGAACTAATATTATCATTTAAGAGTTTGGGGAATCATACTCCAAAGTGTCTTGAGTATTTAACAAAAGTAATGAAAAGCTTAGTCAATTTTGAATCTTATTTTTCCTTACAATTTTTGTAAAAATGGTACAGAATGTTTATTTCATAGCTTACATTTAATTGCTTACATTTCTATTGTCGTGTGTTGATCAAATTTGGATGTAAATTTTTTATTAAAAATAAGGGAATTGTAATAAAGAATTTACAATTCTGAAGTGGTTGTTGCAAGTGTACATAACTGTTCTACAGATAATATGGAAGGATAATGTTCATTCCAAACGACTGAGTTATTTGTTCAAATTAAATAATTTGATTTTCGTTTTTTTTAATCTGGTTGTCTATAATCTTCAGAATTGTTCTAGGAATATTACTTCTGTTTTGTTGGTTTTCATTTCTGGAAGCGTGGGAGCAACCAGGCCAAGAACACCGCCACCCGGTCCCCGACTTCCGTTACAGGAGGTATCGAAAAATATCTTGCAAACCTTGAAGTACGGCCCTCCGCCCGGCGGAGGCGCGCGCGCACCCCGTTACGTCACACTATGTATCTGAAAAACTTTGCACCACTTGTTTCCATAGCAAAAAACAAACTTACTGTAACATCAAATCAACATTGCACATACTAATTCAATAGAAAATGAATAACTTAATATTTACAGCACATATGTTCACACAATTTTTTCTTTACTGACATCGAAATAGTGTTTTATCAAAATACAGATGCATTTTTTTTACATTTTCTCAATTTCTCGGCCCCTTATTTGTTGAACAGAAATATGACCCAGAATGTTATAGAATAGTAAAACCCGGTAATGCATACAAAGTAATTTAGAAAAGTTTGAAGCAGTTTTGAGAAAAATACGTTTGGACATTTTTGAAAATTTGACATTTTAACACAAAATTTTTGAATATCCGACAAAAGTCCATAAGAAATCATTTGTAGCACTAGTACTCTGAAATGCAATAATATACTGTGACATATCAATATGGGGACATGTTTATTTACAGAATATTTGTCGTAAATGGGCGAAATGGTTAGGGCAAATAATAAGTAATATGGCGCCTTAGTAACGACGTCGTGGTTGTTGACAGGATAAAAAAACATTCATCTGACCGTGGAGGTGACGGCGTGAGTAGGAGGAAATATAAGAGATTTGGGGATTGGTTGAAGAAGCGTCGACTGATTATTAAAACGGAAGTTTGGGCATTTTGTCGAAATAAAAGAAAGGCGAGGCATTGTGGGTTTCAAAAGGGAGGATAAAATTCATTCGGTCGCATGTCGTGACGGTGAGCAGTTCGCTCGCGAATAGATTAATTTGTGCATGTTAGGACTTATAAAAATTTCGGGGGTCTACAATACGTGTTAGGACTTTGAAATATTTTCGTGTGGTAGAGCAAGAATCGGACTTGAGGGACATATTCGGACTCTGAATATTTTCGTGGCAGAACTAGAAGTGAACTTGTGATACTTCTAAGTTTTGGGGAACGTGTCGAGTTCCGAATATTTTGCTGTGCACCAAAATAAGACTTGGAGTTTTTTCGCGAGTGAACTATAATCATTCTTGAACTTATAAATGTATGCGGTTGACAAACGATACCGGACTTTGCATATTTTCTTGCTATAAACGGAAGATAGAACTGAGAGATTTGTTTTGCTGTGTAATCATAAAAGCACTGGATATTTATACGGTGAGAACGGGCATCAGACATAATATAGTGGAGCTGGAACAAATATTTGAGGGTGCGAAGCGGTGAATCGGCGGTGTTCGTTTTCAAAGAAGAGAAGAAGATTCGTGGTAACTGGACTTCGGGACTTCGGAGCTTCAAATAAAAGAAGGGAAGGCGTTTCTTCGAGGTAGCACCAAGAACACGCGAAGACCAGAATCGCCGTGTAAGGTTCGAACCAGGTCATGATTAAGAAAGTTTCTCAATGTAAATTTTTTCATTTTAATTTGCTGCATTTGATAGGAAATAAACATTAAGTTTCTCTTGAAAGAAAGATAAAATGATTTTCATTGGCAAATTCAAGCTAATAAGTAGCTAGATCAAATAATCTGTGTTTTCAGATTCCTCGCCATTCTGTATAGATGGCAGATCGGGTAATCGGCTATTAATAGATAATAACGATTATTTCTGACGTGACCCATCGACCCAGCTGGCGGGATAATATTCAGCTTTTATCAGAGTAATAATAGTTAAAATATTGTCGTAACCTTTTTCCTGGCGCCCATGTTATTAGAAATTTGGAAACGGGTTACGACGAATCGCCCAATAATTGTAGCAGTTAAGGGTATGTTTCAATACGTACGAAAGGAAAACATTGGATCAGAAACGCAATAATAAATGTCCATAATGTAAAATCACAAATGCAATAATAAATGTCCGTAATGTAAATATTAACGACGTGAGATATCAAAAAAATTACATTTGTGTAATTTTGTAAAAATCAAAGGAATCCCTCAAAATGGCGATTATTTTATGCTACACAGTGCATGCAGCATTGTACGTACAAAAAGTTAAATGAAAAAAATTGTAGCAGTGTTTGAGAAAATCTTACTTTAATATTGTTTATATTTCACTGAAAATTGCGACAATGCGACTAATATTTTCAAAATTATTTAGATGAAATCAAAGGACTAATTGTGAAGAACAAATTCTATAGAAAAATCTCGTATCTTTAATGACGTAGTTGTACGAAGGAATTTCCAAAAAAACATTTTTTAAAATTTTTGAAAATTTAGTGGTAACAGTGAAAATTTACTCAACCTTTCTAAGTGTACTTCAGACTATTCTTACAATAATCTCAAAGAAAAAAATGCGTGACTTTTGGAAAACAATCCAAAACGTTTTGGGGCTTCATGAAAAGTTCCACGGTCACATCGATCGAGAAATAATAATTTCGGAAAATCGTAAAAATAGTTTAGACGCTAGAGTTGTTCACAGATAGACGATCGGGCATTTTGGAAAAACAAGCAGATATCTGCATCAGGGGACTCTAAAATGTGAATATCCGTGTGAGTCTGGAAATTATTTTCCGCAGCATCACATAACTTTCTCTATTCCGTATGTATACATACGAGAACGAAAAAGTAACTAAGTGCTACAAAATGGCACGTACTTTCTCGTAAGAGTTAGTTTTGTATTCTTTTGTGTTATTTCTAATGCAACAAAGCACATTAAAAGCTTCCTAAATGAAAGAAGTCGATTTTAGGTATTTTCTTTTCAAACTTTTGTATTATGAAGTCGCCACACGTTTACACTTAGTTCGGTCGTTAGGCATGGATTGGAGAGCCCTGTTTTAAGGATAACAAAGCTATTGGTTCGAAATTCGCATTGTGAATTAATGTGTAACCGTAACATGGGGACATTTCGGGACCCTCCTGTATTTCTTCACCCTAATCGTGCAATCTAATCTGAAAACTTTGTGTGTAATCTAATCGAGAAAATAATTGTTCGATAATCGCTTCACTTGACAGGCGACTGTGTGCATAGACTGCACTGAGGAAAGCATTGAGGAAATATTTGAGTTTGAAATTGAAGTTTTTAATTGAGGAATTGATTCCCTAGATCCAAAACAATGGTACAAGCACCGAGATAGGAAAATGGATACCGTGGGTAAGTATATATAGTTACGGAGCTGAGATAGGCCTTTGCAATGTTCGAGGTGCGTGTTGGTACTCTTTACTAGAATTGTCCCTAGAGCAGCGGTTAGTACCACGAGAAATCCTGGTAGTTTTCTTGGCGTCGATAGACGTCTGGAAGAGGGTCAGGCATAAATACGGTTTTTTATGCCTCCTAGTAAGAGAAATTGTATAGTCGTTTATTGATGATGATTTACTCAGACAATGTTTTCAACAATTCCAAACCATTAATAGTCTTTGTAAATCACATTAGCCTTTGCGTTATTAAAAATGAAAGCTTCCTACTAAATAACTTTGCTCCCGCACTCACCTTCGTTATTCACCAAACAAGCATAATGGAGTTTATTTTATCATAAGCCTAATGATCTATTATGCAGTTCATTTATTCGAGTAAAAATGCAAATATTGAAGACATTCAGCCCCTTTAATTAATTAAATTACTTTAAAATTAGGCCAGTATTATTTTCAATTCAATATAAGAAAAAGGAGGACATTCCATGTAAATTTAGAAAAGGTGGGAGAACAATGTTAAAAAGGAGGACATGTCCTCAAAAAGGAGGATCACCATTGATCACTGTCATATCGTGTTTCAAATTTTGAAAGTACATCATGAATGTTGTTGCTGTGTACAAACAATCTCTTTGTTTCTTCTTCTTCTTCTTCTTCTTCTTCTTCTTCTTCTTCTTCTTCGTGAAGTAATCAACGAACTCTTTTTCTCTCTTTCGGTAGCATCAAAACTTACCTGGAACGAGTATATCTCTCTCTTTCAACCATGAGCATAAAATCTGAAGATGAGATCTGAGATGGTAGGCCATGTGTAAAATTTGGTATAGGAATGCCAGGATCTTGTGGTACGGGTCTAATGGCTGACGGAATATTTGGGTGACGGAATATCTCTTTCATATTTTTCCTATTATGTCCGTACACTTTCACCAACAAAAGAAACAATCGTTTGTATGATTATTCTGTTTTCTTCACACCACTAGAACACCAAAAGATAAAGATTTCTGCTTCCGTTGATATCATTTTCTCAATCCTGCAACACATGTGTAACAAACATGACGTGGGACCCAAAATGTATCTTGATCTAACTTAATGCCGAAGTGAGCGTGATACGCTTTCCTTACAAACGATCTGATGTTTTCCCTTCGGAGTTTAAGTGTAAATCAGCCACATATATAACAAAAACTGTTTGAATCACTTTCACATATTCTAGATGAACTCACCATTCTTTGAAATACTTTTCCCACCAATTAGATACAGGTTTATAGCCTTTGTAACAGTTCCTGCTAAATGCCACAGAACAACTAACTGACTGCATCTAGGGTTAGAGAACGATCTTTAAACAGTACCAATTGGCCTTACATAACGATACGCAAGTTATTGTAATACATTGCCAGCGTTTATTTGAAATTTAATCAATCGTAAATTTCGCGGGAACTGTGGGCGATGTGAAGAAATTGAATCCAGATATGTAATCAGGTTGCAACGCCAACTCCTTGTCACCCTGCTTTTAATTAAAAGTAGTGAATTGTCGCAACCATGTATTACGTTTGACATAGCGCGTGCTAATTGGAAAAACGAAAAACCTAAAATTTTGCAAAAAAATGTGATAGAGAAAAACTAAAAGTATCTAATCAAGATGAAAAACTGATTCATAATCACCCATATTCATCAAAAGCTTCAAATCTTCGCAGCCCTATGTAATTTTTCATGATTTATTGAACGATCGTGACAACATTATACTGTAGTAGAATATGATCTAGTACTCGTATACAAGTCTCTCAATAGTTTATCTCTTTCGGATTTCCTGTATGGCAAACTTTCTTTTATCACCCAGTACGGTAGTGCTCGCACGGGCTACAATTAGAGCTCAACCGACTTTCATACTATCAGACAACTAGAAATTCACAATGAAAACCTCAGAAGTATTCTGGATGACAAGAGTAACATGTTGTCTTAAGCTTCTAATATTCGCATCACTTGAAACCTGGTAGAGGTAGCGCGCCAGTAAAAATAAATTGACTGGGCTGCATCTGCAAGGCGCTCGAATACTCGGAGGTGAAGGCAGAGTACCTGGCGAGAGCTTACTTCTTTAAGATGACCAGACGTATTATCTGGCACAGTCCCTATTTTGAGTCCCTGTCCGGTAATTTTTTGACAGGACGCTAAAATGTGTCATTTTTATGGTGACTGACTTTCAACATAAAATTCCTTCAACAGTATTAAATTTATCAAACATATACTGCTTGCTTGCTTTGTTTATAAAAATGAAGTGCAACAAGATTTTGCGTTCAAATGCATGAATGAAAGTGCAAATGAAACAATAGGTTTTTTTATTTCTAATGTTCCTTTCTAAACTGCTCCTTGGTAGGCGTGAATTGAATGCTACTCCATCATGAAATTTGTACCTTTTATCGTTGCGACAAAAACTATAATGTTCCTTTTTTCTCCAAAATATCGTCACCTTAAAATTCCTCCCTAAAATGAGTAAGCTTTAATTCCAATGGCCGTGTGATACGGCTTTAGGAGATTGATGAAAGGAACAATCATCTATTCAAATGCATTTCCCTATGTACTGTAATATCTTCATATGTTGTGTTCTTAATTAATCGGATAAAGCACAAAAACAAAGTTAAGGGGAGGAAGTTCTAAACATTTTGAATGAATTCATCCCTTTCCGTGGATACTGTCAGATACCCAATTGTGCAAGATTAATAGCTTCCCATTAAATGTCTATCGAAAAGAAATTACTGTGCGATTAATCTTGCTGTATCATTAAGGTAGTAAGGTTTCTGTGAAGGTCTATTAAGTTATCTGCAGTGAAGGTGGTAAAGAAAATGTTATTTTGATCACAATTTATTGTACTTGTTTTCCGTGTGCGAAACAGCTATTCTTAGTTTATCATAAATGTACATAGGTATGTACGGAGTAATGCACGTAGAATAGAGAAGTTGCGTATCGCTGCGGCAAAAAAATGGCAATATTTCTACAGAAAACTAGTATCGTGGGGCCTTAATATAGAAAAATTGGATAAATCTTGTTACGTTTTGCTTGTGGAGAATAGAGAAAGTATTGCTATTCTACGAGAAAATTAGAGTTGCTACAACAGGATCATACTATCTCGAATTATTGGAAATATATATGTAATAATGAAATTTTCCCATATTAAAGACTCAGTTATCACTCGAAAAATTCAAGTTCAACCAATTCAAAGAAAGCGTCTTTGGTGCATACCTGCATATATTTCGATAGTAGGAACAGTAGTAATTTCTAGCTTTTACAAATGTTACAACATGAAAAGTTTAACTGTATTTGCAGCACATATTGCAGAAAAGCAAGAATAATTTCACACAAGCTTGCTTTGATTACATTGAAGTGAGCTATCGATTTTTGAATACCATAAGCAGTGTTCAAAATTTCTTAAAGAAAAGAAGAAATTTTTAAAAGAAAAAGAGGGATACAATTTAAAATCACAAGTCAAATTTAATTTTATACGTATGATTTACACACTAGATACATCATTGTATTTCCATTTTTATGATCTATCCATTGATGATATAAGAAAGAAAAATTTATAATTCCATTTAAAAAATCAAAGATAATTAAATTTCTCGTAAATTAAAAGTATTTCAAACAATATCTCTACGGTATATTACTTTCCCCATGATTCCGCATTGTTGAGAGAAAACTGCACTTCGATATCGTGAATCGTTTAGCGTGTCCCTAAGTTGGTGGGACACCTGTATATGTATAATTGTCCGTTTGTGGTCAACACAAGAGTCGAAACCGTTCAGGCAATAAATGTCTCAAAAATTGATATCCCCCGATCATTCTAAAGAAACTCGAGACCTTGCGTGTTTAAATTTGTTATTTTTATTTTTGGAGCCTCAACATTTTCAAAATTTTCTCAAAAAGGCTTAACATTTTTTTATTAAAAGTTGTACTCGAATATATATCTTCATTGTTGACAGATGTAAAAGATGTACGAAACGCAGTTTTAACTGTCGATTTTTGTTGATATATTAGCTTTAAAAGAATGAATTTTTGCGCCAAATGTAGGACTTGTGACGAGTTTTACAAGTGATGACTGAAATATATTGATTTGGATTGAAATCGCGGAATTATATTATTACGATTCCATTTGAAATACAAGTAATTCTTGCGATTTGAGAGCATTTTCTTAAGTGAGAAAACGTACGAAGCATTTAGTATTGCTTCTAAAATCCACGAGAATAAGGTGTAACTCATGTTGAAACGAGCAGTTTTGAAGAATATTACAATATTTTACTATTTCATAATTAGTATTATATATTTTTCCAGCCATTTGCATTTGGTAGTCAGCGCTATCAGGATTAGTGAGATGTTAAATTTATATGCCAAACGAATTATCCATTATTGTTTTAACAACCGTGCTGTCAACAACAGGCAGTAGCGACATCCGCCGATGGGTCGTATTATTAACCTCAAATTTTATTGCTAAAATACGAAATTCATTGTTAAATTTGTATAGATATATACATGTAGCTTTAAAAATATTTTTAAAGTAATGTTCTAAACTTTGTGTTACTGACATGTGTTAATTACAGAGTTACTTGTGTTACTGAGATGTGTTAGTTACTGAGATGTGTAATAACCCGCTATTACATTAATTTTCATTGCTCAATTTTCATTCCGGCCTGAGACATGGCATAATATTCTGGGGAAATACATCTTATAGCTCCCAGACTCTTAGATTACGTACGAATCCAAAAACCACTGATTCGTAAATGAACAGACAAGGTAATGGTAAAATTCCTCGTAAAAATTGTAAGCCTCTCTTCATTAATCTAGGAATTTTACCATTATCTTTTCTGTTCATTTACGAATCAGTGGTTTTCGTCAAAAATGACTTGCTTAAGGGCGGGAATATATTTTCAGAAAACGCCGATGTCTATTACTATAACACTCGACGTAGAAATCATATTCATCAGGTGACAGCATCAACAGCTCATTACAAAAAATTCACATACAATACATGTACATTATTTTACAACACTTTGCCAGATGACATTAAACGATTATATTCGATAGAAAAGTTTAAATCCCAAGTGAAATCGTTTCTGCTGCATAACTGTTTCTATACAATTAGAGACTATACTGAGCATCACAAGGAAAGCAACATTAATTTTAACAGTGATATTTAATGTATTATTTTTCATTGGACTGTATAATACTAAATAGTCTGTAACAAGTATTGTATCGCAGCTTCCGGGTCAATGACTACCATCTCGATCAGGTTTTTCGTCCAGTTTCCCTCATCCATTGAGCAAATGCTGAGATGGCCCCTTGTTTTGCTTCTGGACATACATGTAACTTCATTTTCTGTGCACGTCTTCTAGAATTCAGTGGGAAATACAATTATTCAAATTGTCGTTTCCATGTTGTCGCGGCAGGAAGTATTATTCCGAAGGACAATATGGATAAGAGCTCAAAATTTATTGCTTATTCATCCTTGAAAATAGATATTATATCATGGGAGCTTTTTTAAAATTTTTTATTATTATTATTATTTTAAATTCAAGTATTATATGACTTAGTGTAGGTATCACAGAATTTTGAAAATGTGCACATAATTCACTTTTCCCCATGGCCCGTCATTCTTTTAACTGTTTTTTGACGTTAAATAAATAAATAAAAATATGATACGATTCTAAAACTTAAACATGTGCGCCAAGTCATTCGCGTAATTGTTACGTAACACAAATCTTATAATTGTAAATAATTTACTGCTGTGTTCTTTAGGAATATATTTTTGAACGTCAGAGGGGAACAAAACCAAAACTTCTCGCACTTTTCTACACGAATAGATTGCAGCAAAATTCAAATTATCTTCTAGAGCATAGATTTCCATTACCAACTGATAATTGATGGAACAATTACGAAGTAATTTACTAAGTTTCAAGTGACAGCCCAGGCTGCTTTACAAGAAGCTGGTGACAATGCGCCTGCTACTCATATTCACCGGGACGCCTTCAATGTAATCACGGTGTCACCAGGCGCAATACGATACTGCAAAATTATCCTCTAGAAAAGGAAAAAGCCTGCTGGTTGTAAAACTTGCATAATTAATCATTTCCCACTGAGATTGCATTCTTCACCGTCTGAGACCTTAAATTGCCGTAGAGACGTCAGGCACGTCGCCACGCTGAATAGGAAGGAAGGATACGTTTTTTCGTCGAGATGTCGCTACGGAGAGCATGTCTGCGTGTGTGCCGCCAGAAGCGACGCTTGACTGATGTTTCCGGGCATGTCAGCTGCTATGGTCATAAGTCCCTTCAGTGTAGTGAAAAATTATTCCGGGAAGTGGCGGTGTTCCTGTCCTCCAGGTCAGTTAGAACCGCAGGCGACCTCCCTGTTGACTTACGGAGAATTATCCTCCGAATATCTCCCTGTGCGGCACCGTTCTATCTTCTGCTTGGGTCTCTCGACATGTAGAGCCAGAAAGTGTTTGTGGGTATGCGTGTAGGATTGATTGGCAGATTGATTAGTCCAGGCGCGTCAACTTCTTAAGTCATTAGTCCCTTAAGTGTAGTGTATTTTTTATCGTGGGATGTGGCCATTATCTTCCCCCTCCAAATGGCAAGATCCGGTGGCTATCTATTGTCGGTTTACTTTTTTTCCCCCAACCAAGAATCTCCCACCAGCTGGACACCGCCCCATCCGGGAAATGCTCTAAGACATATCAAGTTCGTGACCCGTTTGTTGGGATACTGCTCCAGCAATCGCCTGGTGTTGATGTGAGAAACCACGGAAAACTACCGACCACAGCAGTCGGCCGCTTTAATTCTCCTCCAGACAGCGGCAGAGCTCGCGTTAGCTATGGATCTAGTATCTTCAATTCCCTCGGTCCGAAAACTAAGCCTAGGAAGTCCCGATCAGAATTGCTGCAGAGTAGTCTGTAATGCTGGCTCAAAGCAAAAGACAGCAGAATAGAAGAGACTTTTGTGTCACAGAGTGAGAAGACTTCACTCTAAGGGCAACTTTGGTGAGAAGTTTTCCATCTTTATGAATCTCAGAGGCAGAACTTTAGTAATTCGCTGGTGATTAAATATTTCTCGCCGTTGATGAATTCCTTCTTAAGATGCGTGTTGATAGATGAATTTTCAGGTATAGCAGGAAAGTGGAAAAAGCTTTTGAAGGTTTAAAGACATCTTATGTGGCATTTTTCAAATTGTGGCATAACTGATAATAGTAGTGTTTGCGACTCGTGTCCGCGAGCAGTGGATTAATTGGAGAAATAGCATACTTGTCTATTAGCTCACTTACCTGCTCTAAATGTACAATACTTTGTCTCTGTGGATGCAATCTTCAGAAGAACCAAAGCATTAACTAAGTGACTCACTTTTTAAAAGGCGATCCGCTTTGAATCAAATAAAATTTGCAAGTAATTACAACGAAGAAGTATTGGGACAAATGAAATATGTTCAAAGCATACAAGCTGAGAAAAAATGTGTTTAATAAATAAAGTAAATTGATCAGAAAAACTTTAAGGAGAAACTGTTGCAATTTCATATATGATGCAAATAACACAAACAAATATTATACCCTTTACAATTAAAAGATAAAAGGAACACTTTAAGTAAGAAAAGGATCCACTAAATAAAACCTTGAATAACCATTAGACCTTCAAATCAATATAATTATTGAAATTATGATAGTAACATTCAAGTTATCGAAAGTAATACATGTGAATTCGCTAATGTTTCTTAAAATGACACTTATGTTACTTTTCTGAATGTTAAATTGTTTCTTCAATAATTGCTAATAAATGCCATCTGTGCATGACAAAGCGATGTAGAACACGCCTCTTTAAGAAGTCACGGCTTTTCGTGGTGGTAATAATTCACGGAATTTTTAGTAGAAATTACAATAGTAGATTTAATAACAATGCAATAGTAATGTAGGATATCAATTGACCACGAAGACATCTGATTCCACACAGTTTAACAGCACTACTCACAGTTTGTGGAATGTACAAATACACTTACAATTGTTATACTTGATGAAGCATTGATGACACTTATTAATTTACACAAAGCGGTAGTTGGCTTACCGTTGCGTTGAAGAAATGACTATCCCTGTTCTCGTGTTAATAGCAACACTATGGCTCCACGTGGTTTTTACTACGAAGCACGTTATTGTTATTAATGTTAAGAGACCGATAGACCCTAAATAACATACGCGGTTGAAGTAAGTAAATCGAGACTATAGCCGATTCTTATTGATGTTATCGGCCATGTGTAGTACAATACATTTAGTAATAACATCTACTTGTATCCAAAATAATACAAATAAATATTTTTGATTTTAATACGAAATCTACGAACGAAATCTACTCATTTCGATTATAATCTTTGGAGCAGTCTTATTTCGATTCGATTGTCGCTTGAGAGACAGTTTTGTTTCAACTCACATGTAAACAGATGTTCCACATTTTAAGATAGAGGAATTCCAGGCGATCTCTTAGCATCTCTACAAATTTTTGCATAGCAAGTATGTTTTCAAACCAACATTTGTGCTTATTACGCCCGAGTCATTCGGAATATCCTCGGAGTTTATTAGACATGTGATTAAAATTGCCTTAAAGAATTTACTACGAAACCTCGAAAACGTGTATATAAAATCTAGTGGTGCTACAGAATGACATAGACTTTCCGCATTAGTTTTCTAATGTCTGGTGTGGGCTAGCTATTCGGCCTAGCCCCTTCCTGTTGCTAGCTGCCATCTATCGCCGTTCTTAACACATTTTATTGATGTTTTTTAATGGTTGATTTTTTTATTCCTAATGAAAGAACCGACATTACTTTACGAATATTAAAGAAGAGTAAAACCTCGTCCTATAAAGACATTTTAGTTCAAAACTGGAGTAATTGTTAAGAAAATGGTGTTTAAACATTACTGTAAATGTGAAAATTAAAACTATTTCTCCAGAAATCTTTTGTGTTTTCGAAAAACATTATTGGAAGACATTTGAAGTTATTACACTCACAAATGCAATAATGTTTACATATTGCTGTAAATGCATATATTAAATCCATAAGAGATATTAAAAATATTGCATTTGTGTAATTTTTGAAGAAACAAAAAAATGTAAAATTATGTCTATGTCATCTTAAACAGTAATTATCAATGTCCGTACGAAAAGTGAAGAAAACATGTGGAGTCTCTTTTGACAAAATTATGTTAGAAAATTGAACTCGTTTTCACAGAAAGGTTTTGAGTTTTCATGAAAATTTCATAAGACATATAAAGCACATGTACTCGTAAATGAAAGAATTTGATCAAATCGCCGACAATGCGAGACTATTACAAAAATTACACATTTGAAAGCAGGTTAACAGGGCTTGGTCAGAAAAATTTTCACTAGTTGTTTGCCAACGTTTCGGAAACTTTTATTTCCATCCTCAGGGCTAATATCAAAGAAAATGAAAACAACACTTGTTCAAGAATGATGTTACCAAAAAACAACGTATGAGAACACTTTTTAGCTAAGTTACAGAATATTTACAATTTCCATATTATCTATTACAGAAAAAATTACATACGGTACCTTGCAACATCAATAACACCTCAACCCATTCACTGCACCATCCTCCATCTCCGGCACCTCACTTGCAATGAGGGACACAACATCACCCTCGTAAAGGGAGTTTTTTTTTCTCGCTTTCAAAATTCAAAATTTAAGTAGTATATGACTTAGTGTAGGGATCACAGAATTTTGAAAATGTGTACACAATTCAATTTTCCCCATAGCACGTCATACGCAGTTTTTAACTGTTTTTTGACGTAAAATAAATAAATAAATAAATAGACAAAGACCAGGGGCTGCCAAGGTTGAAATATTAATTGTTTAAACGCTTAAAGACTTTCCGTCTAGCCACATGGCGATAGATAACGAAATTCACATTTGATATACGTGACATTCTTAATAGAAATGTAAAAAGTGAATTCAACACACTAACCGTATCCTCCGTTTTGAGTAGTCCCCTATTCACGAGACTTTTCTGGCTGCTACGACTCACGAAACAGCCCATGTCTTATGCTTCGAATAAATATCGTGGTCCGATTGTGTATTGTGAGGGTAGAAATCATTTTGCCTGTGTAATTAAATTTGGCATATTTTCTCTATGAAACAATACATTTTAACAGTGTAGAAGTCAATGTGCGTTTATAATTTGAGAAGCTTATTCACGCCGAAGTAAACCAACACTTCGTTTGACCTACGTAGTATATGAAAAGTTCTGTAAATATTTCTGATTCTCATAATTTAGTTCTTAAATACATACCATTATTTTCTACCTATCTTATTAAGCTATTCTAGCATTTATTTTTGCGTTCATCTGTCGCTTTCAAGCAACGTTTATGCACGACCTGGCAATGTAGAAGACTCGATCCATTTCGCGTTTATCACAAAGACAAGAAATCATGACCTAACAAATCGTGACTAATCAAATTATTGTAAATTATGTAAAAGAAATATTTTTACATTTTTTGTAAGGATTTATTAAAAACATCTAAGATAATTTTCTGCAACCTTTTTACCAAGAATACTAATAATGTAGTGCAAGATAAAGCAACTTAGATCTTTGCTTTTAGACATGCTTTTATAGACTGAAATACGTCTAGAAAGTGGAAGAGTGAGTCTAAAGCTACAAAACCCTGATATTTATGATTACTATACCTATATTATTAAAACAACTTGTATATTTTTTTTTATTTCAGCGTTATGTGGACAAGCTACACTAAAGTTAGTTTACGAATAAATTCTTAAAGACTACCTTCAGCCTATGTGGCACGACTATTGGATTCCTCTGGGCAAGCACCGAAACACTACAACCACTGAGTCCTCATCTTCATTACAGAAGTGAGAAGGTACGTTCACAAGATGATGCGGTTATCACTTCAAGAATAGGATCAGCCCCATCCACGATGTAAAAGGGCACCATCTCTTTTCCAGGTTGGCTTTTGAGGGCTCTTTGAACACCCAGGGTGGGGCAAAATACAGACAAATTTAGTATTTAAATACTTCGCTAAAATACTTTGTAAGTATTTATAGCATCTAAAAACCTCCAAATACTTTTACTTAACTTTGACAAAAACACTTTCAAATATTAAATGATATCAAAAATATAATCAAATAAACAAAATTTCCATTTAAAACTACTAGTTTTTCGAACAAATAGTCTGACAAACCCAGGGTTACAAGAATTTTTTTCCCAGCGGAGGACACTTCAATGAAAAGGAGGACTTTTTACATTTTTATATTTTACAATGTATACACAATGTACTCAAAAATTTCAAACCATTACTAGTTTTTAAAAACCATATTAGACTATGCGTATGAAAAATGAAAGCTTTCGATTGAAGAACATCGCTCCCACACTCACCTTCGTCATTCACCAAACAATAAGCATAAATACGTTTTATATCACAATAATCCTAATGATCAAATCTATATCACAGAAGCATAATGATAATATGCACGTCATTTATTTTAATAAAAATGTAGACATTCGAGGCGAAGTTCCTTTAATGAACTAAATTACTTCAAAATTATGCCAGTATTATTTTCAATTCTACAAAACAAAAAGGAGGACAATCCATGTAAATTTAATAATGGAAGGAGGTCAATATTAAAAAAGGAGGATATGTCTTCCGAAAAGAGGACAGATTACAACCCTAGTAGGCAAATGTATAAAACCCGCAAAAAAAACAAAAACAAAAAAAAACAACAATTGTTGAACTGGTGCTAATAAACTAGTGTTATAAGGAATAAACTTTTTTATTTTCGGATAATTGTCCAGCATTTGTAATAATTTAAATTTATCATTTAAAAATGAAGATAATTCAAGTTCAACAGAAGAAAGGAACTTTTACTTTTGTTGCAATGATGACAGTTTACTAGCAGACTCAAACAAAACGAAACCATCCTCCTGAAATTCGTATTTTAAATACAAAGTATTTAAAATGTATATTTCAATTACAAATATTTAAATACTGCCAAACCCTGGGGTGCAGGAGAGTAGGTAGCAGATCACTACATCATCGTTTGATCTGAAACATTTAATCCTTAATAAACAAAGGAATTACGAATATCACCACAAGTGAATTCATGATTAGTTGAAAGAAATATTTCAATCATTTCTAAAAAGTTTAGATGCAAAACCCACCATTTGTCAATTATTCTCATGCATCATTTTCAGGATAAAATAGTTCCTTTGATTTCTGAACAACATGGAGAAACAAAATGTGTCTATGACTTCGAATAATAAATTATAATCACAAACTTCAATAGTTTTATTCTCGTGCGTGTGAATGAATATTATAACTAAAAACTTAATAATAGTTTTCTTTCTGATAGAATAGTAATTACTGTGTTTGACGAATATTTAAATTGCACTTTTTATTGTAGACATATCTTGTGAATGTTAGTTTTATTCGTATTAAGGAATGTTCATACCCGATTATCAGCTCGCTCAATCAACTGATCCCTTTTTCTTTAATAAGTGGCTCTTTAATAAGTAGGCGCTTGTGGGGAGGCCGAGCGCTTCGTTGTTCTCGACTCGAGGTAGCGCCGCAGTCGTTTCAAGACAGTCTGCGATGCGGCGAGGGCGCCATCGGATTCTGTGGCAGCCGTGATAACTTGCCCCAACTTGGATATGCAACTTCGAATTGTGTAATATCTACTAAATTTAGAGTATCATGAATATTAAAATTTATTTTTCTGTCTTTAAAATAAGAATCAAAATAGCGATATATTTCATTAATAACTTGCATTGCGTATTCTAGTAGATCTCACTATTTTAAAGGGAGTTTTCACTAGTTTTTAACATTTTAGAACAGAAATTTTTTAAACTATTCTCCTGGTATTAGAATTAGACAACCAAACGCCAATAGCAAATGAAGACGAATATTTGGTACTCGACACATTTTGAGCTCTAATTCATTCCAAGTAACTTGCTTTGGAATACGTTCCTCAGAATCTTGGAATTTTATAATACTGTTTAATTTGAACGTATGTTATATTTCTGATTAATAACGATCTTAGCGGAAGGAAGTATACTTTCATATTCTAAATGAAATGTAAACTTAAGATCATTAAAATGTAAATTCAATGTAGGGCTTAGATTAGTTGATTTCTCGCAATTTACTACTACTCCTCAATGACCCCAAAACATAGTTATACAAAACGTTTGCAACTATGTTTTGGATCAATGTAACACTGGTTTCAAAACTCCAGTCAATTAAACAAACTGCAATTTGCTTTAAGTACCGGAAAAATCATATCTGCAAGCTTCTGTAGATTTGTTACATTTCGTTGCAAATTATTTATATCTTTAAATATTTTGTTTCATGCTAAGCTTGTCTAATTGAACAATGAACTAAAGTTGATATGAGCATACAACTATACAATGATTGACAAATGCTGAAGATATGGAAGAACTATTTTTACACATCTTTGAACTAATTTACACACCCTACCTCCAACCCGCACGCCTCCCCTACTCTTTTCAACTTGTGGGTATAATCATTTACAAACTGTCCTCTTTAAAAATTTTATTCTGCCCTTTTAAAATGTTTGATTAGTGTTTTCAGGCACATCAACTGTTGTCATTAGTCCCAGTGGTATAAAGAATGTTTTATCTCAGTTGGGGACAGCGAACACTTGATGGTGTTTCCACGCGTCGGCTTCAGGGGCTTCATTTCCCCGCCCTGTTACCTTTCAAAGGGGGTGGGCCGGTATATTCTCCAAGATTCTGACAAGTCTTTCAACACGAGTGAGTTTAGTGTTTCTAAACAGACTCTGCGAATAATTTGCTATGCTGGGTAGCTACACCCATACGAAACATTCCGAGTGGGTATTTTACGCACTCGGAATTTCGGATGAGGGAAATCTTCCATAAACGTCAAATTGCAGAAATGAACGAACTTTCTCGGTGTGGCGTCGACTTAGAACGTATATGCGAGTCACTGTTGCAAGATCGGCTCAACAGTATTGCTATTTTACACGTTTACAGCGACATGACCGACAAAATAGATTGCAAAAATGGTTGAATGAGATTATATAAAACAAATGTCAAACGCAACTCTGTTTTTGCATTGCAAAAACTAACTCCGCTGAAAATACATAAAATAAATGTGATGACAATTTAATGATAAACCTGTTCATTTGAAAATTATGTTGTTTATTTTTTCCTTCATGTTACATTTTCGAGGGGGGAGATGAATGGAGGAGGTGGGACCCCCTACCCGGTTCAATCACCTACTCTGACTTAACACAAATCTGCTTGTATGTATGTGCTTGTGAATAAGGGGAGATGATAGATCTAAGAAGAGGTAGGAACGCGCGCAGTCCGTGGCCCGTTTGACCACGCGACCACGTGACTGCTCCGGCATGTGACTGGGTTTGATCGAAGAAACTACAGAAAACTATCCTTCAGAGCAGCCGGCAGATAGAATGCTCCTGCAGACTTTCCTTCCGCTTTCTCAACATTTTCGCATATTTTTGTGGAATATTCATTTCGTGGATCAGAAATGAAATACTAATAGAAACATTTCCATTGGTAATGACATTTTGAAAGTATTCAGGTTTTAATAAAAGAAAAAATATTTCCAACTGCGTTCCTATTGCGTAGCTGTGCTCTGCACTGCACTGAAAAAATTTCAAGAAAATAATAGTCTGCGGCTTCCACATCTTCCATTTCAAATAATTCCACGGAATACCAAGACATGGAAAACTCAACGTCCTACAACTTTAATAATTGTGTTTTTAATTAATGTTCTCGTAAGTAGCTTTGCTATTTTTTTAAAGTTTTATTAGCATTTATAATCGAAACCTTTGAAATCAATGTCTGCATTAAATTTTTATTTAATTATTCCAAGAGGCGGTGATAATTTTAAGCTTAACGAAAGTTACACATATTCCGCTAATAATTTTGAGTAATATTTCTCTTTCCTAATTCCTGTGATTTTAATTATCCATTCGATTCACGTAATGTCTTACCTCTTGGAATAGTCACATTAAATATCACTAAGTGCTGTGCTATTACTTACGATAAACCCGGGAGAATTAACTTGCAACGAAATTCGTATGTCACAATTAGTAACTTAAAGACGTTTCACGGAAGTAAGCTTGACTGACAACGAGGGCATACTTTTGAGTTTCGTCTCTGTTCTTCGATAATAGATGAATCAGAATTCGTGAACAAGGAATAGCAAAAGAATGGAACTTTTTTAATTTTTTCAAAAGCTACTGAACTTTCACATCGATAACAGGCTGGGAAATTCTGATCAAAGGGCGAAGAAAGCAAAGAAAGGCTTGTCACTACAAGGAAGCGGTCGATCCCGATCAGCGCCACTGGTTAATTACAATCCTTTTGTTTTTAGTTGTAATCCATTTTATTTTGATCCCAATGAAAATAAAATTTAATTACACCATAGAATGTTTTTCTCTAACTTTAATTAACTTACCAAGTCTTGTCAAATCTATATTCCCAGAATATTTCAATTTTTCAGCGAAATAGATTTGTTAATACAATTGGTGAGAATTTTAAAATTAATTTTCATCTTTCTGAATGTTGAAAATTTTTAAAAAATTTTTTTTCTTATTTTTTCTTTTCTTTTTTAGATCACAATCGTCTACATCTTTAGAATCGGTATTCAGATAAAGGATCGGAAACAAAAAAATATTAGCACAACATCTGTTCTTCACAAATTCGGTACATACTCTTAGTGACCATTTCATTTTTACTTCATTGAAAGCTAACCTTAGAGCTAATTTGTATATAATCCGAAAATAACGGAAACATTAGCGCTGAAAAAGAAAAATTAGCGAAAATTAGCAGTAATTCAACATACGAACCCAAGTGTAGTTCAAAAAAGGCTTATTCTGACTCTTGTTTGTTAGGTAAATTTATCGAAAAAATTGATGGACAATTTCTTGTAAAACTTGCGATTCATACCGTACTAAAAGAATACGCATTTTTGTCACGTAAACACATGGACTTCAAAACCTGCATTTTGTCACCTACGTGACAATTTTTCCGGGTCACTCGTGGGTTTCACGTCCTGTAAGAAAAATATTTAGTTTAATTTTTATAGTTTCATTAGCTTATAAAACAGCTTCCCAACCTTCCAAAGAAGTTTCCACTCTGTTTTAAGTGTGCTGTCTGCCAACTAGGAAGTTTCCCACTAAAGGGCGACTGAACTATGGACAGACATTCAGTTTTCCTTCAGATATGAAGGCGGATTCCCATTTCATTAAGTTTTTTTAATTAAACTTGTTCAGTTCAAGTAAAACTTCCCTAGAGTTTCGAACTACTTCGAGAAGTAGTTCGCGTTCAAAACTGAATTGGAGCACTCCTTAGCACTTAATCCACCCTCCCTTTCCTGCCCTCTGAACCTTGTGGAGGTGTCCCTCCTACAACGTCAGTTGAGCAGGATACCCTTCACTCCCGAACAAGGACCTAGACTATTGTCCAGAGGAAGGTTATCTGCCATTCAGATCGACGCAAAATACGAGATGCAATGGCATCTCGCAGTTCAATAAGTTTCCCACCCAGTTAAGGTTCCTGTCGATCTCTATGACGGAATGCATGCCATTTACAACAGCGGTAATCCAGCACAGGAGCGGATACCTAAATATGGCTAAACAGACCGCCTTAACATTACTAATCAGATCCTGCAGTCTTTACCTATAGTTGCCCATCTAAATCTAACAAGTTTATTATTTTGTATTTCAAGCAACATACTGTACATTATGTGAATGTTTTATTAAACGTAAATAAAATTAAGCATCACTGATATGTAAATGAAATTGAATAGTAAGTTGTGTGAAAAATACTTTGAATTATAAATATTAATAATTAAGTCATATTTAAATAATTACAAGTAAATTAACTATATATCCTTAACTTTAATCTACTATTGCATTTAAATTTACCATTTTCAATATAATCAATTCGAGTTCAATTCTGTATGCCAGACTGCAGTAACCTAGAAATACATTAAACTAAAGGCGGACCAATACCCTTCTAAAATTATCTGAGCGGAGCCAATGACTGCATGAAGAAGTATTATCCCTCCCAAACTACGTTTGTGTGTAAAGTGGGGACTGCGAAACAGTGGTGTGTGGCTAGGCCTGTGTCGTGCAGCCGGGAAAAGGAAGGCAAACGGCCTCGCCTCCCTTAGGGCTGATCGCTGCGAAGGATACAGGGAGTAGGACACAAGCACGGGGCGGGACGGGCTCCACACAGAACACTCACCGAATCCAGGTTCCACCGGCGTCAGGCCAAAGCGTTTTTCTCTTCTGCCAGGGGTGCTACCCTACCTGTGTTTTGAAGCTACTCTACCCTATGCTAGCTGTTCACAATTTAGCGTTATCCTTGAAATTGTTGTAAATTTATTTCAAATTTTTATAACTCAAATGAACTGTTATAAACAAACGTAAAATTATTAGAGTCTTAACATCCGGATGTTGAATGTATAATATATGAACAGTTGTTTTTTAAAATTTGTTTAAATATATTCCAGTATGCTTAGAAAGCACCATATTATTCTTCCTAATAATTTTATAACAAAGTAAATTAAATAGGCACATCATTTTTTTAATTGGCTAATAGATTCAATTGAATTTAACCTTCAAGTAGTTTTGCATCTACTGACTGTTGTAAAGTTTATTTATTGCCTACATTTTTATTAAATGTTGCTAATATAGCAAAGAAAATTTAAATGAGATTTTACACATATGCTTCATGACTATTCGATATTAGTTAAAGCAAAGAGCTGCACATCCTAAAATATAAACTAAGTTTTTCCTAACCACCTGGCGGGAACATGAAATATTTAGGAACGATGAAAAGCAGTGCCGTGGAGACCCAACGTTACAGCTCAGATACGAGTAGCACAGTAGTCACTACCGCAACATTTCTGAAGAGTTTTCACCAATCACGAAAAATTCTACTTAATTTTTCTGCTTAATTTTGAGCCCCACGTCTCACACTTTTTATCGCACTTCTTTAGAGCTCACTTTTCACTTCCCTGCGTTCACTGTATAAAACTATAACTCGATCGGAGTTTCCTGAAACTCCTTTGCACCAAAAAATTTTAGTAGAATCATTGGTCACAGGTCTACACCAATGCTTCTCGCCTGAAATTTTCAAGCGCTATTTCACTGAATTTTTCACAAACATCAATCTATTTTAAGCCACTAGATTTAAATTGCAGACCATTACTCGTCACATGCATTTGATTGAAAACAAATTTACTTACGAGTGTCAAAAAGTTACCTACCATCATTTCAATCTATTACAAACACCCATTTTTAGGCACCACATAAACCAAATAAAGTAACTACTAGCTAATCTAGCACCGTTTTCAAGAAAATTGCGGAGCAACTAATAAAAATCTAAGCATTCTTAAACGTCCACACGGAACTTCACTTTCAGTGAAATGAACAATCGATATTCTTAATTAAATTGCGTCGAAGAAAACTAATGACATTCACTAGAATCGAACCACAAGTCACGAACGCATTGAAGAACCCAGAAACAACCTCTGATAACCTTTTCACATTCTGCACAACATTTCCGAATCGCGACTCACCTCCAAGTGAGCGAGCTTTCAGTACGTTTTGAGGAGCTGGTCAGAGCCGGAAGTTCATCGCAGCTGTGATTGGCTACTGTTTTGCAAAGAAAGAACACATTCATAACTGCAAGAAAAATGCAGAGTTTATCAAAAGTTGTTGGAAGATAATGAGAATATCTAATATTACTCACCACAATTTGATGAAGCATAGTATTTTACATCCAAATATATTTTGTAGGGTTGTATTGCAGAAATGCATATATAAAGTAGAGGCAAAAAACTTCCTTCCAACAGAGGCAAAAAAATAATTAAGAACGACTACATACCGTAACGTGGTGGTACTTTTTTTATCAAATGAAATATAAGGTATATTAATTATTAAACATTAATTGTATTAGTAATGTAATAATATAGCATTAAAATGTAATTTTTCTCAACTACAGCTGCTTATTTCTGGCAAAGTAAGCTCTTATGACTCCTGAGATTCAATGCAAACATTATTTGCAATTTTTTAGACAATAAAGAAAGACTGGAAAATTGAAAAACAGTCTTCAAAGCAATTGAACTGAAACTTAAAGTAGTGGTGCTGCAACAGCACATTACATCATATTAATTGTAACGATTTCATAATTAGAGCTGAACAGTTTATGCAATTTTTTAAGCTGTGAAATATTTATATGCAAATATGTCATTAAAATTTTACAAATATTCACAAAAATTTGTAAGATATGCAGCATTTGGTCAAACATTTTTAATTTTGCAAAAATGATTCATATCTTCTTGTTACCTACCTAAGAGAAAAATGCAAATGAAAAACAGGTTCTCTACCTCTCCAAATTTTATTTTGTAGCACGAGCATAGAAAGTCACACGAATTCTATTGAGTTTTACGTTATTTGGATGTGTCTCAATCAGACAACATAATGTTTTAATTAGAAAATATTTTTCCACATCACATATGATAGGACTAAATATTTAGACACATTTTTTTCTCATTTGTCAAAGTTCTGCTACATTCTCTGCAAGGTAGTCTCTCTAGGTATGCAGGGTAGATGCAAGGATATATTGTACATTAAATAAAAATGTTGATTATAACTTAGTCATAACAAAAATTCACTGGAATAGTACGGTGTTACAGAAATTAGTAATAAATACATGATTAATATTAAGAATATGGATATAACCAGTATCAGCAATTAGGGCAATTAATATTAATAGATGATAGAATAGAATGATTACTTGCAAGTTTACAAATTGTTATCTAAAGTTCCTATTTTAAGGTGAGAAATAAATTGTTAGATTTGTTGAAATGTAATTGTCATAATAGCCATGTTGTAAGGTTAATGTAAAAATGTGAGAAATGAAATTGTAGTTCATTAAAAATGATGAATTGGAAAGAGTAAAAATAACAAAACCGCAAAACCGAAGAAGCATTTTCGACAAAAAAGCAGTAAGTTCATATATGGAATAATGTTAAAAAATTAAGTATGGTGTAGGAAACAAGTGCAATTAAGGTAGGTTTTTCCTACTTACGACAGAGTCATTTAAATGAAAAAGGGTTTTTAGAAAATGGTCCTCTACCAAAATGATTTCTTCTGTTAAAATGAACATTACAACAGTGTACTCTTTTTCAAGGGTAATTTCAGTCATTCCTCTACATCACAATTACAACATATGTACAAGTGGGTGCCACCTCGCAGCTGAACTGGTAGTGATGTTAAATAAAATAAAAAACAAAAACAATTTTGTTGTTAGATGTCGTTTGTCCCACCTTATATTCACATCAATATCGCATAAAATGTGCAATATGGCAAGTATTTGAAATTCAGGGTCGATTGTCCTCCTTTGCCGGCTAGCTAACGGTGTCCCTATGCCTGAGTCTGGTTTAATTCTCTCGATTGACGATAAAAGAAACGTGTGACCAACATGACTTATCGTAACTAGCAAACTTCGCCTCCCTGAGCTTTACTTTGTCACACAGCTACCGAAATATGTGTTTTTAAAGGAAAGATACACAACAATGTTTGCTCCGAATGGGAATCAAACCCGGGATCGTACCAATAGAATCTAGTACGCTTATCTTGAGTTACCTTAGGACTGCAAACATGTTGAATCTTGTCTAATTAGCTTGTATCTGCGGAATAACTTAATCTTGTATAATTGGCTATCGATATAATATTTTTATTTGATAATTTGTCAAAAGAAAACAATTCGTGTAACATATTTTAGTACTATTGTAAGACAAAAATTAAAAAATGTTGTATTTCTTCGATTAGTCTTCCGTGGTATTTGGATGACGATAAATGAGGGGATCGACACGACGGAAGGTTGTATCGGTCAAAATTATATGTGACAGGCGACTTAAGTTCTACTTCGTGTTATGTTAGATTTGGTGGTATTGGTAAAGTCATTTCACCGCGACTCAGAATTACAATGGAAATGTGCAACATTATTTATTAATGTACTTGAGAAACCCTGCCTTACTCGAGCATTTATCACATTCATGTAATAGGTAGCTCGGGTACACTAAGTCTTTCACACCAATCGGTTGTTTTGTTCCTTAATTGAACGATAAACTTCTCTAAGGTAAAGATCCTTGACATGGTTTTCAATGGAGCACAGCGCGAAATATTTCAGAGTGCTTCACAATATCATAACTTCGCAGCTAAGCTGTATCGTCTGCGACCCCTCAACACACAGTTTAGCAAAAACCGAAATTCCAAAGTGTAAATCCTCTTCAAAATCCAGAAAGCCGTTGCTTTGAGTTTGGGAGTGCTACGGAACAAAAGAATATTCACTACAATGAGGTATTATTGCAACAGCATTCCCCATTCCATTGCGTACAAAGATACGATCTTGTTTTCGAGCAGCATGACAAAGAAGTGGGAACGGACTTGTGTAATAATTCAGCGCAATAATTCACATTTGCTCGATAGACAATAACAATATAACATTAACAATTCAAATCTAAAACATGCTCGTGGACTGATAATTCTAATTGTCTGTGATCTTTCAATACCTTATTTTAATTACAAAAATCCAAAATTGAATTAAGAATTTATATATATATATATTGTAACACGCCCACCTACTACCTTCAGCCGGTGGCGATAAAGCGTGAAACAATGAATGCTCGTGAAGCGAGCTTTGAATTCTCAGGAAGCAGGATCTTTCGGTATGAGAAGGTCTGAACCCTTGACACAATGAATTAGGTAAAATTCTGGTAAAATGAGCATATATTCAGTAAAAAACAAACAAATTACACAGTGGCACAAATATACAATAAAGTATGCACTTTGCGTAGATGGTCACTGCAAAGAAAACAGAAAAACAACAACAACAACAACAAAAAAATAACACCCACAAAAAAATTATAGGCGTCACCTCGACTGCCTGAATACTTCAATAAGAACTATTCACAATTATTTTGCTTCTACCTCTTTCTGAATTATTTCGTGTACCTCATTTAACTTTTGTTATTCGTAAGTTTCTCCGTGCACGGCCCTTTAAGTGATTCTCTACAATTATTCTATCATAGACTGTTCACAGAGTGTCAGCCTTAAGCTGCACATTTATTACAATGCTGTGAACTCAAACACAAGAACAAACGTGACACACGCGTTACTTCAATTGGATCCTTTATAAATTATAGCAACTAATTATTCCTGACATAATACAATGAAAGCGTGACTTTCAAACAAGATCACTTTTACACTACATGAAATATCATAATTCACCCTAGAAAAGTTGTACAAGGTATGGCATTCCAACGAATTTACTAGTGCGTACAGCGAATGAAATCTAAACTGCCGCTCATAAGTTCGGAATATTTCTCCCAGTAATTATTTGGAACTTTCACCTATTTAGGACGCTTCGCCTGGTATTTAAAGCTACACGATTTCCCAACAAATTGCCGCATAGAAGTTGCCAGTTATTTACCTCGACATCTCCTTCCCGCTCGCCATCAGTTAACCTTGGGGTTTTCGGTCGCTCGCAGTCCTCGCCGCGTCGCTTGACTGGTTCGATGTTCCACGGTTACACCACTTTCTCTCGATCTCAGGATTCCGCCACTCGTCCAAATTCCAGACCTTTCTCTCGATTTGGTCGTATCATCCCGATTGGTCCAAGTCCTTCTCGCCTACGCTTGAGTCTTCACTGGAGTCGTCCTTCTGCGCGTGCCGCGTACCCGTTGTTCGCGCTTCCAGCTTTAAATAACTAACGTACTTGAATTGAATACTTCTAGCACTCGGCCGACATATCACACTTTGGGCATGCGCGTGGCCCACGAGAGAAAGGCCTAGGCGCGAATCTGTGACGTCTCTCGTGGGCCACGAGCCGTGCTGTGTCCGAGTCCTGGCTCGTGGAATTTAACGCGTTCAGACTATCACACGCTATTAATTCAGTTTTATTGCAACTTCATGGTAGAAATAAAAAGCTGCAATCGTCATTAACTTAATATATTTTTCTCGCACTAATCCTACTTTACAATAATATTTATAACTGAAGCGCCCGAAAAACATGCAGATTTAACTTCTCTTCTGTAAGCCATGCACGTTTTTATAAATATATCAAAATTAAAATAAATATTATTAATTCATGATATAACTCATGTAATATATGATATATATTAATATATGATAAAACTACCAGTTGATACGGGAAAGGAAATACAAGGCAAGGATCTGGAAAAAGAATGAAGAAAACAAATTGATAAGAGGAGTATTATTTTTATTATGTTTTAATTATTTTAGTTGTCTTTGACACTTTGTAGCAACAATGTCATTTTTATATTTATTACATTATTGACAAATGTTTTGCATGCTGTTAGCATTTTGCTGTGAAGCAAGTCTTTGGCACTTCTTTTACATTTACAATTTTCGTTTATGTCTATTGTGAAGGCATAACCATCACTAAATGTTTTTGACATTTGAAACAAGATTGATAATTGATTTGTGTCACATAAAAATGAGGCTTCACAAATTTCCATTTGTTTTCCTAACAAAAACCACGGAATTGCAGTAAATATAACTGAGCACTCCGTGGGTACTGTCAGTTTGCCCCTATCATACTCGGATAAGAAATCACTGGGTATACATACGTCTACCTCTTTGTTGCTTTGTACCCATGCTATACATACATTACATTTCTTAAGGAAAAGTTCTTTCATGACAGCATATCCAGATATATAAACTATCACAGGTAAAATATTTTCAGGAATGTCAGTAAAAGAAAAATCAAATTCCAAAACCTCGGCATATTTACTGAAGTCAACACCTCTATTAACCATGCCAGAGCATGACAATAAAGTCCTAAGGGGCACAGCTTCGTTCGTCGAATACAGAGCCAAAGTATACTTAAATCTTAATTTCTTCTCAACTTCCAACAGCTGAATATAACTAATATAATAATTGGCTCCACTAAGCTGCCTATATGACGGAAACCTACCTTCCAAGTTGTCACTTTGGAATTTCCCCAACAAAATGTAACTAACATTATATTTCTCAAAAACATAAGGAATTAATTCAACAAAAGCATCCAATGTATTGGAAAGAGACTGCACAGTTTGTGCACTCTGACATTCTGATACAGGAACAGAATGTTTCCAAATTTTCAACCAATGACACATTTTCTTTAAAAAGTCAATTTGGCGAAAAACATCTTCCCTAACAGCTTCTCTGAAGATGTCATTGAACCTTTGGCTCTCAAATGCACTCTTCACATTGACAATGCGCCACCATTTACAAATAATTTCCATTAATTGTATTGTGGGGCCACAGTTAGCAAAATCAGCATCTTGTATTGTGGGGCCACACTTCAGTGCACACATTCCTTTCATCAAATATCTTAATAGCTAAAGATACGTTTTGCTTCTGAATACGTGATGGAAACAATACTTTATTACTCAACAGGTGACCATACTTTACTGAAGAACTTTTTTCTTTATTGTACAATAATTCAAGAAATTTGAAATCAGCTGTGACTAAAGTGTTAAAATCATCAAAACTTGGATACTTTAAACATTTTCCATTCTTAGAGATCCAATTATTTCGAATACATTTTAGACCATGAACAGTATCAAATATAAAACACAATTTTCTCTCACTATTCACCGGGTGTGGAATTGATGGCTGTAAAATGGGATTTGGGGTCATAAGTTCAAATGCTTTCTTGTTCACCGGATTATTGTCAGAAATAACACTAAGAAAAACAAATTCCATTTCTTCCAATTTGAAAATCACTTGGATCAGCATGGATCTCAAATGTACAGCGGTTAATTTATTCACAGGTACGATGCTTACCACATCCTTGTACTGCGAAAGAACACTTGAGATCATAAAAACTTGAACAGTTTTAGCAACCTGTAAATTGTCTGTATCATCTTTGCACATACCATATACTGATCCACCTTTAAATGTCAGTTGTTGCTCAATATAAATCTAAAATTACATTTACAATACACTCATGATCCTTTAAAATTTTCTTTTTCAATTCTAAGTATTCTACACTACCTTCTAAATTTAAACTATTTACATTAATCCTAGAAATTAATTTTTGTAAAGTACGTGGGTGGGGTACAAATACATAACCACTTTTCAAAAGTGCATTGTAAGCTGCTGGTGAGTGAATATACAATGATGTAGCAACAATTAATGTACTACCACTATACCTACGATTATTTTCTCTGACAATTAAAAACTGGATCTGATCTATAATAAATTCTAGTTGAGAAGAACGATCCTCTACAAAATGTGTCTCCAGCATTTCAATAACTTGCTTAATGTAGCATACCTGATACACAGTTCTATTTTGGACCATGTCTTCAATGTTCTTCAACTCGTCAAACAAATTTTTGTTTGTAATTGAGTGAAGATGTTTTGGTAACTTTTCTAAAGGTATTTTAATATCTTTTAAATACACTTTAACACTAAAGTCATTAATAACTTTAATTGAAGCAGTGATACAAGGAACATCACTCACATTTACTGGACATATTAATATCATATCACGTTCTTCAATTAAAGTCCACTTCAAATTGTATTCATGACGTTTTGAGTAAAAGTATTTGGCCATCTCTGTCACACTATTGAAGGCTAGGTCGTCTTCATGGTTTTTAAAATCCTCCAAACTTGCAGCCACAGCCAATTTCAATGTTTCCTGTTCTGCATCACATAATCTCCTACACGGACGTTTATCGGATGAGAAACGTTCATGCAAATTAGGAAATATTGTTGGAACAGAGTCTGGTTTCAATTTCGGATATGTTCTCTTGAATTTTTTTAATTCCCCATTGAAAACAAACTCCTCATACCACACAATACAATCCTCATTAAAATGTTTAATACAAACATAGGGATTTTTAATTTTTGTCAGGTCTGTGGGTATTTTTCTGAGCCACCGAGCTCTTAGGTTCTTTTCTTTCACAGGATGAGACAAAGAGAAAGTGCTGACGTTTTCATTTTGAGATCTGTAGTTGCTATTGCACCCATACACACTACAACACCTTCCCATTTTTAAGACCTGCGAAAAGTCAAATACTGAAATCAACATTGTTAACATAAATTAAGTTTTTTTAATAAATTAAGTTTAATCACACATAATATATTATAAAGGGGATGATAATGCACAAGTTGATGAAACCCAAATTAACAATTCACCTGAAAAAGAGACACCTATAGTAAGTATCTGGCAGATAAACAGGGAAGAAAGATGCATAAAAACAAAGTCTAAAAACATCTCAACCTAATTATATCTACCGGCTGTATACTTATTATTTTCGTACAATTATAAGATAGAGTTCTCTAAATATCCTCCAGCAGAGAATAGGTGAACTGCGAAAATAGAAAAAAATAACTCTGGAAATACTTGAACACAATCAACACATAACCTTCAATTCTCGTGTTCCTGTATTTCAGTGAAGAAATCACACACACACAGTTAATAATTTTACCTCTGGAAAATAAAGTCCAGTAATACTAATATAGCATAAAACAAAATATCGTGTATAAAACACAAATATCGCGTATAACACCATCGATCACTTTGAAAATAACAACACAAGAACCACCAAGTACTACTCGCGCACCTTTTCTTGAACGATGGATTGACGAAATGCGGCGGAGTGGGGTATAGTTACAAAGACAGCCACTAGAGTATTTTCAGTAATGCCAAGCATTGGTAGATGAAACTCAAACCCGCTATGTGTGCGGGCAGGTCATCGCTCTGGGTAGGCAACAGCAGGGACAGTACATAGGAGTTTTAGGTGCCTTCCTTGAAGGTCCTGGACCTGCCTCAGATATTTCTTTAGATAATGGTAATAAAGCTGAACAGAAGTTCTCGACTATGAAAGCAACTAGCTTTGACTAGCTTCTGTTTCGTGCCAACGAAGTTTTAATGCTGGGAATGTTGTCATCAGTGCTCGCTGCGATCTTTTGCCTTCAGCTGTTTATGGCTCCAGGAGGAAGCAAGGTCATCGGTCAAGAAAAGTTGCGCGAATGGTACACACAAGCTTCCACCATCGGCTAGCACCACGGCACGGCTTTGCTTACGTCACAGATAAAATGGCGTCTCGCGCCTAGGTCTTTCTCTCTCGTGGGCCACGGAGCGTGCGTGCAAAATTAAATGCTGGATTTCGTTTAGAGTCCTTCTGCGCGAATTTATTTCAATTATGAAACTATTTCAGATTTAAGCAATCACATCGCTTGTTTTCTCGCGTAATGTTAGTGCTAACACTGTGCATGCACTTCACTTCTGAGTTCTATCACTCTTATTACCGCGTTTCTCAAATTAGCTTTAACTAAGCAAGTGAAAATATACTCCTGCACTAACCAGTGCCTATCGCCGAAGAATTAGGTTGTGTCGCCGTCGCTGTCGAAGTTGTAAGAGCTCTCCCGAAGTGCGTCGCGGTATTTATGTGATCTCGCCTGGGAAATTTCTGGAGGGTGAATTTTCTCCTCTTTCGCGCCCTCTCAAGAAAAATATTATCCGTAACTTCGGACATCGAGTGCAAAACCTGCGGTAGATGTCGCTTTCTGGGACCATCGCACCGCCGCGTACCATATTTCTCTGTGTTCTGGACTTTCCTCGTTGCTTATGATGGCGTTACGGTTTGTGTAATCCGTGACGTCACAATATATATATATATATATATAATATATATATATATATATATATATATATATTGTGACATACCAGACTGTCACACAATATTTTTATGGAATTGGGGACAAGAATTTATTAAATTCTTTGTGAAATATGTAAATGTTGAGGCATAGGCATGCAGGCAGGGCGTTCCTTAGCAACCAGGAGGCTCTTAGCAACATAGCGCGGCAAGTAACGGACAGAAGATTGTGATATAAGGGCATGTAGGATTGGTGGTAAACTAGTAATATGGTATGACGTAGAAGGAAACGGAGATTGTTTTGGTAAACAAGAGACAAGAAGGTATGAAAGTTATGGAGGTTGAACTTCGTGATATTTGAGGAGAGGGGCTTTAGACCGCGCACCGTGCACATCGTAGAGGTCATTGTAAATTATAGATGCGGAATTGGTGGAATTTTACGGGAAATAATTGAGCAGTGAGGACTTATATTTTGTGTGCGTAATTCTATTTGGAACTTTGAATAATTTTGGCACGGAGTCGAAGAGAAACAATTAATAAGTTGAGGAGGACATTGACCCGGCAGCGGACCGACAAAAGACCGACAGAAGAAGAGAGGAGATTGGTAGGAGCAGTGGATTTTTCAGGCCTCATCGTCCAAGAGCGCATGAATATATAAATAGTAAGAATAATAGCGCTATTCACAATTTTTACTATCGGTCATGACCAAGGTGATATTTTATGTTACAGAGAATTAATCGATGAATAAACTTACAACGTTTTCATTTTGAAAAAGAAAAGCTGATTATCATTTCTTTAGCATCTTGTGCAATCCATTGTTTAATAATTTCTTTCCAGAAACAAATTTCATATTCCTTGCTTCTTCCGTATGGAGCGGATCGAACGATCGTTTGCTAGGAAGAAAGTAAGTACTGGCGACGATTATTTTCGTAAAACCCAACTGGCAGAGCTAGTAGGATAATTATTTCCCTTTAGATGTGTTTGCGGAAAATTTAAAATCGCAACCCTTTCCTGTCGCCCAAAAAGATATAAATTCGGAAACCGGTTGCATAAATAATTTAACAGAAACGAGAGCGTTTCAATCTCTTCAATCTCTCTCTCTCTCTCTGTATATATATATATTATATATATATATATATGTATACACACACACACACCTGACATACCTGTTATCCACAGGGGCGCGTTGGCACGCATGATAATGCATCACGCGCAAGCAAGATCGCAACAAAGGTGCGAAAGTTTTATAATCCTAAATAAAGGGACCATGGGCAGGTTTTTTTCGTGTTGGCTACTTGACTCAAGAAAAGACTTATCAGATAAAATATCAAAGTAATGAAATAAAAAATATTTCATGTTAGATCAATGACTATATCACAAATAAGACATTTCTCCTTAAATGAAACATCGTTAATGTTCTTGACTCTTGAAAACTTTCTAGAGTATTTATCCCGATTGCAAACTCTTTTTCAATAGTAAATACTTTTCCCTAATTTGAGGGTCTTCTTTACCTATTTGAAATTCAATTACATAAAATAACAAGAAATACATTTCTAATATTTTAATTACACTTTAGTATTACGCAATGTCAAATTTGGCAGAATGGAATAAGGTTAGATAGTCCAATGGCTATACTGTTCTAATCATTTATTAGGTCCTATTCACAAAAAGAAATTATATTTTCTATACATTACAATCTCGCCTTCGTCGTTGCAACGTCCCTCAGCTGTTTCGGTGGCCGCGGCACCGCTTCCCCCAACGTCATCGACTTCCAGCTCCGCACCGTCGCAGCCTGTCGCTCCGCCGCCCTTC
This sequence comes from Teleogryllus oceanicus, assembly GCA_964035755.1. NCBI lineage: Eukaryota > Metazoa > Arthropoda > Insecta > Orthoptera > Gryllidae > Teleogryllus > Teleogryllus oceanicus. Next base: position 95,356,315 of record CAXIVR010000002.1, on the reverse strand, counting down.
GAGGAATAAGGTGTCTTCGGTCACAACTCGAATCTCGCTGGCTCCGCTGCACGGCGCAGCTGAATACGCACTCGCTGCGTCTGGTCGACGAGATTTGCACATATGCATGACAACATTCAAAATCCGCTAAATCTGGCGGGAATTCCGCTGATCTGGCAACACTGCTCATCTTATATATTACAGTGCGAGAAGTTTTTATTTCAAAATTTTTTAGCCTCAAAATTTCAGGTTTTATGTACCTAAGGCCCTTCGTTTTGGAGTTATATAACTGTATAGATTTCAACAACGCTACCCCAGTGTTGCAGGTTGCATTTAACAATTTCATATGAATATTTAGCCGCGTTTTTCAACAAATTCTGCAATTGATCATTTTTAAAGTCTAAGGGCAATTCATCACGTGCCTGTGAAATTCCCTTTCTTTAGAGTTCCTTTTTATAAAGATTAGTTGCGTATGAGAGCTGCAAAAGTCATCTAATCTAAACAATTTGTACGTAATGTATATTTGTATTTTAATGCACTTGAATATTTTATTACATTTAGTTTTATGTTCTATCCCTTTATATTTTCAATATATCTATTGATTTTACGCTGTGTTGGACAATATGTTTGTGGCCGGTTTGCCGTAATGACGCATAGGTTACTTTGTGTAGTTTCTTGTTTTGCTTTCATGGCTAATATATGCATGGGCTAACACGATATTGAATTGTAATGAAACAAAACATGTGAACGGAAGGACTGATGAGCATGTAAAGTACGAACTAGGGCATTTGGGTGACTCATTACAATGCTATTACGAGCAACTATTAAATGTGATTCTTTGGCACATCAACAAAAGCGGAAATCGTGTACAAACAGAAACCCTGGATGAAATATTGTTTCACAAAATACCTTACGCTTGAAAATCGTAATCACACAATCATTTACAAAATTTATATGAAGTATGTAAAACATATTGCATGTTGACGGGGTGAATTAATAATGATTTGGAAGAAAAAATCTTAGACTGCTGATTTTAGAAACAGTTTATTAATGAAATACAAAATATAAATATACAAAATCAAAAATTAAAAGAAATGATACATTAAATTAAAATTTCAGTAACGTATAAAGAATACTAAGTGTTACTGTGAGAAACAATTTTTTTATACTAGTTACTTTGTGTTGATATGTAATAAAAAGGTCAGCCACGAGAAATGTTTGGTGTTAATTAAAAAAGATCGAAAACTTTGGAGGAGGTTGCTAAACTTCGTTAGAGAGCTGAACCATGTTTTAGGAAATTAAGAACACAAGTTCTCACTTGCAAAATTCTATCAAGAGACAAACAAGGAGAAGTAGGTACATAGAACATACAATTTCCATTTTCTCTTCAACGTTAATTCCAAGTGTGTAGATTACAACTTCAAAAACTGGGCGATGAAAATTAAGTTTAAATAAATCTAAATGTCGTACTTTGAAAAATATAATACTAGTGTTTTTCGTGTTATTTAAATAAAAGTGCATTACTATTATGTAAAAAACTACTATTTTCGAGTTATTAGGCACGTACCCTTTCATAGCATTGAAATTGAATTTGAAGGTTGGAACACGAAAAACCGAAATTCGTAAATATTTAGAGATCTCTACGTATTTACACTATATGTAAAGATTAATTTTTTTTCACAAAGGTATTTTATGTTCAAGGTTCATGCCATATTTTTATTTTTTACAAATTTAATTGATGTAATTGATAATTTTATCACAACAAACATGATTCTTATAAAATTGGTGCTATTATTTCTAAATAATATTAAATAAATACAATATATTGTAAGATTCCATATAAGAATAAGCAGCATTTTATGATTTTTATGAAGATATAATGCTGAATAATGTGATGCCAATTTTAATGTTCAGAAGATCCGTGGGTTTTAAATGGAGAAAATATGAAGAACTGGATTTTATTGTCTTTCGACTTTACGATGGGTTCCTGCGATTCTTTTTCTTCTGTCGCTCTTTCTCACTCCAATGGACCAGGAGTGGTAGCTCAGTGCATCAACTGATGCCACTGCAGCGCCTCTGACCGGGAGGTCCTAGGTTCGAGTCCTGACGGCGGCAGGATTTTCCACACTAGCTTTTCAGCTAGGTCGAATTCAGTCGCTGCCTGGAGGAGAATTCTAGTGTCCGGCTGCTCTGCTCGGTAGTTTTCCGTGGTTTCTCCGATCAACACCAGGCGAATGCCGGAGCAGTACCCTACCAAAGGGGCCACGGACCGCGCGCGATCTTTCCTTCCTCTTCCTTGTCCTGTCCTCTCCTCTTACACACACACTTACACTAACATGCACTACACTGCCAAATATTCTGGGAGGCCGGTCGGGAGCTTAGAGCGTGTGCCGGCTGGGCGGGCCCACTGGTGGGAGAGTCCTGGTTAGGGGGAAACCCCACTAACCGACGGTAGGTCGGCGCTGGATCTCGCCATCCAGCGAGGAAGATTACCGCCATCTCCCGAGAAAAACATGTACTACACTAACGGAACTAATGACCAAAGCAGTTGACGCGCCCGGAAACACGAAAAAAACAATCAAACCAATCACTCCAATGGCACTTCAGCCCCAGTCGAGCTCTTTGGGTTGTTTCTCATTTTAATAGAATAATTAAAACATTTAGAAACAATAGTTTTAATACCAGCATCAACACAATAGTCTACATTATTATTACACGCCTCGCGGTGTAACTGAATTCCCACTTTTCTTCTTTCCCACATACTATTATTCCATTCAGAATGCCACATGAACGGTACACCTCTAAAAAATTGAAACTGACCTTTTCTTCTCACTGTAATAAAGGCGAGGGCGCGGAGAGTTCGCCCGCACGGACGGTTGCAGTCCTGGCCTCGCTCTCGTGGAAGGACCCTCAAGCGATATCGACTACAAAGTATCGATGTTTCGAAATATCCTGATGGTTTATGGCATATATTGGAACCATCACAAAAGAGAAAAGAATAAAATGTGTTGATTTTTTTATTGGGAAGTAATTTCCATGCTTAGGAATGCAGAATAATAAATGGAAACTAGTGGTGCTAAACAGTATGTACACACAAAATTACGCGAAAAGCGCGCATGTATTTTCAGGCAAAATTAAGAGAAAAGTACCTAAATTTTCGACCAATTGTACCTGACCTTTTTGAAATGAAATATATTTCATTAAAGAAAAATCTCTATTTTTAATATTTCAGTTGTAGGAAGACTCCGAAAAAACAATGAACTGTTGCAATTTTCGAAAAATCGTTTTTTTTAACGAATATGAACTGCACCATTCTCATAAGCGTTCTTCACACTACCCAATGAACAAAATTTAGTCAAAAACGATGGAGCCATTTTCTTGAAAATTCGGAGAATGTCTCAGGCTTCTCGTAAAGTACCCCCCAAAATTGAAATATCGGTTTCAAATTCAAAGAGCCATGACATCAGCCAGATCGATTACGGAATATCAATGTTGGAGAAAATCGGCTGAGCGGTTTAGCCGCTAGCATTGTTCACAGACGGACTCCCGCACAGGCTGACAAATTATCAGTCCGACAGACGAACAGCCGAGGAGATGGACAGACGGAGAGGCGGATAAGCGGATAGATAGACTGACGGACGGACGGACGGACGGGCGGGCGGACGGGCGGACGGACAGACAGACGTTTTGCCATTATTCGATTTTTCGGTAACAAGTACCCAAGAACAAGACATATTCTGTCTACACTACGTGTGAGAGTATTTTTTTAAATTTAAAAACCGGATTTATCTACTTTTTTGGTCACCAGAGCCTTGTAATACGTTTTTCTGCCTAAAATTTGCCAATTTTCGCACAGCATTACGTATCTTTCTCTCTACTCTGTAGGGAAGAAGTAAAATGCAGATTATAAAAGAATAAACAATATAAATGTACTGAATGACAGCCAATGGGAATGCTCGATAATTGAAGATAGTGTGCAGTAGTTAAGAGAGACCTAATTGATAAACTATCGGTCAAAATGGGACAATTGGAAAGGCGGGTAATATGATTTGCACAAGAGAACGTGCTCGGCAATGGTGGGTGCCGGACGTGTGTCGGTAGCGCAGGTTGTATTAAGAATAATTCGTGGTTGAGTTTTTGGAATTAGTGAAAAGAGTAACTGAAGGTGTGTAGAAGCACGCTAATAATTAATTCGAATAGGGAATGTTTTTTAAAGGATTTTTACATTTTAATGTTTAAATAGTGCAGCTGGATAAATGAACAGGAAAAGAAAAAAGGATTATTACCTGAGGGTTTTGTTGGAGAATACGTACTAAAGGATATTAGTGTCGATTATTAAGAATATAGATTACTTTGTTATGCAAGTTTTCAATAAAGTGAATGATGTGTAATCTTTTGTTTATGATTTTTCGTTACTGGTTCATATATATTTGGATCAATAGTTAAAGAATCGCTGAAAAGACATTTCGCTGAGAACTTTTCAAGCTGTCATAATCTGGAACATTTCCATAGTCTCTTACAATTCTCTCCTACGGAAGAAAAAATCTTGTCCGTAAACGTGGGTGAATCGAAAAATAAATTATGATGTTTGATGTTGATAGAAGTTTTAAATAAACGTTCAAAGTTTGCCAGAGGGAAAATTAAATAAACCTTTTTATACAGAATCGAGGTTTAGGTAAATATCGCAACAGAGATCAATTATTTTGAATTGGAAATAAATAAGTACTGTATCAATGTTACTAAATACGGAGCATAATACAAAATTCTATATCCAACATTATCAAATATTGAAAAATATATTAAGTTTCTACAGAATAAAATCTTCAAATAACAATGTAGCGATCGTATTTATTCCCTTCTGCTTTTAATGTCATCAGCTTTGGAATGTGACAGAAATTTATTGAAAATGTTTTTACTACCGGAGATCTAGAGGTGCTAAAACAGCACGTACTTTCTTGCCCGTATATTCACGAAAAATTACGCGAGAAGTACTCAAATGTTCGAAAAATTATACATGACTCAAGTGAAGGCGTCAGTCAGCGGCACGCGACCATTCTCATGGCGAGGTCCCTCTTTTGCAGCGATGACGATGTGAAGAAATATGCCGAGTGAGGCCGCCAAACGTCACCTCCCCATGTCAGTGCTGCCGATGATGGCAAGGAGCGCACTACTGCAGGTGTCTTCCGGATGACAGTGTGACTTGCCCGCAAAAGGAAATTGATTCCGATTAAAGTTGGTACATGATCAGATAGTTTAGACGGGCGGGTACAGATGTTGGGGCTGCAAAATAGCTTGTTTTTGGGAGAGCATCAAACGATGATTCAGGTTGACAACAAGACTCCTTCATCCTTTTGTAACCTCGACACCAGGGAAAATTTTGAAAGCCAATTATTTAAGAACTATTAGTTTACCACGGCGTACGAATAATTAAGTATTAAATAATTTGTCGGTGTGACCTCGTATGGGCAAAAAAAGATCGTTTTCTGTCGTAATTCGGGCGTAATACAATGTCAGGCAATAGGTAATACAATGGGTAAAGTAATACAATGGTCTCCGCGTCAAAAATACTGTGCACGGTGTCTGCACTACCGTTAGCAATCGTCGAAATCTAATTTTTCAATGCAGCCAAGACGATGCGATCCTTTCTGAAACCGCTCGACTTAAGATTCTCAAACAATTGACTTTCGTGGCGTCTTATTTGGAAATGCATCTGATTCTCAGCCGAAATATGACATTCTGTCTGTGGTCGCCGGTTCCCAGTATCTGGCGCATTCTCGCGAGCGTCTTTGAAAGCAGTTCAAAGCAGTTCAGTCCTTCCAAAGAGTTTCACACGAAAGATGTGTCGCCTTTCTCTCTGGAAGCCCACCCGCGGTTTTTACAGAAAAACATTCAACGCGGGACGTATACCCTTTATGTCAATTAGCGCCAAGTAATTGTTATACATGACTGAATTCCAAGTACGGCGCCAAATTTGAATTAATTTTGGCAGCCTATGTGTCAACAACGGACTATTACTACTACTTGATGATTTCCGAAGTCCGCTTTGGCGCAGCAAATATTGACAAAGTGCCTCGCATAACAGGGGTCAGCAGCGTTGTTGCCTTGGGTGTCTAATGACCCAATGTTGCCTCCGCCATCTAGTCACCAAGTGATTTTTCTCTTCCCTCATCCGCGGCTTCCTCGTCAGGCTCTTCCCCATCCCTTTCATATGCCGTTGCTCGATCACCTGTGTGCTATCTGAGGTAGTAGAAGCGCTCACGTATTTTAAAAGTTTCTGTTGATAATCGTTCGTGGGTTGATTAGGAGCTTGATTAGGTTCTTGGGTTGGTTAATTCGTTATTGTGCACTCACAGCTGTCGAGTGGAAAAATGGGTGTACGTCAGCTGCTTGTTGTCACTGTGATCGAGTGGTTGTCACTGTGATCACGTGATCGAATTATTCCCTAAGGAATTAGGGAACTGGGGGCAACTCTTGATTTGGCTTTTCACAGTGTTGGAGATGTCATTTAGGGAGAAAGGGGGTGCATGGGGGGGTAGCTTCTTTTGGTTTTGAGAAGCAGACCCACAGGACAGTTCCTTTGTTACAATGAGAGTAAGGTTGCTATAGAAATGGAAGGTGTCTGCATGACACTGTATCCATTGCTCACGTGTTTTATGGCCTCCGACCCTTGGGCGAGCTGCAGTTGTGCGTAGCAAAGGAGGGAGTCCCGGGACGCCAGCTCGTGATAGGCGGGACAGCGTGGGGAGAGCGCAAGAGGGAGATGTCGTGGGGGACACGTTACATCGCAATACTCAACAATTGCGCTCTTAAGAAATCTCGAACGCATAACTCGCGTGCTTTTGGGAAGGGTCGCCAGCACGTCTGCAGGTAAATTGTTCCAGAGAACAATGGTCCTATTCACTAAGCTGAATTTATGTTCTTTGCTTTCTGCATTTTATTTTGTGTGAATGGTCGCCTTCATTTAAGTGGCATGGCATTTTAGGTCTTCCACTAATACCTTTCCATGCCCGTTGCTTTGTGTACGCCAGACACGTCAAACCGCCCCCACACGAGCTACTTGCTCGCCTGGGGAGACCGGAGTTCCTACGAGCAAGGACAACTTCCCCTAACTCCGCCCTCATTTCTCCTTCAAATCCAGAAATGGGTGTTCAGGAGCAAGCTGAAGCGGAGCGACGCGGTGAATAGTGGCTTCATAATTATAATTATTAACTGATATTTCCTTTATTCGTTCTTCAAAATATTCGAAAACCTGGAATAATATTTATCTGAGGTGCTTTCTACTTCTTCATATGCTATATTTTTGTATTATTACTATATATTTTTATGCGTAAAATTTAAAGTTCTTTAAGTTAGTATAAGATAGATTGAGATCATCATACAATTGCACAGTTAAATTGTAAACTGAACAATGTAATGTCAACCATAAATAAAATTCTTCTTTCTTTCTTCAAGCATTAGAACTTTCGTTCCGTTGCGTCTCATTATTGGTCCATGCATCTTCTCTTCGGTCTTCCTATGTTCCTTTTTCCTCTTGGCTTGTATTTCAGAATCTGTTTTGGCATCCGCGTGTTTTCCATTCTGTCTATGTGGTCTCTCCATGCTTTCCTATATTCATCAATTTTTTCATTTAGATTATAAATTCCTAGGTAGTTGCGTATCTCTTCGTTACGAATCCTGTCTTTCCTTGTGACACCAATACATCCTCTTAAAAACTTTATTTCGGCAGTCTGAATCCTGCTTCTAATTTTTGTCTCCATAGTCCAAATTTCACATCCATACAGCCCATAAGGAACTGCTAAGGTTTTATAAAATTTCATAAGTGTATCATTCCTGACTTTAATTTTCAGTGTCCTCCTAATAGTTCCACACATTCTCTTAAATTTTTCAATTTTCTTATCAGCATCTATTTCTCCTTTGAAGGACAGATCACAACCTAGGAACTTGAATGAACTTACTTGTTCGATGTTTTGGTTGTTAACCACTAACTTGCATCTAGCTGGATATTTCCCTTGGAAAGCCATTGTCTTAGTTTTTTGAACAGACATCTCTAAATTGTATTCTTTTACAATTATATTAAGTTCATACAGAGCTCTTTGTAGAGTGTCTTCATTATCAGATATCAAAACTTGATCCGCAAACAGAAGTGACATTATAAAATTTTTACTATTAAAATTATCTGTAAGATTTAAAAACTTCAACCATTTCCTCCATATTCTGCTAGCATCGTCGAGATAAATATTAAAAAGTGTGGGTGACATACTGCACTCTTGTCTTACTCCTTTGTTTACAAATTCTTTGAGGATTTTACCTGATTTTGTTCTTACATTAATTTGGGTATCTTTGTACAAGTTTCGAATAACTTCAATTAGCTGTTTTGGTATGCCTATTCTGTCCATAATTGACCATAATTTTCCCCTCAGAACGTTATCAAAGGCTTTTACGTAATCTACGAAGACCATACATGTTTGTTGATTGAACTCTCGTCTCTTTTCAATTAATAGCTTTACACAAACATATTATCAGTACACAATCTTTAATACCGTTTGTTCTTCTAGAGTTATTGCTTTCATTATGTTCTTTAGACTATTATTAATTATTTTAGCATACACTTTGTAAGTTGTATTCAGCAGACATATACCTCTATAGTTTTCGCATACTGTTCGTAATCCTTTTTTAAATAAAGGGATAACTAGAGCTGTCTTCCATTCCGTTGGTATTATACTGTGTGTCCAGCAATTGTTAAATAGATCTAACAGTTTGATTTTATTTCAGCTGGAAGATACTTAAGCAATTCCATATTGATATTATCGAGTCCTGGTGTTTTCTTATTTTTAGTATTTGTTAGTGCTAATAATTTATTAAATAAAATTATTTTAAAAAATGCACAATGAAAAGTTTTTAATTATATTTTCGCAGTGGTGCTCTTAATTTCTTGGAGGATATTACTTGATATTTGGCGCAAATAATATATGGAGGCAAGCCGTTCTTTCGTGTTTTAGGACACGAATTAGACAAAGAAACTGTTACTGGTATTTCATGTATCTAAATATTTTAAATTAATTAATTACAGCAATGAAATAAAAGAGGTTCTCTCAACGTTGCTTTCAAATATTTGGAGATTAAATATTTACAATTGAAATCTCTTTCTTTGTGGATATGATTATCAAAAAATATAATAGGATCATACATTATATTTTGAAATAATTAAACGACAATCATAATAACAAGAAACAAAAATGAAAATTACTTGCCACGGCAGCCCCCTACGTTCATTAATAAAGGGCTTCAGGGATCGGATTTTTTAGCGATATAGTACGTATTTTTAGAGCGGTCAGGAGTGTTCCTGGAAAAGGGAGCGGTCGTTAGGTCTAATGGCAAGTGAAATCTCGCGGAAAAACAATACAGATCAGGGGTAGCTAAAGTATTGAAAAAGTACACACAACTTGTTTTCCAGTGGCAATGTTATGACGCGGATTAAGTAACTACATTATTTCGTGTAACTCGTAAGTATTAATTCGTAACTATTTCCAGCAGTTTTAAGATTGTATTTGTGCTGAAACTAAGCTATTTTTCTATTTAAAGCATTGTCTATTGAAATGTTCACTCACTTTTATTAAAACGGAAAACAGAGATATCAGCTCTCGGTCAGTTCACGGCTGCGTTGGATCGAAATTAAGTGACTATGTAGAACACGCTTTACAAGATACATTAACCAGTGACACTAGCACAGATTTTTAGTTAGATAATGTGTTTTGAAATGTATATTGCTCTTCTCTTGATGTCTAAAAACTAAATAATAGTTATTTATGCACTAAGAGCGTTTTAAGGGTTCTAATGATCGAGCGGCGATAAAATGCCCTAGGGCTTTTTGTCGCCGGCGGTCATTAGAATTAGTTAACGCCCATGATACATACATTATTTTATTTTTACCTAATTATATTGATTCATATTTACTTATTTACTAATTAACTAGCAGTTAACTTGACTTGGTTTGTCTTTTAATATGTTCCTTCCATAATTCCCTTCACAGACGTGTAGCACCATTCAACTGTTTCCATATTTCCCTCCTCTTCACGATCCTCTGGATCCAGGTAAGTTATGCAGTGTGTATGGAGCTCCACATCGAAGGCAATAATCTATAACGAATCAGTAAAAAACAAAAAAATTGTTCTGCTATATTGGTCGGACATTATGGTTTCAACTACTTTTTGCGCTCTGCGGCCGACGCTGTTGCCTGCGGTTGACCCCCGCGACCGCAGTTTGTTGACCCCTCGCGGGCGGTGTCGCGGGGCGGCGCTGAACGTCGCCCGGAGGGGGCGTCGCCCCAACACAGGCCATTGCGCGGTGGGTGCGCCCAATTAGCGGACTTAAGGACTCGGAGCTCGTTCCGTCATAATTAGAGGACCTCAGGCACTGACTTGGCAGGAAGCGCACCAAGCTGATACGCCCCTTCATCAACAGCACTGCTTAATGACTTAAATGAACAATGAAATGTAGCATACGAGGGGTTTACGTATGTATGTTTAATAAGTTAGTAATTCGGCCGGGTTACTTGGTATGTTGGATGTATTCAGCTCCAGGCAGTTCTCTAGGGCCTTCGGCAGCTCATGCAAATATGTTTACTTGATTTTTACTTTCTCGTATACGTACGTATTACGGAGTAATACATGTAATATAGAGAAAGTAACCCTGCGCAGTCCATACTAAGGAAATTAGAAAAGTTTACTACGAGAAAGTCTGTGACATTCTGTAGCACCCCTAGTTCTCTTGTGTGTTCTTTCTTTCGGGAGAGTCGCCCTGACCGCAGTATTATGATACCTTGAATACACTGATTTCTATTTTTTCAAGAAACAAATACGGCGGGAAAGAGTAGACAAACTAAATACATTGTAATAGTTTTAAAATGCTGAGTTGGCTCAAGGTATCAACAGATGTCTCTGCAATGTTTCTGACTGGAGGTCTTAGGTTTCTGGTCCTGACGGTGACACGATTTTCCACACTAGCTAAATAGCTAGGATGAATTCAGCCACCGTATGCAAGAGAGTTCTAACGGCTGCCTACTCTGATCGGTATTTTTTCATATTTTGTATCAATACCACACAAATACCGGAGCAGTACCCTTACAAACGGGTCAAGGGCTTTGCGCGATCTTTCCTACCTCTTCCTTGTCCTAAACTCACCTCTCCCTTTCACACACACTTACATGCACTTCATATACTACCACACGTTGGATTCTTGAAGCTTATCCCGGTTCGGACGATGCCCTGCTGGTCGGTCATACCTTGTCGGGGGAAATCCCGTGAGCCGGATCTCGCCATCAGCAAGAGAAGAGCACCACCACCTCCCACGATAAAAACATGCACCACACTTACAGGTCTAATGGCCATAGCACTTGGCGCGCCCGGAAGCACGAAATAGTAAATCAATCTAAAAGTTTAATTAAAAATGATTAATCTTCAGTAAACTATTAGAATGTATTTTTCGTGACTAATTAAAAGACTAATTAAAACTTCAATTCATGATTTTGTTCATTTTCATTCAGAGGCTCTGATTACACTGGTCAAAACTTCGCTACCCGTGACTGATGAAACAAGTGAAAACTTATTTTATGCATCGGTTCTCCCTTATATGGATCTACAAAAACTTTGCACAAGCGTTTAAAGCTATGCTGAAAAGAGTTTAATGCTAAGCAAATATACACAAGTGTAAATTTACAGAAGCGTTTACTCAAGAGATTTACATTAGTGTTTAAAATTTTCACCAGTATTTATTGCTAGATTTACGCAGCTTCATCTTTCGTTTTTTATTCCACTGATAGCATTACTGTACATAAAGGGTACATAAAAAGTACTGTACCCAAACACACAAGGTGCGTCGGAAACGTCCAGTGAATGGTTGTATATTTCACAAGCAACGTGACTGCGACCTGCAACCACGCATAGTCCGCAACCGATGGAGAGATGGCACATAGTGTGCTCTAATCCGTCGCGGGTTACTCTGCTATGCTCCGATTTAAAAATAGCCGCACTTCAAAGTCACTAGCTGGAAGGAGAGAGGATATTGTTGTCCAATCGGGAGCTCCAATACCAACAATTTAAGTCCTCACGAAGCTCCCGATTGGATAACACTGTTCCCCTCTCCTTCCAGCTCGTGACCTTGAAGTGCAGCAGTGTTTAAATCGGAGTTTAGAGGCCGTTGAACGGTGTGTATGCGTGACCTCCCATCAAATAGAACAACGGAGACACGAAGTTTTGTTACAAACTGGGAAACCTGTTATGGAACGCGTACAATGTTAGTGCACGTGTACGGGGTAAAGGCACTGAACAGAATACGCATTTACGACTGGTTTAAATGTTTTCTGGCGGGAGAGGGCACCGTGCGGGATGAGCCATGTCCGTGGCACCCCTCTGCAATCTGACGATCGATATCATCGAACGGATGAGGGATGCTGTTTTAGAATCTCCGCCTGTTTCTAAGATGGACATCAGGAAAGTGAGAATTAGCAAGGACAATATTAGCATCACCATTCACGAAAGGTTGGGTAAGCGCAAGATCTCTTTCCGCTTTGCGCCCATTGTACACATTGACAGACAAGCAGAAGGAAGCACGTATGCTCACTGCGGGAGATTTTATTGACACGTTTGACCATGACCCAACATTCTTTCAAACCATTGTCACAGGTGATGATACCTGGTGCTACCAGCACGATCCGGAGTCGAAGCGGCAATCAATGAAATGTTGTTCACCTACATAGAAGCACCCCACAAAGAGCCGGCGACACAAGTGCCGAATAAAGATACGCCTGCTTACAATTCTTGGACGAATTAGTTCCGGAAGAGAAAACCGTCAATGGCGAAATCTACTAGTGGCCATTCTACCAAAAGCTGGTTTGACGCGCTTAGTGCTGCACACCCAACGAGTTTGTCTATAGATGTACAAAAGTGGCCATTGGAGCCTCTTGCATGACATCCCACGCCCGAATACAGTGAACCGTGTACGCAACTTCCTGACCCGACGCAGTGGGACTGTTCTCGCACACCCACCAAGTTCTCCTGAACTGGTGATGGCACGTTTTGGCCCACTCACCTCATAGAGCCTGAAATGCAGACATTTTGTACCAGACCTCCAATGACCTGTGACATCCGTGCTTCGTTCAATCCCCACGGAGATGTCCACTGATTCATTGAAGCAGCTTTATCATCGATTTCAAAAATACATTGTGGCCAAAGGATGTTATTTGAGAGTGAATAATGTATCTTGGTTCAACTCTTTTTTTTTGCACCTGTCCACCGAACGTTTTAGACGAATCCTGTATTGTCCCATTATTGGTTTCGTGTCCGAATTTTATGGTCATTAATATCTCAGGCACATTTTTTAATTTTTAAAAAATTGTACGTTTCATCGATATTGACGGTTAGTAGCTACTGCATAGATAAGACATTATATATTATTTACATCAGTTATTAGAACCTGAATAAACCAAATATCACAAAGATCATTCACAAACATATAACATTGTAACAAACAAAAACAAAATCGCATTATTTTTCAGTTTTCAAATATATTTTATAGGGGTATATTTCATTTAATATTGTAACATTTTTCTTTGATAATCCTTGGATGTTTCTCGCTTTTGTTAATCTATTTTCTACCTGCGCCTAGTGTGCTGAAATTAGTGGAGAGACTATTTAATTTTTAGTTTGGATGAAATAGTTTTGCTAACTTCCAGGACTCCCTCAATGTCATTATTTCCTTTCACGCATAAGAACTTGAATAAGTTCACCTTAATTGAATTGAATGATTTTTTCGTGTTTCTGGGCGCGTCAAGTGCTTTGGTCATTAGTCCCGTTAGTGTAGTGTATGTTTTGTTCTCGGGAGATGACGGTGATCTTCCCCCGCTGGTTGGCGAGATCCGGCGGCGACCTACCGTCGGCTAGTGGGGTTTCCCCGTAACCAGGATTCTCCCACCAGAAGGGCACTGCCCCAGCCAGGACAAGCTCTAAGCTCAAAATATTATTAAAAAGACAAAACTCTCAATGCAAACGACATTGTCGAGCGTTTTGGGGCGGAGGGAGGCGGGGTGCAATTAACCAAATGAGACGGGGTGGGTGGTTGGGGTGTGAGAGGTGAGCAGAGCGTGCGAGGAATGCAATGGCAGACAGACACGTGCGAGTCACGTGGGGTGGGTTGTTAGTGATTCCGGGCACGTCAACTACTGAGGTCATTACTCCCGTAAGTGAGGTGCACTGTTTTTTGTCGGGTGGTGGTGGTGATCTTCCCCGGCCGGAAGGCGAAATCAGGCGCTGTTCTACCCATTGGCTTGCGCGGTTTCCTCAACCAGGTATCTCCCACCTGCGGGGCACCGCCCCAGCCGGGACAAGCTCTAAGCTCCCGACCGGTCTCCCGGCATGTGTGTAGTGCAGTGTACGTTAGTGTAAGTGTGTGTAAGGGGCGAGGATAGGACAAGGAATAGGAAGGAAAGATCGCGCGCGATCCGTGGCCCGTTTGGTAGGGTACTGCTCCGGCAATCGCCTGGTGTTGATCGGAGAAACCACGTAAAAACTACCGATCAGAGCAGCCGGCCTCTTGAATTCTCCTCCAGACAGTAACTGAATTCGACCTAGCTGAAAAGCGAGTGTCGAAAATCCTGCCGTCGTCAGGACTCGAACCTAAGACCTCCCGGTCAGAGGCGCTGCAGTGACATTGTTGATGCACTGAGCTACCGCTCCCGGTGCCGTTATTGAAGCTATTGGCATTTTTCAATGTAGGGAAATTAACGATATAATTTTAATGTTATTTTCAAGGCGAGTATATTGAGTACAACTTCTATGACAAAAAATGCCACAATTTTAAAATTTGTTAATTGCATCTACATGAATAAATATGTCGTGAACGTATGTTATCTTTTCGACCAAGTTGAGAAATGCTTCCTAATTTTCAACAATTTTGCTGAACACAAGTTATAAACTTGCATTTGTCATCTATTTCCATATCTTCTGCGATAAAAATGCAGTCAACGATCGCAGAGATAAGGAATTAGCTGTAACAAAAAAATCACACCGATGATATCGACTACATCGATAATGCGATGCTTTGACGGAGAGTGGCAACCGCCAGAGCACAGTTAAAGCGGAAGGGATGAACTGGTCGGGCAGTCGCTTTGCTGTTGAGAACCGACCGCAAATCAGCTCCGGCAAGAGTGGCGAATCGCGACATGTAGCTTGTGCATCAAGGTGCTGAATGTAGCATTTCAAAGACTGATCTGATTGAAAGGTAAAGCTATTTGTTAAAGGAGCTCAAGTCCAAAAAATAACTATTCAGAGGAGAAACCCAAAACAGTTCTTTATGATATCCATAAATTTTTCTCACTTTTCGGTGCATAGTCAGATTGTTCATCCAACTCACTTTTGTGAAAAACACATAAAAATCTAATAATGGCTGTCCTGGAGCTCTGTGAAAGAGGTCGATGTATGAATAAATAATTGTTTTTGTTTGGGAAATAATTTCAGTTTTTAAATAAAACAAGGTGAAAAATAATATTTGTTCAATCTCGCGATCAAATTTTCGATCTTGCCACCAAGGCGCAGCCCCTAAGCTCTTCCCGCGCGGCCACCCACTATTAAGAGCGTACTTTCACCAACCTCTCGCAAGTCGCTCTCTGTGCATTCCAGCACGCGGCGGCAATAAAATCATTTACATTGTCTTCCGCGCAAACCGCCGTTCTCACGGGCCCACCCCCGACGAGAACGCTGACCGCCGCCACAGCTGGGGACTAAGCCCTCATTAGGCTGGGCTGGCCACCGGCGCGCGGCGCCCTTCACTCACCCCATCGCTCGCTACCTGACAAGCAATGTATACAAATATTTCTGGAATCGCTTCCGGCCCCTCGCCCGTCAATGCACTGCCAGCGTGCCGCCCCGCTCCTTGTCCATCTGCTAGCCAGATGCCTCAATTTCCGTTAAAACTCTCGAATGCAAACAGGCTGCCGTCGCGGGCACTTCACGTGCCACCGCCTTCGCTTCCGATCACCGTCAGTGTCACGTGACACTCCTCTCCCCGGGCCCGAAGGCGCATCACGAATCGGGAACCGATCGCGGGCACTTCAAACTTTCCCGCCTTGCCATAGGCCAAGTTATAGCCACGTGACCCTCCCCTCCACGGCCTCAATCACACCCGCGACACAATAAATACTGAAGCTTCGCTCCCAAAGAACAGTTCTCAGAATCACAGAATCATAGAATCACTGACAGAATCATGACAGAATCATAGACAGAATCATATACCAAACAGAACGAGAACTACAATGCTCCGAACTGGTCAAACTAACTGACCGACAAGACTCAACAGAGTCGGCTGTTCCTGCTTCGTCTATCAAGGCGATTAGTACGGCCACATCTAGCCTGCCTCAAATTCGTGCCATTCGCGGGCCGCAGCCGCCACCTGGCCGAATTCACGGCAATCTCCACCTCCAGCTCCGGTCGGCTGAGTCCGCGCCCATGCCAGTTCGCACCACCGAATTGCCTGGAGCCAACCACAGCCCGGACAGCGACACACTCAGCCGAGTGATTTGGGTTGGTGCCTTCCTTTCAAAGTTGTAAGTAAGCTAAACCCGCGCACTACAAGAAAGAAGAGCAGCAGTAAACTTTGCAAACTTTGTAAACTTTCTATGGTCCTCCGGTAAACAAAATCAACTGTATTATACTTTGCAATTAAATTCATATTCATTCACATTGCATACTGTTTATCATTCCCCTAAAGACAAACAATTCCCTGAAACCCGTTCTGATCCCCGTATGTAGTCGCACTCGCAGCACGGCACCTCACACGGGCTGCATCTGCTACAATATTCTTGAAATGGTGAGGCGTTGCATTTCTGCAGGATCATCAGAGTATGGATCAATCTCTGTATAGCACCGGTATGTCTGTGTATGTGTATGTGTATGTGGTGTGCGTGCGTGTGTGTGTGTGTGTGTGTGTGTGTGTGTGTGTGTGTGAAGTATCGTATTATTGGGTTATTTTTAAACACTCAAAACCATGCTCCTCTGAATTTTTCATTGTTTTTTCATTAAATCTCCTGGGCTCCCTTAGAACAATATTAAAATTGCTTCAGTAACAGCAAATTGTCAGCAAAACTAAAGTTCATTCAGTCCAACAAATGTGAAATGAAATAATATTAATAAATTGTGTTTCGGTTACTTTTCATAGTCATTGTTTGTTCTACAAGAAAGCGTGCACTTTCTCGCAAAAATATTTCCAATGGGCCTACCGTCGACCAATTAGCCGCTGCCATTTTAACATTCCATTTTAACATCAAAAGGACATTATCGTGTAGGACGTGGTGAGCGCTGTATCCAATCATGAGCCGTACTGCCGCCGCCCACGAGTCGAGGCGCTGGCCACTCACAGAGTAAAAAGCAGTTTGAGTGTCGGATCGGAAGTTACTTTCACGACGCTCATGTGCGGCAGATGGGGGTTACAGACGAATTAATCATTAAACGGTAACGCATCAGTTAATTAGGGCTAAGAACCCTCTCCGATGGCTCTTCGCGCCAGACATGAATAAAGTAGATCTTTCTTTCTTTCTTTCTTTCTTTCTTTCTTTCTTTCTTTCTTTCTTTCTTTCTTTCTTTTCTTTCTTTCTTTCTTTCTTTCTTTCTTCTTCTTTCTTTCTTTCTTTCTTTCTTTCTTTCTTTCTTTCTTTCTTTCTTTCTTTCTTTCTTTCTTTCTTTCTTTCTTTCTTTCTTTCTTTCTTTCTTTCTTTCTTTCTTTCTTTCTTTCTTTCTTTCTTTCTTTCTTTCTTTCTTTCTTTCTTTCTTTCTTTCTTTCTTTCTTTCTTTCTTTCTTTCTTTCTTTCTTTCTTTCTTTCTTTCTTCTTTCTTTCTT
This sequence comes from Teleogryllus oceanicus, assembly GCA_964035755.1. Lineage (NCBI taxonomy): Eukaryota > Metazoa > Arthropoda > Insecta > Orthoptera > Gryllidae > Teleogryllus > Teleogryllus oceanicus. The sequence continues at coordinate 95,338,453 of CAXIVR010000002.1, read as the reverse complement.
TCTTTCTTTCTTTCTTTCTTTCTTTCTTTCTTTCTTTCTTTCTTTCTTTCTTTCTTTCTTAATTATTTATTTTTTATTTAATTTACGTCAAAAACAGTTGAAAACTGTGTGTGAAGTGTTACGGGGATAAGTGAGTTGAGTGCACACCTTCTCCGTCATACTTAAATAAATTAGATATTGCCAAACTTTCAAATGTAGACGATGCAATAATAGAATCAAGGAACGGTAGCCAATGCCACTCCGGAAAAGAATTTTATGTGCTCATAAATTTAGATTCTATATGATTTTCATTCATATGAAGATAAATGTATATAATCTCAATTTCTAAAAAATGAGTGACGTTTGGAAGCTGTCATGTTCCCTCAGTGTCAACATTCCTGAAGGATTAGAATAAACTTGTGTAAATACCCCTAAACGTCCTGCCTTCCTAAATATATATAGAACCCAGCCGTCCTGTTGTAATTGTTATTCCTTTAGTAGAAATTCTCTCTCATCCATAGATTCGAGGAGTTCCCTCTTAATGGATACAAGCGACAAGCAGCATATACGCTCTTTTTCTGGTCCTTATCTCTTATACTTATCTAATATTTTTAAATCAGAAAAAACGCTTTTCTATGCATGTAGTTGGGGTTGGTAACGTGCATATTAGTTCAGTTAAATGGAACATTTCCTTAAATACGCAGAAAAAACTTTCTTTTTTCACATATTTTATCAGTTTTCGTGGAGAGTTTCAATGTTAAAATTCTATTAAGCAAAATCAGCCACACTTTGAAGTCTCAGTAATTAAAAAACATTTATATCCCTGTTAGGAAGCAAATTCTGAGAATCAGTTTAGAACATTTGTATCCAGTTAGCAACCAAATTCTCAGCTCAGATCGTTTCACGATCTAAAACAAAACAATTCAGGTACGATCAAAATCTTCTGGTGAAATGAAAAATGAATCAAATAGTTTCTTTTTAGTTAAACTACGATATCTTCAAGTTCCTTTCTAGTGCTTGACAACTAATAAAACATTAAGAAACCCAGTAAAAGCATTCAAGAATCATTACATATACAAAAACACTCCATCGTTTCCTTTAGAAGTTCATACTATGACCTAATGGCACGTTTCTCCACGCATGGCACGGAAACAGCCAGATATCCGAAATTCTGGGAGTGCAGCGATGCTTAAAGTGCTTCTCGCCGTGGACAAGACCACCACACGAAGCAATCGCATGAGTCAACTCGAGCGGCAGCGAGCTCTCAATTCCCTTCGCTAGTTGTGGTGAATCCTTTGCAAGATTCTCGTTGCAACATGACTATTTCTCGAATGTATTTTAGTACTACCGCTAAAATATCTGTTTTTTTGCTACTTTTCAATTATTCTCTAAAATATTAAATGAATATTGTTTATAATTTTGTTTGCGCATATCGGTGCCGTGCCTCTGGAGACTTAAGTTTTAGGAAGACATTTAATAAAACTGACATTATTCTCAGTCTGAATAAGGAGCAAGAAACTATTTTTAATAAATTCGGAAACTAATCCTTTTTAGTTTCAGTTACCAGATCAACATCAATACGTATTCATAAAAAATTTGAGAGGCAGAAAGTATTAAAATGTTTTCATAGAATACAAATCATTACCCTCATGCATTTTTCTTTCGATGTATAATGAAATATAGCGTGAACAGTGTAAAATGAATATATATTTAGTATTCTTACTTGCGATTACTTGCGATTTGGATTCATACTGACGGCAATTAGTTTTGGTCTTGAACGCGGCACCAGATTTTTGGTAGTTACCGAATATTGAGTGAACGCTCAGGAAATACGAGTAGTATGAACCTGTTACTCACATCTTATTCAACAAGCGTCAAATTTGAGTGTTTGCCTTTTCTCGTTTCGTGTCAATATGTGGGTGCACATTAAAGGAAGCGATTATTCCCCATATTACTGAGCTTTGAATTTGTGAACCTTTTAAACTGCAAAATGAGAATATCCGTTTCATATTCGGTGAGTACACTGTGAATATCACGATGAGTAATTCGACTGAGAAGAGTCTTTGGAATTCCGACAGCTTGGCGGCGCTTCCGCACGACAATTTGTCAATAATTGAAAATGAGAAAGCTCGCCTCGAATAAGTTCGACAAAATACTGATTACAGGTAATCTACGGGGAATACGAGTATGCAGCATTTCATACTTATGGCAAAATATAATCTCCTAGTTCGTCGAATAGAACAATAAATTCGTCGATTCCCTTTCAACTTGTAGTACATTTCGTCTGAGCCTATGAATGTTGAATGTTATTGTTCACAGGCACGGAATGTAGGGGCGCAAAAGCCGACATCTCGTTTTAGGTGAGGAGAAAGCGACGGGCGACGGCTGTATTCTGGGTCAGGCAAGCACGCGCGCACGCACCCCGCTAGCCCCGAAGCCCCCTCAAAGCGACCCCGTGCCGCGCCCGTCCGCTGCTCCCAACCCCCGCCAACAGCCACGGCGACGCGACGCGATGCGCTGCTAGGAGTCACACTCGCTCGCGGCTCCCTCTGTTCAAATCCACTTTTCCTCGGCAGATTCACTAGTCAATTTATGCTGTGCGAATCGAAAATGGCATCTATAGGTGCACCGTTTAGAAAATATATTGAAGCCGTGGATTGTTTCTGGCTACCTGGGAGGAATTCGTTTCTCAAGGCGTCTCACATGCCGCATTTGGCGAGTCAAGCTTCAAGTGGGGACTAAAGTTACAGCTACGGCCAGGGTGATTGCGAGAATAGGGAAAGAGGTAGTTTATCATGAGAAGTGCTGTGATAGCCGTGGTAAAACAATTTTCAAATGGATTGAACACAAATGTGTACTCATAAAAGAATTTTCACAAATAAGTTTGGTTGTAAAGTTCCTCATAGATTTGATAGCATTTTCTTTGCACTCTTCACTATCTAATCTTCACATATTAATTACCTAAAAAATGTGTAATTTCTCCATTTGTAGTTTGTGCTGTCCAATTGGATTTTCTTTCTTCACAAAATTCTTGAAATGGCTTCCACACATTTTCTCTGTGCCATTTGCTGTTTTTCGACACTGAATCCTTAAAAACAGATTCTATTTCTGTTTTAAACATTACCAAAACGACAAATTTTAATATTATATTGATGCTCACAAGCTATTATGGACCTAAAACAATTGGTATCTTTATTTTAATAACGTAAACAAACTGATTACAGCGGAGTGCAAATGGTAGAAGAAGTGATAAACACATGGCGCTAGACATCTGGGATTGATTTAATTTGAGTATTTCACTCATGCCTGTCCGTGTCGTAAGTAACCAATGCTAAACAAGAATATAGTCAAATTAAATCAATCCCAGATGTCTATCGCCATATGATTAGCACGGTAGATCGGGAGAATAGCTATCCCCTGCTCCAAAGCCCCCTGTACGTATAAATCTCCGTAGCAACGTATTAAGTGAACTGATTATTCGTATTTTTCATGCTACAAATTTAATTTTATAACCTAGACAATTCTTTCACCAACGCATTTTTTTCACCAAGTGGTCCGCGACGTGCTACCGCACATCGCTACGCGACGGATCCAACGTGCTACGTTCGCGAGGGCCTTCCTCTCGAGACCTGGTTCGCGCCTCCGCTGTCGCTTCGGCGCTCACGCTCACTTTGTTTACCTTTTTAAGATAAAGATAGATAATTGTTTTAGGTCCATAACTGCTTGTGAACATCAATTTAATATTAAAATCTGTCGTTTTCGTCACGTCTGAAATATAATCTCTCATTAAAGCCACAAAACAGCAAAAGGAACAAAGTGTGTGGAAGCAATTTCAAAAACTTTGTTAAGAAAGAAAATACAAATGCACAGCACAAGCTACAAATGAATAAATTACACATATTTTAGGCAATTAATACGCAAAGATTAGATGATGAAGAGAATAAGGAATATGCTATCAAAACTATGTGGAACATTACAACCACAATTATTCAGAAAAATGCTTTAATGAGTACACACGTGTATTCAATTCATTCAAATTTGACGAATCCCACTGCTAATTCTGCTTGTACATCTTCCTTTCAAAATACTTCCACGTAATGCCAAGGCATGGAAACTCAACTTCCTACAACTTTCATTATTGAGTTTTTAATAAAATATGTCCTTGTAAGTAGCTTTGTTATAATTGTTTTTGACAGTTTTATTACCATAAAACCAAAATATATTTGAAATCATTTTCTGCATTAAACTGTTATTCATATTTTACTTGATTATAAGTTATTCCAGGAGGCTGTGATAACTCGGAGCCGAATAAAAGTTTCACATATTCCGGTAGCAATTTTTTAGTAATATTTCTAGTTTTCGTCATTCCTGTGGATTTAATTATACATTCGAATCATGAAATGTCTTAATCGTGAAATAGTCACACTAAATATCACTGGAAGTGCTATGCTAGCCGGTAAATTCACTCTTCGCTGCGTGAATCGTGAATTTACCGGCTACCACAGCACTTCTCGTGATGTTACTTATGAATATATTCTTACTTTGCATTGAGTACTTACAACACGGATAGATATGAGTCAAATAGTCACTATCACTTCACAATAGCACCTTGACACACCTAACCACAAAATCGAAATGGACGATTACCGTCGCGTGGGGTAAACAAATCAGATAGTGAACGATTCTGCCGCTAGAGGCACTTGAGTCAAACTGTAGACTTTCTAAATGAAACATAACGAATATGCTCAAAAGTTATCATTCAGAAATCGTGCAGTCTCGACTGCTCGTTATCTGTACGACCAATCTGCACGAAAACTATACCGTGTGTATGTTCAAATCCAGTTTCCCACGGCGGCTTTACTAGTGAATTTATTCTTTGCTAAAAGAAAATGGCATCTATAAGTACAACGCGTAGAAACGATATTGATGGCGGGGTTTGTTTCTGGCTGCCTGGGAGGAATTGGTCTCTCAAGGCGACGCCACACATGCAGCATTTGGCGAGTCACGCTTAAAGTGGGGACCAAAGTGGCAGCCACGGCCAGGCTACCGTTGGTAACATAACCGAAGGTTCTGTCCACGCGCTCTTCTGATATCAATTCGGTGATGCTCCTTCATTCATTCGTTGGCAATGAGTAACTTGTCGGCAAAATGTTCTAATTTGATTCATTTCGTCAAAGAACAGTAAACAAAACTGTATGAAACGTATGGGGGAAAAGTGCCATTTGCGTACGTTTTCTTCAGCTCCAGAATCTCTTACCAACATTTTAACTATAAATAGTTGAATGATGAATAAAAGTTTCAAAGTCAGATAGGTTAACAACTTTTGAAAGTTAGACATTTTCACTCCAAAATTATAAAAAACTCATTTGCATCGGTAAACGAAATGCAGATTTGATTTTTTTGTATTGCTAACAAAATAGTAACCCCTACCCCCGGCTTTAGTTTTAGCATTACTAGCAAAAGGAGAGTTCAACAAAACGTGCGCACAGTGAAGATATATGTATGTACAATAGCAAAACAATGGACCGTCTCAGCATTTGCTCAATGGATCAGGAAAACTCGACAAACGTCTGATAGAGACGGGGATCATTCACCTGGAAATTGAAGTTCATTAATTGTTACAAGCACATGAAGTATTTTTTAAATTAAACAATACATATGTAAACGAATGCATTATATTTCATTGTTTAAATATTGTTTTTCTTTTTGATGGACAGTATAGTCTAATTGTAAAGAAGCAGATATGCATCAGAAACGATATTATCTTTAACTTGTGTATTTTTTAAACTCGTAAAATTTGTGTACCAATTTTAATTGTTTAATGACTCATGTTGTAAAGAAACGTACATGTGTTATATGTGGATTTCTTGTTACGCGCTGTTGATACTGTCACCTGATGAATGTGATTTCCACGACATGTATTGTAATTAATATCACTATTGCATTAAAATATGTCCCCACCGTTAAGTAAGTCAGTTTTGACAAAAACTACAAATTCGTAAATAAATACGCTAGACGGTTCGATTCCAACCTCAATGAAGAGAGGCTTGCAGGAATCACCTCGATGTTATTTTCTTATTATTCAAATAATTTTTTTCTGGGCACTATAGGATGAGCTTCCCTATAATATATTGCCATACCTATGGCGGGAATGTTTATTTGTAAAATACACCTCACGATCTGCATGAACGCTGACAGAATTTGAAAGAATTTTGAATAATATAATGAACTTAATTGAGGTTTTTTGACTGAATTAAGAGACCCAGCAGTTTTGTTACATCAGCTAATTGGATATTGTTCATTTTCTATTGAGCATGCGATTGTCAGTTTGAAGTGCAAAAATGCATTGGAACATTTTTCCTTCGTTAAATATTAAATTCCGAAACGTTGGCAAACTAATTGTTTCATTGTCTATAATTGACCAATCCCGCGAACATCATCCCTTATTTCATCACTGGTCGTGAATTCTACCATGGTACTATTTATTGTTTCATTTTTGCAAAGAACATTAGGATCATCATCGAAAAGAACTGTTTCTATTAGACGAGGGCATATCGATTAAAAATTAAAGAAATGGATGGTTTCGTGACTTCCTCTTATAGTTCCGTCGTCCAAGGAAAATAAAGTGCACTAAAAATGTCGAGTTGATTGACAAAAAGAAATAATGGAAATTAGGACATGCTATTTTCGCTCCTTTAAAAATTGGTTTTTTAAACATATTACATATTATATCTTTGACGAATATTACGTGTATATTAAAACTGGGTATTCAATATGAAGTGCTAATCACGAATCACCATGCGATTCGTCACCAATGACATTTACACAGGTACCATTAACGAACATAATCGTTTTATGAGGAGACGCCACTGAAAAGCTGTTGCGACGGAGAGATTCTCCGCTTCCGCAAACGCGATGCTCACTTATTACTTTGATCCATTCGAAGGGCAACTTCTCTGAACCACGTGTCTGCAAGTTGAATCGCGAGCAATGGGGATGAGTTGCTGGCTCTTTGCCGAGCGTCAAAATATTGCTTGCCCTTCCCGCAGCGGGACGGTGATTTGTGGCACGTCAAAGGAGGCTGATATTCGCCGAGCGCCTCGGCTACTCGGTAACGGGCCAGCAATATCTTGGTACTCGCTGAATGTCGAATGTGTGGCGCCGCCTTTACATCGGACTCCCTGATAAGGCGAAGGTCTTCGGATCCCCTCCAGACTTTTTTAAATCGCATAAATCTCCCGTGAAAATGTATTTTGTGTTTTCGGGGGTTGCTGGCAGACCTAAAGACTTGAAACATGTGTCTCCGTGTATGTCATTGCGCTGAATGGGAACGTGAAATAAGAATTGCGCCATGACCCTCCAATTTGTTTTAAATCGCGAAATAACACCTTGAAATTGTAAATTATAAATTTAACTGCGTTTTTTCGCGATCGTCAAACCTGAAGGTGGTGGCGCAATTATGGCTTCGGATTCGGATTCAGTGCGTCGACAAACAGAGAAACATATATCAAGTGTTGGGTCTAGCAACGTTTGGCTTCTGTAGAGTGTAATGCTACAAGACACCAAAATTAAGTATTCGCATGTGTTTTTCGCGATTAATAAAGCTGGAAGGCGGTGGCATAATTCTGGCTTCGAATCCAGATGCAACGCGTTATCATACATAAAAAAACATTGTCAAGTCTTTGGGTCTGTCAGCAATTCCCGAAAACAAAAAAGTAGAATGTTGCCGTGATTTTATGCGATTTAAAAAAACTCGAGGGCGGTGGCGCCATTCAGGCTTCAGATTCGGATTCAACACGTCGACTTACAAAGAGAAACGGGTGTCAAATCTTTGGGTCTGACACCTTTTTTGACCTGTGTCATTAAACTAACTGAACCATTGCTATTACATTCCATAAAAGAACTGTAGAGAAACGTAATGCATCACACGATTACAAACACGGATTTTTTATGGGACATATATGTCAAGCAGTTGCTAGACATAACGTTTTTATACACGCAATAATCTTTGTATTTAACTCATAAAGCTCTTTTCCTTCGCTTCGATAACTATAACCTCACGAAACGTCGACTTCTTTTGATAGATCAATTGCAACTCTCACAACACAACGGCCAAGACCAACTACATTATAACTAAACACTGTAGTTCATTTTATTAATTTTAAGATATTGTTAAAAGCATCTGATAACCAGGGGGCAAATTTTGATGACAAAAACATTGCCAAAATTTACAATGAATGGTCCTAAAATGTTTTAAAATCCCCTAAAAGCAAAGAAATATTACGTAAAAAAATTGATTAAAACCAGTTCAGATGAACAACTCACCCCGTTGGATTGTCACTGATGTAATCAAGGTTTCCTTTTGCTGAAGTGAACTCAGTGTGTAGGCTTTTGGTTTGGGCTGTTCTTTTCCAGGAAATCTCTGTCTTCAGTTATTCTGAAATCAGCCTAACCGGCAATGGCGCTGACAGGCGTCACAGGAACCTTAGATTACGTACAACGGCTGACATTACAATTCTCTGATCATTTGCTGCATCAAATATTATTTGTAGAAACTACTATTAAAATGACCTTAAAATCAATGAAATCTGCAACAAATGTTTTAAAAATGGCAGGAGAAGGTATAAAATGACTTATTGGTCGAAATGGACGAAAAATGCTAGAAATGTATAAAAATGTGTAATTTGTTTTGGTCATAAAATGAATGTTTATATTAAAATGCAGTGTTATAAAGGGAAAATAAAAAATGACATTTCATTAAAATCCGTCTCTACTGATAACACATCTAGAACCCACACCTTTCATTTAAAGAAAAAAATCATAAAATTTGATTGAGTAGAAAGGTCAAATTTCTTTCTAAATGAAAACTCTTTGTGTTTTAAATGTACTATAATTTGTCATAATTACAAAGTATTTTCAAATTTACTACAATTAAGTATTTAAGTGGCACATAATTTAATATGTTTTCTAATAAAACGGTGCAATTTATTTTAATAAATTCCACTGTCTCTGAAATTTACTTTGAAAATTGTAGGTCACAAAATATTATTAATTAGAATGTTGGTGATATAGATACCTTATTAATTCACAGTAAATAAACAGAGGTTGTCTGGTATCAAATCTATATTTCTTCTAAAGATCTTTTCGATCGCGTAGCGATCATCGTCAGAGCTTGCAGCTGCTGGGCGGAAAACGAAGTTCTGCAGAACTTCGAAAGTCAAAAGATCTTTAGAAGAAATATAGATTTGATACCAGACAACCTCTGTTTATTTACTGTGAGGTCACAAAATTTGATAAGTATTTAATGTAAATATTTTTTTAAAAAGTTCGTGTAAGTGGTCCTCGAGATTTAAAATTATGAATTTAGTGCTCCGTAAGGTTGGCAACAACTGGCTGGTCGAGCCCCGAATTTGAAGAAAATTGAAGCTTTCAGCGAGGTGACAGTGTTGAAGATGCTGAATTGTGGAAAAGAGCAAGGGTCAAGGAGAGAATTGGGATATTTTCCCAGAAGCAGAAGCGCTCAGAGAACGTAAGAGGCCTGGGACAGTAGATCGGGGAGGGGTGGGGCTTATATCAAACCAAAATGCATTATGCTTAAATTAGTCATCAGTTTCAACAAATAATAGACAGCTCGCTATGAAAAAGTTTTGGGGGATGCTAAATTATTATTGCGCGCTGCAATTTTGGAGAATTAGTCGTTTGGTTCCACTTCAACGTTAACAATCCCCCACTAATAGCTCTGAAGTACTCTTTATGAACGGTAGGGAACGACCTCTCAAAAAATTGTAAAATGTTTTTTGTTAGCGGAGTAGTATTGTTTATTTTCCAACAAATTAACTAAATGCACTCAGATCACAGTTTTATCATGCGTTCTGTTCAAAGGCAGGAAAGTCTCGTTACATTCAATACAGTATCATTCTTTCAATTAAAAACCGTGTTTACTAAATTGGGTACATACATGAACCTTTGAAAATTCACATCTAGTTTCAGATGATCAAGTGTTCGCATTAATTGTTAATTTGATGATAAATAAATAGGGTACACGAATAGTAATTACTTCCGTTTCATCGAGCACTTTATAGCAGCTGCACTCTGATTTCTGACGAATCTAATTCTGCTGTCGCTGGGAATATAGAACACTGATAATACTTCCGGGCTCACATGTTTTGGTTATTTTTCATGGACAATCACTTTGTGAAGACATTGATTTAGGTATTGCTCTTGAATGTTTTTTCTATTTAGTCAATTTTTGATATTACCAGAAGTTTTAAATAGTAGTAGCTACAATAGTTTTGGAGAAAACTTAATAGTAAGTTACATTAAAATCTTAATTTAATCTTACCTGATATAAAATGCAATATGCCTGTTTAAAATATCATTTGAATCACTGAAATGGTTCGCTCTGAAAATTTGCATGAACACTATTGTGAACTCAAGAAAAAAAAACATAGAAAGGATTGCAAACAAAGAATGTTACTCCAACTTTGGTTACATCTCAAAATATTATTAAAAAAGACAAAACTCTCAATACAGACGACATTGTCGGGCGGAGGGAGGCGGGGTGCAATCAATCAAATGAGACGGGGTGGGTGGTTGGGGTGTGAGAGATGAGCAGAGCGTGAGAGGAATGCAATGGCAGACAGACACAACGTGCGAGTCACGTGGGGTGGGTTGCTAGTGATTCCGGGCACGTCAACTACTGAGGTCATTACTCCCGTAAGTGAGGTGCACTGTTTTTTGTCGGGTGGTGGCGGTGATCTTCCCCTGCCGGAAGGCGAAATCAGGCGCTGATCTACCCATTGGCTTGCGCGGTTTCCTCAACCAGGTATCTCCCACCTGCGGGGCACCGCCCCAGCCGGGACAAGCTCTAAGCTCCCGACCGGTCTCCCGGCATGGGTGGTAGTGCAGTGTATGTTAGTGTAAGTGTGTGTAAGGGGTGAGGATAGGACAAGGAATAGGAAGGAAAGATTGCGCGCGGTCCGTGGCTCGTTTGGTCGGGTACTGCTCCGGCAATCGCTTGGTATTGATCAGAGAAACCACGGAAAACTGCCGATCAGAGCAGCCGGCCTCTTGAATTCTCCTCCAGACAGTAACTGAATTCGACCTAGCTGGCAAGCTAGTGTCGAAAATCTTGCCGTCGTCAGGACTCGAACCGAGGACTTCCCTGTCAAAGGCATTGCATTGACATCAGTTGATGCACTGAATCACTTCCTCCGGTGCGAGTCAGGTGAGCTGTTTAAGAGATGTTGAAATAAGTAAATACTAGCGTACTCATGCGAGACCTCTCGCATGCTATAACCCACCCTCTTCCCTATTTTTCCATTTATTAAGCCTGTAATATATATTTTTATTCGAGACTCTCTTATCCTCCGACAATTATTCCATTTGTCTCCTTCTAATCGATAACAATACAATACACCCTCGCCAATTCAAGCTATTCTCATTTAACGTTATTACTGAGCGGAGAGGTACACCCGAGTAATTTAATCGTGTAGAATATCATGTAATTAGTTTAATTTAAACAGTTGCAGATTCTGCATATGGTGGTGAAAACATTTCTTTAGGCTGAGGTCTCAAAAGTTTAATTTTAACGCTTCGTTTAGTTATTTAACGACATTGATTCAAACATGTGCCGAGTGTTTCGGATTGCATCTGAGATGAATATTTAAATACGTTTTTAAAACAAATCCTTCATATTCGTAAAGTCACGTCTTTCGTAAGTACAATTCGTTACGTCTCAGTGAAATTCTCTTTCTTTAGAGAACTTATTTTTAAAAATTGGGTGCGTGTGAGAGCTGTAAAAGGTATGTGTACTGCTGAAATAATATAGGATACGATACGCCATGTAATTTGTCCAGAGTTGCCATCTAGGAACCCGCGGTGCCATTTTTGAGGCCCGCGAAAGGTTATTCGTCAAAAGAGAAAGTCCCTTTATCCATGTCGGGCGAGAACATCGTGGGCTTAGCACGCATCCTGCCGGGTCCACATTTTGTTTAATGTATAAATAGGCTAAGTTTAAGGATTTATTTTGTAGTAAATTCAGAAATCATCCCTATGCATTCCACTGCGTTATGCGCAGTTCGACTTGACATAACGCGTAGTTGTATCCGCCCAGCATCCACCGTTTCAGAGCAACTGGGGAAAGTGCTGAGCCCAACAATGCGAAGTGAGGTGGAGATCGTCCGAATAATGAAAACATGGCCCGCAACCATACTAAAATATTTAGTTTTGGCCCTTGAGGCCTTGAGACCTTTAAGGCTCTTGTCCTTCTTTATTGGCATAAATCTCTCAAATATATAAATCCATTTCCTCTAAGAAAATAATTTGTTTTGCCTTAAGATGGAAAAACAAGTATGCGCTGGCGTGTTTTTCTTTACCATATCTGGCAAAGAATTCATTTAAGGGAAAAAACCAACAAAGTTATAAAAAAAATCGCCTGTGCTTGTCTTCCCTCATTCCGAGGGTGACCTTTATGTGCCTTGAATTACGCAAGCCGATGTATAAAAAACTTCGTTCACACTGAATACACCAAAAACGATTTCAACTCCTTCAAACATTCTCAGAACCCCATACTCTCCACAAAGCACCAATTAATTCCGTACCACTTCCCTCACGAAAGAACATTTTTACATCAAACACTTGTCTTCAAATTCCGAAAATCAACAAGCTGCACGCCTGCAAAGTTAATTTTTTCTCCTTTTTTCTATCGTCACTTTTCACTCAGTGGTTACTGAATCAATAGACAAACGTGCTGGAGGACGGCAATACAGGAAAGCCCAGAAATCCGCCTTCAGAACGAGCCAATCAATGGCCGACAAGCTCGCGCTAGACGCAATATGAGAGCGTTATAGCCGCGGAGCGCCCCACCCCCACCCCCGCCCGAGAGCGTGAGCCGCGAGCATGAAATGCCTGGCTTCCCGGAACTCGCACCGGAGCTCGGCGAGTGGTGGGCGCCAAAGAAGCACAAAGCCAAGGGGCGGAGGCGCGAGGACTGGGATGGAAAGGAAAGCAGAATCTATAGGAGAGACGTTTCATGCGACAGCTGTTGCGGGACGTTGTACAGCTAAAAACTTGCCAATCAAATTCGAAGTTGTTCTCGCAATGGTTTACTTTGACGAGGCGCCAACAACAGACTAAGTTTCTAATATGGGGAATGATTAAACTAGACGCATGAGAGTAGGAAAAAGTGAAAGATTGGCATTTTTTAATTGTAAAACAGTTATATTTAACAAGAATAAATAATAGATGCACAGTAATGTTTTTCCAATTTAAATGTAATCTGGCAAACAATATCAAGAAATAAGTAACAAAATGCAAATGCTGCAGTCTGAGAGGGATGTAACAGTTTGTAAACAATTTAGCAACGTACAAAACAGTTTGTGTTTAATGTTATTTGAGAATATTTTTTACCACATTCTATAATAAAGAGAAAACATATTTCGCTGCTTTAAATGCCTCTAATTCCATTAGTGACTTTCAAATATAACGATGAAGAGAATAAATTCACATGACTGAATGGAAAGTAATAAGTAATCTCGAGGAAGAATCTAATATGTTGAAGAAAATAAAAAAACCGAGGAAAAAAAATCGAAAAATAACACGATGGATGCGTAGTACCTCTTGTGAAGCACAAAATCGACTGTCCGAAAAGCAAAACGCAGTCCACGCAGAGTTTGCAATGCAATTTAAAGGGAGGTCCCCCACCCCCTGGCCCGCCCCTTGCCTCACGGCGCGAGACCCTTGCAAGCTGAGGTAGCAGACGGTGGTCGAGGCCGCGGGCGGAGGCAGTGAGAGGCGCCAGTTAATAAACGCTCTCGCTGATGGCGTCAATGGCGCTGGCCGGCGTCTATTGGCACTGTGGCAGCGCCGGCGACTGCATTTAAACTAATGAACGGGAAGCCCGCATCCAGATTATTCATGGCCTCGTGATCGCCCGGCTCGCTTGGCCGCGCCCTGCCTCGCCCCGCTCCATAAAGCCCCAACCCCGCCCCACCGCGCCGCCCCGCCCTACCCCGCCTCACCCCACCACGCCCACCGCGCCACAACCCGCCACACCCGCCACACCCGCACACCACCGCCACATACCCCCACAAACCCCGCCACACATCCCGTCACACACCGCCACACACCGCCACACATCCGCCACACACCGCCACACATACCGCTACACCATACCGCACACTACGCACACACCGCACACACCGCCACACACCGCACACACCCGCCACACCCGCCACACACCGCCACACACCCGCCTCACACCCGCCTCACACCCGCCACACCCGCCACACACCCGCCACACACCCGCCACACACCCGCCACACATACCGCTCCACCCTACCTGCCTCCATCCCACCCCACCTGCCTCACCTCGTCCCACTCCGCTCCGTCTCACCCGCCCCTCCCACTTCCACTCCTCCCGCTTGGAAGCTCTGCCAGCTCTGTCTACCCCATGCACATACCGCACCTTCATTCCGTCTCATCCTATGCAACCCCGCTCAACCTCTCTCCAACCCGCTCCGCCCCACTGCCCCCGCCCCGTCCAGCTCCGTGCTTCTCCTCCCGCCCGCCCTGGCACCGCGTGAACGAGCTGACCCAAGCGGCCGCGGGCAACGGCCGGCCCCGATCGCCCGCCCGTGAGCCCTGATAATCCCGCATAGATCGGCTTGGACCAATGACCACAGCGTCGGCGGAGAGCGTGACAAAAGTTAATGAATGTGAGCTCTAGGTTACGAGAAGAGTAAACATGAAAACAACACACTCTAGGGACTCATTCTGGCGTTACAGTTGATGAGTTGGAGATGATGCACCGTTGATACGGGGAGAACTAAAGCAGAAATTGTCATTGAAATAACTTGATGGATGGGATTCGTTCGTTTTGCGAACTTCATCCTTATCTAAAATCCGCTGATTTTAAACATCAAAGTGACTGGGAAAAATAATTAATATGAATGGTAATAACGTTTTCATAAGTAATACTACGACTGCATCAGAAATTCTTGATGAATCTGCAGATTGTGAAGCGATTTATCAAGAACGTCCAATACACAAAATGTATCTATTTGATTCGCGAATTCAATACCGAATTCGCGATTCAATACCGAATCAATACATTAATAAGCTAAAATAATATGTTAAATAAACAAATAAATCGAAGAAGAAATATATTGTAATTTTAAAATTTCCATTACAAAAAATATTTTATTAATTCCTTATTTATTAATTTTTTTTATATAGGTAAAGTTACACCTAAATGTTCTAAATGGCGTTAGTAGTTATAGTATTTGTTTGTTTTGACAGTGTAAAGCAATTTACACTGTCAGACTTACCTTCTTAAAAGCAGGCCCACATAATGAGAATAACACTAATAATAAATTTTGACAATTTTTATTTTTACAAAGCAGGAAAAAGTTGTGTAAGACAGGAATAAATTTTCTCTCAAACGGCTCCAAATTTTTCAGTACAAATTTTCCAACGAAGTTTTGTTGTTGAAAATTTGTATGTAGAATCACGTTTACCCTTCTATAATATTCATAAAGTGACAAATCAAATATACAATTAGGGAACCAAAATATTGAGAAAATGTGAAAAAACGTCTTGTAGGCGCCGATAGGTAACAGCTGAGAAGAGGGTAGGGCAAGTTCAAAAATATTACCCTGAAAACCCTGAGTTTGAAACTAACTAGGATGAGGATTCATTTATTAGTGATTCCGTACGCGTCAACTCCTAAGGACATTAGTCCCGCAAGTGCAGGGCATGTTTCTATTGCTGGAGGTGGCAATGATCTTCCTCCCACAGGATGGTGAGATTTGGCGCCGACCTACCGGTCGGTTTGCAGCATTTTCCTTCTACAAGGTATCTCCTGCCAGCCGAGACAAGGTGTAACAAGTAAGATACTGACTGGTTTTGCGCCATATGTGATAGTGTAATGTAAGTGTGTGTAAGTAAGTGGTAGGGTAGGATAAGGCAGAGGAAGGAAAGATCACGCCCGGTACAATGAACGAAAGTCCGATGTCCGAAAACGATGTTTTTCTTTTTGTCTCAAGTAAGACTTGTGCTTCGTGCAATGCGTAAAGAAAAATTTAATACCGTATGAAGTTTTGTTGCAATCATACAATTCTTCTTTTCTCTTTGATATTGTTTTTAAAATTTCAATTGTAAATGTAGTTTTAATTCTTGCTTTGATTACACTGTTACACTAAATTTAAATTGTACCATTCAAGCAACATTTTTGTTGTTTAAAATAGATTGTATTACAGAATATCTGATGATGCGACTGCCTTAGGTCGCGCAATGTGATTTTAGTGCAAAGAAGCCAGTAAAATAATTGTTTAAAAATATGAATTGATCTGATTGTCTTTAACGTAAAAGGATACCAGTGTGCAAAGAAATATTGAAAATGGCAGACATCATTTTTGGTGTCCTTTCATTTATTAACAGGTTAACATAATTTTCAAACTTACTACTGAAAATATAGATGCATATGCCATCTGCGCCGAACAAGAGAATTGGGAGGATTTACCAGGGCAAAGTATTGAATAACAACGCATCCACATTTTGCAAGCGGTTACTATGGAATGACAAGAGGGCGATGAAAGTCTAATCCTTTCAATTCTAGGAAATAGCCAACCACAATTCGCAAGCTCTCTTTGCAGTTCGAAACAAAAGACAAAGCAATAACTGCATTTCGTTTGGGAGAAACCCTCTCTCAATAGAGTAATGACTCATAGAATCAACTTTACTAGAAATTAAACCTAAATAAATATACTCATGTTATATTCCTGAGAATTATTGTGCCGACTGAGCAAAGTATTAAAGTAATATATAAAAACGAAGCACTAGGAGTACTGTTAAAAAACATAACTAAAAATACTCACAACGATGATAAAACTACTGTAAAAAGAATATTATTATATAAAAACTACTCAAGAACACAAGTATTAAAATACTGTAAATAAAAAGTTTCATTCTATAAGTATTCATACTTTTGTGAATTAAAAATATTAACAGCGTAAACTAAAAATTCACAACTATTGAAATTATAACATTTCCGGGAAAACACAGGACAGCTACTGCACCAATCCCAGCTTTTCTTCCAGGAATCCTCCGTAACCACCCACGCAACCGGACAGCCCTAGAAAGGAGACTTCTAGGAGAAACAAAAATAAATAAATAAATAAAACATTAAGAGTCTTTGCCTTTTGTGGTACGCCCAGATAACACATTAAAATACACTTTGTTATTTTAAATTCGAATTATTTATTCTTCCTCTTTGTAATCCCATATTTTTATTTCGAAATGTACTGTAGATTAATTACTATATTTATGTACGGGACTTCTTGGATTTATGTAAGGGATCTCCACATGAGGTTTCCCGCTCAATATATACCTCCAGAAACGGCAGGGGCAAATGCCATGGAGTACTCAAGCAGGTACAGAGGTTATGGGGTTCTGTAGCCCACCCAACTTTATTACGAGAGATAGAAAAAAAACACCCTGTCATAAGTAAAAAATAAAAAAAATTAGTGGTTTTATAGACAATACATTTTTCACTCATCACTGAATTTTGATCACTAAATTTTACTAAAATTTTCACTAATAAAATTTCAAAGCACTAAGTTTTAATATAATCGTAAAATTAATAGAATAAGCGCTCATCTGCCATCATTTCTTCATTATTTCATTGTGTGAGGTAAGAAACCTATTGTAAGCATTTGACATTCCATTTTCGAGAAAAACATGTGAGGTTAATGCTAGAGAAACCAAAATGAGCTCTTTTAAGTTTGAAAGTGATCTTAAGCGCAAAGATCAGTAAGCAACGACCAGCAATCGTTTCACCAGTGTATCATTTCACCCAAAAAGATAAGTAATTATAATTATATGTGGTGAATGAAATTATGGTGAATAAAAGGATTTCTTTTCAATAGTTCCCAGCAAACATACATGTACTACCTCCGTAAATATAAAAATAAATTAAAAATAGTGATTTTATTGCTTAGAAGTTGTAAACCTCCGTCATTTCATTAGTCTTCGAGACTTAATACTGAACGACATTAAATAATGATTTGGTGGTTTTCTATTTTCCGTGTAATGAATATATAAAACTTTTTCAGACACACCTTTCACACATCCAATTTTCCGTGTGCATCCTTGCTCCTAGAAATTTTAAGGTAAGACCAAGCATTTGAAGCCATTTTCAATCATATTGATTATTGTGGCTTGGTTCCTTTCTGCTTAACATTACCTTCACTCAATTGTAGATATTTAAATGATGCCATGAATGTTTTTTTAAAATTTTGAGTAATTATTTAGCAATAACATTAAGAGGAGGAAAAGTTTTGGAATTCCGCGCTTTCCGATTGTTCCTCTACACCCGCTAGTTTTATCATCTTTTTCAGATGTACATTGTAAAATAACTGTCTAAAGAGAGAAGGAATGCAATAAAGATTTTTGTTGATTAAGTCTGACAGACCAATTAAAATACAGGGTTTTAAGTTGCAAAACAGAAAAGCATAACTTTATTAGTTGTATTTTGTTCGCCTATTGATCATTTATTATCTCCAGAGAGAAGGAACGCAATAAAGCTTTTCGAGGATTAGGTCTGACAGAGCAATTAATATACAGGGTTTTAACTTATAAAATATGAATATAACTTCATTAATTGTCGTATTTTGTTCCCCTATTATTTTATTAATTATTACGAGTAATAAACTGGATAGAAATGTAAGTAGTTTTAGTATGATCAATGATTGAACACCATTAAAATATATAAAATATGCATGATGGCATAGCCTAAATTTAAATTGTTATTTTAATCATGAAACACTGAAAATAGTTACAAATAATTATATTATATTGTGTAAGTTCTAAGATACATAATTTTCAGTTTATTGTTATTTACAAAACCTCTCCCTGCCATTTTTTATAATAATTAATAAGAATATTTTCATAAGTGATAATCATAAAGTCAGTCACGAATAAACAAAGTTGTTGACAATTAAGTTTTTTATATTACCTATTTTCCATGGCGTGGAAATACTCTCTCGCCTATAAAATGAAACATTTACATCATCATTATTTAATCATAATTTCAATTATTTCTGCTTTATAACTAACATTATTTTACTTGGTTACTACGTAGATAAAGTCTACTCTTACGGTAAAGTCCTGAGGCCAAATCTAATATTGAAAGTCTTTGCAACCGCATGTGTAGGAAAACTAGTGATGATAAAGCAGCTTGTACTTTCTTGCCTTTATATAATACTTTATACAACAAAATTTATCTTCGAATTAACACATCTCGGTCATTGCTTTTTCTAAAACTCATTTGAAATCGCAGAATATTTGGTGTGAAAATGAAAGTTTCAAGCAATATATCTTTTTTTCAAACTTTAAATGAAAATATATTTCTGGCATTGAATTCATTGTAGAAGGTGTGCAATTTGAAATGAAATACTATAGATATAATATAAATATAATAAATAATAAAATATAAAATAATACATAAATTGTAACTTACGTAGCACCCAACTGCATAGCATCACCATTTATTTTACGTTCAGGAAGCGCAGTAAATTGCGAGTGGGCGACAGTTTGTCGCCAAATTACAAAAATACTCATATTTTCAAAATATTCAACATGATCTCATTTGAAGATCTATTTTTTGTTGAATACATTTCATTAAGAGAAAAAAACTATCTTTATAATTGCTGTTTTTTGAGTTTTCAAAAACATTCCATTTTCAACCAACATGAGACCTGCAGAATTCTCTTCAACTTCTTTAGACTATTCAACAGAAAAATTTAATAAAAAACGATAGTCAATTTTTTGAAAATTTGGAAAATGTCCCAGAAGCTTCATGTAAAGTACCCCCAAAATTAAAATATCGTTTGCAAATTCAAGGGGCCGCGACATCGGTCAGATCGATTGGGAAATATTCATTTGGAGAAACGATTGAACGGTTTAGCCGCTAGCGTTGTTCGCAGACGCGACAGCCACAGACGAGATAAACAGACGGACAGACGGTCAGACCTTTTGCCGTCAATCGATTTTTCGGTATCAAGGACTCACAAAACATGGATTCTGGCGACCCCACATGTTAGAGATTTTTTTTTCTAAATTTAGCATATCGATTTATCCACTTTTTCGTTTCCTGTAATTAGAGTTATTCTGCCGGAAATTCGCCGTTTTTTACGCAGAATTACACTTTCAGAACACAATTTTCTCTCTACCGCGGTAGCAGAAGCGCGGTAGTAAAAACTACCGCTGGAGTGATTGCTCCCAAATTTGACATGAATATTTTTTAGTGACGTAGTGTGGTTGTGGTTCAAAATGTTACCCCAAAATGTGTTTTACTCACTAAAGTAAGTTACAAAATTCCTTTACAGCATACGCAACCTATGGTCACTTACACATCGTTAAAAACAAAATATTAACCAAGTGAATCGAGTGCAAAGAACTATGTCTATGTGTTGTTTTGAAGCATTTAGGGGAATAACGGTAATAAAATAATTAATTAATGAAGAATATTACTACCAATGATATTGAAGAAACAATTATTCCAAATGTATATTACCTCTGGTGATTGATTATTTTACATTCACTAGCGTAATGTGAACAATAACTATTTGAGAATGATACACGTTGACAGTTTTCCTTCACGAATACGATATTTATAAAGGTAAGTTGGCAATTGATATTAATTAAGCTTCAATGTATTAAGTGCACAAGAAAGATGAAATAAATGGAAAAATACGTGAGTAAATAACATTAAATATTTATATTGATGCTAAAATCTGTGATAGATTGGAATTTTGTAGGGAATAGATCAATTCATGTGTGACAGATTGTGAAAAATAAATACCGAAGCAACGCGAGCGAATTTAAGATTGATATTCACAGATTAAAATACATCTTCAATAAAATTGTAAATTTCATTATACTTTTTGCTTCTTCCCCTAAACACGGGAAGAAAATATAGATATTGATGATAGTGTTAAGCAGCTTTACGCAAACTCGGGCAACGCCAGCTGTGAAATACACGTAAAAAAAACAAAAACAACAAAAGCTCGAACAACGCAGGGCTTCTTAACCTAATTATGCTAATAATTATGCTTACTGGAAGTGATTGATCTTTCATGATCCGAACTCTGCAGGATAGTTTTTTTTTTGCCAAATGCCAGTCGCAGAGTTCGTTTCAACACATCATGCGCCCGGGGACTATAAAACCGAACTAACGTTCTGCAGCTCTTCGGCCTCCCTGCGCCATTCTGTACCAGGGAGGGGATTCCGATGATTACTGACTTCTGTATTAGTTTTGTTTACTATCACGTAATAAACGTCAACGAGTTATGAAAAAGTGAAGTGATTATTACTAGGCATTGATATGGTGCCGTGAATATTTATTTCTAGTGCTAAAATGAATATTTATTTCTAGTATTGTGAGGAAAATCACAATAATTTCCAAATTATTTATTTTAGGTGTATGTAATAGTAAGCTTCTCTCCGTGTTCAATAACAAAGAAACCTGATTTGGTTTCAAAAACAGAACCCGCGTTCTGTTTTTCCTAATGATATTTAATTTCTCTTAACTGAGATATATGAATATGTATGCAAAGGTAAACAATTACATTAAGACCCCGCAACGTATGCAGATTTATATTTTCCGCTGGCAATAGTTTCAACTCAGCACGTTTCAAATTCCCGAATTGCGGACGCTTTTTACAACGGAATAAACCTCCCAGTAAAGTACTTTAACCAGCATGCACCCGCATACGTGATACACCCACACCCACAGAATACCTATGTGCACAAGCTCGCTTCAGGGAGAAATCCCCCTGGCGTCCAGCTGCCACCCCAGTTGCCCCCCTCCGCCGCCATCATCAGTTCCTCCCCGCTGGGCGTAAATATTTAACCTGCGCCCCCCGCTGGGCACGCGTGGAAATAAATTGCGCGATCCGACCGGGGCTCGATCCCGCATCTGTGATGGATGGCGTCCATTACTCCGCCTCCGGAACGCTCGCAACTTTGGAGGAATTTCAATTTTCGCTTTCGGCGATCAACAGCGGCCTCGCGAACGCAGTCTTTCCGGCTCGTTGTGCGCGCGCGTCCGATGCACGCGCCTGAGCAACGAACCCTGAAACGTGTCCATCTGCACCGGCGGCGGCGGGAGCCACAGTGGCACGAACGATACAGCGCAGCGTGGTTTTCTGCGATTTCAGACTAGTGGGGCTAAAACAGCACGTACTTTCTCGCACATGGTTTCAATCAAAATTACGCGAAAAGTGTTCAAATTTTCGAAAACTTTTACATAATCTTATTTCTAAATATATCTTTAAGAAACAGACTTCATTAAGGGAAACAATCTCTTTCTTCATAATTGCAGTTGTGGAACGACGGGAGAATTTTCAATCAACATGAGACCAGCGTCGTTTGAACGTCCTTCACACTATCTAACAACGGAATTTAATAAAAAACGATTGAGCCGTTTTTTTTCAAAATTTAAAAATGTCTCGGGGAATTTATGTACAGTACCCCCAAAAATTAAAATATCGGTTTTAAATAAAGGGGTCGTGACATCAGCCAGATAGATTGGGGAATATCAATTTTTGGGGAACTCGGCTGAAATGTTTAGCCGCTGTGGTTGTTCACAGACGGAGAGACTGAATAATAAACATTTTGTCGTCATTCGATTTTTGGGTATCATGGACACACAAATTATGGATTCAGGGGTACACCACGTGTTAGAGGATTTTTTTTTCTAAATTTAGAAACTTCATTTATTTACTTTTACGTGACTAGGGCCTGTAATAAGAATTTTTGTGCCGAAAATTCGCCGTTTTTTCGTGCAGGGTTGCATAACTTTCACTCCACTCCGTGGCAAGAAAGTAAAATGCTTAATTACGTCGAAAGAGAAGGACACAACGTGTTTCTGTGCGATTTTGGATACAGCAGTTAGCCAACAAAATGTTACATTACGACAAAAGAAAAATAATTTCATGGTTTTCTGCGATTTCGAGTACTCGGAAATCAATCAGTTTGATTGATTAGTGATTCCAGACGCGTCAACTACTTAGGTCATTAGTCCCGTAAGTATGGTGCATTTTTTATTGCGGGAGGTGGCGGTGTTCATCCTCCGCTAGATGGCGAGATCCGGCACCGGCACGTCATCTAGCGGGGTTTCCCACAGCGAGATATTTTTCACCACCTGGGGGAATTGCCCCGGCCGGGACAAGCCATAAGCAACCGACTGGTCTCCTGAAATGTGTGGTGGTGTAATGAAAATATGAGTGTGTGTTTGTGTAAGTAACGGGTGAAGATTGGACAAAGTCGGGGAAAGAAAGACAGCGCGGTCCGTGGCCCATTTGTTAGGGTGCTGTTCCGTCATTCACCTGTAGATCGAAAAAAATAGAAAACTACCGATCAGGGCTGCCGATCGCTATAATTATCCTCCAAGCAGCGGTTGAATTGGGCCCAGTTATGTTTTTTTGTGTGTCTGATGATTTATACATAGATTAGTTACTAATTAACTTTACATATTTATTGATGTCTTATTAACTAACTTAAAAATAACTGACAATTAACTTACAGCTATTACAATGGGAGAGGGTTCCTGTATGGGTCCACTAATCAGGTTGAATTTAAGCGAATTTGAAATGAGTGATAGAGGTATTTGTTTTTAATTCTGGTCTGATGGATAGGATGTTTGCCAAGTCTGAAAGGCACCAAAGATGGGATTTGATTTAAGCTGGAATACAAGTTAGTGGGTAGATAAGATGTGTGGTGATAACGGTTCAAGGTTAAATTGCTTGTGGAGTTAAGAGGTTGGAAATGGATCATGGGGCGTTGACTATTGTTCTAAAGAACTGATTCAGTATTACTTGAATTTTATTAATGTTGTTTTTGAAGACGCTAATCCATATTGGGCAGGCGATCAGTAGCAGAGGTCTTATGACTATTTTGTATTTTAATACGGCGGAAGTGCATGGTATGGAGCTACTTCTGTGAATTAATTGTTTTATCTGCAGTAACTTGACTTGAGTTGTTGTGCTTCTAGTTTAGTTTGGTGTCCAGTTGAGGTCCGAGATACTTAACCGGTTTGTTTGGGTATAGCCATGTATTGTTGTTCAGTGTCATAGGCGTGGAAAGAGTGTAATGTCTTGGTGTAAATATTTTAGCAAAACTTTTAGTTTGGAGTTTGAGAGTTCACCGACTGACCTTTGTATGGTGGAAGAGGTTTCCTTTGAAGCGTAGGTTTGAGCGTGTCTTATTTACTGTTGAGTTTCCAACCTCGAGATTCCCTTCGGGGTTGTGTGAATCAGGACTGCGTTCGTGATGTATTCCATGTCTTCGCTGGACGTTAACATTTCCGAGTTTTGATGCACTTCGTGAAGGGGCTGTGTAATCCACTGTTGTTTATGTTGAAAGACTATTACTTATTGCATGCCCCGTTGATAAGTTGATATCAAATGGCATTCACTAATCACACGATATCATTTAAGTTTCACTGCGACTTCGAAGTTCACCCGCCGTCTGGAGTCGAGCATAGGAACAGCTATGTCGAAAATTCTGTCTCAATCGAGACTCGAACTCTAAGACCTCCCGTTGAGACGCACTGGAGTGTCATCAGTTGTTGCCCTTTGCCATCTAAGTCTGTAAAATAAATCAGTCTGCCAATATTTCAAACAATGTAGGGAACGACGAAGCTTAGTGATGAGTGATTTTCTGCTGTTTAAAAATGCTTAATTACGTCAGAAGAGGACACAGACGGGTAAGATTTAAAAATTTTTGAAGTACATTAAACGAAAAGGGTAGAACATCTTTCTCTGTGATTTCGGATCAAAGACAGTCAGCAATTATTTGAAACGAACAGGACGAAAGATTCAGGCGTTATATTAAAAAACAACGTACAAGGTAAAAGGTAAGTTTATTAACCAATAACTGATATTTATTATTGAATAATTGATTGTTATCTTTTATTATAATTTTTTATCATATTCTATTTTTATTTTAATTGAGCAAGATGTCTGAATGAAAATTCTACCAATATTTTCAGTGGAAACACAGACTGAAGGCTTGAAGAAATGTTTATTCTCTGTGTTCTCTTGATAATAGCTTCACAATTTGTTACTAAAGTGTTGTATTGACAAGGAAAACTACTCTCATTGACAACGATGATAAGTCAGGTGCTCCAATAGTCTAGATATAATATTTAAGAAAAAAATATGACTTTCTCCATTGCATTTCAGGAAGACCATGGCTGTTTAATTTGAATGCGGATTTTGAGGTAACGGATTGCACTAAATAATTTGTGATTTTTAATATTTATATTTTATCATATTTTGCTGTCCCCACATTTTGAATTATTTCGGACCACTGTGCAACACACAAGTGCCACCCTCATTTCACCACAGAGAGCTCGCTTGAAGAGATTTTATTGCTTTGAATTATTTGACGCTCGATGTTATCAGGGATATTGGTTACGAGATTGAGTGGTGTTATTCAAAAGGCGAGTTTTCAAACAAACATTTATTTTGTCGTTTCATGGATAAATATCACAGATATAAATACAAAGTATTCAAACTGTACACAGAAATTAGAGAAAAATTCCTCATGTATAATTACAACTAATGTTTTTTACGTAAATGAGCATCAGAAGCACCTAGGCTTTTAGGGTAAACTGGAGAACAATTACGTATATTGAAGCTGGATAGGATGAACATTCAAAATGAAACATGTGGTGATTTAAAAGAATATAGTTGACATAGAAACATGATTTAAAATGAATACATGAAAAACATTTCATTTGCCATACGAGTTCATCATATTCATAATTTTTATGAAAGGAAATAAGTAATGAAACTCTATTGAAAATTCGAATAAAATAGCTGCATGTGAAACTAAATATTAATGTTTGCAATTCAACTAGCACAATGTTGCTTTTTAGAGATATGCTCGTTTCATTAGTTTTTTGTGTAGTAATGTAAAAAAATCAGTATATACAATTTATATTTTGCTTTCGGTACCAAAAATTAAAGGTCGCTAAAAGTATTTCTGAAATAGTAAGTAGGCAGAATAAAGGTGTGCAACTGTTCACAGGAGTTAATTCTATTTGATGAAGTCTCTTGTGGATGCGAAATCAAACACACTACTCCAATGAAGTACAATAAATATATAGTATAGTAGAGAATGACCGGTTCTATTTTTGTATGTTCAGTATTCATTTAGTCGTCAAATATGTATGATATTGAGCTTCTTTAAATATTATGCTGAGGTAATGTCAATAATTTTCAATCAAAATGTATCGTATAGGAACGACCAAGGAATATTTGAAGTAAAATGAATCATAAGAAATTTTCAAGTCACTAAATCTTCATCAGCATAATTAGTGATATCCAACAAAGATGTGATGTGATGCTTTCGTTGATTCCTTTGGAGGTGACGAGGTTCAAATACCGTAACAACTTTTCTATAGAGCCTGGATGTTGAAGATAATGAGGTTGTTAAAACAGTAACACCATTAAATCAAATGCCAAATGACAAAAGAAAAAGCTTCCACTCGCGAGGTTAAATAACCAATGTCAAACCCAAATAGAGGGACGTAATATGAACCAATTTTGAATCTGGAATCTAGCATCAAGAAATCTAAATTCCTTACATAGTAGATAAAGTATACAAAAATATGTTATAAAAATTCTTTAAATTAATTTTTTGCAAAATTAATAAATATTTAAAACGTATTGAATGATTTTTATAGCTCAAATAGGATTTGTATAAAGATAACATTTACACTTCAATGGTAACA
Organism: Teleogryllus oceanicus; assembly: GCA_964035755.1. Classification (NCBI taxonomy): domain Eukaryota; kingdom Metazoa; phylum Arthropoda; class Insecta; order Orthoptera; family Gryllidae; genus Teleogryllus; species Teleogryllus oceanicus. Next base: position 95,311,671 of record CAXIVR010000002.1, on the reverse strand, counting down.
TGAATGTGCATAATTTTTGGGTTATCACGTCGTTGCATAAAATCATTGTTTTGAAAAACAAAAGACAATCATGATATGGATAGGAACGCATGGCTCATGGCAACCGCTCCCATCTGGTGATGATTCGAGCCCCTAGATACAGAGAAGAGCGCAACTTGAACGGCTGCCACCATTTAATATCCTCAACCGCCATTCCTGTTAGGCCGCATTCAGGAGTTAGAAGAGACAAAATTATCACAATTGACGCCACTACGAGTTTCCAGCATATTCGTATAGGGTTTGGATAGATTGATTGGTCTCAACACACACAGTTCAAACTCCTCTAAAGGTGTCGTTACATGGGCAATGTTTCTTGGCGGTTATTGGATGAAAGTGCCGTCTGTGATGGATAAAAACGAGCCAGTTAATATTGCCAGTGTCGTCAATGAGGTATAAACATTTGTCAATTAACCCTGATAGCGTTAACTGGAGAGTATGTACATATCACAGGCGACACTCACATCCGATAACTAGAAAGACACACTTTGTATACTTCGATTTATTTAGCTTCATACGACAAACATCAACTGTTACGGTGTCATCCAATCGGGAGCTTACACGTCACTACAGTGAGTCATTATGGTGACTTTCAACATCCCAATTGGATGGTATCCTAACAGCTGATTTACGTTAACTGAACCTATGTTTAAATCAAGTGTATTGGCAGTATATTCTTCCACCTTTGCAGCTGGGATTAAATGGTGGGAAGTACTACGCTCCCCTGTGCATGTGGGGCCTGCGTGGCTGGCTAGCAGGCCGGGCGGGGCGGGCGGGGCGGGGGCGGTCGGGGCGGGCGGGCGGGGCGGGCGGGCGGGGGGGGGGGGCGGGGGGGGCGGGGCGGGCGGGGCGGGGCGGGGCGGGGCGGGGCGGGGCGGGCGGGAGGGTGGCGGCGATCAGTAGGAGAAGTTGATGCCGCGCCCGCGAAGCGCAGCTGGGAGACGTTGGCGGCAGAGGAGAAGACGACGCCCAGCTGGCCGGCGCCGAGGGGTGGCTGCTGCGCGGGGCGGCGGGGCTCCGCCGGTGGCACGGGCGGGGCGCGGCGGCGGCGGAGGCGGCGTGGGCGGCGCGGAGGGCGGCGGCGGCGCGCGCGGACGCCAGTGCCGGGCTCACGTCCTGCGGCGGCGCGGGCAGAGCGTTGGGGAAGGCGGCTGCCAGCTGCTGCTGGTGCGCCTGCGGCACGCTGAAGGCCGACGGCGACGGCGACGGGGACGGGTACGCTTCCTGCTGGCCGGCGTACTGCGACAATGCATTGAAGAACGATTGTGTTAATTGCGAAGATACGGATTGATTGAGTAGTGATGCCGCCCAAAGACGAATAAATGTATAAAGCGTGCCCAAGGGAAAATTGAATAAAAACATTTTAATAAAATCGATTTTGTGGAAAATATCACAAGTGAAATCAAGTAATGTTAATTGGATCAATAATCATTAGTGATTCCGGGCGCGTCAACTGTTAAGTTCATTAGCCCTGTAAGTGTAATGAATGTTTTATTAGGGAAGTGGCGGTGATCTTATCCGACTGGACGGCGAGACCCAGCGCCCACTTCCACGTCGGATAGTGGGGTTTTCCGCAACCAGGATCTCCCACCAGCTGGCCACCACCCCAGCCCGGACGAGCTTTAATCTTGCTCACAGCTCTAAATAAGCTCCAAGCTCCAGACTGATCTCCCGTATGTCTGGCAATATAGTGCTTGTAAGTATATGTGTAGTAAGTGTTGTTCGACTTTGCTATGAAGCTAGGGTCGAAAATACTGAGTCGGGACTCGAACCCTAGAAGCTCTCGGTGAGAGGCACTGCAGTGACATCAATTGATGCCTTGAGCCATCTAAGCTGGTGCGAAGCTAAGAAGGCGATCACAAGACTGCAATGTACAAAACCCACAAGCACAAACATTAAGGCAAAATTTAATTATTACGATCAGTCATTATAAATGAATTATTGCTGTGTGTATGTGTGTATTATGTTATAAGTGAAATAGAAACTAGAAACATAAAGAAGAAATGAAGTACCGTGTTATGGAGTTATGAAATCACGTGTATAATACATTTTAAATTAGCCATACTTTAAAATAACCAATGTATATCATTACTCGGGTATTTTTATTCTTAAAATTCGCAAAACACAGACGATGTGAATATAAATCCTCGTCAAAAATTGAGGCAAAAATGTAATCAGAATTTTCAACATGATCATTTTATTTATTTAGTGGTAAGATTTATTTTAATAAAAACAGCATCATTTTTCATTATTTAGAGAGCCGATGAGAATAAAGCTTTTGATGGGATTAAAGCGGATGTTGCAAAATACATAGTAACAACATTCGCAAAGTTACTGAAGTGCAGGTAATGTATTTAGTTAACTTATTCGAGATTTAATCTAGTGTGATGAACTGATGGACCGTGACTTTTCAACAAGAAGATTCGGAAGATGTTCCGTCAAAGGAAAGTAAAATGTTACGTAATGTTTGTATGAAAGCCAAGTAATATGTTTAGTTTTGAGTGTAGTATCGGAAGATTTCAGTATTTAGTGAAAAGATGTTTAGTAATTGTTAAACAGGTCATCCATGGCGAAGGTTGGTGTAACAATCGTATGTTGCCTTGTAAATGCATTAAAAGGGTAAGTTCTTTATTTAGAAATTCTTGTGTTTGATTTTCTAATTTTGATATTAGATTTGAATGAATGAATGAATGAATGAGCCTAGTGTGTCCCATATAGGGCAAAGGTCTCCTGCAAGAGGGGAAGCACGTAAAACTCACGTGGTGAGCTATTCCACGTAAGTATATTTAAATGATATATTGTAAATAAATTCAGCTTCTAGCTTAATTCAAGTAAATAGTTGTCTTAGGATGGTTGCAAATGAATACATACATAGAGGACAAAACGGACATGTAAAATTAAGCTAAAAATAATTCAATTTTCATTAAAAAAAAGTCTGAAAGCTTTTTTTCGGAAAAGGGACTCTTTAACTGGATTTAACGAAAATAAAGAAGAAAAATTGTACGAAAAAATCATGACCCTTTAAACTTACGGTGAAGCAAGGGATGAACAATCACTTGCAACTTGAATTTTAGATAAAAATCAATGTCAGAAACGATTAGATTTAATAGAAAGTTCGATTGTTTACAATTAAAGGGAGAAAAATAAAATCACAGGTATACCGCCAAATAAATTGTTAACCACAATGCACACAGAATAATCGATAAAAATTAAAAACACATTCAGAGCTTTTATTTTCAGGCTGCGACACGAATATTCATATGGTTATCGAATTTCAATGCGATGAGTGGTGACAGTGAAATTGAATACATAGGTATGACAAATGGGGGAGACCTTTCAAAAATCTCCACTCTACAGAGAAAAAAGACAAGTACGAACGCAAATACGAGTGCAGCACATGTGGAATAAATTAGGTACCAAGTCACTTTTTTATTCGACTACAGTGAAGTCAAAAGAATGTTAATATGTTCAAAATCTATGAACGTCGTGTTTTAAAGCGACATCGTAAAAACATTTCGGTCACGAATGAATTCCCTGGACTAGATGTCAATGTAACAGCATGGAGTAAGAACTAAATACCTTTATTTACATGCAAAATATTGTAGTTATTGTACGTAAACTATATTACATATGTGGTCCTTTAATAAACGTTTGTAGTTGTGTAGGCTTTACTATTTTAGAAACATACACTGAAATATTTATAAATTGCCATCCACAAATCACCCTCATAGATTCAGCATTGTACAAATAAACTAAAGAATATGAACAGCAATAAATATTCAAAATACTTAAAAAACATACCATTGTATTTTTCTTCTGGATTCGCGTATTCTAGATACTACACGTTTTTCTAATCATCACAAATTAACTCAATGAAAAGATTTTGATTGTGTAACCACATCATATTAGCATTATCAACCTATCACATTCTCGGTGAAATATCTCTCGTACCATAGCTGTGTAGAATACGCCCAGGAACCCTAGAGAACTGAGAATATTATCCCGACCTGAACAACTTAGAAAAAATATGCACATCTGTGCGCGATTTATTTAATAATAATATTAATAATAGTTGTAATAAGAAGAAGAATAAAAGAAAAAAATAAGAAGGAGAAGAAGAAAAAGAAGAAGAATGAATTTCGTCAATTTTGGAGTGAACGGACCACTAATTGGTTTAAACCTCTCTCCTACCTTACCTTACTCTCCTCTCTTTACCTACTGGAATACTGCAGCTAAGCACGGTTGTAGAAGCCAATTCGAACTGTTCAAAGTAATGAATACGAAGTAGGAACGCACAGTCCCTTTTCTATTTTGCCTAGATCAATATATATCATTCAGAAATTTCGAAACTTTATCGTGTGGTGGATGATTTGGTATATATTGGTCTGTTTATGGTATATCAATTGACGATGTAACTCATATTAACAATTCGAGCGAAGAAAAATATAAATAAGTTGACCATAAACGTGAGCTGTCAAATGAGATTACACGCTGGTGTCAGATTTATTACAACCTTGGAAAAGATACCGCGGGCTCATGCACAGCACAGCGGAACGCACCTGGGCTTGCTGATATGCATACGCCTGGGGTTGGGGCTGTGGCAGCGGTTGAGGTTGCAAGGGCTGTTGCCCCTGCGGCAGGAGGTTTTGCAGCACCTGCAATATCGTACGTCACTAATTCATGATGGAATATTGACTTCCTCAGGTAAATTAACATCAGGAGCTCTCTCTCCACACTAGAATTTCAAATCTTTTGGAAGAAAACAAAGATAGTTTTTGGTCGGGTTGCTCATATAATGAGATCGAAGAAAATTATATGAGAGTTTCTTACGTATTTTGAACGTCTTATTCGCAGTTTATTATCGTGTAATGAATTATTCACAATCCCCTTCTTCTGAATCTCATGTCGTTCCTCAACAGCCCAGTTCTTCACGACATTAGATTGTCAGAGTTAGTTAATATTTTCGTGTGGAAAGAGACAAATTTACAATTGGGAAACAGAAAAATGTGTTGTCACATACATAACAAGCCTTAATGCTCAGGGTCACCTTGGGAGTCAACGCAACAGAAATCCAAATCATTTAATTTTCCTACGAAGTAAATAACGAAATTTTGAGGCATTAATGTTATCAAAATGTATGTAATAGATTATAGGCTGCTCCGTATGTTGATTGATTGATGATATTTGCGGACCTTTTTATTTCATTGATTGATTTTTTCGTGTTTCCGGACGCGTCAACTGCTTTGGTCATTAGTCCCGTTAGTGTAGGGCATGTTATCTTCTTGGGAGTTGGCGGTGATCTTCCCCCACTGGATGGCAAGATCCAGCGCCGACCTACCGTCGGCTAGTGGGGTTTCCCCCTAACCAGGACTCTCTCACCAGCGAGGCACCGACCCAGCCGGAACAAGCTCTAAGCTCCCGACCGGTCTCCCGGGATATGTGGTAGTGTAGTGCATGTCAGTGTAAGTGTGCGTGTAAGGGGTGAGGAATAGGATAAGGAAAGGAACGACAGATCGCGCGCGGTCCGTGGCCCGTTTGATGGGGTACTGCTCCGGCATTCGCCTGGTGTTGTCGGAGAAAAAACGCAAAATTACCGATCAGAGCAGCCGGCCGCTAGAATTCTCCTCCAGACAGCTACTGAATTCGACCTAGCTGAAAGGCTAAAGTCGAAAATCCTGCCGCTGTCGGAGTCGAACCTAGGACCTCCCGGTCAGAGGCGCTGCAGTGACATCAACTGATGCACTGAGCTGCCGCCCCGGTGGCATAGTGGCGATGATCTTCCCAGCCAGATGCTGGTATCCGGTGCCAACATGCACGTCGACTTGGGGATTTCCCCTCCAGGTAGCTCCTCAGTGGGTACCGCCCGGGAGAAACAAGCTCTGAGCTGTCGACTGGTCTCCCATCACGTGATTGAGTAATGTTTCCGAACGCGTCAACGCCGATAACAGCCGGAAGGAATCTCCTCAGCACAGCTCTGAATTCTGCTTCAGAAGCTATCTTAAACACTCTGCACCGCCCTTTATACTTTGATTAAAACTCGAGGTGCGTTGACAGTTTGTCAGCACAAAGACGTCCGTTGACAGTTCGTCACATCAGTGACGTTCAAGCTCCCAATTGGATGACAGCGACACAGCCGACGAACTGTCAACGGATCTCGTGTTTTAATTGAAGTATACAAGGTGAGTCTCGTAACTTGAGCATCTCCTAAAATTTTTGAACGGTTGAAGTCATTGCAATGGAGTTTTCGCGGAAGTGCATGTGTGAATGGGGCTAATTAGTTTACGTATTCGTTTCCATTTTATATCTTGTATTTTACGAGATTGAGGTAACTTTGTTTTTTGAAATGGAACTATATATATTTTAACATATCATGAAAAGCGTAAAATGAGGAATCAAATGATAAACATTTTGTCGTATGATGGATAAGCATTTTTTACATTTTTTAATTTTTTGCGACTTATGTTTAACAGATAGTATAACACCAAAGAGCCGCGCATTAGCAGGGAGAGCACTGTGTGACCTTCGGTGGTGGACTGTTATATTCAAAATATCCCTTAAATACGAGTAGCAAACAAATCAGAATTACTCATTTTGAATTCATCTTCCTACGATCGTCAAGATAGACAAAAAATATGTATAGTTTTGAAAAAAACAAAATTACCTCAATGTCTCGTTTGTTTTTAGTTATTTAAGGTCGCATCAATTGGTAATTAGGACTACTATTGAAGTCAATGGGAACGTGGAGAAGAAACAAAAAAATGTGTATCTAACATATGATAACCATCGAGAAGGGACTCGAACCCACGACCCTTCGCTCCGAGATCACTACTACCTTAGCGATCTCGGCCACCGGATCGGCTCAATATCACGTAAAATACAAGTCATAAAATGGAAATGAAGTATAAACTAGCCCCATTTCCTCATACACTTCTGTGCAAAACGCATTGCAATAACTTCAACCGTTCAAAAGTTGCAGGAGGTGCTAATGTTACGCGACATTCTGCATATACGGGGCGTGGCGACGCTCACCTGCGGCGTGGCGTAGTGGCCGTTGTAGACGCGCGCGGCGCCGGCGAAGGAGGGGTCTCCGCCGAAGGGCGACGCCGCCAGCCCCGGCTGCTGCGGCTGCGGCTGCAAGTGCTGCTGGAAGGCCCCGAAAAAAACACGCGGTTACGGCCTGTAACGACGAGCGTTGCGTGGACGCACGTCATCTAATGCTGATGACGTCAGATTCGTCGACGCTACAAGCCCCCGACTGGTAGACCGCAAGTGAGTAGTGCAACTAAATGTAAAAGGAGAGGAGGGGATAAGGATAAGGAAGAAAAGATCGCGCGCGGTCCGTGGCCGTTTATTAGGGTATTGGTCCGGCATTCGCCAGATCGGTGAAACAGCGGAAAACTACCGATTAGAGCTGCCAGAATTCTCCTACTCACGGCGTCTAAATTTGAACTAGCTATGTAGCTAATGTCGAAAATTCAACGGATTATCGTGTTTGAGAGTGATAGTGAAGTTGGTCGATGTAAAAAAAAAGATTTCTGGTTAGATATAGATGGATTTATGGGTGGATATAGGTGAAATTGCAATTAAGCGTATCAGATTTCTAGGGTTGAGAGGTCTTTTTGTAGACTAGAGGATGCAAAGTAAATGTCAGAGGAAAAGGAAAATGGGGGGCCGAGTGGTACACTTTAAATAGAGATGAAAATCAAATAGAAATACTAAGCAAAAAAAGAAAAATGACAATGTATTTACAAATGGCTTTAAGAGAGAAACTATCTCCACAAAAATTGACTCGTTTTGCAGTGCGGTCAGATCCGGCCTTGCAAACTGAATAATGATTCTCAGTTTCAAACACCCTATGCTTTGGAACGCATGTGATGAAGACAAAGCGAGTTAAACGCTATGCGTCTTAGACCCTTGATTTATGTGGCCTTGAACCTTGTATCACATTTGTCCTAAGAGGCAAGTTGTTCAGAAGCGAAGTAAACCACTGGTATTTAATGAAGCTATAGGCTGACGCTTCTCTTTGAAAGAAGAATTTTCTTCATTTCGCATTCTGTCCGTTTCCGATTCGGAATAACAGTCAAAGTGATTTGTAACGAAATACCAGAAGGGAAGGAATGCTTTTAGCCATAGAAGCACAGAACGTCTCTAGAAAACGCGATAGCAATGAATCAATGTTTCATTAAAGATCGGAATGCAGTTTTGTAAAAGAAATTCCATTGAGGAAAGTGCTCGGAAAGAAGTATTTAAAGTAGCTACTTTTTATACAGTAACACATTTCTAATCTCAGTCGTTCTTTAAAATATTGTATTGTTGACCTGCAGTTGCTTATATATCATCGTACTGACATAGTATCCTACAAGACGTCAAAAATATTGACCTTACAATAGTGTTAGAGAATAGAAAGAGGAAGAGTATAGAAAGGGAATCGTGATTGTGAAGTTCTTAAATACTGAGTTCAACACTATGTGTACAATCATGTTATCGAATAGACTGATTGATTGATTGATTTTTTCGTGTTTCCGGATGCGTGAACGGCTTTGGTCATTAGTCCCGTAAGTTTAGTGCGTGTTTTTTTCTCGAGAGATAGCTGTGATCTTCCCCCGCTGCATGGCGAGATCCGGCGCCGACCTACCGCCGGCTAGCGGGGTTTTCCCCTAACCAGGACTCTCCCATCAGCGGGACACCGCCCCAGTCGGGACAAGCTCTAAGCTCCCGGCCGGTCTCCCCGAATATGTGGTAGTTTAGTGCATGTTAGTGTAAGTGTGTGTGTAAGGGGAGAGAATAGGACAAGGAAGAGGAAGGACAGATTGCGCGCGGTCCGTGGCCCGTTTGTTTGGGTACTGCTCCGGCTTTCGCCTAGTGTTGATCGGAGAAACCACGGAAACCTACCTATCAGAGCAGCCGGCCGCTAAAATTCTCCTCCAGACAGCGACTAACTGGGAAGCTAATGTCGAAAATCCTGCCGACGTCAGGACTCTAATCTAGAACCTCCCGGTCAGAGGCATTGCAGTGACTTCAGTTTATGTATTGAGATACCGCTTCCAGTTTACCGAATGGATTATCATTATTGCAGATACATAAAATGTTGTCAACAGTAATGATTGAAACAGTCACATTCATCTCAGTTTACCAGTCACTCTACGAGTAGTGCACTGAATACTGATCGACTTCAGGTGATTTACACGTATTTAACCTTCTTCTGCAGTATCCTTTGTTTTTACAGTCGTCGGATATTTCATTGAGGACAGATTTATGCAATGTTTTAGTAAGCTTTCGTACCATTCTGCATCTCATTGGAAAAAAACTATACATCAAGCAGTTAGAAAGAGAAACAACAAAGAAAATATCCCTTTACTTCAAGAGTTGGCATTTCTCTGAGTTCTCGAAGAACTACTTCACCGACCTTTGAAAATAAGATGAGGTTCGTGCCGTAACAGACCGAAGATAAAGTTCTTAATTTTTCAATTTTTGTGTTATTTTTCTTATTTCCAAGATATCTTTCAAATAGTTTCCAACCAATTCTTCAAAGTCAGTATAATACTTACAATTACTCTCCCTAATTATAATGTTCTTATTTACACTTACTTTCTTGGAATTAAAATTCCAAATTTTTAAAAATATACTTTGCAACTTACAATCACAGGCATAATTGTTCCCGTGTAAGCATTAACATCTCCGATCTACCATAAAGCTTTAGGTGTATTATTTTGCATAAAGTAGTAATTACAAAGAATATGCAGAATTTCAGTGAGTTTCAGTGAATTTGAGTTTCGGACGCCCGATTTTATTATCCTTGGCATGATAATTCGGACACAAAATATTATTTGTACAGCCAGAATTCTGCTAAGTTTCGTTCAATGGGACAAAGATGTACGACCAACAAAGGTGTTAAGAGCGTTATTGGTATAATTTTTTTTATAACTTCATTAAATGGAAGACAATATAATAATGAAATATTCAACATTTAGCCACTGTACATTCTCCTAAAGCAAAACGAAATAATAAGGGATGCTTTTTCATTTTCAATTAGTCTTGTGCCGTTGATGTTAATCTTTGTGCGATTCTGGAGAGAGAATCTTAAATCATTCGAGAAGTTCATGTGAAACAGCGTGCTATGTTTGCTAAAGACCGCTTTTAATGGTAGCTCTTAGCTGTAGATTAATCCTCTTGTAAAGTTTGCAGAAGTTTGTGAAGCTTCTTCTACCCTACGACGCCTTCTCGACATTTGTACTATTGCTGACAGAGCAAAATATGCATTGAATTAAACTTGTGCTGGAATCTAATGTTAACGAAGATGTTTGCGTGCTTAAGATAACAGTAGAAAACAACATTGCGTTTGTACTGAGTTTCTATTCATAGTAGGACTCTAGCAAACCAGCTTGTAATCAAGGAAACTTTCACACAAAACATGGTAATTCTTCCTTTTAGTAGCACGCTGTAAACGGGTTTCTTCAAAATATTGAAACTAGTGTGAATGTGGGGTAAACTGAAACATGTCCTCTTAGTGTTAATATTGAACAATTACAGTATTGTACAATTACTCAGATGCATGAAAAAATTCAACGACATCATTTAAATATTTAAAATGTAATGAATTTGTGCAGAGAACACACCAGCAGAAGAAACAGTATGTTTGGAAAAATTGCTAGGAAACTTGGAACTTATCTTAAAATTTCGAGTAGCAAGGATACACGCCGAAAATTGAATATGTGTGGAATATTACTTTACAAAAGTTGTACATATCCACTCTATGGAAAATAGAAAAAACAAAAAGCAATGTTTCACATGGTTGAGTATGATGTCTCGAAAACTAACCAAATGAGGGAAGTTCACAAATTCTAGAACAACACAAGCACAGTTCGCTGAGAGCATAGAGTTCAACATTGTCCACTTGACTGTTCCAGAGACGCCGCATCCTATGCCAAATGCCAATGTTTCGGCCGCCTTTCTGAGGCCTCCGTCAGGGCAAAATTTCTTCCAGCGGAAGGTCGAAGTATGACGCGGCAACGTTGGCATCTGTGCCTAGGACGAGGCGTCTCCCGGACAGCCGAGTTCATAATGACTCCAGCCGCGGAATCCTACGACTGTCAGAGTTGAACATGTTTCTGAAAATATAATTAAAATGTTTTATATTTAACAAGATCTGGACATGTATATTGTACTAGACTATTGCAGATAATCCTACTATCCACATTAATTTAAAAATGTAATACATTACCTATAATTATAGTAACTAAAACTTATTTGTGAAGGGACACATATGTCAGACGATTGCTTGACATATTGTTTATACTATAGTTGGTAAAGGTCTAGTGCATACAGTCCATAATTTGCTCAAAACATATTAATTTTAAGTGGAAAATTGATACTAACACAAAATATATTACAAAATACATTACAATAAAATGTAACTGTACACCTAGCCGAAATGACCTTGAATTTGAAATTCATCAGCTCATTTACTCGCTAGGGAACCTTCCTAGCGGCTAGTTCACGAACGACTAAATGTGCTCATGAATTCCAAATTGAAGACCGTTTCAGCTAGGTGTAGGAAGTTACATTTTATTTAAGTGGAATTATTCAGTTATTTTGTGATATATTTTGCGTCAGCATCAATTTTCACTTAAAATTAATGTTTTCGAGCAAACAAGACTGTACAAACAAGACTGTTACAAACTATATAATCTTACTAATCTTTGCAAGACTGTTACAAACTATATAATCTTACTAATCTTTGCATTTAAAAATAGTTAATCATCGAACTTTAAAAACGTTCAATCTTAGTATTGCTAACAATAACCCTTAATCACATTTTTTTCGAAGACATGTCGAATGCTTTCAACAGATCGGTTCCCAATCTCACAATGAAGTAATTAACAAATGACACCAGATAGGCGTTCATTATATTATTTTTATGACATTTATTAAAATTTGGCACTTAATATTCACAGGATGAATGACGTAACATTAGCACCTCCTGCGGTTTTTGAACGGTTGAAGTTATTGCAATGCAGTTTTCACGGAAATGCATGAGAGAATGGGGATAATTAATACATGTATGCATTTCTATTTATCATTAGTATTTCTTGAGATATTGAGGTAACTTTGATTTTTTTAAATGGTATTATACAAATTTATAGTTTAGCATATCGTAGCGTAAAAAGACGAATACAATGATACACATATTGTAATAAGTTAGATAAGCATTTTCTTGAGTAATTTTAATTTTGGCGACTCGTATTTAACGGATATAGTAGCACTTCAAGCAGGGGCTAGCAGAGAGAGCGCTACGCGACCTAGGTTGATGGTCTATTACTTTTAAAATATACGTTAAACACGAGTCGCAAATAATTAAAATTACTCAAAAAATGCTTGTCTAACATATGACAGCGTGTATATCATTCAATTAGTCAATCTGTTTATGCTCGTCATAGAAGACTAAAGAAATACGTATAATTCCATTTGAAAAACATTAAATTACCTTTTAACAACAAATTACCTCTTAACTCAATATCTCTTAACATACAAGTGATAAAATCGAAACGAAGACGTGCATCAATTAGCCCCATTCCTTCAGGCACTTCCGTGAAAACTGCATTGCAATAACTTCACTGTTCACAAATTACAGGTGGTGTTAAAGTTACGTGAATCATCCTGTATAATATTCCTGAATGCCAGCATACAGAAAGTACCACAGTGATTGTAAGGCCGAGAAATATAATGATTCTGAATATTACGCATTTCCACACATATTACACATTTCCACAACACAAAGTTGGAAATTGCATACCTCACGATACACCGCCCGAACGCGCGCATGATTAATTAGCTGCCGTTTGTAAGCAAATGCACAGTAATCAATTACTAGCACACTTAGTTTGGCAGCAAGCAATGTGCAAACAATCGCCTTTTTTATGATGACAACTGTACCGAAGAACGGTGGTTCTGGACGGGACATAAACTCAAACTTTGCGGCGGAGTGGAGGGTATCCAGAAGGAAGTTCCAAGGCGGTGAAATAACACAACTCAGGACATAAAAGATCAGATAAATTTAAACTGCAATTTGGTGCAACCCGGTGGCAGTTAATTACATAAATAAGAAAGTAAATGGCATGCAAATAATATAATAATGGTAATAATAATAATAATAATAATAATAATAATAATGCTAAAATAATAATAATAATATAAAAACTGATGATTCTTAAAACATTAAATTTCCTGAAAAAATAAAAGAAACGTTTATCATCTAAAGCCGCACCGAGTGCGTATACAATTAACACCGTACTGAACTACCCTTCACTTCACTATAACACTAAAAACATTTCCTTCATTATTTCTCTGCTATACACTGCACGACACGTCACTTCACGGTATAACTTAATATTCTTAGTTAACTCCCTCATAAACTTAGAAATACCCTAAATTAATTTCCTAAACTGTGGGACGCTTTGAGGAAAGGGTTCAAAGGTTTTCGAGGCAATCTATTCCAATCCCTTATCGTTCGATTTGTAAAAGAGAATTTCCCGACATCCATCTGCGGTCTTAAATTTATTTTGTGCCTGTGATCCCCCCCAATGATTTACGTAGGAATACTTAGCCGCCGTTTACTTTCTTTCCAAGTTGAATGGCCGCTATAAGCTTTATACAAAGTGCAGAGTCTTGCCCATGTTCGCCTCTTTTCGAGTGAATCCCACCCTACCATTTTCTTGTCCCTGAAAGTAAATTTAGCTGTACTACGATGAATCCTCTCCAAATTCTTACACTGTAAAATTTTGTGCGGATCTCAACAAATTGCTCCATATTCCATTATTGGATGAACAAGCGATAAATAAGCAATTGCCTTCGCTCTTACTGTAGTCTTTTTTAAGATGCGCATTACAAAATGTAGAGATCTCCACGCTTTCCCAACGAAATCTACGTAACATTTCCAGCTTAATTTACTATCGAAATGGATGCCTAAGTACTTGCACGAAGAAACTCTCGGAATAATGTCGTTACTTCAGCGGTAATTTGTTACGTTGTAATTACGACCTCTGGTTAATGTGATGGATTTGCTTTTAGAGCTATTTACGGTCATGGCATAATTTTCCGCCAGTAATATAATGCATCAAGATCCCGTTGCAATCTGTTTTCATAATCTTTCACATTTATAATGCGATATATTATGCAATTGTCTGCAAATAGCCGAACATTTCACATTAATTGCGCTGGCAAATCATTAACGAACGCTAGAAATAGAAGAGGCCCAATGACACTCCCTAGCGATATTCCTGACGTAACACTTGCACAGGAAGATAACTATTGCCCAATTCGAACATCCTGTGTACTATCTCCCAGAAACTCGCTAATCCACGCCACCACCCTGCGATCGATGCCCGAATACATTAATTTCTGAATAAGTCGATGGTGTGGAACAATATCGAACGCTTTGGCAAAATCTATAACTACTGCGTCTACTCTCCCGCCCGCGTCAATTTCATCTGCTAGATCCTGAAATAGCGTGACTACCTGACTTTCGCATGAATAACCAGTCCTAAATCCGTGTTGGGCATGAAAGAGCCATTTTTTTAATTTCCCAGTCTTGTTTAATGTTACTGGCAATTAGATGCTCCATAAGTTTGCAGACCACTGACGTGAGTATTATGGGCCTATAATTACTTAGTATAGTTTTGTCCTCACTTTTAAAGATTGGTACTACAAAAGCTTATTTCCAATCTTAAGGTATTTTTGAATTGTTTGTGGACACGGGAAATATTCTATTAAAGTACGGTAATATTGCCTAGTTTAATTATGTTCGTAGAAATGTCGTCTAGACCCCTTGACTTACCATTTCTGATATATTTTATTTTATTCCGTAGAACGTTTACTTCAATTGATTCAATTGATTTGTAACCGAAAAAGTTTGAATTGGTGGATGGTTCGTATTGTTTTTGAAAACCAAACTAAAATACTTATTAAATGCGTTAGCTTTTGCCCGATCGTCTGTGATAAGTGTATTTCCATGTTCACGAACAACTGGGATATCCTCTTCATTTCCCTTTCTTCTACGAACATATTTGTAAACTCCTCTCCAGTTATTTCCCTTTTCGTCTAGAATATTCTTTAAATACCACCATCAACTTTATTGCTGCTTCAAATACAAATTTTAGAGAACATGCTCAATATGTTTCCCGCGTTTATACGATTAAAAAGGCACGCGTCGCAATATTGGTTTCACACGCCCCAAAGTTTCGATAGTTAGGGCGGTCGTGGCCGCGTACCCGTGCGACGAGTTCCAGCGCGTCGACCGGTGCAGTGCTCTTGTCCTCCACTGGTTGCAGTATGGAGGAGAATTCTAGCGGCCGGCTGCTATGATCGGTAGTTCTCCGTGGTTTCTCCAATCAATGCCAGGCGAATGCCGGAGCAGTACCATAACAAATGAGCCACGGAACGCCCGCGATTTTTCCTACCTCTTCTTCTCCTTTCCTCGCCCCTTACATACACTTACACAAACGTGCACTACGCTACCACACATGCCGGAGTTCGGTCGGGAGCTTAGAGCTTGTCCAGGATGGCGCAATGCCCGGCTGGTGAGAGATACCTTGTTGGGGAAACCCCCGCTGGCCGACGGTAGGTCGGCGCCGGATCTCGCCATCCAGCGGAGAAAGATGACTGCCTCCTCTCGAGTAAAAACATGTACGGGAGTAATGACCATAGTAGTTGACGCGCTCGGAAACACTGACAATCAGTCAATCAATCACTGGTTGCAAAACTGCCACTTCGATAGGACGACGCGGCGCAGCCTTTGGACGACGGCACTTGGTTGTGGAAGAACGTTTGCACGCGAGTACACGCACAGCAACGCTGGTATTACTGCGACATTTCCCCCAATATCAAGTATATATCACAATATTTGTCTGTAGTAAACGTCTCCATTTCCACTACTTCACACGGTTGCTCGCTTGGAACTGTCGATACCAGCGCAACATTCACTCTGACAGCGTCAAGGAGCGTTTCTGACTGTTATAGATCATCTCGGAAACAACGGTCACGCCGCGTTGAGCATTGTCCCAGTAGAAGTTCACGATTGCTGCACGAGCGGTTAAATCGTTTTTAGAATTAAAATTGTCTGAGTAAATCCATTTGCCTCCTCACACTGTGCTCGTGGTCGTACCAGTCGCAAGATTATCTTAATAACTATTGTGTATAACCATTGAAACCGTAATACTCACTTCTAAAATTCGAATTTCTATATATTCAGTCAATGTCTCTTCACAGTGCGATTCTCTTAAAATTTGAACCTTCCCAACTCCAGAATGAAGTTAAAATGGCTTTATGCCTACTTAACAATAGCAGTTTCTTTAAGGTTTTAAGACGTCACTCGATTGGCAAACATCGTCACTGAGTACGGAACATTGTTTCACTCAGAAGTAACAAACAACATTGTGAACTTTACGCCCTAAAGCACACACGAACAAACAAGTAAAATTTAACCCAATTTTAATAATACATAATTTTGCGCGCATAGTGCTCGCCCATTTTCGTCGCGACCGTAACCGCAGAGTCATTCTTGGATACTCTGGTAGCGCAATGAATAGCGATTTCTATCTACCAGACGAGGTATTATTTTGAAAATCGTAATCATTAAAGCTCTAAAATTCATTGAAAATATATAGTCTAAACCAATCTTCTTTTAATATAAACTTTTTTAAAATTATAAAACTAACATTATTATTATTATATGAAGTGATTAAAACAATGGCGGTGAAATCTTTTACTGATAGCATTTTCATCCGAAATCGTGATTTTTGATACGAATGGTTACCCTTTTACCACGTGTGTCGTAAACTATCTTTTAAATAGCCTTACAGACTTTCATTGTATTTTCTTTCAAGTATACAAATCACTAAGTTATACATTAAGGTTAGTAAAAGCTGATACTGTGAAACAAAATTATTTTGTTTCTATGTTGCACTCACAATGGTTTTGATTGGTTATTGCCTGTATTAAAAACGTTTGTTCGGTTCACTTTGAGTCTCTGGTAGCTCCACATGAAGCGAAAGAAATCCAACCTGAAACCTAATTGAAATATGACTACTTTGTGAAGGAAGGGTAAAATGAGTGGTTAATGAATAATATTGTGCACTTGGTAAACATTTACTAGACTAAAGTTACAATTAATGGTATTTCCTAACGTGTAGCACGTGCTTTTCAAAATTATAACTTATAACTATTACAAAGGCTATGAATTTAAATATTGCACATTAACTTTGAATATTTTGAATGAATAAAGTTTCGTAATCACTGAAAATGAATTTTGCTACTGGTTACCATTGTTCGTTTCAAAATTGATAATTATGACTTGTTCGTAGCTTTGCTTCACGCCTAACAAATATGATAAGAAGTATATAGTACCTTTTTTCTTATGTTGTTTGTTCACAATTAACACAACACCTTTCTTATTTGAAGATGTAACAATGGTTATTGGTAGATACATGTTCACGTGTTTTCTCGACGAAAGCCCACTCGCACCGAATACGTTAGTACACCATGAAATCTTCATTAAATCATACACCAAACGAAGTTAATCAAACTTATGCGCCAGTGTGACGCATTAGACTGTCAGGAGTGCACCGATTAACTAGAATTCAAACAGTATTATGCGAGAGCCATTGTAGCCTGGCATCTCGAATGACCGGCCATGATAGAAGAGGACAAGCGTTTGTTAGAAGCCGTTGCCGTCACTGACGCTGCCTGCGGCGTTGCATGATTTATCCGGAGTTCAAGCAATCGGTGCTGTGTTGCTAATTGTTTTTGTAACACACAGATTTAGTTGAACACTTGAGTATCGTCTCACTTTTAACACTGGTGTTAAAAACTGAACTTTTAACACGCCACTCATACCCTGAGAAAACCGCTTTTACGACGGGCTGTCTAAAAATATATTGTCCAGTAAATTTCGAATGCTATAAGGTACCATGCGTTAGCAAGAAAGATGAGCTCTGCCCTCGATTTCTGCCAACATATTTGACTTAAAAGACTGCATATCCGATCCGCCAGCAAATACATTTCCACCTCAAGGCATCAGCTGATGTCACTGCAGTGCCTCTGACCGGGAGGTTCTAGGCTCAAATCCCGACGGTGAGAGGATTTTCGACACTAGCTAGATAGCTAATTGAGATCAGTCACTGTCTAGAGGAGAATTCTACTGGCCGTCTGCTCTGATTGGTAGTTTTCCGTGTTTTTTCTTATCAATACCCGGCGAATGCCAGAGCAATACTCTAACATACTGGCCACGGACCGCGCGAGATATTTCCTTCCTGTTCCTTGTCCTATTCTCACCCCTTATTTTTACACGTATACATGTACTCCACTACCACACATGCCTGGAGTTCAGTCGGGAGCTTAAGAGAGGCTGGGATGGTACCCCGCTGGTGGGAGGCACCTAGTAGGGAGAAAGCCCGTTAGCCGATTACGTCGGCGCCGGATCTCACCATCCGGGGGGGAACATCACCGCCACTTCCCGAGGAAAACAACCAACACTTACGGGAATAATGTCCTTAACCTCGGAATCACTAACGGTCAATCTAACATATTTGACTTCATAGATTGCATAAACGAACGAAAAGTTAGAGCTTTAGGAGCGTTTCTTACACCCCTACTAGTTCAACCCCTTTCACCTTTCGATCCACCTTTCCCCGCACATCTCCCGCACGCAAGAGCCGCGTAGCCTCACCTGCATGTTGCGGCGCGGAGGGCGGAAGCGGCGGCGTTGGCGGAGACTCGAGCGGCAATAGCCGGCGAGGAAAGCGGCTCGTGGCTTTTATACAAAGGACATCCGAGGGGCGACGCGCCGCGCATGGGAAGTGCAGGGCGCTTTCCCCGCAAGGCCGCTGCCAACCTCCGGCGCGTGCCCGCACTTGCGCAACGCCGCGAGGGCATCCCCGGACGCGCGCGTACCTGTCGGCCGAGCAGCCATTGACATGCGCGCGTTACCGTCCCGCACGCCCGCCTGGGTCGCGCAGAATACGAATATACGGTCACGCGCGGTTGGCTTTTCTGTGGCGTGTTTCGCGTTGGTTCGAATGAGAGTTCCTTAAGTCATCGCTTCTTATTTGCAAACAGTGCTTATAACCAAATGAGACGGGGACAGCTTGGGTGGGTCAGGATATGAACTGATGTCATTGCAGTGCCTCTGACCGGGAGGTCATAGGGTTCCACTCCCGACAGTGGCCGATGTTCGACGCTTATAGCTAGATAGCTACGTCCAGTCCAACCGTTGTCTGAAGGAGAATTGTAGAGATCTACTGCTCTGATCGGTAGTTTTTCGTGCTTTTTTCGAACAACACCAAGCGGAGCAGTACCCTAACAAACGGGCCATCAAACGCGCGGGCATTACTTCCTCTTCCTTTCCCTATCCTCACTTCTTACTTACATTCACTTACACTTACAAGCACCACAATACCATACATTTCGGGAGGTCACTGGGGAGATTATAGTTGTTCCAGTTGGGGCGGTGTCCCGCTGGTGGGAGATACCCGGTTGGGGAAAACCTTGTTAGCCGGTGTGAAGATCGGCGCCGGTTCTGACCATCCAGCGGAGGACGATCACCGCCACCTCCCGCAATAAAACATGCACTACACTGACAGGGATAATGACTTAAGCAGTTGACGTGCCAGAAACACTAATCGATTTATCAATCAATCCATCAATCAATCGAATGAGAGTTCCTTATGTCATTGGTTCATTTTCTTGGACTGTCCTTATTAAACATATGAGTGAGCAGTAACTGACCACTCCTTCACCACTCAATAGAATGCGAGGCCGTGGGTGTGTCTGTTATCGCGTAGTTACTCGCATTGATGGATTTTGCCCTAAGCCTTGCTTTTGTGACTGATATTTGTTTTAAGTGATATCTTTGCTTCTCGAGTCATCTAATCCATCTCTCATCTTTTTGGTGTTCTCAACATGGTTATGAAACGCCCTTTAACGTTTGATATTTCGAGTATTCATTCGATGTCCCAGTGACATCGAATGCGGACGACCTAAAAATGTTCCCATACGAAGTTCATCTTTGTTCTAATTTCACGTACAAAATACATTAAAAAACAAGAGTAATTTGTAAGAAACGTTTGATTTGATTTGATTTTCGTAAAAAAAAATGCATGTGACGTATAGGGGATAAGTATAATCTGCGCACGTTTTAATGAAAACAGTATCTCTTCCTCGTCCCTTTATTATACATAGTTGGATGATAAATAAAAGTTCCAACAAAGCGAGGAAAGCAATATTTAAAAACGAGAAATTTTCGCTCCCGACTTATAGAAAACATATTTGCGTCGGTAAACGAGCTACAGTTTTGATGTTTTAGTACTGCCAACAAAACAATAAGCCACACCTGACTCTACCCCTATCACAACTAGCAAACGGAGAGCTCAACAAAACGTGCGCATAGTAAAGATACATTTATGATCAGAAGGAAAACAACGCTATCTCAGGGCTATCTCAGCATTTGCTTAACGGATCAGGGAAACTGGACAAAAAACTTAATCGAGATAAGAGTCATTGACCTAGAAGTTACTACTTACTACTAGAAGTTTACTACATTACTTCTTATAGACATATGTAGTCATTTTAATATGTTATAATATAAATGTCGACTAAAGCATTCCCATAATTTTTACAATAATTATAATTTCTGTTTTTGATTCTTACGTTCGGGATTTCGGCGCGTGCTCTGCCGGGATCCAAACAATATATTCCCTTTCAGAGATTTTGTTTTCAGTTGAACAATTTTTTATTAATTTGTTGCGTCTACAACTTGACGCATCGCGTCTCCAAGCCCCTTAAGGAGCGTTGAGCGCTTTGCACTGGGGAGTAATCCTCCATTAATGTGCTTTATTTCTGGAGTAATCCTCCGTTGTGTAATCATTACACTGAATAATTACTATATATGTCAAGTCTCTTCACGTCGCAGTCAGTCAGTGCCTTTTATCCTTTCGGCCAGGGACTCGACGCCGTTGGATCCTGGGGTTCCTGGCCGGTCACCCAACCAGGAGCCCGCGAGTCTCGAATTCACTTAACGTTCGTGACTGCACGGAGCGTAGTAAACGAATTCGGCTAGCGCCGCCGGCAATTTGAATTTACATTAAGAGAACTCTGTATGAGGTAGAATTCAATGCGCGAGTCCTAGTGCAAAATTCAGCATTCAGCATTCAGAAGGACCGAATATAAAATACGGACATCTATAATTAATTATTTCTTTCAATCAATCACTTTTTGATTAAGGATGCTCTTAACCCTTACGGTAAATTTAATTGGACCGTAGTCCCGAACATAATGAGTAATGTACTTGACTACCAAGTGTGGGCGAGGAAAGAAGACAAGGCGTTTATGAGCTCGCCTTTTCTGAGAAGGTGATCAGTGATCACAATTGTGCTCTGCAGTCGCATTCCACTGCATGACTGATGATAGGGGTGATCATGGAGAGAAATTTATGGTGGAGGGATGAGATGGTGGTTTGGATGTGATACGAAGTGATTAGAGAAGTCAACTACCCACAACCACATTATGACAGACCCATGTCTAGCCCGGGATCACTACCGGAGATGACTCAGGCATCAACTGATATCACTAGCCTCTGACCGGAAGGTCCTAGGATTCAAGTCCCGACGGCGACAGGATTCAGGATTTTCGACACATGGCAAGATAGTTAGGTCGAATTCATATTATATCTGGAGGAGAATTCTATCAGCTGTCTGCTCTGATCGGTAGTTTTCCGTGGTATCTCTGACCAACACCAGACGAACGCCAGAGCAGTACCCTAACAAACGGGCCATGGACCGCGCGCGTCTTTCCTTCCTCGGCCTTGTCCTATCCTTTTCCCTAACTTACACACTCTTACACTTACATGCACTGCACTATCGCATATGTCAGGAGACCCGTCGGGAGCTTTGTTTGTCCCGGCTGAGGTGGTGCTCGGAAACATTTAGACGGAGAAAACCTCGCAAACCGACGTGTATATCGACTCCAGATCTCACCATCCAGCCGGGGAACACCGCTACCTCCTATGATAAAAAAGTTCATCACACTAGGGTACTAAAGAACATAGCAGTTGACGCGCGCGGAAACAGTAAACAATCAATAGGCCAGTAATCCAACCAGTGGCCATTGGCTCTCCGTATTAGCACTTAGGCACAGCGAAGCAACCGATTCAGGAAATCCAATACACTTTTGTCCATTTACTGCTGTTTCAAAAGTACTTTATAGTATATTCTATGCCTAAAAACTTTAGAAATCAATCTAAATACTGTAATTACATTTAACGCAACTATTATGACGTATGTTCTATTGCCAAGAAACTGTTCATACTTCTTGTGACTCCGATTCTGCCATCGAAATTAGAAAAATATCCAACCAGTTGCAGGGAGAGCTTGAAACCACATTTTTGTCTGCCTTGTCTATTCTCGAACTTTCTATGTAATGTAACTGGACATCGTAGTTTCCAAATGTTCCATTTTTCTTTATCGAGAAAATGGTCATATTTAAAAAATATTTAAACAGTTGTTAAATCAGGACAAATTGTATGAGAATATAAAATACCTACTAAATACAAGTACAGTATTAATGTTACCAGCAAAGACATTGCACATTTTCCCGATTTCATGTAGTCAAGAATGTCTACTCCAGTCGCTGAAGCTCTTAGGACGTGTGTCACTGCCTCTCACGAGTTACAGTTATCAAGTGCGTTCAGTGATTTTGCTTTTGTTAAGTTTCGTGACTTTAACTGGTCAACTAAAGTGAAGAAGAAGCCATGATTATATTGCGTGGTGTATACAATGAGGTGGTGTCCATAAACAGGGAGAAAATAATCTGTACGGGCAAGAAAACATTTCACTATGATTGTGCAAATATTGCCGTAGACATTAACAAGAAAACACCGAAAAAGAACTGGCTCTGTGAAAAATATAAACCGGCTCCTATCCAAGACCTGCTTGTGTTTAATTAACTAAAAAATTCTTTATTAATGAAATGAAAGCTTTTAAAGCAGATGTTTTCTCGGAACTAAGAGAATATAGCAAACAACATGAAGGATTTAAGCTTTCATTAGAAGTATTTCCAGATAAAATCGACTACTCCAATGAAATGATGAAAATACTCACTAAGAATTACAATAAACTAAAAAAAAGAAAATGCTGAACTTCATAAACAAAACTTGCAAATGAGTAAAAATATTCTAGACCTGCAAACAAAAGTAAGAAATTTGGAACAATATTCAAGAATTTCTATCATAGAAATGCAGGGCATTCCAGCAACAAACAATGAAAATGTTATGAAAATCATTGCTGATGTGGCTTCTACTATCGGCATTAAACATGAAACTGAAGATGTAATGGCGGCCCATCGAATACCAACTTATAGACCCAATGCAACTCCACCGCTGATTATTCGACTAAAAAATAGAAGAATGAAGAATGCATGAATGGAAGCTTACAAGAAAAAGAAGTACCTGACCGCGAGTGAAATAAACAGTTCGTTTCCTGCCAACAAGGTGTACATCAATGATCATCTGATTCCAGAAACAAAAAACCTGCTAAGGCTTACTAAAGATAAAGCAAAGGTTTTGAATTACGCCTACACGTGGTGTAAAGAGGGTAAGATTTTTGTAAGAAAATAAACAGGCCAGAAATGAGTGTTAATGTAAGAAAAACTAAATACATGAATATGGGTTTTGCTGCTTTTAATTTTAAATATAACATTAAACCCCATGATGTTAATTGTGTTCAAACTCTGACACGCAAATGAGAAACAATTGAAAAAGTCAACTATATCAAATACTTAGGAATAATAATAGATAATAAAATGACTGAATCATATAATGAGTATACAAAAATATTTAGGGGGTAATATAAGAAAATTCTATTATCTACGAAATTTTTGCGATATCCATAACTTAAATTTATATTACGCACTAATCAATTCAAAAAAAATGGGGAAAAATTTAAATACTCCTTATAAACAACTAAATATTTTACCATTACATCTTTTTGTATATAAAAAGTACTACAAATATATGTCAAAAGCGAAAATAATTTAACTGAGAGAATATTTCACAATTACAGTACACGTAGTAAAGCCACTAATCAAATTAAAAAGCCCAAAATTCATAAATCTTTAATATCAAGAACCTTGGTTTTTCATTGGGCATCAAAAATATAATCAATTACCATTAGCTCTGAAAAATAGTAAATCCTTAAATATTTTCAAACACAAGATAAAGATTTGGATTTTAAAACATGATGATAATGATATAAACAAGTTAACTGAAATATTGCAATAAAACTTTTTTGCTGTATAAATTAAATATAAATTCATTTATGTAAATATATATTTTGTCTAAGTAAATATACCTTTTGTATCTCTGTCAATCTTCACTTATTGTATAATTTAAAGCTAGATTTTTTATTTGGTACGTTCACAAAAACTTGTATTGTAAATGTTAAAAAAATAAGAATATTGTAAAAAAAGACAAATAATACATTAAATGTAGATAATAGACGAATAATAAATTATAAATTCAGTATTGCTAATCATCAAAACTGGTTATCGATGGTTAGTAATTGCAAGAAAAAAAATGTACATTATCTCTGTAAAACAAGTTGGAATAAACATTATTATTATTATTATTATTATTATTATTATTATTAAAAGAATGTGTATTTTTCAAGCACGGATAATAAGTAATACATTATGATATGACGGTTATGATATGAATGACATTATGATATGACATTATGATATGAAGTTAAAAAAGGACCATTAGCAGAAAATCTCTTTGTTATTATATTACAATTTTGATTCGAAGAAGATAGAGTACTATTGTAAATTGTAACACTATATTTATGTGCATCATTTCAAAGTTTAGCAGAGAAATTCCAACCAGCACGAAAAGAAAGGAAAAACATTTGGTGACACACTTAAGGAATTCTTGGAAGAGGAAGTGTTCGTGCGTACTTGTGTGCCAAGCCATTGCTATGCACGCCTCGGGAGAAGATATCACTCACGCCTGCGAATTAGGGGCAAGGGGGAACGCGAAAAGCAAGCGACGGACGTGCATGTGTATGTCGGTACAAACAAGAGCTGAAAATATGAGATAAACAAAATATTAATATTCACTGTAATGGAATTAGCAGTTCAAAAATCTCTTCATTAAACAGAAGGTGTAGTTAACGTCGGTTACGAAACTGTATTGTTTTCCCTTCAAGCAGGTATCTCCTAACAAGAGGCGCCGCCCCAGCCGGGACAAGCTTTAAGTCCCGTGCGGTCTCCCGGTTGAGTGGTAGTGTAGTGCATGTAAGAGTAAATGTGTGTAGGGGTGAGGACAGGACAAAAAAGAGGAAGGAAAGATCGAGCAAGGTCCGTGACCCGTTTGTTAGGGTACTGCTCCAGCATTCGCCTGGTGTTGATAGAAGAAACCACAGAAAACTACCGATGAGAGAATCTCGCAGCTAGAATTCTCCTCCAGGCAGAGGTGTCAAAAGATCTGCCATCGTCAGGACACATTGCATTATATTATGATGAGATTTGTTAACGTTAAAAACCATTGTCCGTCTGATAAAAATAGACACCATGATTAATTCAGTATACATAATCTCTACACACAATATATAAAAATGGATGTTTTTTTGGATAAAAATGGACCGTCAAACTCCGACAACGTTTGATCAATCTTCATGAAACTTGGCATATCTAAGGGTTTTTTCATGGAGAATTATTTTATACTGTTCACTTTGTTAATAGGTAAAAGCAGAAAGGATCGATTGCGCCACGAGAACAACAGCGTCGTAGCAGTGCTGACGGAGCGTAGCGGAAATACCGCAGCGAGGCGTTATTCTGCTAGTACTATACAAAAATTCATCAGTCTGTATTCAATAATTGATTTTTTTAATTTTACATTTCCTTTTTAAGCGAGGTAAGCGCTTTACAAGGTAGAAAAGTGAAGTAACGTAGCACAAGCATTTCAAAATAGCGAGGACGTTTCCACTGGACTAACATTCAATAATGTAGTATGGGAATAAGTGAATGAATGCCTTATTTTACGTGGCTAAACTCAGGCCATGAAGCCTGCTCTTTCGTCTGACCACGCAAATTTCGTCACGCTCCTTTCACCAACTAGGGGAGAAAGAAGGTATTACTTGGGTGACGAAACAGGCTATTTGAATTTAGCTCAGAGGCTTCATTTAGGTTTGAGGATATTTTACATGCAGTAAATCTACTAACATGGTACAGCCAGCTTTTCTTCCCCTCCGGAAGAAGGCGAACGAAAGATTTTTTGCCCTTCATAATCCACGGCGTCGATCGGTTTTGAACCCGCGAATTTGGATATAATAGTACGCTAACCGTTATAGTAACGCTAACCGTTACACCATCGCCGTCGCAAAGAATTCGCTGCCGCCGCCGAGAATCAGAAATATTTTCAATGTTTGAAAATTCAGATTTAACACTGAAAATTTGACATATCACATCTTTATAAGTGCATTTCACTCTATTCTTATAAGAAATTTAAAGAAAAAATGGAGTCATTCTTGAGAAAGTGTTAAAAATGTCCCAGAGGTTTCATGTAAAGAATCCCCAAAATTCATTGCATTATTTTCAAAATCTCTGGTAGCTCTTTGATATCAGACCGAATTTCTATAAAAGTTTTGTTTGGCTTAAGTGTTTTACTCTTGAGAGTGTAACAAATACTCCAAATATACCCATGTCTTTAAGTTTACAGCACAGACATCGTGCACAGGTGAACGTCGTGAAGACAGGAAATGGAAGCATCGTGAACACAGGAAATGGCATTGGACGTCATTATCACAGTTGATGGAACACATTCTATTAGAAGGCAGTTTCATAGGAGTGTTAATCATCGGACATAGTTGCGTTATTCAGATCGATATTTAAAGTACAGAAAGGAAATTCCATTGCCGAAGATTCACGCTCTTACTCTTCATGGAAGTCGCGAAATTCCTCCTTCGCCGTGATAAACTTTCAGACCGTGAAGAATATATCAAAAGTTTTCGCCCTCTCCAGCCACTTGCTTTATTTCACGGGTAATGCACGCAGACCCAAGTTTCGATGTGCTTCTCTAGGAAGCTCAGGGGGAGTGAGAGGATACGTGAGAGAAATAGAAGAGGTGTGACCTATATCATACATCATGAGAAGAAAATGAAATGTTTGAAACAAACCTCTTTGTTCATTGTCGAAACTCAACTTTTTTCCTACTTACTCTATGAAGCATATCTGCATAATTACTCGTAAATTTACTATTATATTTTCATTTAATTTGATAGTGAATTATTTTTGTAAAATACGGTAAAAACTGAAGGGGGAGAAGTATAATCTACGGACGTTTTCTTAAATTCCAGAAAACATATCTCAACTATTTACGCTTCATTATTGAATGAAGAAAAGTAACAACAAAGTTAGGTTAGTAACATTTTAAAACGAGATTTTGTTCTCCCGAATTATAGAACACATTTGCATCCATAAACGAGCTATATATTCTGTTTAATAGAATTGCTAACAAAATAGCAGCTTACTCTTGGCTCTACTCCTACCGCAAGCAGTAAAAGAAGATCTCAACAAAACGTGGGTATAGTGAAGGTACTACATTTGTGTCCAGGAGTAAAACAAGGATTTTTGTCCAGGAGTAATCTTAACATTTCCTCAATGGATCAGGTAAATTGAACAAAAAACCTGATCGAGGCTACACTCATTGATCCTGAAGTTGAAATACACTATTTCTAACAGAAATATTTAATATTTTAAAAGTATACAGCACAATAGTTTCCAATTGTGTAGAACCTGTTATGCACAAGAAAAGAGTGTGCTTGGCACTTGAACTTGTGTATGAATTTTAATTATTGAATGTCATCGGTCAATCTGTGGTAAATAATGAACATGGATTTTACAGATTTGTTTTAGCGACTACTAACTTCTGATGAATATGATTCCTTGACGTGTGTTCTAATTGAAAATATATGAATTGCAAGGAAACACGTTACCACTCTTAAATAAATCAGTTGACAAAAACTGCAGACTCATAAGTGAATAGATAAGGCAAAAATTCCTAACTCAATGAAGAGAGGCTTGCATGAATCACATGAGTGGCAATTGCTTAGTATTCGTACTTTTCTTGCTTCTAAAGCAAGAAAACTACTATTGGACGTGCCTCCCCAGAATATTATGTCATATCTCAAGAGAAAACGTACATCCTTGTGAGTATTAAAATGAATGAGGAAAGAATATCATCTGTTTGGTCTAATGATGATTATGTAAAAATATGTGTAACAAGTTGAACGAGTCAATTCCTAATAGGCTTAGGTTTCTCATAACACAGGCACGCAAAATAAAAAAGTTATCAGACCAAAAGAGTCGGATTTGCATTCAGCACGTTGATTTATATAGGGAAACATGTCTCCAGACTTTGGGTCTAAAAACTATCCCCGAAAATAAAACATACAAGCTCTCGGTGGCTTTTCGTGATTTAACAAACTAATGGTGCTACATAATGGCACAGACTTTCTCATAGTTAAGTTTTCTAATTTCCTTGGTATGGAATGGCTTTACGGTTTTGCCCCATCTTGCGAGCTGCCATCTATCACCACTAAAAATAATTTTTGGGACATTTTCTCAATATTTCGATTTTCTAGTAGTAGAATCGAAATACTACTTTAAGAATGTTAAAGACACCCAAAACCTCGTTTTGACATTAAATGGCATTTTGGCATTAAATGGCAATTTGGTGTTAAATGGCGATTTTCATTGAAAAATTTGAAGCCATTGAAGTAAATAGTGTTTAAGCGTTACTGTGGATGCGAAATTTGAAGCTCTTTTTCACAGAAACTATTTGAATTTTTGAAAAACATCGTTGTAAGTCATTTGATGCACTTCTACTCACAAATTCAATAAAGTTTACAAATCGCTGGAAATGTGCATTTTAATGACGTGATAGATACTTTAAAAAAATGTGCATTTTTTAACAAAACAGGAATTCAACAGAAACGAATTGAAAACTGAAAAAAATGAACTTGGCATTATCTGTTAGAAAAGTTTGAAGAAAAATTTGGAGCCAAATTTGAACCCAATGGCGTTTGAGCGTTTCTGAAAATGCGGAATTTTGATCTAATTTTCACAGAAATTTCTTCAGTTTTCGAGAAACTTTATATGACATTATTTAAAGCACATAAAGATCAAGATCATAAACGCAATAATGTTAACAATATTAATGCTAATGTAAATATTAACGATGTGAGAGACAAGAAAAAATTACATTTTCGTAACTCTTGAAGAAACAAAAGAATTCAGCAAAATGACGAAGTCAACCCAGCAAAATCGCAAATGGCGAAATGACGAAATGACGAAATGACAATGAGATAGAGTACTTTTAGCACTATGCCTGCCAAAAGTTTAAAGAAAACATTTGGAGCCGTTTTTGAGAAAATCTTATTTTTGTTTTTAATTGCAAATATCGCACTTAATATTCCTCGAAAACTACTAAAAGTTTTAAAAAATGCAGACCTTAATGAAAGGACAAAAATGGACAACAGATTTCATTTGAATTAAACACCTCTATCCTCAATTTTGTAATTGAAGGAAGTCACCGAAAATATGTACACTTTTGCAATTATCAAAAATTCAGAGTTAACATTCAAAATCAGGCCAATCTGCCCTTTATATGTGTTATTTTACTATATTCTTACAAACCGGGAGCGGTAGCTCAGTGTATGAACTGATGTCACTGCAGCGCCTCTGACCAGGAAGTCCTAGGTACGAGTCCTGACGGCGGCAGGATTTTCGACACTAGCTGTTCAGCTAGATCAAATTCAGTCGCTGTCTGGAGGAGAATTCTAGCGACCGGCTGCTCTGATCGGTAGTTTTCCGTGGTTTCTTCGATCAACACCAGGCGAATGCCGGAGCAGTACCCTACCAAACGGTTCACGGACCACGCGCGATCTTTCCTTCTTCACCCTTGCTCTATCCTCTCTCCTTACACACACACACACACACACACACACACACACACTAACATGCACTACACTACCACATATTCCGGGAAACCGGTCGGGAGCTTAGAGCTTGTCCCGGCTGGGTCGGTGCACCGCTGGTGGGAGAGTCCTGGTTACGGAGAAACCCCACTAGCCGGCGGTAGGTCGAATAGTGAGGTGAAGTGAGGTGAATTCTATCTCTGTAGCATAATTCTCACTGTTTTAAACAGATCTTTTTATGAGAATTCCTAGTGAAGTTTTCTAACTCACAAAATGTCTCGAAGAAATATTTCCACAGCTTGGAGCGGCGACGGCGACCCAGATCCTTTGAAGGTCGTGGCAACCCCTTTGCTTCGGCGAACACGTGCTCTGGTGAATCGCTACCACAGTCCTTCGAATTTTATACAATATGACTGCAATATCTCCGCGTAATGAATTTCTTATGTGGTAAGCCAAGACCAGACAAAAACACAAAGCTGGCAATAGACCGAAACATTTCCTTAGCACATGCTTTCCACTTCAGTATACGTTCTTGAACGTTGAAATAATATATATAGACGATGAGAGAGAAAAATAGTATATTTCTGCGTAATGCGTTCACGTGAATTTATCAGAATATTCATGATTTAAAATTCTCAATTCTCTCATACATAGTATCGTTATTTTAACATGATGAGACGAATTACCTTTTTCAAGCTTCTTATCGTCGAAATACCGCGATTTCTCCTTTCCGTCCAACACGAACAATTCCGGTGTGTCGAGATCGGCGGTTGGCAGCAAAAGAGAGAGCTTTTGGAAGCGATGCTTTGCGCTAGTGCTGATATTTTCAAGGGTGATTTTTGATTGGTCGTACGTGAGTGCGTTCAGAAACTTTAATAAATTCTCGCAAAGGATACTATTACTGCTGGCGCGATCTCTTGCAATTCGGTAACACTATAATTGCAACTTTTCGTGCCTTGACGTTCTCGGGTGCTTCTCAAAAATCAATGGAACCGACATATGGGCGGTTACATTTGTTACAAATCTTGTACACATGATTTTTTAACTGAATAATAATATCTGAAATTTTAGCGATTATCCAAGCGAGGGGTATGTGAATGTTCTTATGAGTAGCATCTCAATATTTTCATCATCAGTATAGTGGAGTATGAATGTACTATTTGAAATGCTTCCAACGCTTTGGTAAATCATTCTTGGTACAAGGTGCTGAATATTCGCTATTCACGATAGAGTATCTTCGAGTCAGCCAAGGAGACGAAATATAAATAATGCTAGAACCCATTTATACAAAGCGAACATTGGTAATAAGAATGCTGCCATTTCACACAAACAGCAAGGACCTGTCCTAGGACAACTCTAGTGACTTATGGTCAGCCAGATGGAACTAGCGGTGCGAATACTGCTCGTAATTTCTCGCCCGTTCCTTCATGCAAAATTACCCGAAAAGTACTCAATTTTTTTAAAAGTTGTACATGACCTTATTTCAAAATCTGCCATTAAGGAGCAGTATTCATTCAGGGAAAAATCTCTATCTTTAATATTTTAGTAGTAGTAGGAAGTCTCCGAAAACATTATGAAATTTTGCAATTTTCAGAGTTTCAAAAATCAGGGTTTTCAACGAATTAGCAGTCCGATACGCTAACCGCTACACCATCGTCGCCTCAAACACCATCGTCGCCTCAAACACCATCGTCGCCGCAATATGAGACCTACGCCATTCTCTTAAACGTTCTTCACACTATCCAATAACAAAATTTAATAAAAATCGGAGCCATTTATTTGGAAAGTGTCCCAGGAGCTTCATGTAAAGTACCCCCAAATTTAAAATTTCGGTTTCAAATTCAAGGAGCCACGACATCAGCCAGATCGATTACGGAATATCAATTTTGGAGAAAATCGGCTGAACGGTTTAGCCGCTCGCGTTGTTCACTGACGGACAGATGGACGGGCAGACGGATGGACAGACAGACAAACGTTTTGCCGCCATTCGTTATTTCGGTATCAAGGACCCACAAAACATGAATTCTGGCTACAGTACGTTAGAGAGGATTTTTTTCTAAATTTAGCAACTGGATTTTTTCACTTTTTCGTTACCAGGGCTGTAATAAAGAGTTTTCCGACGAAAATTCGCCGTTTTTTTTTGCGCAGCATTACATAACTTTCTCTCTACACCGTAGCGAGGAATAAAAACAATAATGACAGAAAAACATTTATACATTGCAAACATTGATAAGAGGAGAGCGGTAATTGAGCAAATACGCTATGGATTTGTCCTACGACAATCCATGTCTTTCACATATGTAAAGAAAACTAGAAAGCAAATCAATAAGAAATTTTTAATCAGTTTTCTGAGTCATAAAAGAGGACGAATTAAAAAAAAAAAAAAAATATTACAAAAAATATTTAGAGTATTTGTAGATCAAGTCACCGACGTGTGGCTAAGATCGTTGTAACACACTATTCATAAATATGCTTCTAAACATTGTTCCCTAAGACAAAATTGCGTTCCTTCCAAGTGAGAGGGAGACAGGTCAAGCAACGTCAAGCCACCGTCGTTTGTGTTGACTTTGACGTTTCGCTGTAACCTTGTGGAGCTTCAAGAAATTAACTATAATAACGGGAGAGTAATGTAATATAACCTCAGAGTAACACACAATGTCTCTATTCTTTCTCATTAATTAGACTAGTAGCAAACTTCAAAAAGTTATGTTTGGAACGAGGATGCCACATTTACATGTAAAATAAGTGCCATGAGTGTAATAAAAGTTACATTTAGCTAACATTTTGAACATTATATTTAAATACAAAATATATTTCTGGTAATTCTGAATATTACAATATTTTTTATTTCCACGCATGCTACTCACGTAGTATAAACAAAGTTAGACAATTCTACTGTTGAAAACGGCGATTTTCTTCTACTTACATGAAGTAAAGTATTTCTTCAAACACGTGTTCTTAGAGTCCACATTTTGTGGGTGTTTGATAACACAAAATTGGTTGATGGGATAACGAGAGCGTCTATCCCGTAGGCAAATTTTTCACCAATATTGATATCCCCCTATCGATATGACTGTTGCCACGGCCCCTTGAATTGGAAACGGACATTTTAATTTTTTGGGTGTATTTATATTAATCCTCAAGTACTTTCAAGTTTTTTTCTAAAAAATGACCAAAACGTTTTGGGGTAATGTTTTCATCGAATAGAGTGCGCGCTAATAAAATAGTGCAGGTCCTACTTTCGTTGAAGTCTCTAAATTATCGAGAATTGAAAAGGTTTTAGTTCTTTTCGGTGCCTTCCTACAACTTGTATGGGGCAGACAAACAATGCTTGAAGGGACATCTGATGGCATAAATTGTCTTCCCCATATATGTTGGAGTGTATTTAAGTGAATCTGTGCGTAGAAAAAAAAACGACAATGAGTGAATCCACGAATGGAAATTCTCCATGTGGATTGGCATTACTCTTGCCTCATCCTCTTGCCAGCTGCCCTCTATCGGCGACCAACCTACATATTTTTTTGACATTTTCTCAGTTTTTCTGTT
This sequence comes from Teleogryllus oceanicus, assembly GCA_964035755.1. NCBI lineage: Eukaryota > Metazoa > Arthropoda > Insecta > Orthoptera > Gryllidae > Teleogryllus > Teleogryllus oceanicus. The sequence goes on along the minus strand of CAXIVR010000002.1, from coordinate 95,278,069 downwards.
TCTTAATACTAGAAGCAAAATATTTCTTTAAGATTACTAAAGAAGACTGAAACCTCAAATAACAATCTTCATTGAAAAATATGAAGCCATTATTATGAAAATGACGTTTAAGCGTTAGGTACTGTAAATGAGAAATTTGAAGCCATTTGAGGTACATTCACTTGCAAATGCAGTACGGTTTACAAATCGCTAGAAATATGAATATTAACGGCGTGAGAAATATTTAATGAAAATACATTTCTGTATTTTAAAAAAACAAAAAACAAGACAGTACAGCAAATGATCTTTATGTCATATTAAACAGTTCAATTAGCACTTTGCGGTGGAAAAATTTGTAAGGAAACGTTTTAAGCCATTTTTGAGAAAATGGCATTTGAAAAAATGAGAAAATGGTTTTTGAAAAGGGGGAATTTTGTGTTCATTTTCACATAAATCTGTTGAGTTTTCGAGAAACTTTATATGGCATTATTTAAAGCATATGTACTCAAATACAATAATGAGAACAAATTGCCGCCAATGTAAACATTAATGATCCGAGAGACAAGTAACTTTTTTGTAATTTTTGAAAAAAGAAACTAGGGATAGAGCAATATGGCGTTTATGTCATCTTATAGACTGCGTTTAGTATATCCCTACCAAAGGTTTCAAGAAAAAAATTGGAGCCGTTTTTGAGAAAATCTTGTTTTTGTAATGCACGCTTCAACTTGTATCACTGGATTATCGTTGACTGCTACGGCTAGAGCGCCCTGTCGTCGGAAAAAATCAATTTGTCTGCTCATATTAAAGATGCGGATTTTTCTTCTGAATGGAATTTTTCTTCAGAATTAGGTCTTTAAATGAGGTTATGATATTTTTGTTTCAAACTGTAAGCCTTTTCGTGTAATTTTGCGCAGAAAAGATAATTTAAAAAAAGGTTTCCTCAAAAACTTCTCCAAAATTTTCCAGTACGAAAACTTTTTAAATACATTATTGCAGTTGAAAATGCACGTGGTTCAAATGATGTATTGTAACCGTCACGTATCTACCTAACTATTTCGTAGTACGCCGAATTACAGAAGTAAATCTGTTATTTACTTGTTTCGTGACGTGTGATTACACCGTCACACAAACCTGGGAAGACCTCAAATTATGAATAATTCCCTATCGGTGGTGGGTTCGTCTTTGCTAACTAATATTCATTTAACAAACAAACACAATTTCATAGTTTTAAAGAACAAGTAACATATATTCTTTCCAATATGATCCTTCGTACACTCACGTTCACATATTCTCCTACGTGATTACTTTTCCTTTTGATTACACAATGGTAGCTAACTCCCTACCTAAACTGCAGTTTTCTGTAGAATAATAGTGACGCTGATCTACATTTACACGAAACAAACAGTAAATACATATGTACACTTCTCAAAACAAATTATCTCTTAATGAAACCACAATTCACAATTTAAATAACCATCCTGTAAAAAAATACATACAAACAATATACAAAATTCACTAATACCTTTTCAATCTTAAATAATACTACACTCAATATTTACACTTAATATTCAGCTTCTGCGTGACCTCGCAGTGCAAAATTCTGTTTTACAAAGTCTCTTGACTGTTCATGAAATAACGTTTTACCAGAAACAATTTAACAGCTTTCATTCATGTTCAAAACCTTTTTTACATAGACAATTCCTCTTAAATGATTTCAAATAACATCAAGTCAATTATGTATGAATTGAGATAAAGAATTATACACAAGGACGACTTTTATCAATAAACATAAAATTATTTAGATCTGATTTCTCTTACGACTGCAAAAATAAATTTACTGGTTATCAAGACTAATATTTAGTAAAACTTGTCCGATCAATGTCTGTTACTGAGGAAGCTCATATTACAACGTTTTAATTTGTGCAATCATAATTCTATCTTGAAAGTTTTCAAGCTGCAATTTAGTAAATATTCTTTCTGCTTTTCTGTGACTCACGACCGGCGAATTCTCAAGCTGGTCCGCGCTGAGTAGACGGCTGTCGAGCGACGTTCACGCCCAAGGTCGTCGTTGTCCTGCGACGGTTCGTGCGCTGCCTACCGCGATGGAATCGGAGTATTTCCGTACGCCTTCTCCTCGTTGTACAGCCCAGTTAAACCACAGCTTACACGAAGGTGATGGTCGCGTTAGAATGCGAGTCCAAAACTCCAAATTATAACTTTGTTTTAGTGAAGTTGAGCCAGTTGTTGAATAAACTATGCTTTTCGGAATTATCAAATTCTCAATAGAATTTTCGAAATGAAATTCCATAAATAAAATGAAATAGAATAAAAGTAGAATAAGTAACTGCTCAAAACTAAAACTGAAAAGCTGTAACAAGAAACAGAAACACGTCCTATGTTACAAAAATCTCTTCTATATTCCAGCAACGAGAATGTAGCAACGTGGTTTTATAAATTCATTTTAGTCCACTACCACTGTTATTCTTACATTCGTTGCATTACTTGTTTAATATTCCTATCGAATTTTACGTAATCTTGACATATCACAGTGATTAATCCATGAAAAATACTTAGACAATTACCTTTTAATAAAGCTTCATTTCTGGTATTTTCCACGTGTCCCTCGTCGGTTGTGTGGTGGAATAGTACCCATCTAATCACTTCAGCGTCTCGATCCGGAAAGAAAGACAATCTCGTCCGAGTCAAGCCTCATCCCACATTCGCATTTCTACAAAAGTTCTGATTGGCTAGGGCGAAAGTACGTTCAGAAATTTGTTTCTAGGTAACGCCATCTCTTCGCTACTCTAGGAACTATTTGTAGGGCAAGATGTCGGGTATTGTCACTTCAATATTTCTTTTGTCATGAGTGTAGCCGATGACAAGCGGTTACAGTATCAGGAACTTTCTCAGGAAACTCAAAAATTTTAAATGAAAATTCGCTCGAAATTGCTCATTTACAAAAAAATCTCGAACAACATTTTCTCAAAAATTGCTCCAGGTCTTTTCTTAAAACTTTTTGTACGGGTAGTGCAGAATGCACTAAATAATGTGGCTTCAACATTTTTTTGATGTTTTATTTTCATTTTCCAAAAACGAAACACAGAATTACACTAATGGAATTGTTTTGAAATATCTCTCACGTCGTTGTTTGCATTACGGTTGTTTTGATACATCACAGCTTAAACGCTTTTAGGTTTTCTGAAAATTACGTGAAAATTATGTACGGTGAGCTACGCTTAAATGACATTTTCCCAAAAGCGGATCCAAATTTTTCAATGAATCGTGTCATGTAGATTTGGAATTAAGTGTTCAATAATATTCTTAAAATAGTATTTCAGTAATACAATAGGGAACTGAAAAGTTGAGACATGTGAAAAATTGTCTTTTAGGCGCCCGTAGGTAGCAGCAGCAGGGAAGAGAGTGAGTCAATACCGAAATGCCAGCCTTCACTAAAGAGAGTAAACTAATTAGATCGAAAAAGGTATTTTGTAACACAATCAGATTTATACTATCTCATCATGTAAAAGCAACATTCATTTTACGCACCAGCGTTTATTTCCATTACAGATTTTCTAACTGCGCTCTAACATAAACACGCGTTAAAAATTAACATTTATTACGTATTCCTCTTTAAAAATTAAAATTGTAAAAAGATAATAAATAAGATAAAGTTCGACTTCTAATAGATAATGTCTGTACACCTTCGCACTAGCTATACTTGAAGCAAACTTCAAACAGTTCTATTTCGAACGAGTAAATTCTCTAAAGACCATAACATTCATATTGAAGTTCCAAAAGTCCCAATGAATGACAAATGAAGCAATTGAGATATGTGACTTAGGGGAAGGAGAGCTCGTAAGGTGGAATGCTACTCCAGGCACTACTCCAAAGAAGGAATTTTGAATCAGAAGAAAGTATCGCCTTTGACTGCGAGAGTATACTGCCTGAAATAAACTAGAAATATATAATGGCGTGTTGTGTAGGTTGTCTGTGAGATTAAAACAGACAATTATAAGTAGCTAATTTATGTTATTAATTATCTCTCATCGTTTATTTTTATAACTATAATTAATTATTAGTGAAATTACTTATTAATTATATAATATATGATTATGTTTATACTTTTCAGAATTTATTTGCAAAATTGTTTGGGTGTGCTGAATACAAAATGTGGAGGAATGGAAGATGCCATTAGTAATAATTTATCATCATCTTTATTATTTGCATATGATCGATATTTAATAGCACATGATGTGGTAATCAGTGCAATATATATATTGTGTAAATTTAGAAGAATACAAGAAATAGGGTTTATTTTTAAGAAATTACTGATTTATACAGTAATAGTAGAAAATATAGAGGAGTATGGTGCGGAAACATGGAAGCAGTTGAGATATTTACAATTAAAAATTTTAGTTACAAAGTAGACTTCTCACGTAGAGCAGCACGATTGGGAAAAATCATAATGAAGCAGTATGTAATACGAGTTTTTCTACCGAAAATTAGCCCTTTTCCTGCGCACGATTACATAACTTTCTCTTTTTTCGAAGAAATAGAAAGTAAAAAATAGAGATGGATTTAGATTTGGATTATTTCCTATTCAAACTGTAAAAAATGCCATGGAAGTGGGTAGTCTGGGAGAAGTCTAAATAGAACCTTTAAACCTAACATCCTTTAAACCCGAAGCATGTTACTTGCAGTACTCACAGTGCATAGATAAAAAGCTGTGAAAAATGTTTTGACAGGTCCAAAGAATGGGAGAAGGAATAATTCTCCCAAAAATTTAATGTTTTCTCAAAGGCAAAACGTTAAGAGAATGCCTAAAACCATGTTGTTCAAAGAAATTTCTCACATTTTAGCAGTGAAGGGATAGAATATAGCTACGAAAGGTTTATGTGAAGGAAGAAAATTCAAATACATCAAAGGCGAAAAAAGTATTGTTAAAAGGTTTACATTTTTTGGGAAAACCATCCTGTGGGATACAAATCTTAAGTTAATGTATTTGAATTTTCTTCCGTCACAAATTTAGCAGTGAAGGGATAGAATATAGCTACGAAAGGTTTATGTGATATTTATCCTTCACTCTAAAATTGATTCTTGAATAATATGGTTGCATTCTCTTAACGTTTGCTTGATATTAATGAAGAGGAGGGTTATGAAAACTTTTTTTTATTAATTTGATTCTGAGTCACATCAACATCTAGGTTATTAGCGACTAAATAAATGGAATATTTTACATTTTACATTAACAATATAAATTTTTTGCATTATTATGGTTCTATTGTTATGGAAAAACAATTAAAAATACATCAATGATAATTCTTGCTACATAAAAGAGTAATAGATTACATTATTCTAGTATGATTACGTATTGTTCTACTTCCAGAAAAAAAATCCATTACTTTGGTGTTTGTTACCAGTTAGAATACAATGAAAACTTCCTCGATAAAAAATTGAAGCCTGATATGAAAACTAAAATATCCACGAGAACAACAACAGCCATCTCAAAGTTTTATATTCGGGGGTCGGGTTTTCTAAACAGTAAGAAAATTCATTTCAGGTCCCAGAAATATAAGCATTCATCATTTAGTGCTTTATAGAACCTTCTAGGAACGTAGGTGCCCCAACATCGGAAATACTACAATGGGCTTGTGAAATGAATGTCATTAGCTGGTAGGTTATACACATTCGCATTTATTCGTTTTTGCCTTTCCCACTATCATTACTAGATGTGAACTCGTAAGTTGAGATGAATTTCGCCGCGATTTATGTGATGTTTTCATAGACTAATATAACTAGAAGAATATGCCTTTACGAAATTTTATACTATACTGGCCTTCAAAAAGAAAAATAATATTTATTTTAACAATAACACATTAATTAACAATAATACTGTTTAATTTTAAAATCACTAAATAATGTAATAATAAGAAGTAATGTACTTCAGCATCTGGGGCATTGATCTCATATCGATCTGGTTTTTCGTTCATTTTCCCTGATCCCTTGAGCAAATGCTGAGAAGGACCCTTGTGCTTCTGGACATAATTGTAGCTTTGTTAAGCGCACATTTTATTGAGTTTACTTTTTGCTAGTTGAAGCGCGAGTAGAGTCAGTGTGAGTAATTATTTGGCTATTAAATCTGTACTTCTCGTTTACCGATTCATATAGGTTTTCTGCAAATCAGGAACGAAAATTTCTAGCTTTTCAAATGATATTTTATTATTAATTTATTTATAGTCGCATCAACGTCGGGGTTATTAGCGACTGGTACAGATACATTATAATACTACGTATATAATTTTATCAAATGTTACTAACCTCACTTTGTTCATACTTTTATTAATTCTTCAACAGTACATAGTAGAAGTGTGGGAAAGAGGTTCGGGAGTTGAAAAATACGTGCTCGGATTACACTACTTCCCCATACGTAAATACAATATTTTCTGTTCTTTGACAAAAAAAATCAAATCAATATCCCTGTGGAGAGTTTAAACGTCAGAACTAATGAACGTCCAATAACCCGATTAGATATAGCAGCACACTAATATATGCAAATGCCCCACGCAAAATCACGCTAAACCCTTAACCCAAAGGCGCGTATTTTCGTCAGTGGTTCGTCGAAACCCTCCTAAAATGGATTCATTATTCATATCTCCTCCTCAAAGACAAATTTCACCGAAGGCGTTTCAAGTTCGCTTTCTCCGTCGATGGACTTCATCATTTGTATTCGGGTCGCCGTCGGGCGCCATTTTCGGTGCCTTAATGGCTGGGAGCTGGTCTGAAACTAACCACGTTCAATCTCGTACGCGCATGTGGCGTCCACCGCCTTTCACTGAACAGTGTACGCGAAGAAATCATTTCTCTTGCAACAAGTCCGATGAAGCAATCTGTTGTGATCATTTTCTATTTTTATTTTTTTGCTTTCAGCGTACAGACTTTTTAAAAGGGGTTAGAATACATTTGGTACAGTTACAGAATTGAGTTTAATTTAGAAGTTATATTTTTTATTTGGATTATTTAGAGGAGTGGTGTGTGAGGGGTTTGCGGTGGGTCGAAAAAGTTTCTGGAAGGTTTCCTGCGGATATGTGCTCTATTTTGGATTTGTTTTCCTAATTGGAAGTGAAGGGCTTGTGGGGTTCAAAAGACTTTGTGGTAAAACTTGATGGTGCTTGGTAATGGAGGGTACGGAGCCGAATGAAGTAGATCATTGGGTATGAACCAAGGTGCTTTGGTTATGGTTCTTGATTTTGAAAAGTCTGGAGCTTATGGATATGGAATTGGCTGCTGAGCCCCAAATTGGGCATGCGTATGTTAGCATGGGTCTGGTCACAGCTTTGTAAAGATGAGTACTGGTTTGGATTTGGAGGGGAGACGATCGTCGTAGTATTCAGAAAAACTGGTGAGTTCTTTGTGTGGCTAGAGCAAGTCTATGGTGGATGTGTGGTTTCTAGATTAGGCGACGGTCAAAGAGGACTCCCAAGTATTTGACTGGCGTGTTGGAAGGTAACCAAGGGATTAGTGTGGACTTGTATGCTATTAGTGGAGGTAAGGGTGGTCTGCATAGAGAGAAGAGTTTGCCTTGAATTTGATGCGCCATTTGCTGGCCCAATCAGAGATTTGATCCAAGGGGTTCTGAATATCAAGGCTTGCGTCAACTAGTAGTTGGTTTGTTGAGTACACGACTTGGTCATCGGCGAAGAGAGCGAGGGAGGTGTGAGGGGGAGTCGGTGTGTCATAAGTAAAAACATTGAAGAGAGTTGGAGCTAAAAAGAGCCTTCAGGTACGTCTGCTAGGATAGCAGCAGCGACAGAAATCGCGTCGGTTAGTCGTACGGAGAAAGACCTATTCGTGAGGAAGCTTTTAATAAGGAGTATAAGGTACTGTGGGATAGCAAGTTTTAGTAGTTTGAATAACAACCCGGGGTGCCATACCTTTATTTTTATTTATTTTTTTATTTATTTATTTTACGTCAAAAAACAGTTAAAAACTGCGTATGACGTGCTATGAGGAAAAGTGAATTGTGTGCACATTTTCAAAATTCTGTGGTCCCTACACTAAGTCATATACTACTTAAATTTTGAATTTTGAAAGGGAGAAAAAAACAAAAACTCCCATGTAATAAAATCTATTTTCAAGGATAAATAAGCAATACATTTTGAATTTTGAAAGAAAGAAAAAAAACTCCCATGTAATAAAATCTATTTTCAAGGATAAATAAGCAATAAATTTTGGCTCTTATTACTTCCTGCCGCGACCACATGGAAACGATAATTTGAATAATTGTATTTCCCACTGAATTCTAGAAGACGTGCACAGAAAATGAAGTTACATTTATGTCCAGAAGCAAAACAAGGGGCCATCTCAGCATTTGCTCAATGGATAGGGAAACTGGACGAAAAACCTGATCGAGATGGGGGTCATTGACCCGAAAGCTGTAGTACAATAGTTGTTACAGGTTGTTTATACTCATTTATCCAGTCCAAATGGTAAATAATGCATTATGTATCATTGTTAAAATTATTGTTACTTTTCTTGCGATGCTCAGTATAGTCTCTAATTGTATAGAAACAGTTATGCAGCAGAAACGATTTCACTTGGGAATTAAACTTTTCTATCGAATTTAATCGTTTAATGTCATCTGGCAAAGTGTTGTAAAATAATGTACATGTATTGTATGTGAATTTTTTGTAATGAGCTGTTGATGCTGTCACCTGATGAATATGATTTCTACGTCGAGTGTTATAGTAATAGACATCGGCGTTTTCTGAAAATATACTCCCGCCCTTGAGCAAGTCATTTTTTACAAAAACCACTGATTCGTAAATAAAAAAGACACGGTAATGGTAGAATTTGTAGATTAATGACGAGAGGCTTACATGAATCACGTGGGTGGGATTTGGTTATTATTCGTACAATTCGTTTTTGTGATCTAAAAGTCTGGGAGCTATAAGAGGTATTTCCCCAGAATATTATGCCATATCTCAGGGGGGAATGAACTTTCGCAAAGTATACACAACGAGCAGTATGAAGGTTGACTGAATTTGCATGAATTCGCGTAGCATGAACGCGTAGCATAATGAACTTAATTTTGTGTTCAATTCATTTAAATGGACGTTCCATTTAAGGTTTGACTGAATTGAGAGACCTAAAAATTTTGTTGCCTTAACATCAGTCAATGGTACACCGTTCATTTTCAATGGAGCACAGAATTGTTTATTTTTAAATGGAAAACTGCATTAAAACCGCTTTCTTTTCGTTTACTATTAATTTGTTATTTCGGAACCAATTTGAAACATCTGATATTGTACTATTTACTGTTTCTTTATTGCAAAGGATGTTCGTATCATCCGCAAAGAGAACCGTTCTTCCGTATCGAATCGTCGGGGCATATCGTTTATGCTAAAGTAGAACAGAGTAGGGCCTAAAATCATCCTTGAGGAAAATATATTTCAACGGGCAAGAAGTCGAAAGGTACTGGTTAATTTTCACTCAAATTCCATAAGGTAATGTATCACTCTCTTGACCATCGTTGGTTTTCGTTCACCTGACTGAAGCAAATCTGAAGGATCCGTTGCTTCTGGAATAATTGAAAGTAAAATGATCATTTCATTGAGTTTACTTTTGAGTCTGAAAGTAGTCAATAGGTACCTTTTGATCAAATGATTGAGCGATTCATCTTTAAGAAAAGAAAATTTTAGCTTTTCAAATGATTTTTATTTTCTAAATCCATGTCGGCAATTGCACTACAGCACTCGTATTTGGGTAAAATATTGTCATTCATTGGATACAAAAAGTTCTCCTCAATATTTATTTATAAATCTTCGATAGAAGAGAAGTGGGAACGAAGATTCGTTGAATTCATTTCAGTTGCCTCTTTCGTAAAACGGAATTTTCTGTTTTTGAAAAATATCAAACGATTCCTGTGATAAAGATGCATACTAATAATGTAACGAAGATTAACGGATATATAATGCCTACGCAAAGTCTTTAAAGATCCGGAATTCATCAAAGCGGCGATATTTTCATGTTTAGATCTAATGCATTCATTTTATATTCTCAAGGGAAAATTTCGAACGAACATTTTCTAAAATTTTTCGTGAACTGTCTGTTTTGAATTCGTGCCGAGCCCATTTTCAGTGCCTTAATGGTAGCTGGTCTAAAGCTAACCACTGTTCAATCTTTCACGCATTGCGTCAATTTTAACAGTACAAATCATTCTCTACAAGCGATTTTTATTTGATCATTTATATTTTTATTTTTGCTTTCCAGTCGAAGACTTTTAAAAGGGCTTTGAAACATTTGTAAACTTCGAATAGTTATTCAGTTAATTTGAGGATTAGGAAAATTGGTTCGTTCGAAAAAGTGTTGGAAGCTCGAATGGATGATAATTGCTCTATTATTGGTTGTTTACTATTGGAAGTGAACCATTTTTGAAGATTTTACTGAGGAGGCTTGTGAGTTGTGTAATGGAGGAGGAGCCGAGATCATTGGGATAACAAGGTGCTTGGTAACATCTGATTTTGAAAGCTGCTAGGGATAGAGATTTGGTCTGATCCCCAAAGGAGGAGTTAAGATGGGTCAATGCTGTAAAATGGCCTTTGATTGGAGACGTTGTCTTATTGAAAAAGGGGTGATTGTTTTGAGCTAGACAAGTCCATGTGGTGTGGTTTCGGGATAGGCATTTATGTCAAGAGATGAAGATTTATGGCGTGAGTACCAGTGATTGGTTTGTTGACTTTTTGCTCTTGGTGATAATTGTTGTTGAATTCTGAATTTGTGGGTTGGAATAATGACAGTTTTGTGCAAAATATCTTTGAATATGGGTTGGATTTACTGTGGTGTTGATGGCAGCAAAAGCAAGTTAGGAGGTTATAGTACAAGATTTATCGGGTAGCTGATATGAATCGTCTGACGAGCGGTCAATGCATTTGTCTATGAATAGGATCATTCGTGACTTTTGTAATATGACTGTGATCCAATTTTAGTATTTTAATAAAGTCGCAAGATCTGACCAACTTTATTGTCCTCAAATGAAAAAAATTGAAAAATCGTTCTCATATTTATGTTGTCTTACCCGTTATTCGTAGGAAAAATCAGTGATAATAATAAATCATTTCATATCTAAATTTCAAAGTAGGCAAACAATTTTCCTGGCTTTGTAGAATTTACCTTCCACGTATGTTGGGATGAATAATTATGTTTTGAATGGACTTGATATCTACAAGAATCACATATTGACCGGGTGCATAATATTTCCAGTTTTTCTATTCAATATTCGTTGAAAAGTAAATGAGCATAGCAGTATATTTTAATTGCAATTACCCATTAATTATAAATCTTACTCTTAATTATAACTGTTTTGCGTTTCATGGGAATAGAGAGCCATTTGCGACATAATATGTATTGTTATTGAATTTGTTTTTTTATTGTAGATATTAGGAGTATTTTTGAAGGAAACTCAGTTTAATAGATTATCATTTCACAACGGTTTTCGGAGTATGTCATGATTCCTAATAAAATATGGCTTTTAAGATGTGGTGTGATATTGTAAAACAGTTTTTAGAGAGAAACGTTTTGTTTTTAAAAGTTTTGCTGTTATACAGACAAATATGAAGTATGAGACCCCTTTTTTCACAACACTTTTGCCTCAGTTTCACAGTGTCTGGGAAAATTAATATGTAGACGAATTCCAAACTCAACAGATTGGAATAACATCTGACACAAGTGATGCAAAATTCGGCAAATGTACTTAGGTTCAGAAATTCAACTATCAAAATGATAAAAAGGCAATATTCTGAAAATGTTCTTTTGAGAATATACATTTTCAAAAATGTGCCAATAGAATTATATATTTGTATTTTTTGAATTTTGTATATATTTGTAGAATATTGAATTTAATAGTACAATACGTCCTTCAACTCTTCTGCGCGTCGATCATCTATGAAGACATTGAAATAATGAAAAAACTTAGACATCTCGATTTACCTTTTCTGAAATACCAAGATAACCATCAATCTCGTTAGGAAGCTGTTAGTCCCGTAATGACAAATGCCAAGCGAATTTTGGCATTGACAAAATCTACGCACCTTTCAAGATGACTCAATTTCTCCTTTAAGATTGCGAAAAAGAGAGCGCAGTGGGCGCCCGACCAAGCTATACCAGGTTGACATTTAAAGAAGCCCACGTGAACTCTTAGGAAATTGGATGAGGTGCCACGCGGAGATACGACTGTTGCAAAACCACTCCCGATCTCCATGACATTTTAAAAATGTTTCACACACATTTTGGAATGGTATAAAAATTCCTGTAAATTTCACGTTCTCACACTTTTAAATAGGCTTTCATACAACAGCCAAAATCGATGTTCAGCAAGACCACCTCAATCTTATAACACATGTTTGTTTTTAACTATATTACGAATGAAATGTTCAAATATTATTTAAGAGTAGTAATTTAATCCTAATGTAATTTTTTTAAAAAAGAAATATGTGACATAATTTTTTGAATTATAAAAGATTTAATAGAATCTATTTGAAGTTCGCTGTGAATGTGTTTATTAGAAAAGAACTATTCTGATTTTCATAGTATGCTGAGCACTGACAATTGTTTATTAACTGAGTAAAACTTACAGACAAATCTATCTTGATGCTCATCAATTCTACAACACTGAAATTACAGGATTGCTTTGTGGACTCAGTGTGCAATGTATTGCTACTCAATTGTGAAAATTTAATACATGTAATTCCTTAATAGTATTTGTATTCCCCAAACACAAACGAGAGTAATATTGAACACAACGAAAAAAACACAATATCTCACATTTGATACGACTCTTATTCAAACATCAGCACTAACTTAGTGCTCATCAGTAACACTCCAAGATTTTTACTGGTTATACTTTTTTCCTATGGTTTTTATTTAGCGAACAGCTAGTTACCTTTCCGCCCCAATTGGTAAGCAGAACTCAAGGCCCTACGCAACAACAAATACATAAGAGACAAGGGACAAACAACCATGCCCATGGCGGCACTCGAACTGCTAATAATTAAATCTAAAAAAGTGTGTATATCATCCCTTTTCCTAGAGTGCACCATTCTACCAAACGTTTCTCACTGACATGGGCTTACTTTAGGCATGACCCGTAAATACAAAATTCCTTCTGAACACTTCTATGTTTTGCAACAATTCAAACTCACACTGATCATTTTCATTTCAAAGTCAAGAAACTTTCTTACATGGCCATCATAGCCGCTCTCAATCCAATTAATGATTGCTCAAATTAATTTTCTTGTTCAAATATAAATTATACTCACTTACTTACAATATTAAAAATCTTTCACACTTTCAACAAATAATTCACCTTCTTTGAATGAAGTTCTATACAACATAATGTCCCTTTAATATACAATAAACCCACAGAGACCAATTTGAATAAAAATCAATGCTCTGTTCAATTAATGTTCACTCAAGAGATTAATACATTTCGTCCACACTACCAAATATCACATGGCTCATTAAAATAACCCACTTCCTGACGATTTTCTTCCCTGAATCTGTATGTGACGTCGATCTTACTTGCGGGACAGCTGATTATATTATTAGCTCCTCGCCTCCATGTGGTCGTGCTTTTGTAAAGGGATACAATAGATCAGCCCACCCAGGAGTTCAACGCCTTCAATTCCATTGAATTACTGCAACGGCTGGACTCCAAATTGGTTTCGAATATTCGAAGTATATGTCAATAAACTCAAATTTACTCTGGCCATAGAAACACTAAAAGCTCCTCTAGAGCTTTTCTAGTCTTCGTGCCTCCGTGGTATCTCCAAATACACTGCTCTTAACGTGTAACTGTATCAACGTGATATTCCGATTTAAATACAACTTCCCTTCCAAAGCTGAACGGAGACTCAGTCATCCAAACGGGATCTCCAATACCAAAAATGTAAGTCATAACGAAGTTCCCGATTGGATGAGAATGCACCCCTCTCCGTTCAGCTCGTGAGCTTGCAATGAAGTGGTGTTTAAATCGAAGAATAACTCCGAGGACCTCTCTTCAACAGTCGTCAGAAAGAAATGAGACCGAATTATCCGTTAACTGCATTCACTTCCCCTTCTCTACCTCTTATTTCCCCGCCTTTTCTTGCACGCGCTCCGAGGCCGGTCGACCTTCCCGATCATCGTCGCTAAGCTCAGGTCGTTTGGTGTCGCGCTCTTGTTATTCAGAGGAGCGAATTAAAATAGTTTCTCGGGTGTGGATGTGAGACGCACCGGTCTACCCAGGTTGACGGTCAAAATATGGAAACCATTTTGTACATTTCTGATTTGAATTTTGACCTTACTGTGCAGATTTAATAATAATGGAAATATTGAGAGGAATTCCCACAATTCCTACAATGGAAAGATTGTAGGTCATATCAATTCAATTATAAGATCAATTCTTTATGTGTCTTAGATGATGTTAGGAAATTGAAAATATTTACCATATGTTTGATTTTCAGTTTGGTTATAAGTTTTTCCCAGAGATGGCTAAAATGTTAGTAGAATATGAATTGCAAATTCATCATTATAAATTTATGGAACCACAAGAAATAATTCCGGAAATTCTCTGACATGTTGTACATCACTAAATATTTCACGTTGGTATGAATTGCAGAATTATATTAGAAAAATTCATAACTTTGCGAATTCGTGTTCCTGCGTCAGCTTGAGAAACTTTCAAGGCCATAATATTATAATTTGCATAGTCATTTATGATTAAAGTTATGGTAACTTCCTAAGGAGGTAGAAGGTTGCTGGTACAATATTATTTTTGTAAGGTAAATATTACATGATTTCTTTCGTAACACTCCGTTGGCATCAAATAATATTTTCACGATTATTAATAATCCATAGCAAAACTATTATAAAAGAATACATCAGATAGTGGCGTTATATGAGTTCAGGTCGACGCTGAAACTAACACCTGATCTTCATTATTAATTTCCAATGCGCACAGAAATTCAAAGAAAAGAGAGCCACCTTTGGCATGAGAGAGGTGTCTAAGGTTTCTTTAGGGACTCAGGGACTCGGTAAAATCGAAATACATTCAAATAGTAACGATTTTGAACGGAAAATGCAAATATTTGTTTGTGTTATTTCGCGTATTCTCTTACTGTGCGTACCGACTAAATTAATTATCAAAGGTAATTACACGAGTGGTTTGGAAATTGTCGATAAATCCCCGACTCGCGAAGCGAGGAGGGATTTATGGAAATATCCAACCACGAGATAAATTTACTAAGACTATTTCACAAATTAAATTTCATAAATATAATGAACTATTAATAATTAACATTGTTTTATTCAAATATTTTTACATCGAAAAGAAATATATACATAAGGGCAATTACAAACAACAAAATAAACTTAAGACAAAGTAAGAGCGAAATTACTTGAAAAAACAGTTATTGAATACACAATCTTTAAAGTTTAAATTCAAAGGAAACGTGTTTTGTTCGCTTATTTTTAAGGAAGATGTTGAATTTGAAGCGCTACTATGTCTTAATTTATTAATCATTGAAGGTGTTCCTCATTCATTTGGAGATATATCTTGAGTGACGATGTGTGGGAGTGTCCCGTAATTTTTATTATTTCTTGCTCCTGTATGCCAACTTGGACCATTTCAGAAACTACAGTTGAACGACAAGAATGATTAGTTATTTTCTGTTTTTTGTGTCAAATCCAACTTAAGCTGCGTACATTTTTGTCCGCATAGACAACTGATTTTCTCCAACAGGGCAGTTCTTGTACCAAATACCTGACTTTTGGTAGGAAGGGTTAGGTGTGACAAAAATCGATCAGTTTTAATGTTACCTGTGCGTTTTTCTGCCAAAAGTTTGTATAATTTCAAACAAAAGATACACATCCGACCATGGAATAAAAATAATAGCAAAATTACATAACCTCTATTTGTAGACAAAACAAGGCGCAAATTTATCACCTCCTAGTAGGTGATAATCCATAACTGATAAATATGCATGGTAAAGTCGTCTCTAATTGACTGGTAGGGTCCCTATTCTTGCAAGCTATTGGCTGAAATTTCATGAGTGGAATAGTCGTACTAATTGAATGCGTGCTTACGAGACAACTCACATCATGCGACAGCACGGCACCAAGGAAGAAGCCGCACACCGCCTTGGGAAGAATACAAAATCTCGCCCCTGACGTCCGGTTTTCGTCCCTGATATAGACAGCACAGAAAATGAGCGTCGTATTTCGTTAAGCATCACGCGCTGTACTCCCTGACTCATACTGCCGACTTTATATTCCTAGCAAAATCGAGGTTCACATACAAAATCCTGATCTCATATATATGCTCTTTTACCTCGTATACAAACTATCAAATTCATTTTCACTTAAAAATGTACAACCTTTTAAATATTAATAAATTGAAGGGTTGCCTTTTTCTCTTCTGTAAAACCTGATATTCTTCAAGGTTTCCAGTCGGGATGTTGAAGGTCCCATTAGCCGAAAAAAAATCCGTTAAAACTTTCGCACAAAAACAAATTTGGCAACATAGCAAAACAATAAGAACACAGACTCATCACATCTGTAGCACAGACAAAGTACCCGCACAACCTAACCTCAGTGCAGACGCAAAAAAGGCAACGAGCTCCGACAAGACCTGGCGCCGTGTCAGGGGGAGCGAATATAGAGGCGCAAGGCGGCGCCGGGCGGCGGTGCGTTGGAGGCCGGGGCAAAGTGAAACTTTTGCGACGCGGGCGCGCGAATTCCGCGGGCGGCCTCGCGCGCGCATTCCTCGCCGGGCGCAGGCGGAATCCGGGAGACGCGGCGCGGCGAGGACGCCGCCGCGGGCGGACGGGAGCTCCGGCGCGCAGTGGACACAAGCTCTCCACAGGCGAAGCGTCGGGCCACGTACGTTGCCGTTCATGATCAGGCATCGAATTCGTATGACCTGAAAATGCTTTAAAAATGACTTAAAAATAAGAGGAAAATGACCTTTAAAGTGACTTAACTTTTTGAAAAATACTCAAACATTTGTATGAAAATGTGTTTTCATTCAATGAATTTTACAATTTTAAATAAAATGAATTTATTTAAATTGTATTTAATATAATCTTTATTTTAGGAGGAAATGTAATCCTTAGGAGGAAAAGTACCTAAACATTGAAAGATGGCTAAAATTGATCCAATAACTATATTTTTCCATCACCTACATGTGATAAACATTCATTTACAAGTTAGCTACGTCTAGAATGCGCCAATGAAAAGATGACATGTCTTCAGAATCCGAGCTCTGTTTATGATAGACGACTTCCTACATAAAAAATAAATTTACAGGAGAGAGGAAAAACACTTTTTTTGTATACCAGCATTATAAAAGACATTTTCTTTTGCAAGAAGTCGTTCATAAATGTGTATTTTACGGTACAAATGATGACGTATTAGCATTTTACGGCACGAATGATTGTGTTATCACATTCAGCTAATCGCAGTGAGAGAATCGGGGGAGGTAGCGGTAAACGGAACAGCCAATCAACGTTTTCTCACATTGGTGTCGAATAGCGAAGACATCGAGAGTTTTTTCGCAAAATTATGTTTGTTTCACTTAAAAATTTTGAATACTGTTATACAAAAAATAGCGTATGCAATTCGTTTATAATGTTATTTTATTGCATTTGTCAAATTTGAAAACTTGCTCCTTACTTCTCTCGTTTTCAAAACATGTTCTCATGCAATAATGCTAAACATTATAAACTAATTGCATGAACTACTATTTGATGTTAATAATGTACAGTTGGCTAAGTTTAGACATTCTAAATTTTCTCTATAATAGTATTAAATATTTATTTGTTAACAAGAACAAGCAAATTTTGAATCGTTGATAACAAAATGCAAAAATCGCCAATTCTGTCACATGGGAGGTTGTCCATCATCAACGACGATATTTAGTTCATCACGTCAGATCGTCACTCAATGAAACAGGACACAAATGATTGATTGGTTGATAGTGACTCCGGGCGTGCTAAGGTCATTAATGTCGTAGTGTAGTTATGGTTTTATCGGGGAAGGTGTGCGGTGTTCTTCCCCCGCTGAGAGGCGAGATCCGGCGACGACCTACCCGTCGGCTCGCGGGTTTTTCCTAACAAGGTATCTCCCACAAGCGGCGAACAGCCCCAGCTGGAACAAGCTCTAAGCTCCAGACCGGTCCCTCGGCATGTGTGGTAATGTAGTGAATATGATTCTGTGTAATATTTAAGCAAGGAATGATGATAAAACAAGGTAGACAAAGGAAACATTGTGAACGGTGCGTGGCCGGGTACTGGTTTGGCATTTGCCTGGTGTTTATTGAAGAAACTACGGAAAACTACCGATCAGAGCAGCCGCCGCTAGAATTGTCCTTCAGACACAACTGAATTTGACCTAGCTATCTAGCTAGTGTCAAAAAATTTTGGCACTGTCGGGACTGGAATCCAAAGACCTTGCGGTTAGAAAACTAGGAGAGGTGACAGAGCATTAACCGATGTCATTGCAGTACTTCTGACCGAAAGGTCCTAGGTTTGAGTCCCGACGGCGGCTGGATTTTCGACACTAGTTTGATAGTTCTCGAATTTATGCCAGGCGCAAATGTATGTCCTATCCCCACCCCTTACTTACAGACACTTACACTTGTATGCGCTACACTACCACTTATGCTAGGAGACCGATCGGGAGCTTAGGGTTTGCCCAGGCTGATGCGGTGCCCCGCTGGTGGAAGATATCTTGTTGAGGAAAAGCCCTCTTAACGACAGGTAGGAAGGCGCCGGATCTCTCCATCCAGCGGGAAACATCGCCACCACCACCCAACAATAAAACATGATCTACACTTAAGGAATAATTACCAATGACATTTGACGCGCCTGGAATCAATAATAAATCGATCAAAATAAGGCGAGAAAGTAAAAGGGGTTAGAGACACTACAATGACATCATTTGATGCCCTGAGCTCCGAACGTCGTTAGGCACAAATGACTAACCATCAATTTACACATACTCCCCTTTCTGAAATACTATTGTGACCAAAAAATTGAAATTTTAAGATAAACCAGTTAAAAAAATTATCTCTAAAATGTATCTCGAACTAAAGACCTAAACGCTTTTTTGATATAACTTGTACATCGTCAAATAATGGAAAGCAAAACAAGTTGCAAATAAATCAGATCGCGCTCCCGTGTACAAAACGGTTTTTTACTTTCTGGCAGTACTTCGTAAGGAAAAAGAATATTGTAATCGTGCGCCGGAAAACGGCAAATCTTTGAGAGAAAAACTCTTATTGCCGGACCCTGGTAACGAAAAAATGGTTAAATCCTGTTTTTATATACAGTAGATGATTTTCTCTAACACGTAGTGAAGTCAGAATGTATGTTTTGTGCGTTCTTGATACCAAAAATCGATTGACAATAATACGTCTACCTGTCTGAAATGTGAAGTCATGAAGAAGTTTAGGAGTGCTCGGTTAAATTGCACGTTTACCAGACGGTGCAAATAAAGCTGTATGAATGGCGATGATCGGATCATTTCGAATAGTGAAGTCAGAATGTATGTTTTGTGCGTTCTTGATACCAAAAATCGATTGACAATAATGCTATGTTGTAAGTACGTTGAATGAGTCTTGAAGTGCAACACATTATCCTTCCATTTTGGAGTATGTGACCATTAACGTGGTAATTTGGGAATGAACAAAAATCTCTCTTTATCCCAAATGCATGCAGAATTTCAAAACATGAGACCACTGTTTTTACGTCATTCTTCAAACCTATTCCATCACAACTTACATTAATTTCGAAATTTCGGTTTATCCTAGCCACGATTACGCTGACACCAATTTACTGACTAGCTTAACCATCTTCAACTAAACAATTCACAAAATTAATTAACAGTTTTTGCTTCTTTAGAAGAAAAGAGAAAAAAGTTGCATTTTGAAAGCTGTCGGAACGATGTAAGAGTCCTCCTGGGGTAATCCCAGAAACGTATCGCGTGTTATGTAAATTATATGAAAATGTACCGTTCTCAACCTTGGAAGGCAAAAATATTGAACAAGTATAAAAATTAAAAAAAAACAAAACACATGAAATATTGAACGAATTCTTTACGACGAAAACGAAGTTACATAACGCTTATCTTTTCTATAAGGAAAGAAAGCATCTCTATATTCTGTAGTACTACGAGTTAAATAATCCGTATGAGTCTTGCTTCTTCTTTTGGGTGGTCGTTTTTATCTACATGAAAACGATAAACATGTTACAGGTTTATTGCGATCTATTATCATTTAACAAACTGCAAACGACTGGAGATGTTGGTTGCCTTGTAATATTTTTGTCCAGTTTCCCTAATCCATTGAGCAAATGCTGAGATGGCCCCTTGATTTGCTTCTGGACGCAAATCAATGTAGCTTCACTATGCGCACGTTTTGTTGAACTTTCCTTTTGCTTGTAGTGGTAGTAGAGCTTAGGGTAAGTTTCTATTTTGTTAACAATACAGAAAAATCAAATCTGTTTATTCCTTTACCGTTAAAAATAAGTTTTCTAAAATTTTGCAACGAATATATCTAGTTTATTATATGTTAATCCTCTCTTTTTTAAATTTGTTGTTATTATTATTATTATTATTATTATTATTATTATTCATATTTCAACTATTAATAGTTAAATTGTTGGGAAGGGATTCTGAAACTCAAGAAAGCGTGCACAGATGATTTTCTCCCTCATACGTCAAAATTTACAATATAAATAAATAATTTAATAATAAATAAATAAAATAAATAAAATAAAATAAATAAATAAATAAATAAATAAATAAATAAATAAATAAATAAATAAATAAATAAATAAATAAATAAATAAATAAATAAATAAATAAATAAATAAATAAATAAATAAATAAATAAATAAATAAATAAATAAATAAATAAATAAATAAATAAATAAATAAATAAATAAATAAATAAATAAATAAATAAATAAATAAAAACGTAAATTAGGCTTTAATCCCGCAGTTTTCATGTTCTCACTCTACGTTACGATGTGATGCTATTCTGTTTTAGACATGACCCTACTATTCGCTGCTTTCGGCCCAGTGTGCGGCGCGGCAGCAAACAAGCGAAACACGAAGACCCAGCGGTTGCGAAAGGGACAGCGGGGGCAGCACTTCGTGGTCGCTTTGTTTTTTCCGACGGTTGAACTGGGGAGGAGGGTAGTCACTGTGAAGTTCCAAAAGACACGTTGTTTCTCCTTGTGCACAAGGAGAGCTAACAGATCGTCGAATAAAGTGTGAGCCGGCAATGCAATGAGCGGATTGGAAGGGACAATGGTCCAGACGTGAAAGGTTCCTGTGAGCTGCGGGGGCAGAACAAGAAAGAGTGTAGTAGGACACCAACGTGTAGACTGAAGAAACTGTGGTCGATTGATTGATTCGTTGATGTTTACGGACATGTCAACTGCTATTGTCATTATTACTGGCGTAATGGGATTTCCCCCTCCAAGAATCCCCCCCCATCGGGGCGCCGCCCCATTCGGTACAAGGTACTAAGCTTCCAAACTAATCTCCCGACGTGTGTGGTACTGTAGCACATGTAAGTATGTGTAAGGGGAGAGAATAGGACATGGAAGAGAAGGAATGATTGCGCGATTGATTGATTGCTAGTGATTCCCGGCGCGTCAATTGCTACAAGTTATTAGTACAGTATGTGTAGTACATGTTTTATTTCCTTTAGAGGCGAGATACGCTGAATGGCGAGATCCGGCGCCGACCCATCGTCGGCTAGCGGGGATTATCCCAACAGGTATCTCCCACCAGCGGGATACCCCCCCCCCATCCGAGATATGCTCTAATCTCCTGACCGGTCTCGAAAACGAATTCTCACCTTCTCCACTTTCTAGACAATTTCTTTTAGTTAATACTGCCAGATTTTTTACAACTTCACAGGAAACAACATTACAAAATCAGTGGCGTAACTAGGGGGCAAGGGGGGGCTGTGCGCTCCGGGTGACAGGGGTGACACCTATTATAAAATTTTATAGTTCGAAATAGAATTTTATTGATTTATTTACAAATTATATATACACACAAATTAATTTAATAGTTTTTCAATTAAATCAATTATACTAAGAAAGCAAAGAGACATAATGTAAAGTAAAACGCGCAACTATATGCAGTGAGCCTCAATTCTTCAATGGTCCAAGAGTCTCGATTTCGACGATTACTTTATCTTCTCTTATCGTTAATCTTGATAAAATAATCTATTTTTTTCAATATCGTGCCAATATACTTGAATTTTTATTAAATAATGTATAAACTATTCAGATATAAATATTTTCATATTTAATTTGGGGAGGGGTGTCACCATTAGTTTTACCCCGGGTGACACCAACTTTAGCTACGCCACTGTTACAAATACGTCGAATGAAGCAGTGTGGGAACTTTAGAAAAATCGAACTGTGCACTCTCAGATACTGCCTAGTCTTAGGTGAACTTTCCATATGAATGATATATTAAAATGACTTTGCACACTAATTATGTCTTAGTACAAATATCTTAATATAAATGTCCTATTAAATGTCATACTACATCAAATAAAGGAGAAGGAGGTTCCGGTAAGCACAGAATAAGACATTCATGCGCGACACTCGGAGGAATATTACTGCGCTTAAGGCACTGCGTCCGCGTCCTCGTGCAGAAAAGTCGCGCGAAGGTTCGCGACTAGGAGACGCATAACGTCCCAGTTGGCCTCGGTGCCAGAAGATTTACGGCAGCTGAATCGCTTTTCCAGCCGCCTCCGTCGCCCCTCCTACCTCCAGCCGCATCCTGTGCTCCCAACACCAGTCGAACTCGCCTTTTTTGCTCAGAATTATACATCTCCACACACACGTCGACCGGCCGTGGAGACGCAGGGATTTGGGCTGCGTCCAAATTAGCGATTGGAGTCCTTAGAAATGCACGGGTGGTACCATATGGTTATGGCCATGTTTTCTCACGCCACCACGTCAATTGTCATCATCCCATCCACTATCAAACATTTTATTCATTGTAAAACCTCTCCCCTTTCCTCTAGACAGATCAACCTTTCATTTACAACCAGTGAATGGCAATATCTACCCACCTCTGAAATCATCTGTCCAGGAGAGCGGAGCGTCTATCCAGGGAGGCGTACGTTTCCTCCGTCGTCGCCTACGCGCAGAAGTCAGTATCGTCACAGCCATTTCATTGTCACCCCTCCGGCCACTTTGCCTCGAACAACACACACTGAGAGAGGTGGTCAACCGATGTCACTGCAGGGCCTCCTACCGGGAGGCTTCTTGGGTTCCACCCCCGACGATGGCAGGATTTTCGAATTCAGCCGCTATGTGGAGGAGAATTCTAGCGGCTGGCTTCTCTGTTCGGTAGTTTTCCGTGGTTTGTCCGAACAACATCAGGAGTATGCTTAAGCAGTACCCTAACAAACGAGCTACGGTTCGCGTGCCATTTTTTCTCCCTCTCATCATTGTCGTATTCTCATCCCTTACTTAACACACACATGCATTACACTATTTTAATGGATGATCTTTCCTTCCTCTTCATTGTCTTATCCTTACCTCTTACTTTCATACACTTAAAATAACATGCACTACTCTGCCACACATGCCGGGAGACCGGTCAGGAGATTAGAGCATATCTCGGATGGGGGGGGGGGTATCCCGCTGGTGGGAGATACCGGGGGGTATCCCGCTGGTGGGTGTTGGGATAATCCCCGCCGCACAAATCGATCAAATGGACAATTTCAAGCAGGTTGATTATGTCGAGGATCAAGACGCATGACGATCAAGAGGACAAACTCAAGCAAATCGCTCAAGGAGGATATCAAGCAACAGTTAAGTAGTGGTGCTACATAATGGCACAGACTTTCTCAAACTCGTCAGTTTTCTAATCTCTTTAGTCTGTTTTGCCCCTCTCTTCTCAGCTTCCATATATTTACCTAGAAGACATTTCTCACGTTTTTTAAAAACTGTTTTGAAATGCCTAATCGTAGAATTAAAATATGACATAAAGAAGATTATAGAATGGTAAAACATGGTCCTTTAAGCATGTTTTCATGAATAAAATTGAAGTTGTTTTCATGGAAATGACCTTTGAACTTTTCTGAAAACATGCTATTTGAAACACATTCTTATTTAAAACTTTCAAATTTTCCAGAAACTTCATAAGAAATTCTTTAAAGCAATTATACTCACAAATTAGATAATGTAATGAAATGTGTGTAATGTAAATATTTACGACGTGAGAGCGAGTACATTTTCATTTGTGCGGTTTTAGAAAAATAAAAGAATATATAAAAATTGTATTTATGTCGTATTATTCAGTGCATATACCACTATCCGTACCTAAATTTTAAGAAAACTTTCGAGGGTTTTCGAGAAGGTGGCGTTTGAGTGTTTCTGAAAATGCGTTATTCTGAGCTCATTTTCACAGAATACTTTTCAATGGTTGAGAGACATAATTCGAAGACCGTGCACTCACAAATTCATATTTTCACATATCGCCAGCAGTGTAAATATTAACGCCGTGAGAGATAGGTATCAAAAAATTGCATTGATGTGTTTGAAAAAACAAAATACAGCAAAATGACTTTTATTTCATCTTTTGCAGTCCACTTATCACTCTCAATTCCAAAAGTTTGAAAAGAAATAAAGTGCCTTTTTGAACAAAACCGTCTTTTCAGATTTTTTATGCTGCCCATATTTCACTTAAAATTACGCAAAAATATACTTAAAGTTTCAAAAAATGTATATGAAATTAATTAAAGAACAAATAATGGAGAACAATGTTTTTTGAAAAACAAATCTTCTATATTGTAGCTTTAGGAAGACGCCAAAAAATATTCAAATTTTGTAATTCATGAAAATTCGTATTTAAGATTGAAAATAGTACCTTCGCCGTATTTTGAAGTGTATTTCTCATTATTCTCACAAGAAATTTAAAGAGAAAAATTTGAAACCTTTTTTGAGAAAAAATCTTGAAAATGTTATAGAGTTTCATGTAAAGAATTTCCAAAATTTAATAAATTATTTTTAAAAAAAAACAGGGCTTTGAGTCGGCCTAGTTGATAGGGTAAAATTAATTTTGGAAAAAATCACACGAATAGTTTAGGCGCTATTGTTGTTTACAGTAAGGCGGGCAGATCGACCGACACATAGATTTGCCGTAAACCTATTTTTCGGTATCAAACACCCACAAATCGTGGAAACAAAGTACACAACTTATTAGATTAAGTTATTTACAACATATTGTAACAAGATTTATTGACTTTTCTGTACGAGTGTTCCAGAATACGAAAAATCACCGTTCTTTTTCGCAGCTTTACGTACTTTTCTCCATACTATACATTATTCCGTGCATACGTACCTACATGAGAGAGTAAAAACAAAATTGATGTAAACCACAATTTAAAATATATGTGAGAATCATTAAGCATGAGATCTGTTTATGGATACAGTGATATGAATTCCATTGTCGACTCTCTCTTTCCTCATGCCTCTTGACATCACAAGGTGTTCCAAAAATCGACCCGTCAATCCATCCGATCATCAATCCGTCTTCTATAAATTGAAAAATTATAAAATAATATTCCATTATTTTAAAATTTTACAATACTCTTATCTCCTATTCATTAAAATGTATCTTCGAGAACATAAATCTCAACCATTCAGACGTACTAAAATATTTCAGTTATTTTATAAGATTCAAGTACCAGTATCATCTTCATTGCATGAGTTACCGTACAACCAAAACATGACCTTCTGTAGGGTCTTCCAACGTAGTTGTGAGTTTGTTCATTATTCATTTTTCTGAGCATATAACCCAAACACAATCAGTTCCACTTAATCAGTTTCCTTCATTCTAATAAGAATGGAAAATCAAAGGAACCAAAACTTTCGCTCTCCACGATCGTAGTCCTGCGAATCTCTTCTGCTGCTGGCTCTTAAGAGGATTGTAGTTTCCAGCACTTGTCAGAGAGGCATTTCATAGAGCGATGAGCGATTAGTGGTTCAAGTAAGTATACTCACTTGGAACAATACTTTCACACAAACTTGTCTTAATAGAGTTTATTAATCTGGCTTCAAGATGCGTTTGGGAGAAGGGGGTACAGGAAACACATGAAACTAGTCTCTGACAGTATTCCACAACGGATCATTTGACTATCGACCACTTGAAGAAAGGTGGAACTTTGTTAAAGACACAAATTAAAGGAATTCAATCAATAAAGAACACGATAATAATTTTAATCAAATTAATAAATATTAATAAAGTTCATAAAATTCATAAATTTTAATCCAATTAATAAATAATTATTTAGTCGTGTTTTTATTTATTTATTGTAAAATGTTATTGATGCACAAGTTTATTAACAAAATAACAATTATTGAAATCTTTTGGGTACTTTTATCAAGAAAATTGTAGTAAAAAAGTAGACACGAGCGTTTCTGTCGATACTGCTTCTATGGAATTTCTTATTTATTCACTCTATGTCCACTGTAAAATTATAAACATGGGCTTATATTCCTCATTTATTTCTAATATAAGGCCACTGCATTGAACGTATGAGGGTTTAGTCATGATGTTCTATTTTCAAGGAACACACTTCTAAAAATCTTGTATAATATGTTCTAAAACGTATAACAATAGAATTAATTGATTATTGGAACTCGTACACACTTCTAAAAACCTTGAATAATATGATCTAAAATGTATAACAATAGAATTCATTGATTTCTTGAACTCGAGAACATGGTTACTCAAAGAAGAACAAAACTTGCACACTTCAGAGCACGTTGGGAAAGATACTACATCGTTAAACAATTGCACTCCTGCCGTGGGCCGTTTCTCCATTTTCCTGTCCTATTGTGTACCTCTGATACGTATGATATAACTGCGCCAAGCCCGAGGAGACCGGTCGTTCAGGTGCCAGGTCCACGAACGAATTTGCATTATTGACGAATTATTCATGACGAATAGAATACAATCGCTGTCTGCTCGACCATATTTTCCAGGGGCCTTTTGCAACCTCTATTCATTCATTGCTAGGACAATGTGTTATGCAACTTCAAAACATATGTGAATACAGTGGTGCTATTGAGGTGTCATTTATTGAATTATACATAACTCATAAATTGTACCTGAATTTCATTAAGAACTTTCACACCCAGAGTTACTCAAATATTAAATATTTTACATTTTTCATCTCAGACATATTTCAAAGAAAATTCATTATTCAAGTATACGAGATTTCTAAAACTACAATTGGTCATAAAGCAGTAATCTGTAATCTCCTGACATTAAATATGAGGTGTACTAATTCATTTTCTTTTCTGAGTATATTCTTCTAAAATGTCTCGCACCAAGGATGAAGTAAATGGAAAACTAATCTTTGCTGTTAAATAACTCTCAGAATGGTTCAGAAGAATACTCAATACAATTGCAAGATTCCTAGAGGTTATTCCATGTAGAGAGAATAGGATTATGTTATTACAACTGTAAAGAATAATAGGTTTTATAAGAAAATTAATATACGTTTTTCTTACTTTTCTTTTCAATTTTAAAGGTTATTATGAGTAGGTGATAAAAACTAAATTAAATTACATTTTAGTCATATCGAATTATCTTGTTATTTTTCCTCAAAATAATCAACATCGAAAGAACAATCTCGTAGATTCACCTGATCCTGCAATAAAATAGCTGTAATGAATATATTTTCAACTTCTGGGTTTTGTATGAAACAGAATGAGGAAGACAAATACTACTACAAAACATGAAAGAAAATGATAAAAAAGATGTGTAATAAAACACTGAATGTTTCAGAGTACATTCAATAACGGATGTTACGATTTTATTTCATCTCGTTTATTCCAATGCAATATGGAAGAGATTCAGCTTCTCAGTTTTCAGGCTTCATCGGAGACTCCAAAAACAAAAAGAGAGAGATGACATATAATATTTGTGAGACATAAATTCGTTTATCTCTCCTGTAAGTCTTACGCAGTTTAACTACATAGTTTATTTGGAAATTACTTGAAAATTGAGTAAAAAATAAATCATAACACAGCATTAGCACCAGTACCATTTTTTAAATTTTTTCTTTACCTGAGCTCTCTCAAAGATTTAAACGGAGTGTACGAAATCCGAAACGGAGAACAAGTTCCCCACCTTCTAGACACAAAAACGGTAAACAAGAAGTAGTCGCTTAGGATATTACTCCATCCCTCAACAACTCATAAACTCCATTAGACGCAGAGTTCCGGATTTACCTCTCGCCGTTGCCCCACATCCGCGCCGGACAAAAAAAAAGTCGAGTCGGCGTGGAGTGGGGCGTGGCGAGTGGGAGGGGAGGGGGCAGGCAAAGGGTGGCGGCCGCGCCCCGAGGCCTCGGAGCGCGTAGGCGGCGGCGGGCAACAGGTGACAGGCACTGGGAAAGGGGGGGGGGTTGGGGGGACGAGGCGGACCGGATCGAGGCGGAGAGGACAGGGCAGGACTAGGCAGGGCGGGCGAGGCGTGACGGAGGTGGTTGGGGCGGGGCAGGGTGGATACGGCGGCACGGAACGGGATGTGGAGGGCAGAGATGGGCGAGGAGAGATGGGGCAGACCGGTGTGAGACGGGGCGTAGCGGGAAGGGATGGGGCAGACCGGTATGGGCGGGGCGGGAGTGGAAGGATGGGGCAGACCGGTGTGCGACGGGGGGGAGTGGAAGGATGGGGCAGACCGGTGTGAGACGGGGCGAGAGTGGAAGGATGAGGCAGACCGGTGTGCGACGGGGCGAGAGTGGAAGGATGGGGCAGACCGGTGTGCGACGGGGCGAGAGTGAAAGGATGGGGCAGACCGGTGTGCGACGGGGAAGAGAGGGAAGCATGGGGCAGACCGGTGTGAGACGGGGCGTAGCGGAGGGATGGGGCAGACGGTATGAGGCGGCGGAGAGTGGAAGGATGGGGCAGACCGGTGTGCGACGGGGGGAGAGTGGAAGGATGGGGCAGACCGGTGTGCGACGGGGCGGAGAGTGGAAGGATGGGGCAGACCGGTGTGCGACGGGGGAAGAGTGAAGGATGGGCAGACCGGTGTGCGACGGGAAGAGAGTGGAAGGATGGGGCAGACGGTGAGACGGGGCGAGGGAAGGATGGCAGACGGTTGGACGGGAAGAGAGGGAAGATGAGGCAGACCGGTGTGGACGGGCGAGGGAAGGGATGGGGCAGACCGGTTGAGCGGGCGAGAGTGGAAGGATGGGCAGACCGGTGGCGACGGGGAGAGTGGAAGGATGGGGCAGACCGGTGTGCGACGGGGAGATGGAAGGATGGGCAGACCGGTGCGACGGGAAGAGAGTGAAGGATGAGGCAGACCGGTGTGCGACGGGAAGAGAGTGGAAGATGGGCAGACGGTGTGCGACGGGAGAGAGGAAGGATGGGGCAGACCGGTTGCGACGGGGAAGAGAGGAAGATGAGGCAGACCGGTGTGGACGGGAGAGGGAAGGATGGGCAGACCGGTGGGCGGGAGAGAGTGGAAGGATGGGCAGACCGGTGCGACGGGAAGAGAGTGGAAGGATGAGGCAGACCGGTGGCGACGGGGAAGAGGGAAGGATGGGCAGACGGTTGCGACGGGGAAGAGAGGGAAGATAGGCAGACGGGACGGGGGGAGGAAGAGTGGCAGAGTTGACGGAGCGAGGCGGGCCAAAGCAACAGGGGAGGGGTGGGGCAGGGTGGTTACTGTGGTGAGGGACGGGGCGGAGGGAGAGCGACCTTATCCCCAGCGTGACGCAAATCCTCTCGTTCGTCGGCCGCTGGCTCTCGCCACCCCCTGCGATGTGGCTCCGTGGGAGGGGGAGCAGAGGTAAGGGGCGGATGTCGCGATAAGCGGTTCGCCCTTCGGCCTACGAATCCGAAGAAACTCCGCTGGCGCAGCCACCCACACGGACGAGACAGCGCTCCCCCAGGGAATGGGAACTTGCGGAAATTAAATATTGTAGAAGGGTGTTGCGAGAAATTAGACTTCAATGGGGCAATGAAAATTCGGAGAATTAGGTCAGAAGCAAAATAATTGGACACAACTCAACTCGTGAAAGTTCACAGTTCATTAAAATGCGTTATACAATTACACATTATTTTTTCATCATTTTATTTTATACATTTATATTTCGACCAACCTTCGGCTGGATTCTTCTAATTTAGAAAAATATTTTTCCTGGAGCAATTTTATGTAAATATTTCATGAAAGCGCATTTTTCTTCAAATTGAGGAGAATGATCATTCATGGGAAGTTTCCTTGAGCACTGGCGATGTTATTGAAAATAAACACAGAGTTTGTTAACATATGCCCTTTTGCTTAAGCTAAAATTACTGAAGCGTAAAAAAATAAAAATAAACCGTTAAGTATTAGCAAGAATGTATGTCCAGAATTCAGAGATCAGAAAATATGTTTAGTTACATCATTCACGATATCCCTTTCATTTCAATTTCTGGTTTGAAATCTCCGAGCCCGCCGTCAGCAAGTGCGCAATGTAGTGATGCATAAACAGTTGATTGTCATTAACCTGCCAAGAACGGCTCACTATTCCACTTTAAGTTGTCAATAATCCTATAAGATGTAACTTTTCACAGGTATTAACAGTTTATATACGAACGTATTTCGTAAAATATCTTCAGTAAATAAAAATTTCAATAAATCGACACCTTTAAATAGCTAGATCGAAAGCAGCTACTGAGTGCATCATAAATTGGAAAGCCAACTGCTCTGATCGGCCCATTCTTTGGCCTTTGGCTGATCAATCACTGAAACAGTGTAAAATCGAAAGTGCCAATTTTTACATTTTTTGCACTGTTTTTTGTGCATAAAACTGCGTTTACCTCCTCGTTTTCTGCATCAACCTCAAAGATCTCTAGAAAGACATTAACAAATTTAACTTACGACGTGTTTACGAAACTTGAACCAAAAATCTTCTAATATGCCCGTATTATTCCCAGCATGGATCGATCGTCCTTGATCGCAGTATGGTAAAATAAAGAAAAGACATTTTATTCTTTTCGGGAAGTTTTAAAAGGTATTTTACCACAGACTGCCCATTTTTGGACCGGATATAATATTCTCGCTCTGTACCACGTGTACCTGAGGAAAATTAAATACAATATAATAAAACTATTTGATCCAAGTCCTTGGTGCGGTTCGGTTTTGGTTAGAACTTGTATTTTCTTTAAATAGAAACAACTTCCTTCATCACCCCCATCGCCTTTTTCCTTCAGTCCTGGCGCCCTTGTTTCTCTTATCGATAGCGGTTGCCCGGGGAACAGCGGCCTCACTCTTTCCTGGAAAGATCTATCTGCGCTGCCGGAGTGAGTTCACCCGCTGACGCAAACGCCGCGCCGCGGCAGAGCGGCTGGCAGGCGGCGAGATACGAACCCGGGAGAGGAAAGTAAAAGGGGAGGGCGCGCCGGCGGTCGATCGTTCAGTGCTGCATGCCGGAGATCAGTTGACTCACCCTCCGCAACTGCAGCGATCGCCTTGAGTGGGTGCATGGCGCAATGCGTTCGTCTGGAAAGGGAGAGAACTAATTGGTCCGGATTTTGGGCGGAGATAATCCCAGTTTACTCTTGTAGAATCACGAACGGGATCACAATTTTGTGGGGAATGAAATATTTGGGGAGAATGTTCACTGTGTAATGAGACTTTCGTTCCTTCGAGTCTACTTAATTTTATTGTTATTAAACACGAGACATAAAATCATATTAAATAAAACATATACATCCATGTTGTAATTGTGGTCGATGGAATATTCCCCTTCACCTCACTCCCTTGTTAATAACTTGCATAAAAAGGTGTATAACTGGTTTGTATT
Organism: Teleogryllus oceanicus; assembly: GCA_964035755.1. Classification (NCBI taxonomy): domain Eukaryota; kingdom Metazoa; phylum Arthropoda; class Insecta; order Orthoptera; family Gryllidae; genus Teleogryllus; species Teleogryllus oceanicus. Next base: position 95,246,208 of record CAXIVR010000002.1, on the reverse strand, counting down.
TTAAGCAAATGTTTTATTTATTAAAATGGCAAAAATTTTAATTAATAATTTTCTATAATGTTCAGGTGTAAGAAAATATAATTTTAGCAGAATACCATTGGAAAACAACGCTATATTGCAGTTTCGTACGTTTATTTAGTTAAGATGTCACCCAATTATAGAATATAATGAAGCCTTGTTTCAGGAACATTCATTTTATCTATTCTGAAAATGCACCATTTTGAGATCTTTTACAGCCGAAAACATTTCAGATTTCTAGAAGCTTCATAACCAATCATTACAAACTTTTGTGATCACAAAACTGCATTAAAATATTAATTCATAAGTAATGTGAATATTAATGACGTGCGAAATGTTTCAAAATGTGAATACGCATACTGAGTGTGCGGTATATTAGCCACAATACTTACAATATTAGTACCGCGTTAAATTTGTCATCGCTTTAAAAAATGAAAACCCATAATTGCCCTCAATTGAGTTAAATACAATAAAATGTACAGAATAACCCAGACAGACTTGTTCACTTCAGCCAGCAACGAATTCTTCCAGTAAGTTAGCTCCTCTAATCCTCGAGTTGAAATGCCAACGCAAAATGAAATAGAAGTGACACAAAATCGATATCAGTGGACGGGCGACACTAAAGGGGAAAACTTCCTCAATGACGCGGGATTTTTGATAGAATAGAAAACTGCTTAGAGCTTGTAGAGAAAAAGAAGTTCGATGTAAAGGTCAATCGAAAACTGCTTTGATTTGTAAATTTAAATGTAATAGAAAAGGAGTAATGATACATGTTGGCCTGCTTGAAAGCCAGAGAAATTAGATGAATAAGATGACCAGCGAATGTGTGTGTACCCTCAAGACGGAGACTTCTTCTTATGTCACCGAAAAGACAGGTATCATGGTATAGGGTGTGGTTGCATTGTCACCAAATCATTCCATTGGTCTCGGGCATTTTAACAACCTACCAATTCGTTGATACACCAATACTTTGCATTCACTGCGTCAACATCGTGCCGGGTTTGATTTTCTAACATATCTAGCTGCCTTGTCAAGGGGAATGGTCGGAATATGGACAAAAAAATCCATTTTCTATTTTATTCCTATAATGTTCCATATAAGTTTTAGTCCATTCTCCCAATTTTTTTGCATCATCAGGTTGCGAAAAGATATTTAATATTTAAATAACATTCCTGCAGACAGTTATTTTGGAAGGCGAGGTCATGGCAGTGTTTGATAGGCTTTCGAAAACAAACTGCTATTTTAGAAGACAGGGTTATTGCCCTCCAAGCAAACTAATGTTTACACGGTTGGAAGTGTTTCTCTCCTGACCACGGTTGTACGCACTTACAGCATTTTATTTTATAAAAAGAATATGTTTGTGGGGAAGACGTCGGAGCGATAAGAGCATGAATAAAGTTGCCAGTTGGCAGAAGAAAATGAAAAAAAAAAAACTCAAATATTTAATAACCCACCATAAAATATAAACAGACGGATTATTGAGGTTACGAATGTTGGAGAACGCGAACTTGAAACATAGTCGTGTATTTCTGCTTCGTAATCTCCGTCTAGAGAATCAAGAGTGAACTTGATGGAGGTCTAAAGAACGGAGATGAAGAAGAGAATACTGGCAGTGGTTTCAGAATAATAGAATTGTGGGAATTCTGATGTGATGTTGTTGACGTTCTAATGAGTCTTTACAAGTCTATTATTCTTTTCAGAATAATAGACTTGTAATACTTTCTCAGGTTATTCTTAAATTTTGTTACTGTATAAAGAATGATAAACAAACTTTACTTTGGGAATAATTGTGAATGTAACATTTGGATGAAAGTAATAATCTTATATATACAAATAAAATATTTTTCAGGATTTTTACTTTTTCGCTACAGAGTAGGGTGGAAGTTATATATAATTCTACGCGAAAAAAACGGCGAATTTTCGGCAGAAAAGCTCTTATTACAGGGCCATGGTAACCAAAATGTGGATAAATCCTGTTGATAAAAAATAAAAAAATTCTAACACGTGATGTAGCCGAAATCTATGTTTTGTGGGCTCCTAGTAGCGAAATATCGAATCACGGCAAAACATTTGCCCATTTGTTCGCATGTCTGTCCGTCTGTGAACAACACTACGGGCTAAGAAGTTCAGTCGATTTTCTCCGAAATTGATATTTACCAATCAATCTGACTGATGCCGTGGCCCCTTGAATTTGAAACCGATATTTCAATTTTATGGGATACTTTGCATGAAGCCCCTGGAATATTTTCTTAAATTTTCAAAAATATGTCTGCATCGTTTTTAATTAAATTTTGTCGTTGTTAAGTGTGAAGAACGTTTAAGAGAATGGAGTAGATATCATGTTCGTTGAAAACTGTGATTTTTCGAAAATTGTATAAGTTCATCATTTTTTCGGAGTCTTCCTACAACTAAAATATTAAATATAGAGATTTTTCCCTGAATAAAATATGTTCCTTAAAGATAGATTTTGTAATACAGTCATGTACAATTGTGGAACAACTGAGTACTTTTCGCGTAATTTTGCGTGAAAATACGGACAAGAAAATAGATGTTGTTTTACCACCACTAGCTTCAAAATTGCTTGTATTCTTCATGACAATTTTATACTCAATATTTTTGCGTTCCAATAAAATGACACATATTCATTAATTAATACTTAACAAAATATAACGAATGTCGAAATGTCCTTACATTCACTTGTTTATTTATATTTCAGGAGCAGTTCTGCAAAGTTTCAATATTCATATATCATCGGTCTTCCGGAAAAGTGTTCCTTAGAAAAGATAAACATTAATAATTCAAACGTTCAAATTATAAACAATTTTAATTTTTTTCATTCTTAGATATAAACTTCTTCAGACCTCAAAACTGCATTGTTCTATATCATATCCCCTCTGCTTAAAAATTATATAATAATACATTCTGTAAACAGTCTACATCCCCCCTTAAAGGAGTCTTTCTATAAAAGAAATACTTTACTATTTGACCCACTTCAAAATCTGTTTAATCCCTTAAAAATAATGCATGTAGTGTGAAGAGGTTTGCTATAAGCTCCACAAACTCGCGAGAAACATGCAGAATCCGCTTGGAAAGTTTTAGAGTACATATGATGCTCCGTTGGCATCAGAAATCTCCATGTCAAGAACAGACCGTGCCCTGGCACATTACTTATAGATGATGATATAGTTAAATAAATATATTTCGACAAAAACTGAGATTTTATTCAAATACTGCCCAAGGTAAGGTCTGCCTTTCAACGTTTCCTTAATTTCGATTCCTTCTTGACTGATATGAGCTTTGCCAAGAAGCAATGTAAAGGCTGAGAGGCCAGCAAAACAGGAACTATTGATAAGCAGACCGTTGATGTTGGATGAGCAGACTGTGCGCAATAGCAAATGTACTACATTTTGTATGGCAATGCGGAGTGAGATCATAAGCTTCAGCATATCGGGAAGTTCTAGGGTAGATTTCTGAAAGCAGGATTTGATGGGTTGGTTGGTACCAATTCCTGAAAAAAACGTCTATTATTATCTGTCTTTTCCGTGGAGTGTTGAAATAGCACCACAGTCAGAGACCAAATGACTGCATCGATTCTTCCTTTCTCACGACGTTTCTCACATCGTTCTAATCGTTCGAACCGGGCGACGGGATAATAAATCATGCAACAAGGCTCATAGTCATGCTATAGAAATATTCCACTAATAGAGATTTTAGTTGATTTATTAGTAATTCTGGGCGAGTCAATTGCTGAGATCATTCGCCCCGTAGGTGGAGTGTTTTTCCCCGCGGGAATGGTGATCTTGCCCCACTGGATGGTGAGATCCGGCTCCGCCTATCTGTCAGCGGAGTTTCCCCAACCTGGTATCTCCCACCATCGGGTCGCCACCCCTGCCGGAACAAGCTCTAAACGCCCCTCCGGGCTTCTGGCATGTGTGGTAGCGCAGAGCGTGTAAGTAAGGGGCAGAGTGGAACAATAAATGGGAAAGAAAAATCATGCTCGGTCCAGTGCTCGTTTGTTATGGTACTGCTCGGGCATTCGTCAGGTATTGATCGGATAAACCACGGAAAACTACCGATTAGAGCAGCCGGCGCTAGAATTCTCCTCCTGACATCGAAAGAATTCGATTTAGCTCTCTAACGAGTGTCGAAAATCCTCCAACCGTTGAGGCTCGAACCTAGCACCCCCCGGTCAGAGGTAACGCACTGCTACCAGCTGATGCCCTGAGCTACCTCTCCCGGGACCAATACTGCGTGTATTCGTATATTAAACTCCAATTGCGTCAAGAACCAAGAAAGAAAAAGAAGAAGAGGAGACGGAGGAAAAGAGGTGACGACAAAGGACATCAATAAGACAGAAGGAAAAGGAGAAAAAGTAAAAGGAGAAAGTGTTGTACAACAACGACGAAGAAAAAGAAGAAGAAGAAGAAGAAGAAACAAACAAGTTTGGGCGAGTTGGAAATGGTGTTGCGAAAACCTGGACGAGACCTTTATTTTCGACAAACAAATTATGGCTGAATGGAAAACGTGTGAAATTAACTCTTTTAATTAAATAAAAATTCTTGAGTAGCTAGACATGCAAGCAAAATGAAGCAAATTAATCCGTATGTGTACTTTGCCATAAAAGTGTTAAAATGTTTGTTTTTGCTAGACTCAGAGATGTTTTATGTTAATAACTAGAGATTGGACTTTTAGGAGATATATTTTGTCCAAAAAGATACAAAGAAGGTTCTTTAACTTATTTGAAAAAGGTGCAAAATTTTAGGGAAATTAATTTAAATATAAATGTATACAACATTCAAAAAAATTAACTACATTTAATCTAATTGAAAAGTATTTGCTCCAACATAGGTGTATTATACATAATAAGAAATGTGCAACAAATTTCATATTCAGAGTTACCTGTTTCGCAAACAATGGAAGAAAAGAAATTATTATAGATACATTGAATTACTTTAGATTTGTAGTAATTTAAACTCATTAGTTTGTTAAATCTACAACTAGTTTGTTGCAAACATTAGAGATTACTTTAAAGTCAATTTGGTCCAAAAGATACAAAGAAGGTTCTTTAACTTATTTGAAAAAGGTGCAAAATTTTAGGGAGAAAAAAGGTTCAAATTTCAAATATAATATGTATACAAACATTGCCAAAAACAATTACACCCTATGTAAGGACACATATTTCAATCTGAATTGAAAAGTTTACTTTAAGCAACTCCCAAAACATAGGTGTTATTTAATACCAGAAGTACAGAAAACTGTTGAAGCAAATATCATTTAACATTTCCATTATTTTCAGCGAGTCTGCATCTCCTGTTTCTAAGTAAATACATGAGAAGAGAAAAGAAACGTTCATTATCAACAGATACAAGTAATTGATCCTTTAGTTTTAGGTAAGTAATTTAAATCATTGTTTGTTGCAACATCAACATCAGAGTTTTTTTATATTAGCTACGTTGTAGCCTTTACTTTCCATTACCCTCCAGTGCTGCTTTCGCGTCCATCGAAATCCATTGTGCATCTTTCTCAGAACAGTGTTCCTACAACGTTTTAAGAGCTGTTGTCAGGAAAGATTTACTATGCCAAATAAAAAATTAAGCTTGTAACTCTCGCTAATTCTTTCACGTTTTTACAGGGAAGGATAATTTTCTTTCTTTGAAACTTCGTATACCTTTAAACTGGTTAGAAATAAACATTGCACCTTTAACTAAGAACCTACACGTCTAGTGAGTATAGGGGAAGTTGTAAAAGGAAGACCTATAATTTCAACGGTGTTCCTTCTTTAATTATTACAGAAATAAAATGCAAGAAATTAGTCCAAAATGTGAAAAGGGGAAAGGTAAAACGGCATTGGTGAAGAAAGGTGGAGCTTGAATTTAAATAAACGAAAAAAGCTGCAACTAGAACGAAGTTGAAAAGTTTTTATGCGCAGGAAGGCTAACTCATTTGGGGATTCTAAATAGAAAACGTACTTTCTCGCCCGTATTTTCACGCAAAAAAGTTCTCAAATATTCGAAAAATTGTACATGATCTTACTTCAAAATCTATCTTTAAGGAACACATTTCATTAAGGGAAACATTTTCTCTCTTCAATGTTTTAATTATAGGAATACTCCGACAAAGTTTTTGAATTTTGAAATTTTCAGAATGTCAGAACTTTAAACAAACAGGAGATCTACACCATTCACTTAAACGTACAACACTATCCAATAACGCTAACGGTTTAGCCGTTAGCGTTGTTCACATACGGAAAGAGACAGACATACGTTTCTCCGTCATTCGATTTTTCGGTATCAAGAACCCACAAAACATGGATTCTGGCTACACTACGAATTAGAGGGTTATTTTTTTTTCTAAATTTAGCAAGTGGATTTATTCACTTTTTTGTTACCAGGGCCCGGGAATAAGAGTTTTGCAGCCGAAAATTCGGCGTTTTTTCCGCACGGCATTACACAACTTTCTCCCTTCGCTTTAGCGAGATATAAATATAAGGCACAGCACCTAAAATCCCTAGCTTGGGAGCGGGGGATTATAGGAGCCGTGATTTACCGCCTACCGAGATAGAAGGCAGGATCCCCACCGTTCACCGTTTCAATAAATAAGCAAAGCGAATACAATTGGGCAAATCCAACAGGCGAGTTTATTTTTACAAAACCAACTTACGCAAAGCAAGCGTCTAGAATTAAGTAAGCAAATTAAGGAAAGGCCAGTTTGGCTAACTTATCCAAATTCATTTTTATCAATTCATCTGCATGGCGCTTCAGCAGTTATATATCATATATCTTATTTTCAACATTAAAAAAAAAATAATATATTGAAAATCATAATTATTCAACTACATGTAAAAAATGACGTACCTAATATTTAAATCGTGAGCATCTTGCTAAAAAATATGCAAAATATCTTTCATTAAAAACTGTAAATATTGAGCGGGTAGATGTTTTAAGCAGTTTGTCCCAACAATGCTGGGGAGGGAGGCAAGGCGGCAGCGGGCAGCCGGCGCGAGTCAAGGCGGTCGTCGCCCTCGGAATCGATGGCATGTCGTCGCCGCGCCGCGCAGGGTGGCCAACGCACAGCACCGCGTAATTTGATTAGGCGCGCACCTGTAGCGGGAGGGACACGGCTTCCAGTCCGACGGCCACGCTGCTGCCAAGTGTCCGTCTGCGGTCACAAGGGCAGCCCACGCGCTCCCGTCGTTCCCTGTACGCCCTCGCCCTTCCTAAGGACGACTCCCGGCCCCGCTTCTCGGCCTTTTGGCTAGATCAAGAGGTTACATTCTGTAATACAGTTTTTGTCTTAATATTAATCCTAGAGTGCAAAGGCGACCTGCACCAAGCATTATTACAAAGGCATAGTCTTTGGGTAAAAATAAAGAAAAACTCATTTTTACAATGAAACGATAAATTTAATGGATTGAACGTGTATGATATGGAGTTACAAAATACATTTAAATGGTTTTTATAGATATACATAAATGACTTGATTTTCGCAGCACACACTTGCTTGATGCTGTTCAATCTACTCATTGCTTATAAGAAGCGTCCGCAGAAGTACCTCGTCATGTGACCTTTCTTATGATCGCCATCGTCCCATTTTGATTGCTAAATGTTCAGAACAGAACTTAAATGCTTAAGACAAAGAGTTTGCATTAATTATTCAAAATATTAGCCAATGTAGGGTCAAAAATATCACTGATGTAATTACAAAGGCGTTGTGTACTGGACGACGCAAGTTAAAGTGGCGTATACCGGAAATAGGTACGCGCACAATGTTACGTGTATTTCACAGGCTAGTCACAGAATGAAGATAAACAGAGTTTCAGAAACAGGGAATGAGGGAAAGGGGTCGGGGGAATCTTTCGGCACTAATTCTGACAACGTCTGACAGACGAATACGAGGGTTAAGCCGAATTAAGAGAAATCGTTGATCGGGCATGGTTTACCACCGCCCGGACGTATTTCTCATAGAACCTCCTCCCCCCCCCGCCGGCTGCAGGCCGTATCTTTGTTGCTTCGGGCGTATGCCGCCATCTGAGGTCCTTTACCTGGCACATTTTTTTCATTATCTTGCTCATTATGTACCCTATCCTAATCGTAATGTTCGCATTGTTCCCTTCGGCGACTGGCCACTGCAAATTTCCTGTGTAGTTTTGGCTGCAAGTGCCTAATCCCTACATTGGCCGTCGCAGATGTACGAACATATATATTCATCATGAAAACACATTTAACACAAACAATTATGGAACTTTTCTGCAACAATCCTAATTGCCTTTCAGGAAAACACTAAGAAATTACATGAAAGTTTTATTCTGGAATACAAAATCTAAATTACCAGTACCCTACGTCACATAAGCATTTAAATTTGGACGATTTTTCTGCCATTCACAAGAAGAAATGGGAAAAAATTAAAGTTTGATTATCATTAGAAGTATCAAAATGGAAAATCAGCATAATTTCATTTAACATTTTTATCATTATTTTCCACGTATGAACTTTTATTTGATGAGCAACAAATTTCTGTAATATTTCATGCCAATGAAAATATACTTTGACTCACGGAAGTGAAGAATCATCATTGTCTTTGCGGCAATTTCTCTCACAAAATTATTTAAAAACCATTAACCAAATATATGAATGATCTTTTATAAATTATATATGGCATATTATAATTTATGTATGTATTTTGCATTTTAGGGTTGAATAAACCCGACTTTTGGCAGCTTGCGCTGTTCCCACCCCTAAGCACTGTTTTTATTTAATATCCGCGTCTGAGGGGACATGTAGCGAGCATGACATATTCTCTTCGCCGTCTCTGGCATAAGTATGCCGGAGACCGGCCGGAATTTTCTTTCATCTCACAGCTACAGAAGCTGAGACGATTGTAATAGATCGTAACACCTTTATTTTTGCCCCGGCAGAGAACCGAACTCAGAATCGCACCACAGAAAGGTAGCACGCTGTCCAAGAGCCCCCCAGGGGCCTATTATAATTTACAATGCTATAAATAAATTAATAAATAATACCAACAATTCCAATATGTCCTTTTATTTCTTCTATAATTCTATAATTGTTCTATAATTCAAAATGCACAAATAGTGAAAATTATATTCCTATGTGGTGAGAAGGTGCAGCAGTGGAAACTCTGAAAATTACCTTGCAGAAAGTTGCAGAACTCACTTGGAGTTTCCAGTTGACTACTGTTTCACTTCACCACCCACTGTGCCAACTTTTCCAGTGCCATTCCATTTACATTCTGAGTTGTGTTGAGTGCCCTGCAAGAAGGGGCGTCCTTAAGCGGTATCTCTTAGTTTCCAAGTGCATTATATTCGTGACAGTCTAGTTTGCACGGGAAGCACGCATCCTCCACCAAAAACAACCACACAATATGATGATGAAGTTTGTGATGTGGGTAAACATTACTGCCCCATGTGTCACTTTTATTCAGAACGCCTGGCATTAATTAGTTGGATATAATGCAGTAATGTACTATTATTGATATTTTTCTACGAATATTATCATGTTATTATTTCAACAGAAGCAAAATAAAAAAAATCAAATTACTTAAAATAACGTGTAATCAGTATTTAGCCTGGTAACAACTCACAAAAATTAATAAGTAAAATGATTGTAGAAGCAAATAAAGTCCAGAGAATGATGCTCATGACATAATTTTTACCAAATAACCTTGTCTAAATAAATATTGTCTGTATGGTAACTCCTGTATAATTAATATTGTTTTGTGATAACTCTTGTGAAAGAAGGGTTCTGACAGATGTTTTACAATTAAATGCATCTGCATTAGTCAATGTGGAAATATTTTTGTCACCGTTTGATAAAAAAATTATTGCATTTTCTGATAAAAAGCCTAAAGAAAATCGGTACTTTAAATACAAGAGAATGTTGTTTAGAAAGGCCCAAAGGAAGTTTGTGGCTTGATAATGATTAAATATTCTGTCCTCTGCCTAGTATTGAAGCAAACTACTTTTTTACTAATAGGATTTCAAAAATTAAATTTCACAGAACATCAAGCAGTAATGATACTGATGCACATTCGTTCGAGTTTGATTTTTAAAAACGACAGCTTATTCTGAATCACATTCTTCATGAAAATCACCAACAGCAGATTTTAAATGCATGTTTTATGAAGTGTTGAATTTTCAAGTTTAAACATTTGCAGATTGCAAGAACATTTACGAGTTTTCTACCTGAAAGTTATATAAATCAAACAGTTACTTAAAAACCAACTTGGTATGGGTAAAGCAAGGAATCACTGAAGAGGGATTTGAAAGAAAGCAAGCAAATTACAAAACCAAATATTTCTTTATTGCGAGGTAAAATACAAAGGAGCGCTGCGCTGCGATGACGCGGCGAAGAGCCTGGAAGGATGCTGCTGCGAGGGGGACGATGGGAGAGCGAACTCCTTACCAGGAGTAGCTGGTGCCGTGGCCGCTGAAGATGTGTGTGCTGGTCGCGGGGGCGGCGGAGTAGGTGACAGTCTTGGCCACGGCGGGGGCGGCGCCGTACGCCAAAGCGGGCGCGGCGTACCCGTACCCGTATCCGGAGCCGTAGGTGACGCCGGCGGGAGCGACGCTGACAGCCGGAGCGGCTGTGGCGACGCGGACGGCAGCGGGGCGGCGGCGATGGCAGGGGCGCGGTAGGACACAGCGGCGGGGGCGGCGTACGACACGGCGGGGGCGGCGGCAACGCGCGGGCGGGAGCGGCGGCGGAGAGGTGACGGCGGGGGCGGCGGCCACACGGAGGGCGGGGGCGGCTGAGGTGTAGGTGACGCCGGCGGGGGCGCCGTAGGCCACGGCGGGGGCGGCGGCGGCCACGCGGAGGGCGGGCGCGCCGTACGCCACGCCGGCGGCGCCGTAGCCCACGTCGTTGCTGGAGCGCGAGCTGGAGATGCGCACGCTGGAGGTGGGCGTGTCCACCGCTTTGGAGTACTGCGAGAGCACGTTCTGGCCGCCGTAGCCCTTGACGGTGCTCTCGTGCGTCTGGCCCACGCCGCCCAGCGCGTCCGCGGTCGCCGTGTAGGTGGTGTAGGCGGCGGGCCCGCCCGCCCGCGCCGCGGCCACCAGCGCCGCCAGCAACAGCACCTGCGAGGCAACAGCTACGTTAATACCGGCTCCTTCCGAAGCAGCAGATGGTCATGGTTACAATCAATTTGTCTGGAATGCAGCCTCGCTGAGATATGACTCTTTTGCAGTGATACAACGTTTTGTTGAGGTGGAAAAGAGTCATGGAATATTTTCGTATGGTCTCTTGCCTCAAGCATAACTATATTTCCCAGAATTAATAAAATAATGTATCCATGATTAATATGAAAGATTAATGATAATGTGTTATTTTAGGAGTCTCGACAACTTACGTTAAAACAAAGAACACCAATAAAGAATTGAAAAGCAATGCCTTGGAGAATATCTTTATGTCCAAAACTTATCTTTAAATTTGCTGGTTTAAGCATTTATCTATAAGTAGGGAACGGATTTCCATGTAATTACATATTTTTACACGATTGCTATAATTTTTTTCTATTTTACCAATTACGATATACTTCGCGACATTTTAATATATTTAAACGTCAAAACGGAACGTCTCAGATGCTCGTTTCCAATATATGCTGCTGAATCATTTTTCTTATAAATAAAATGTAATGCTATTATACTTCTATGACCATATCTTCGCCATAAATTGTCAAACTTACCTCCCCCTCCCCGCTTAATGCATACTCGGAGTAAAGATGGTGGATTTTTGTGGACAAAAGTAATTTCAACTACGTACTTGCTTGTGTTTCAAACAGCACATTCGTTACTCGATCCAAAACTCACAAATATTTTCTATAGTAAATTGTCTTATCCCGTTGTTCGATTTGGAGGAATGAGAATATACCTTGAACCCCATCCTCCTGGGATCCATCACCCGCTACACAGTTCCTCTATTCACTTGTACAGCGGCTCCTCGAAAACATTGTAATATATACTATGAACGCATTTTATATTTCGAATAACATTCTTAAATGTGGTGACGTTTAGAGTACATTTACTTCAGTAGAGAAAAAAAACTACTTTCAGCCAATCCGAATCCTTGTTAAGGACTGATGGCAACGTTTTATGGTCGGAGAATGCTTGTAGAGAACAATTTTAATCACAATAATGAATTTTTATTTTACATATTTTCTATTTTTTCTTACATGTTTTGGAAAAATAAACTCATATATATGTACATATTTTGCATTTTTTATTACAATAAAATCCGTTCCCCGTTATTGATAAGTCATATGAGGATTCCTTAGACCTTTGTCACACGAGCGTTGCATTGACGCACTTCATCAAACGCTGTCGACATCAGCTGCATTGCTGCGTTGCTCCGTCACCTGTGCACACGAGTCACTTTTCGCGCGTCATAGTTTTATACTGTATCTTGTGCAAAACGGCACACGAGCGCTCTTAACCGCATTGGTTGTTCCCACAGCTGAAACAAGATGTTCAAGCTACAACGAAAGTCAAGATAACGTGTTTTCTAACTTAAAGCGCGACGCCCGCTAGGCCTTGGCAATAACGTACGTAGCCAAGCACGCTCGTGTGCCGTTTCTCATAAGATACCTTGTTAATCTACGACGCGCGTTAAGTGACTCATGTGGGCAGGAGTCAACGCACCTGACGTCAACGCAACGTTCGTGTGTCACAAGCCTTATGGCCTGCTACATCTTTTAAAAGGTTATCAGATTACCTCCAGTAGTAAAAAACGCTCCATGAATTTCCAACCCTTGACTCAAATAATCGTTTTTGATTGAACGTGCGGTCTTAAATATTCGAGATCACTAATGCCAGAAGAATATTACTACGACCCCGGTGAGAGTGTCCTGCATTCAATAGTAGGTCCACTGAACGGATGAGCCAAGAGGAAGGGTCCTAGAATTCTGCCTGCCATTGCCCGTGCAGCCGAGCCCGAGCTCACTCGAGACTTGGGCATTCAAAGTCTTCTGTGCTCTTCACTTCCAGCAGAGCGCGTCACACAAACGCCATCTCAAAGACATTCCTGCCGGAATCACGAGCCATGTTCCACTTGCTTCAAATTGCCAATGGTGTTGTCTCTCAGACAACATAGTATGCACAATGGCATGTGATAGACGTTTAAAGTTTATACGAGTATCTGATAAGTATTTCAAAACGTCGCACCACGGTGGTTGTTTAATTATGTTCAGCCGAATAACTATTTGACGCATAGCCTTTTGTGAAAAATTCCTCTCCTTCCAAGGAGTTCCGATTTAAAATTTAAAAGATCCCTTACAGAACTTTGCAAGAGAAACTCTAGTCCTTCTCTAGGAAATACCACTTTCTAAAGACGCATGAAATTTGTGTAAGTAATTGCAAAGTTTTCTGGTTCAAATATCCCCTTATTTGTAATTTAAACTTTAAAGTTTGAAGTTTTACTATTCGAATTGGATGTATAAACTTTTTATCTTCCGATTACCTTTTCTCACAAGTGTCTCATATTGTCTTTGTTGGTAGTAAAGTGTCACCAAGAACATAATAATAGCTCTTTTTAAAGTTCTAATAAATAATATCCTAAAGTGTCAAAACTCAGAGACACCCTTTTCAGTCAATGACTATTATGGATAGAAATGCCCGAAAGCGAACTAAAATATCACAAGAATTTCGAAATATTTGAGTCTAATTCGTACGTAGTGGTGTTCAAAGTATACTATTCACTACTACTAATATATAATAATTTAGTTAGACTTACTGAGTATACCCAAATATAAAGTTCAATCAATTTTTTAAACCAAAATAACTACATTTGTTACTGTAGATTCTTGCGTTTCTTAAAAACCTTTTGGATGTATAGAAATACTTCAATTTTTTTATATTATAATAGAAAAATGTTGATATAAATATGCTGTGGAGTCAAAGTAGTTGAAATGATAAATACTCCACATAATCAAATCATTCCACACAACAAATGTTACAACAACACTACAAGCACCAATCTGAAGAACAAATAATGTTCTCGTATCTTTAAATTATAATTATTCTGACTCGTAGACAGAGCAGACTCCATCAGAGAGACACTGTAAATAAATGATAATATTTGCGAGGCAATATAACACAAGACCAACCCAGTTTAAAACTTTCCACCCCGAGATCAACTCCCCACAAAGACAGTACGAGATCAGAAATCCCTCGTACGTCTCTGTCCTAAGGTGTCCGAGTAGGCGAAGCAAACCTCTTCTCAAACTCCACAAGAGAGCTTACCTTCAAAGTCATTCTGCTGCTGGTGAGATGTGCACTAACCGAAACTGTAAAGGATTGTGTGCTGCACCTCGATTCGGTGGATCGTTTTATACCCGCCCTGACGTCATGGGAGCAGAGGGCATTAAAATACGACATTGTTGATGTGTCTGTATATGGACGGGGCGGGGAGGGGTGGGGAGGGGCGGGGCGCGAGGCGCAGAGGGGAGCAGCCGTGAGAGAGGGAAGTTACGTAGCCGAAAGGGATCCAGGTTGGCGCGAGGACCTCGGGTAAAAGTCTTCGCCATCGCCGCCGCCGCCGCCGCCGCCGCCGCCGCCGCCGCCGCCGCGCCGCCTCCGCCACTCCCGACGTCGCTGCCGCCGCCGTCGCAGCCGCAGCCTCCGCAACCGCCGGAGTCAGCGACATTCTTCTCAGTGAACGACTGTCCCATCGTCTTCCTGACAGCTACTTATACCACTGTCTTTTTACTTTCTCGCCATTACTAATGTACTTCGTAAACACAGAAAGTTACGTACGTCGTGCGCTGGAAAACGGCGAATTTTCGGCAGGAAAATTCTTAATGCCGGGTCCTTACTTTAGTTTGTTTTCCTTTTGATGACGTGTACATGGTTCAGTTTACATTTAACTCTACATAGATAGGTATGTATGAATGCATGTTTGTATGTTTGGGTCGACTGTCCGACTTTGCCGACTAGCTAACGGTAGTCGCATATGCCTGGGTCTAGTTTAATTCCGAAGATAAGACAGACATGTGGCGAACATGACATATTCTCTTCACAGTAACAAGCAAAATCCGCCTTCCTGAGCTTTTATCTGTCACACAGCTACAGCATTTTAAAGGACAGCTACAACTTTATTTTTGCCT
This sequence comes from Teleogryllus oceanicus, assembly GCA_964035755.1. Lineage (NCBI taxonomy): Eukaryota > Metazoa > Arthropoda > Insecta > Orthoptera > Gryllidae > Teleogryllus > Teleogryllus oceanicus. Next base: position 95,231,073 of record CAXIVR010000002.1, on the reverse strand, counting down.
CGACAAGGAATCGAACCCGGATCTCATCCCGGGAAGCTAGCACGCTGCACATGAGCAATCCTAGAGGCTCTCTGCATAGGTTTGATGACTTATTAACTAAACTAAACTTAATTACGTAAACTCAATTAAACTTAAACAAATAAATATATGAGAAGACTATGCTGTCACTATATTATTGAAAATTAAATACAAGTATCTTTTGTTTTTGGATTGATTGATTGATTGTTTCGTGTTTCCGGGCGCTTCAACTGCTTTGGTCATTAGTGCCGTTAGTGTAGCGCATGTTTTTCTCGGGCGATGGCAGTGATCTTCCCCCGCTGAATGGCGAGATCCGGCGCCGACCTACCGTCGGCTAGTGGGGTTTTCCCCTAACCAGGACTCTCCCACCAGCGAGGCACCGCCCCAGCCGAGACAAGCTCTAAGTTTCGACCGGCCTCCCAGAATGTGGTAGCGTTGTGCATGTTAGTGTAAGTGTGTATGTAAGGGGAGAGGATAGGACAAGGAAGAGGAAGGAAAGATCGCACGCGGTCCGTTGCCCGTTCGGTAGGGTACTGCTCCGGCATTCGTATGGTGTTGATCGGAGAAACCACGGAAAACTACCGATCAGAGCAGCCGGCCGCTAGAATTCTCCTCCAGACAGCGACTGAATTCGACCTAGCTGAAAAGCTAGTGTCGAAAATCCTCCCGCCGTCAGGACTCGAATCTAGGACCTCCCGGTCAGAGGCGCTGCAGTGACATCAGTTGATGCACTAAACTACAGCTCCCGGTTTTTGTTTTTGGACAGTCAATAAGAATGCTTTTCGTAAAAAAAAAATCTTTATTTTCCACGCACGACGTTTCACGTATCACACGCATCTTGGGGTGTATATAATTAATGAACTTAATAGATCTGATTTCATCTGAAAATAACAATCTTATTGATTGTCAAAAATTAAGGGATACTTCTGTTTAATTGTTAAAATTAAACTTACAACTAGAATGGGAATGAGGAAACCAAACGATCACGTCTAATTAGATTCCACTTCGAAAAACTTCTTTAGGAATATGTAGGAATTGTAATTCATGTAGAATTGATTGGATTTCTGGCTGGGCTGTGTCCCGTTACATTTGATATTTGCGTAAGTCAGAGTAGAACTGAATGGATAGATACCATTGTCGTAACGAATGTCACAGACCCTGTGCTATCCGAACCATCGACACAGTTTCCAGCTTTGTCGTTTTAATCGATAGGCTTCCGCCACATGCGCCGCCGATGTATCGTATTCGCGGGAGCACATCGTCAATGCTACTATCGATTTTGCGAAAATCATCAATGCTGTCAGTTTTTAGGTACACAAAGCACACTCGAAAGCTCACCACAACCAGTGGCGACGCCAGCTGTGACCCCGCAAAATCCGTAACTGTTTCGACATACAGTTGGGTGTTTGTGCAGTTCATAATTTGCTCGGAAAACATTCACTTTAAGTGGAAAATTGATACTAACGCTAAATATATTACAAGATAACTGAGAAACTGCCGTGAAATAAAATGTAACTTTGTACGCCTAACCGAAATGACCTTGAATATGAAATTTACCAGCACATTTACTCGCTCGGAAACTTTCCTACCGGCTAGTTCCAGAGCGACTAAATGTGCGGGTGAATTTGAAATTCAAGACCTTTTCGTCTATATGTTCAAAGTAACATTTTATTTAACTGAAATTGTTTAGTTATCTTGTAATAGATTTTGCGTTAGTATCGATTTTCCACATAAAATTAGTGTTTTTCGAAAAAAATATGAACTGTACTAACAAGAACGTTAGCAACTTAATCCGTCTTCTTTCTTCAAAAAGCAGACAACGTTGCTCCAACCATATCACCCTCCAATGCCACCATGAACATCTCCAATTTCATCTTCCGGCTTAGTCGATGTTATCAAAATCTCTCTGCCCGCGCACCATGATTAAATCAACGCCCACACATTCAATATCTCCACCGCGCATCAAACGCAGTCGTAATTGATCCATCACCACCTACACAGCAATCTACTCCGTTCATCACCACAAACACTACGTTCCAATCTGTTCCATTCATCACACAATGGATACCGCTGCGGCAAATCCCGAGCGTCATTTTCACTTTCATTTCCACCGCCTTCGCGTTCACAAGTGTTGGGTGGGTTGGGTGGTTGGTGGATTGATTGGCTGATTAGTGATTCCGGAAGCGTCAACTGGTGAGGTCATTAATCCTTTAAGTGTGGTCCACGTTTTATCAGGAGAGGTGTCGGTAATTATTCCCCACTGGATGGAGAGATCCGGCATCGGTTACTTTTTTTCCCCAACCAAGTACCTCCCACCAGTAGTGCACCGCCCCAACCGGGGCAAGCTCTAAGCTCCCGACTGGTCTCCTGACATGTGTGATAGTGTAGTGCATGTATGTATGTGTTGGTAAGGAATAGGATTGAACAAGGAATGGGAAGGAAAGATCGTGCACTGTCCGTGCACCGTTTGTTTCGGTACTGATCCAGCGTTCACCTGGTGTTGTTCGCACAAACCACGGAAAACTACCAATCGGAGCAGCCGGTCGTTAAAATTCTCCTCCACACCGCGACTGAACTCGACCTACCTATCCAGCTCGTTTCGAGGATCCTGCCACCGTCGGGACTCCGGCACGGCACTACAGTGTCTCTATCAGTTGACACGCCGAGCCCACCTCTCTCGCTTCAATCACACATCATCATACAATGGACACACAATGGCTCCCGCCACGGCGAATCCCGAGCGCCATTTTCACTTTCATTTCTTCGCGTTCACCGATGCTGCTGCCTCCGTCGCCATCGCCGCCCCGCCCGTCTGGTCGCCGCCTCCACAGTGGCTGGGAGACGAACAGGGCCGATCGGCCGGGCCGCGCCCACCGCAGCCGCTCCCAGGGTCGCCCACGGCGAGCGTCCGCTCTCCGCCCGAGAAGCTACTTTACGACGCTCATTAAGTTTCGCGCTGGCGCGGCGAGGCGCGCCGATTTTTTGGCCCGTAAGGTCGCAACATCGGAGAGGACGCTGAGTTACGCGCTCGCATGTCGTCAAATGTGTAATTTACAAAGGTCCGTTCATTAATCTACTTGAGAATCAAATAATTTGTGGAGAGTGTCGTTTATGTGTCGAGAGCATCAACAGGACTCGCGGAGCGCCCTTTAAAATGATTAGTTGTTCGCAGAAATTCAGCGTGGTACACGTGAGAAAATGTTCGGAATGCGATGTGACTACACGTGCGGAATGTTATAGAGGAAATCAGAATGTCATTCACATTCAAAATGTATCGCGTAGGAAGAGAAAATTAAATTTTGTAATTGGATAGTTAATCTACTTTTCGCAATAGGTGTTAGAGAGCGTGACTGTTATTGGTATATGAAATGTTCAAATGATGAATTTGCTTTGATGCTTTAATACGCTTTTCTGATATATTTTTTACTGTCTGAACTACTTTTTAGAAGAGGAAATCATTAGCAGAAATTGTCGTAATGTGTATGAAATTATCCTATAAAACTATAAATTCAAAAATATAAAAATACTTCTCTTCGTATGTGAAATTCACAGTTTTTGTTTGTGTAAAAATTATATTATATATGTTATTACTACTAAAACATATTGCACATTTTCCACAATCCTGAGTTTTTGTGAAATGTGACATTTATGTGTTAAAATATTTAGTTCAAAAATATTGCCATCGTTATTTTATCATCTTTAGGACAAAACAAATTACATGTTTTTTTTTTCTGCAAATAACTGGGATTATGTTTAAAAGTCGATCGCAGTGAAATACAAAGACATCTTGCGTTATATTTCTTGCAAGTTTGAACAGTGATTTGAAATGCTTGGTAAAATTGATATGAATTCAAATCTTAAACGCTTTATTTTAAATAGTTATAGAAGCATCTGCAAATCATGTTGAAGTGGCGCAAAATACCCAATTATCCCATCAATACGATTCAAATATAGGTATAATTCAATGTTAATATTCTGGCGGAAAAATGGATTTTCATCAATGTTCGCAGAATCGGTATTTATCGCTTCATAAACCGAAATGCTTAGAAACAGATGCATATAATAATAATCTATTGTATTTTCTGTCCATCGACATTTCCTGATTTCTGGTTGTAAATTATCAAATCGACAAATCCTGCATCCTGATTGTCATTTATTAAATCAATAAATACGGGAGTTCATGCTGCAAAATAATACAAAAAGTTTCATTCAAAATCATTAACTTTAATTAACCGTAAAAACTAGTTTTAAAAATATTTTAAAATATTTTTAAAAAAATTATTTCATCCGCGGTGGCGTAAACGGATACTCAATTTCTCCCTTTGATCTCTTCTGTCGGTCGCTGTAAATCATACAGTCTCCTCTTCCAAGAACAATTTGATCAGGTGCATTTCACAGCTTTGCTCTGGCAAACGTAGCGTGTGGTGGGTAAACAGGAAATCATTTATAGAAGAAAATGGTAATTTAACGTTCCAGTTGACTATTACACACTTCAACTTTTCATTTGTTTAAACATTTTGATTTGTCCGATCTCCTTTATCACATATTTTTTTTACCGATGACAATATGCATACACAAATCTCATAGTCTTATTTATCTTTTGTATATCATTCCATCTGATATCATAACTTTTTCTCCTCCTTTATTTAAATTTATATTATTTAACACCATTCGATATAGTTGATCCATCAAAATGTTCTTTTTCCAAATAGAGATATTGAAATTTTCTGAATTCTTTTTTATTTTCAACTCAATATTTTGCCCTTGAAGAATTAATATTCACCATATTGTTTAATAGTATCTTCATCAAGTTTTCACTCATCTGAATGTATTAAAATATTCAAAGTAGACATCAAACCATTTATTATTATAGTAGACATGCAGTTTAAAATTGGAACAATTGCCATACGCGGAGAAACTAGTTCACGAGTTGCTGCAGCCCCTGGTCACTCGTTCTGGGAAGTGGCGTGCTCAGGGTAGCGGTTTTTCCAACCGCGCTTGCGCAAAGCGGCCACTAGGAAGTCCCTCGCGCGATAGGGTGAGTCACGAACCGCCTAACACACGCTATCGCCGGCGCCATCGCGACCCTCCGCGTCCTTCGTTCGACCCCCCGCGACGACCTTAGACATTCTTCTCGGCGGAGCTGGCCCCACAGCCGGGCGACCGACCCTGCAGTCAGTGGCTCCCCACGTATAACCTTCATCAAACACACCATTCAGAAATTAAAAAAAAATAATTAATCTCATTGCATTATGGTGGAGCCGACCTGGATGGCCGAGGTGGCAAAGAGTGTGTACCGACTCAGAACTTCGGTTTGAAGGATCGAGTCCCACCTTCGGCATGGTTCCCTTGGGTCCCTTGTCTCTCATGTACGTTGTCGCGGAGGGTCTCGCGTTCTACTTACCCCAAATTAGAGGAGCCCGCAAGTGTGTTTATGTCTAATGTACGGTCGAATGTGGGTCCCATCGGGACATAAACGGTAACCGGCAGTCAGCTAGAGAAAAGCCCTAGGGAAAAAAACCTTAAGCTGGAGTTGACCGACCGTTCCGTCTCAAATGCTTGTTATACGCAATTTATTAATTAATTATTTACTCCAACTTCAACATCAGAAAAAAATCCTCTAGCCATTAACCAAATCCCCTAGTCTTTAACCTACTACATAATAGCAAAAAGCCCATCAATTAACCAGAATTACAACTCACTTACATATTTTCAAATTAGTCTTCCAATTGCACGTAAACCTCAACTCCAAATTCCAATAAACAAAACCACTAACTTGTATTTTTCTGTTTCAGACTCAATAAGACGGTGAAATAACCTCTGGTAACTCTTTACCAAATACTCAACAGGCATACTACTTACTGTCATACTTGTTTCATATATACTCTTTATTTGGAGTATAAAATAGATTGTAAATTTACTTTGAAAAATAAAATAACCGCTAGTCCCAGGCACTTAATATTTTTTTTATTTAAGGGAGCTCCGGGCGGCGCAACTGTACCATGGCGCCGCACCGTGACCAGTTCCTTCCGCTCGTTGGAGGCGCTCGTCCGCGACCAATGGCGATCGAGATCACCCAGAGAAAAATGAGTCGACCTCAACCTCGACATTTTGCACAAGTGTTTCTACGTCAAGACTGAAAATTGTTATGGGTCCCGTTTCTAAAGTTCAGGAGCATTTTCCTTCTTTTGCACAGTGACTAACAGCACCCGCCTACACGTCACCATGCAGCGGATTCTTAATGCATGGCAGCAGCATTGAAAGTGACTGTTGGAGGTGAAATTGAGTCAGACATAATACCGTAGTTGGTATTTCATTCATAAAGTAGCAGTGGAATTCGTTGTCTGCTCTGTGGCAGTTTGCACTGCGTAATTCCTTTGCCTGACGCACAACTGCAACGTTCGTTGTGGGCATTCCAAAAAAGAATAACTCTTTTGTTTTTTAATAAAATGCTGTGCACACGCACTTTGTGGTAGAAATTCTGCTTCAATCTGCGAATATTACCGGAAGAGAGAGGAATAAAAATGACGCTAATACAAAAACAAAATACAGGAAATTCATCTCTCAGACAGAAATATTGTCGTTGGGAATATAAACTTTTTGTTTAGAAACGCGCGGATTTGATGGGAACGTTTTGAAGAGAAAAATTCATCGTCCTTCAAAACACTGCTTCAAAACACAAAATCTAGATAAATGAGTGACGCTTCTTAAATTTCCACTCACATCAAGAGAATTTACAGCACAGAGAACGACTGAAGAATGTGATCGTACTGTAATTAACGTACGCATCTCAACTCCCGCATGACAGACGTGAAAGGTAACGACGTGGTGTAGGAAGCAAAAAACAAAACAAAATAGAAAAACGACAACAAAAAAGCAAAAAAGATAGCAAAAGAGCAAAAAACAACAAAAAAGCAAAAAACAACAAAAAAGAAAAATGAAAAAAGAAGAAAAGGAAAAGAAGAAAAGAAAAAAGCGCCGCTGCCTGGCAATGAAAGGGAAAGGCAATGAAAGGTCGCGGGTTAATAGATTTATCTCGCGCGCGCCGAGCAGCTGTGCCTCCCGAGAGGGCTCCGTTATTAGACCCAGTAAACGTCCGCCGCTCTTTATGGACCGGCCGGCGCGTCGCGGTGCGTCGCGTCGTGTCGCGGCGATCACCCGTGACGCAACCTGCTCTGGTGTAGCGACTCCTCGGTTTCGCGGTGGTGCAGTTGTCCACGGGCCAAATGTCAGAGCAGGTCAATCCTGGACTAATGTCTCATGTGAAATGGGATCTTTCGTAAGAAGAGAGAGTATTGTAATCGTGGGTTTGAAAATGCCGAATTATCAGTCAATCCGAGTTTTTCTGTTGAGTTTTACTCTTGATAATTGCGTGCACAGGAAAAAATGCAATGAATGCACGTGTGCAATGAGTGTACACAAAAAACTAGATGAATTTTATTCCTGTATATAGTAAATTATTACTTTCTCTAACATGTTGTGTAGACAGAAACCATGTTTTGCGGATCCTTGATAACCAAAAATCGATTGAAGCCAAAACGTTTCGGGGGTCCGTTCGTCTGGGTTCAACGCTAGCACCAAAACCGTTCAGTCTATTTTCTCCAAAATTGTTATTCCTCAATCGATGTGAAGTAACTCAAGGCCCTCTGAGTATGAAAAGGACATTTTGTTTCTAAGGTATTTTACATGAAGCCTTAACATTTTCGAATTTTCTCAAAAAAGGCTTCACATTTGTTTATTAAATTTTGTCCACGGATAGAGTAAAAGATGCTTAAGAGAAAGGTGCAGGTCCCATTTTCATTGAAATACCTGACTTTTTGAAAATTCCAAAAGTTCAGTTTTTCCTACAACTACTATATTAAATTTTTTTTTAAAAAAAATATTTATTTTTCGCGCAACTTTGTGTGAAATATTTTCTTTAATTTTCTCTTCCGTTTTAAGGACCGATAAAAATGGTGTTAGTCTCATTTCTGGCAAACTGGATTTTCGAAAAGTTATCATTTCAAAACTACAAAGTTGAAGATAGAGATTTTGCCTTAAAAAAATTAAAAAAATTAAAAACCTACAATTTTTTTGAAACAACTAGTAGTTTTCACGCAATTTCTGGTTGAATTTAATGCAAATTATATACAGAAACTATTCAAAAAAATAATTCCAATTATTTTCTTAAAATTTTCCCCGCCGATTAAATAAGAGACACTTAAAAGAATGGCTCAGGTTTCAGTTTCGTTGAACTCTCTGAATTTCTGAAAATTGCAAATTTAGAAGTAATGGGAAATCGTATATACACTTTTAGCACTTCTAGTTTTATTTTATTAAATTGTGGCGTAGCTTTTTAAATTTTCTAATCAATATTGTTTTAAACAACATCAATTTACTGTTTCATCCAGAAAGTTGAGCCGTTTTGCGAAAATGATTCTTCTTTCATTATTGACAATTTTTGAAATTATTTTATTTAATACGCTCTAGCTCTTTAAATTACTGCGTGTTGTAGTGGCGCGTCTTGTGACAACTCTAAAATTTGAACATTAATTTTCTTATTCAGATAGTCGTTTTTCAAATAGAGATAGTCGTTTTTCGCCTTTATGTTTTGGGAATAGTGAGAAAAACATATCAAACAATAATACAAATAAATAAATTTGCATTAATATTGACATAATACAAAATATATTAATTTTCGTTTGGACCGTTATTTCATAACATTTGCTCCTGTTTATTAGCAGCACTCTTAAGAAGCCATTTTGAAATGTTTACTTCATCTTAAATTATCAAGCAAGTGAATTTGAACCACTAGCGAAATCTTTAAACACGTTGATCTCAAAGCTTCTTTTCTAAGTAGATTCAACTCGTAAACGATTTGTTCGCAAATATTTTCATTATAACTTATGTAGAGTGAGTAATGTCTACATTTGATTACAGCATCTACGAATTAGTGTGCTTGACAATGCATTAAAAAACTTTTTTTTTTTTTTTTTACAAATTTACCGATGGCGACTTTCAAACCCAGGAACCTCTGGTCCCAGGAATTGGGAGTCTCTTGAGACGCAAAAACATCTAGTAAAGCCCATGGTGCATACAAAACTTAATGGTTTACTAGTTCGTTGCTGAATGAAACTAGAATTCGAAACATTTTATATTTTTTCTTGTGTCTAAAGTGAAAAGACGGATTGAAATAGTATTTTTTTAATATGACGTTAGATAAACAGTATGTATCACATTACCATTGCATAATCGTCGTTGGATATGTCTGAAGAACTCACACGTTTTTTCTTAAAGAAATGAAGAGAACATTGAGTGATTCAAGTGCCTCATCGAAATATAAAACGAAACACATAGCACTTTCTTCTGAAACATTCTGAAATTTATTAATTGATAATAAAATATATTTACAGAATTTTTAAACAGTGCTTCGGCAATTCAAAAGTTGCGGATGCTGAAATAATATCTCCATTGTATTGTCATAAATTCTGTTCAGATTATACCTCACATTTTCTTTTAGGTAAAGAGGTGTTTTATTTAGTATTTCGTTCGATGTAATACCTCAGGAACACGCACATCTCCGAAAATCTTATCCTCTAAAGAAGACCATCCATCACCGTGGAAAACTCATCACTTAAATGGTTCCCCCTCCTGATTCTTTGAAGTCTTACGTTCCCTGATTTACTGCTTCTGCGGAGTAGGAATGTTGCTTCATATCGCATCTTCAAACAGACTCTGGTTCACGTCTCTCTAGCTTCACGCCCTTCGTCAATTATCCCTTTAACTGGTTTTGCAATAAGTCCTCCTCCGCCCTTGTGCAAAGCATCGTTGATTCTGGCACGTTCTATTGCTGAAGGTCAAGTGAAGCAGGGAGTATAATAGGAGCACATGTTTCGGAGCAGCACTGAATCCAGTGTATCTCCCATCCTGTTCAATGAGCCCCTTCCAGCTACGTGTGCAACATGTGACCAATTATTCGTGCCCTAAACACAAGCTGTTTACCAAAATTGTGATTAATAAGGACAAATGTGCATTTACTTCGAGTTCGTCCTCCGTCTTTATTCTCTCTCTCTCTCTCTCTCTCGTCCTCTCTCTCTCCGTCCCTCTCTCTCTCGTCCCTCTCTCACCCTCTCTCTGACCCTCTCTCTCTGACCTCTCTCTCTCTGACCCTCTCTCTTGACCCTCTCTCTCCTCTCTGACCCTTCTCTCTGACCCTCTCTCTCTGACCCTCTCTCTGATACTTCCTTGACCCTCTCTCTTTGCCCTCTCTCTCTGACCCTCTCTCTCTGACCCTCTCTCTCTCTCCCTCTCTCTCTCACCCTCTCTCTCTCACCCTCTCTCTCTGCTCATCTCCATCTCTCTCTGCTCTCTCTCGACCTACTCATCTCTGACCCTCTCCTGCCTTTCTACCGACATTATCCTTGCCGCGCCTGCACACCCTCGCTCGCCCACCTCTCGCCCCCCCGCCCCGCTCCGCCCCTCCGCCCCGCTCCGCCCACTCCGCACAGCGGTGCAGAGCGCGTGGCGACGCAGAAAGCGCTTCAGCGCCCGCCAAACAACGCCCACCATTTCACTGGCAGACACGCCCCAGCCACCCCCGGCCCTAACGCGCCCTGCCCCGCTCCGCCCCGCTCCGCCCCGCTCCGCCCCGCTCCGCCCCGCTCCGCCCCGCTCCGCCCCGCTCCGCCCCGCCTTTCATTCCGTTCCCCTTTCCCGCCCGTCCCTCCTCGCCCTATCCTTACCCACCTCGCCCCTCTCCGACCAGACCTACGCCCACGCGCCGAACGTAGAGTCCCCTCCCCCCCCGAACCCGTCCACGCTCCCCGTTCAAGTGGAGTCACACAACGGTCCAGGATTTACAGCGCAGCGGCGTTTCAATTACACGGCGCGATATTCTGCCAATTCCCCTGAAATGAATGCCCGTCAAACCTAATTAGGTAATAAAATATTGGCATTTATTGATTATATATTTTTAATTTCTCGGCACGACTGTATAACGGTACAGTTACCTTTAATTAAAAAGTATTTATTTCATATTGTGAGATAAAAATTGAAACGTATAAAATATTTGGAAGAAGTGTCAAATTTGCTCCTTTTTTAGACAAAATTGATGTGATTTTGTTTTGTTTTTTTCTCTTCCAAAATGTTCTAAAATATCACTCTTTCAAACTATTTCAAAATATTTTTAAAGTAATATAGGGTGATTCGTCGCAGTTTCTCATCTTATCACTGCTAACCGTTCGTTTGTTCGTTCCGTCGTTCGTATTTACTTATATCGTAAAAGAAATCCATTTACCTTCATTTTAAAAATATTTTCCTGTTGATTCATCAGAACAACGAATTAACACAAATCTTAAGTTAATTTTTTTGTTTGTAAGATTTAAAAACGTGGAAAACATTTTTTCGGCGCCTTTTTCTGTTTAATCTCCTGATATTACGTACATAATTAAGGTTTTGCTATAAATTCGAGAATTTACTGATCAATGTATTTTCATTTGAACAAAATACTTCGTGTATAAAAAATTAGTAATTTTGTGAGATTTTTATTGCGGAATGTAAAAGTAATAAAAAATAGAATCATGAATGTGGATTAAATCAATATCTACAGTTATAGTCGTTTAAAAACATACCCACTTTGGTCTATTAATGTTTCAGAGAAAAATAGTTTTGACAATATAATATGTTTATAATAAAAACGCATCAAGAAATTTATTTTGCAGAGGTTGTTCTTTCAGTCTTTTTCGAACTGACATCTGAGAATGACAGGCATTGTTACCTTCCAATCGTTAGTCTAAAAACACTACATATTCTATCTATACGAGGGAGGCTAGAAAGTAAAACCATGAAATGCTAAAATGTTGTATGAAGAAAAATCTAAATTCAAATGTACCAAATCAGACGGAAAACAAGCCAACCGTGTTCCGAACTCAGATCTTTTACAAAACGAAACAAATTGAAATATGATTTCTGAAAATTCTCGAACGCTGAGCAATTGTTCTATCATTTCAAAAGAGCTGCGGAAAGCATGAGATTATTCTTTGAGACTGTTCTTAAACTACTCTCAGACATCTGGTCTTCGCAAAACAAATCAGATATACATTGGACTCACATCGTACAAACCATTCCGCGTCGAGTCACTCTTTGTGAACCGGTCTGGCGAAACACTGGCATTCGTTTGGTTGCGTTCTTCGAACCACATCAGAACAGAGATGTTGGTTGCGTTGACGGTATATACCTTTTCTGTTTCTTTTCTCATGGCAATCAACGACATTGTCATGGTATACCAGACCCGACCCACGCACAGCGCTAGTGTAGCGTTGTAAATTGAATCGTGGCCAACATCTTTGAGGAACCTTACAGCGCCGACGTTGACATCGCTATTGCCAGCAACCCCAACGCTCATGATTGATTAACTGATTGTTAGTGATTCCGTTTGCGTCAATTACTGAAGTCATTAGTCCCGTAAGTGTAGTGTATGTTTCCCTCTGGAGCTGGCAGTGATCTTCCCCCGCTGGATGGTGAGATCTTGCGTCGACCTACCTGTCGGGGGCTAGCGGGGTTTTCCCCAACCACGCATCTCCCACCAGCGGGGCACCGTCGTAGCCGGGACAAGTTCTAAGATTCCGACCGGTTTCCCGGACGTGTGGTAGTGTAATGCATGTTAGTGTAAGATGTGAGGATAGGCCAAGCAAGGAAAATTCGCACGCGGTACGTGGCCTATTTGTTAGAGTACTACTCCGACATTCGCCTAATGTTGATCGGAGAAGCCACGGAAAACTACCGATCAGTGAAGCCGGCCGATAGAATTCTCCTCCTGACTGCGACTGAATTCGACCTCGCTGACAAGCTAGTGTCGAAAATCCTGCAACCGTCGGAACTCGAACCAAGATCTCCCGGTCAGAGGCACTGCAGTGGATGCCCTAAGCCACCTCACCCGGTCAAACATGCTCATCACACCACCACCCTCCTTCCACCGCCGAGAACTAGTGCTGATATCGTGGTCGCACCTGGTGTAGTTTGTAGTGGAAATAACCGGTTTCCGTCAGGAAACTCCAGTTTCAACTGTTTCGTATTCCACCATATCTCCCTCATCTTCTTCATCAACATCACCATGTATTAACAATATTTCGCCTGTCACCCCTCTCCTGTTACATTTCTATTCGTCTCGCTGATTCCAATGAATGGGCACTAATTAGCCTACCCTCTAAATGCACTGAAATTGCAAAGAGATTTATTCGGTACACCACAGGCTCCCTCCGTTGGCGGTAGATTTCGGCTTCAAATATATGCCACCAGGGAGCGCCAAAGCAACGTTCACCGTAATATTTATCCACTACTTGAGAAGGTCCCAGGCCAAAAACAACTACGGAACAACCTCCTTTGGTCTCCCTATTATCAAGCGATACGATATGCTAATTACTAACATCTGTTAGTGGAAATTCAGCAAATAATGAACGAAATTGAAGTTTGAAAACCGCTATGATAGACCAACTAACCAAGTCCGTTATTTGTTATATCGGCCATGAGTGCGTAATACAGTATTTTATAAGAATATATCATATAAATAAGAAAAATATTTTCTTGGAATATAAGAATAGGGGAGTTACTCTAAGAAGGGACCACTTTCGTAGCTCGGGAAACAAATGAACTCCATGCAGGGTGATCACATTGTGTTGACGCTATTTACAAATGAGCTAACAGTAAAGGAACATACACAACAGGTGCATTGACATAACCTGCAGTTATGTTGCCAGCAGAGGCGAAGACGTAGCTCTCAAAGCTATCCCTTCTTACAGTCTATAAGTCTCTTCGTATAGTAATCTTCTGTACGCATATCCTATCTTATCTAGAACTCATTGGTTTCGTTTGTTGCTTACGACGGCAGACTTAAATCCTCAATTGATGCTGGCCGTTACGACTGGTTTTTGGTTTCTCCCACTGGTAGTGTAAAGTCTATGTAATAGTAGATTCCAGTACAGTATGTTGTACAGTTTCAGTACAAGAGTACTGTACTACCGTACTAGTCTACCACTACAGTACTGTACAGAACAGTAGAGTATGAAATAACAGTTCAGTAACAGTATGGTGTAATCGTATGGAACAGACAGTATGAGTCCAGTCCAGTACGGTATAACAGTACAGTACCGTACAATTTAACACTACAATACCGTACGGTTTAACAGTCCAGTACATAATTACGAAAAATACCTACCGCCACTCCCATGGCGACCACTATCGAGTCATCAACCGCAAGCGCAGCCACGTCCACCATCACCATCCCCGTCGCCGCCTCGTCTCGCCGCAACCAATTATGCATGCGACGGCGGCGGCGGCGGTGGCGGTAGCCTGTCAGCGGACACAATGGGCAGCCACTTAATTGCACGGCGACGCAGTGCGAGGCCGCGTGCCGGCGTGGCGCGGGACGGCGGCGTGGCGAAAATGGGCCACGCGGGCGAAGCTTCTGGAGCGACCGGATCCAGCGGTAGAGGACGAACGCATTCGTCCGTCTGAAGTCACGCGGCGCCGCTGCACCTTGCAACTGTTTGCGGCGGAAGCAGACACTGCGAGGCACGGCGCTCGGCGTGGACGGTGTGCAGCAAGCGACGTCAGTCCACACGCGTTGAAAATGGACGAGACCGAACATTCATATGTTCTGCTGAGAAACACCTTTTCCGCACAAATCGTGTGCTTTGTAAATTAGATGCGGACTTCACAACAGTGACAAACATGTTTGTCTCACACTTTTTACTGGTTTGTTCATTTACGTTGTTGTTGAGGAGAGGCTCTGCAGGTTTGTTCAACTGTCGGCCCACGGGCCACATGGGGTCCACGGTGCCATTTATTGTGGCCCGCAAAAGGTTATTAGTCTCACGTGAAAGTCCCATGTCGGGCATTGTGCGCCTAGCATACGCGCTGTGCCGGGGTCAACACCCCTTTTATGTAAAAATAGGTTGTTTAGATGTTAGGAATTTTTCTAGTTAATTCAGAAATTCAAAATCATCACAATATGCTTCACTGCGTTGCGTGCTTCACGTATGGTTCCACCCCTCCTCGCCGTTTCAGAGCAAACTGCCGAGAAGAACAGTACGGGGAAGTCAGGTGTGGATCGCCCGAGCAACGAAAATGTGGTCTGCAACCGTATGAACGGTGTTAGTTGTGGCCCTCGAGGCCTTGCAAGCTGGACACCCCTGTTCTATAGTGTACAGTAGTACAGTACAGTAGGTGTAGTACAGTAGGTGACTTCTTGAGGTCTACCGTCTCTTCAGTCATAAATTTCGAGTTTGGTTACTTCCTGGTACCGTGCGGTAGATTATTATTCTATACATTTGAGTATTTAATAAATTTAATTTTTATTATAAGTCGCTGACAGCTACGTCAGTAGTTTTCCCATTTTTATTTACTTTTGGATTGTACAATACAAAGGTAAATGAATAAAACACTCTACATTTGTTATGATTGCTTAATCCCTTTAAAATTAATTCACAATAATCATACTACTACGGTGGTAGAGTTATCTTTACATGATAATTCAACTTTGGATCTGAGAGTTTGTTTTAGAAAAAGTGAAACGGAAATTGGTTCTTGATATGAATTTTGTGAATTGGATTTTGGTAGACCCTTAGAGGGGTTGGAGTGGATAAATTTGAGATGTTTGGACGTAGCGGACGGATAAAAAATTGGGTTAGTTATCGGTTCCAACCGGAACTATCTGCAAATTTGTGCATTTGAGGTCTATCCTGGAGCGTTCGTGATCTAGTTTTCCTCTTTTGGGCAAGGCGGCTGCCGCGATCCACACAGGCGCAGTGGCGTTGCCCCGGCGTGGCGTCGTGCAAATGTTTGCTGCGGGTGCCGACACTCAAACACGCACGAGGTCGTAGGCCACTTCGCTCGAGTTTAGAGCGGCGGCGGAGGCGGCTTATCTTACATCGGTGCAATCGAGTGTTAAAAGGAACGTCACTAAGCCTATTACACTGCAGACGAGAGTAATAGGGTACGTTCGAGAGCTGACGTTCTCTAATGCCTTTTAAAGGTCACCTTAGTGATATAATACATTTTCAAAACCAGTTTTTTTAAACAATACACTTAAGAAAAAGAGTTTCTAAAGCGGGTCGAACTCGAAAGTGTAAAAACCCAATGTGGTACTGACATTTATTGTCCGGATTCTTCCATTGTGAATCAGATTGTCGACAGCATTGTTTTCCTTTCAATGTAATTTTTCTTTGTTTGCAAGTTGGCCTAAAGAAGTTCACACCCTCGTCATAATACTTTTATATATAAGTATAAAATTAACAGTATGTTTTATGAAACAGAGGCTTATAAATATGAATACAAAAGTCATAAAATAGTTTTGCGTAAAAATACTTGGATAGTAGTAAATTAACTCGTGCTGAATTTTCTTGTCATTGAAAAAGTATCTGCTTACCGGTTTTACTTTTGATTTCAATGTATCCTGAAACCTTATAATAATTTATGGTCATTCAGAGACTGTCAGATTTTTAGTTAATCCTTGTTAGCACATATTCAGAACCCAATTCGAAAACGGACAATATTTACTACAATATACGTTTAGAACGCTAACTACATTAGTTTACCATACCACCTCACGTTATTAATTACTGAGAAAATAAATTATAATTAACGTAGGCAGGGCCGTAATAAACAAGTTGTATCCACTTTATTAAAAAGGACGTGTCTACTGCATCGCTTAGCAAATTACATGTGCTTCTTTACATCAGTTTCATGACCTTTGACTGTTCTTAAAAACGAACGGATATCCGACTGTCGAAGCCATGAAGTGACAATAAACAATGACCAGTGTCATGGCGAGAATTGTTTAAAAAAGGTCGTTTACCGTTTTTTCTTTAACGTGAGGAAATACAAATCACATATTCGTACTTGATTAAATAGTGATAAATGTGTTGTGTGAAGACATTTACTAAAAGTTGTATAAACGTATGATGAACGTCGGATAAGAGAAATATCTTTACGAAAGCGGTTTTATTTTACCATGTGTGTATAAGGTCAAGTATGCCACCAACGCAACGGAAGGATATTGCCTTGAATTAGAAACGGCATAAACATTTGTAGCTTTGTATCATTATTTTAAAACTAATACATTTTTAATAAATGGAAGTAATTTTATATATTGTCGGCTTAAGAGATTTATTTGTTTTTAATATGATTTATTGTGAATAACGACATTCATTTAGTGCACAAATTCTTTAGAAATCTGAAATACATCATTCTCTGTTTTTTATTTTAAAAAATAAATTCTATTTTAGACTACATACAAGAGAAATAACGAATGGAAAGAGATTCAAGCTCACTGCGAGTGAAAGTAACTGCATGAAGTGGAGAAAATGACCATGACCTCAAACATGAAACCAGCTCAGGGTCTAATAATCAGCACCTTGTTACTCGTTTATTTTCTGAAGGAGCTCCCAGATATGTCCCTAAATGTGTCCCCAGCCTGGTTGATTCAAAAGAGTTCTTTCGAAATAGATATCTTTGAAAGCATTTTTAGAAGACACATTTATGTAAAATTGAGTTGAAAATCCACAATTTTCGGTCGATTTGCAAGCATAACGAAGAAAATAGAAGTTGTCATTAATCATTCAGAATCAATGTTAGTTTGGAAAAAACTTTGCAAGTTTCAGTTGTCTTCCTTGACTATTGTAAAAGCCAAATATATCTTGAATTAATTTAATTAATTAATTAATTCTTGAATTAATTTTGCACAAGCTTTCCTCAACTTTGAGTGTGAAGTTGTAACTTTGCAAAAGTTCCTTCAAGACGTACACTAGCCTCACAGAAACGCATCAAAATTCAAAATGATCGCGTCAGGAGATCTAGACCACTTCATAAGAAATTCCATGTCAAAATAAAAACTTAAAAAACATAAAGCAACAAGAAAAAATTTTAATTCAATTTAACTATTTATAAAGGTATTAAAATGCAAGATTTTTACCTTGCACTTTCCACATGTAACGAGAGCAATGTTAGATTCCAATTCTTTGCGCAAATAAATAAATAAATAAAAATTATATCGTAAATGTTGTTTGACTTTTCCGCTTTAAACATTTATTTTTTATGGTTTAAATAAATATTTCTTCTTCGAATATTTTCACTGTAATCTTCTCCTAATTAATGATATTTCTAACTATTAAAAATAAGTTTAAACAATAAATTTAAATATTTTAAACATAATATATTCATTATTTTGGCTGCAAAAAAATTAACCTCTCACGGCAACGAACAACTGGTTGCTTTACCATGAAAGAGTTCACTCGATGGACATGGAACAAACATTGTTTCTAGAAACCATCGTCGGTGTCCAAGAACAAAGTTGCATACGAAAATTCTTAATTTTTTAGTAATGAGAAGAAATATGTTTAAAAAATACACTAGTTTTAGTAGTTGTTATAATTTCATAAAGGTTGCTTCAAAGACAGTAAAATACCTCATTTGTCGCGAAACAAATGGTTTCGTTCATATTAGAATCGTTCTCTTGCAAAAAGACATTTTGTCAGATGACTCATTTGTTCACCGACGATAAAATAGGCGTCTTGGCGTTTAACACGTAACTTAATAAGGCAGCGTCGTAGAGTGTTGCAATTATACATATCTAAATCTAAAACATATAGGACTCTACCAACCTCCTAGTGAGGAAGTTGGAAAAGCTCCATATATTTAAGGGTTTGAATGAGCAAACAATTAATGAAGTTTTTACATTATCACTTACACTTGTTCTGGAAATGAGAAAAATAATGTTCTCGCAAATCCATTTATTTATAGTTTATTTATTTATTTATTTATTTATTTAGTCAAAAAATATATGTGACGTATGGGGAGAAAATCATCTGCGCACGCTTTCTTGAGTTTCAGAATCCCTTCCCAACAATTTAATTATTAATAGTTGAAAAAATAGTAATAATATAATAATAATAATAATAATAATAATAATAATAATAATAATAATAATAAATCTAAGAAAGCGAGAGATTTACATTTCAAAAACTAGATATTTTCGTTGCCGAATTATAAAAAACGTATTTGTAACGGTAAACGAACGGATTTGATTTTTCACTATTGCTAACAAATAGAAACTCAACCTAAGGTCTACTACCACTACAAGCAAAAGGAAAGCTTAACAAAACGTGCGCATAGTGAAGCTACATTTACGTCCAGAAGCAAATCAAGGGGCCATCTCAGCATTTGCTCAGGAAAACTGGACAAAAACCCGATCGAGATGGGGGTCATTGACCCGGAAGCTGAAGTACATTACTTGTTATAGGCATTTAAGCCTTTTAAAAAAAATATACAGTGAAAATGTAAACTAATTCATTGTTTTGTTAAAGTAAACATTTCTTTAACAGTTCTCAGTAAAGTTTTCTTTTTGACAATCAGTATAGTCTCTAATTGTATAGAAACAGTTTTGCAGCAGAAAAGATTCTACTTTTAACTTATATTTGTGTACCAATTTTAATTGTTTAATTTCATCTAGCAATGCGTTGTAAAGTGACGTACATGTATTGTATGTGGATTTCTTGTAGTGAGCTGTTGATACTGACTCTTGATGAACATGATTTCTACGTCGAGTGTTGTAACTATAAATATCAGTATTACATGAAAATATGTTCCCGCCGTTAAGTAAGTTTTGACCAATACTACAGTTTCGTAAATAAATAGGCAAGGCAATGGCAAGATTCCAAGCTCAATGAAAAGAGCTTGCAGGAATCACGTGGATGGCATTTTTTCATTATTCGGATAATTTTCTTCTGCAATCTAAATGTCGGCACTAAAGGATGAGCTTTCCCAGAATATTATGTCATATCTCTGGCGGGAATGTACATTTGCAAAATACACGCAACGAGCGCACGCAACGAGCTGCATGAAGTCTGACAGAATTAGAAAGAATTCTGAATGCATAACATAATGAGCTTAATTTAGTGTTTAATTCTGTTATATGTACATTCCATTTGAGGTGTGATTGAATTGGGAGACCTAGAAATTGTGTTACCTTACCATCAGCTAATTGCATATTGTTCATTTTGATTACCGATTTGAAACGCAAAACTGCATTGAGACAGTTTTTCCTTTCTTTAACAATTTTTTTATTACAAAACCAATTTAAAACTTCTGAAATTGTAGTATTTATTGTATCTTTTTTGCAAAGAACATTCGTGTCATCGGCAAACAGAACTGTTCTTCCATTTTTAATAGATGAGGGCATATAGTTTACGCACAACAGAAAGAGGATAGGACCTAAGATCGAACCTTGTGGGACCCCATGTTCAATTGGCAAAGAATCGGAAAGATAAGTAAATAATGTACTCTCGTGCGAGTACGGTATTTCTACTCTTTGAGATCGATGTTTAAGGTACGAAGTCATCCAATCTAGGGCAATACCACGGATTCCATAAGAAGGTAATTTTGAGAGCAAGATGTTACAGTTAATATCGTCAAATGCTTTCGAAAGATCTAAAAATATCCCAATGGGTTCTTCAGTTTGGTCCATTGATGAAGCAACATCTTCAAGGAAAGAAAAAATGGCAGTTTCCGTAGATTTTGATTTTCTGAAACCGTGTTGCGAGTCTGAAAACGCTTCGTTTTTCTGACAAAAGTTTCCATTCGCATTGGAAAAGCCTTTCTAATATTTTTGAGAAAACTGACAAAAGAGAAATTGGCCGGTAATTTTGAATTTAATTTTTGTCCTCCTTTTTAAAACGTGGTTTAATTTTTGCTCGTTTCAAAATATCTGGAAATATTCTTGTGCACAAGGAAACATTGAAAATGTGAGTTAATGGGTGTATAATGGCAGATGCACACGTTTTTAATAACAATCCGGCAACTCATCTAAATCAGATGAATATTTATTTTTTAGTTTACTGACTATTCTGAGGATTTCGTTGAAAGAAGTTTCGGAAATAGACATCGTGCCGAAATATTTTTGATAAGCATATGATGTTGAATTTTGTGGTTTTAGTCCCTTCGTGTGATCAACCGCAATTCTAGAAAAGTGTTGGTTGAAGAGATTCGCAACTTTTTCTGAATTGCTTGTTTTTCTTTCATTATCTTATAAAACAACATTCTCTACGAAATGTCGTGATGACGTGGTTGCATTTTTTACAATATTCCACATTGCTTTAGTTCTGTTTCTAGCGTTCAAAATATTCTCATTATTTTTTATTATTTTTGCCTGAACTATTATTTTTCTTAAAATTCTTTTATATTCTCGAAAGTAGACATGGAAACCGGGTGATACGTTATGATGTTTAGAAAATAGAAATTAAGTAGAGTGTACGTTTGTTTTTACAGGATGTTCTAATTCCTTATGTGATCCAAATATTACTTTTTCGTGAAATGTTTAATTTTCTCTTCTTAGAAAAGCACGCGTTAAAGTGAAATGAAAGCTTTGAGAAAAATAAATTATATTTTTCATTTGTGTCAATAGCGTTATAAACTGCCTCCCATGAATTCTTCAGCAAGTAGTCCGTAAATAATTGTATGTTAACTTTAGTAAATGCTCTGCATATGCGTGTTTTATTTATTGTGTCAGTATTCATTATTTGTTATTATTTTTATCTAGTTGTGGTTTCGTTAACTATAATTTGATCTATTGCTGTTTGTAATGTAAGAGTATTCCGTGTATGTACGTTCACTATAATATCTAAATTTAAAAAAATGAATTAAATTGAGAAACTGCTCTATTTCGTGGGATTCGGTAAGAAAATCAATATTGAAATCTCCACATACAACAATGGATTTAAAAGAGAGATTACTAATTTTGTTCAGAATTATCTCTAGATTTTCTAAGAAATTGAAATAATCTAAAACTCGCTTTGTTAGAGGTCTGTAGGTGCAGAATAAGATAATTTTGAGCATAGTAAGATTTACGACTGTTATTTCAAAAACGTTTTCCACTGCATATAAATTGAATTCATAGAAGAAGGTAGAATCAATATTATTTCTTACATTAATACACGAACAGGGTAAGCAGGGCCTTTATTTGATTCCCTCGCTCTACAGTAAGATCCTGCAAGGTAAAAACTAGGAATTTGGAGTGTGTTTAGATCATTATGAGATAACCAATGTTCGGTAAAGCAAAGAACATCTATTTGACTCAGATCGCACTGTAATGCTGCCTCGATAAATTGAATTTTATTTGAAAGAGATTGCACATTATGATGCATTATTTGAATATTTTGTATGTACTACCTACACGGATACTTTTCTGCTGCATCTGACTGTAGTTGCTATTTTTATCTCATTTTTACCTCAAGGGCGTGGTCGAAGGAAGTGTCGTGTCCCAGCAGTGTTATGAGGTGAGGAAGGAGTTACAGATGGAGTTACAGATGTATGGGAATGAATAATGGGAGAGGTAATACAAGAATTAGGTTCAGGGGATAAATTAATTAGATCCAAGGGGATTTCGGAGGATGGAAGAGAACTAGGAGATGTAGGTGGGGATTGGGTAGGATACTGCTGAGGTGTAAGGATGTGTTTTGCAAGTTCGCTACCAAGTGCATATTTTCCGACAAGGTTCAAGTGAAGACCATGCCGGGTGAAGTGTTTTTCTGAGAGAAAGTTAAGCTCAAATAATTTAACTTGTGTGCCTCTCAGATGCAGTTTTATTTGGTTGTTTGCGTGTCTAATTTCTTTGCACAGTGTTGGTTTGTTGTACCAGAAGGGCAGAGTCGAGATTACAATGTTCGTGTTTTGGGCGGCACGTTGTAGTTTGACAACATGTTGCTCAGGAGTAAAGTGACCACCCAAATTGATGTCATTCTGCCCTCCTATGATGATGATCCCGTTTGGTAAGAGTTTTTGTGTGGGTGTCCAATTCACCGATCACGTCGGCAAACCTCCCGTTAGGTTTAAACACACACATGACAGAGAAATTGTATGGGAGTTTCCCACTGAGCAGGGAGGAGATTTGTCGC
Organism: Teleogryllus oceanicus; assembly: GCA_964035755.1. NCBI lineage: Eukaryota > Metazoa > Arthropoda > Insecta > Orthoptera > Gryllidae > Teleogryllus > Teleogryllus oceanicus. Next base: position 95,208,133 of record CAXIVR010000002.1, on the reverse strand, counting down.
CCATGGATACCTGCTAAAATTAGTTTTTGGTGGGCTCAGTGGGAATGTCCTTGTTTACTTGTGGGCCAGGTTGCGCAACTCTACGTGTCTTTGTTTCTTTGCGCGCGCTAACCTGTTTGCGTCGGTTTGTGGGTGAACGTGTTGATGATGGGAGGGGATTGTGAGGATTGGGAAGGCAAGGAAAATCATTGTAATAATAGGAAAATCATCGTCATAATCATAGTTTTATATCAAAAAAATTACATTTTAACCCCCGCGGTGCTCATGTTTTGGAACAAGAAGAGAAAATACACGAAGACCTCAGTGATGTAAACAAAACTATGAATTTAAAAATGTAATACAGAATGTTTTGTGGAAAGAAATTGAAATGTTTGAGATGTACATACAGGTGTAAAGTTTACTTTAAACGTTCCTAACTATCGTTTTTCTCCAATATAAACGTTTTTTACTCTCTTTGTACAATTCTCTTATTAAATGCTTGCAACTCGTTGAATAATGATGGTCATTTTGATACAACTTCGTTACAGTACAGGTGTTCGGCCAATCACGGAGAAGCACACAATAGAGAAGTAATCAATCATTGGTCATCATTCTATTAAATGATACGTTTGATTGTGTATTTTATTGTGCTGAGACAACCCGCAGGATAGTGACAGTAAACCCAACACGTTCTTACCTGTTTTCAAACCTCAAAAGAAAATCAGAATACTGAATTCATTATGAGAACTGATTAGTTTATTAAACTGTTTAAAAATAAGATCTTATACTGAACTTTGATGGCAATTCTTCAAAAAATTGAATCCTTAATGGATAAATATACTGCTCGTTTGAATATAAATTACGCTCATGCTCAACCAGTCACCTGGGACACCTAAGTGACTGTCCGCTAGGTGGCGTTGGTTGATCATTACGTACCAGCTGACGCATAACTGTTCAATGTAAACTTTCAGTTTGTGATAAGTATTATTATTATTCGTAGAAAAATTATTGTATGAAACTGCTGTAATGGATAGTAAAGCTCATTGCTGAAGTTTACGATACTCGCTCGCCTCTCGCTCGTATCGTAATATCACTTTACACTCCCGTATTTATACCTATCATTTTAACATTGTTTTATTATGTACTATTTCACGTCGATTTTCTGGGTTACTTTCCATATTTGGTTATTAATTTAAAATTTCTTCAGCTTAGTTTCACGAACCTTCCCTGTGAGACTTCGGTGAATTTCATTTTTAAATACGAATCATTCAAAGAAATAGTACTTCCAAAAAGATGACACTCCCATGCTTGAGAGTTTCTTTTATTTTCTGGACTCTTAGAAATGGAGGGTAAAGACTTAAATTACGGGTAGATAATTCAATTTTTTGATTGATTACGTAAATAATATAATGATATCGTATTAATCTTAGAATTACATACAACAGATACCGTAAGGTTCAAGGGTTGTCATAAGAATGATTTTCCAAGAAATAGTATATTATGTACAAGACCAGATCTTAAAATCAAAAAACCAGACGTGACTTTTTCTTGACTAAAAGCGGGGCACATATACTTGGATTTTTCTAAGGTGGCGGCAGAGGGTGGCATCTCCAAGATGGAATGCGGCACGACTTTTTCAGTCATTCTCAGTCCTGTCGCTAGAGTCGCTTGATCTGCAGCATTGCTTGATGCGGTCGCGATCATGCGGCATCTCGCGGCAGGATCAAGAAAGACGCAAAAAGTCAGAGCTTAATCCATTATGAAGATAATACCCTCATCCCCCACGTTAGAAAAAAACAAGTGTAAAAACATTCTCGTGATTTTCGATTAAAATTGCGTGTGAAGTCGCACAGATCCCCACAGAAGCAGACGGTTCGGATTATTGGATTTCGCGGTAACGATATCGGTAGCAATAAAGTTTATACAAGATCAACTGACGCGATAGCATATTTTACTTTCCTAGAGCCATCACAGAATATCTTCTTTCTTGATTTCAATCGTCTGTGAAACACACTCGTTACGTGGTACTTAAGCATATGATCTACTCGCGCTTCTTTTTTTATAAACTAATTCAAATCTAACGGAATACAGGATAAATTAAAAATTTGTGACAGCATTTTATGGCAATTAGTCATTGTCACATAAACGGAACACTTTGGCGTCCCGTTTTTCTTCAAAAAATACGAGACAGGGACTCAACATGGGGGACTGTCCTAGCTAATATGGGACATCTGGTCACCTTATATGCAAATAGATTATGTTAAAATTGATTGCCCGATTTTTCAAATTTGTATGAATGCAATAAAGCAACATTATAAACGAGTTGCACACTATTTTTTCTATACCAGCATTATGCATTTATAGGAGAATCAACGTTATTTTTTTCATATTCCAATTAAATATTTAGGACAATTTCGAACTTGGAAAACACAGGCTCAAAATATTGTCAATAAATCTTATCAAAAAATATCAAAATTATACCCCTTAACTAATAAATTTTCAAAGTCATCAATTGATTGTGATATATCAATATTAGGCAATAATAAGATCATCACTCACATACGCATCTTATTTTGGTGTAATGCTTCTGCGTCAAACATGAAGAAAATACAAACTATTCAAAATAAATATTTAAAGGAGAATTCTAAAGGCTTAATGGTTTATCTCCAACAAACAGATACATAAAGAATTACAAATAGAACTAATTAAAACATTTATCATTAATCAATCTTCTAATTTCTTCAACTCCTTAACAAATTATCATGTTTATCAACATTTCGATCTGGGAAAAAATTATCACATAAACCGAAATCGTTCCCGCTTCCCCAAAGATATATTTCACCCTCCATAAATAATTTTCTACATTAATACTAAATAATATATTCTCTTAAAACTCTAAATTTATAATAATAATTGTTAAGTACTTATTTAAGTCAAATTTTACTTGAATATATTATTAAAATATAATCATAATTCATAAAATATAATTTTATCCTGAAAAATTGTAGAAAATTTAACAGGAAATAAATATATTTAAAAAAACATTAATTTTTGTAACAACATTATTGTGAAGTTACGCATATTTGAAATCTATGTAAAAAAATAACCGTGGTCGGCTGTTCAGTTTACCGCTAACTCCCAATGATCCCCTCGCCGCATTTTCCTGAAGGTAAGATGACTCAATTATTCGTGGTATAAACGGCAAAAAACGTCATACTTTGCACCATAAGATGTCATTTTATGAAAGATTTCTCTTTACAAAATTATTGTATATGCTGCAGGAAAACAAAAAAAAGGGTAGTGCGATTCATTCACCCCACACTCCACCATTTACAGTCTCTTGTCCACAAACGCCGAGCATTTGGGCAAAAGTTCTTTGCACAGTGCTCAGAAACCAGAGTTTCCAGGCCGCTTTCGGCGCCGGAAAGCGCCTCGCCAGTGCCACGCGGCAGCCACGGCGCCGACCCGCCGCGCCACAATGAGATCAGGCGCCGCGCCGGGGAGGAAAGGCGCGAAAATCGAGTTACCCGCGGGGGCGCCTGTGCGGCCGAAGGCGGCGCAGCGGGTGACACGCGCTGGGGAGGGGCGGCGGCGCGAGGCAGGGCAGGGAAGAGGCGGAGGACGGAAGGAGGAACCGTAGGAGGAAGCATACTACAGGCTTAGGTGGCTCAGGGCATCAAAACAAAGAGATCAGGCGGGGTTCCGAGGAAGGGTCCCGACGGTGGCAGGATTTTTGACATTGACTAGATAGCTAGCTCGAGTTCAGCCGCTGACTGGAGGAGTATCCTCGCGGTTGGCTGCTCTGATCGGTAGTTTTCCGTGGTTTCTCCGATCAATACCACACGAATGTCGGAACAGTTCCCTTGCAAACGGGTCACGGGCCGTGCGCGATCTTCCGTTCCTCTTTCTTGACTTAAACTTAACCCTTAATTAAACGCACTTACACTTACATGCACTACACTACCACACTTTTCAGGAGACCAGTTCGGAACTTAGAGCTTGCCCCGACTGGAGCGGTGCCCCGCAGGTGGGAGATACCTAGTTGGGGAAAACCTCGCAAGCCGCCAAGTATGTTTGCTCCGGATCTTACCATCCGGTCGGGCAAGATCGCCGACACGTCCCGCGATAAAAGCATTCACTATATTTACGGGACTATTGGCCATAGCAATCAGAAACCATAAGCATATTCATACAAGAAAGAGAAAGGATCAAGAAATAATTTCGGACGGGATGGGACGAAGGATGAGATGATGAGAAATGCGAAACATTGCATGAGGGTAAAGCAGAGCAGAGATGAAGGATGCGAAGAAAGAAGGGAAAGTAACCGCGTTACTCGAGAGCATCAGGAATCGACAGTAGTAAGTAGCGCTGAGTCAATCAAGGTAACATGACAGCGAGACGAAACGAAGCAAGAGAGAAAAAAATAAATACACGCGAAACGCAGAGGGACACTGACAGTATAAATTGGGTTAAAAAGAAAATAAAAGGAAAGGCCTTAAGTATAATGATGGAAGATGGGCGCAGGAAGGTGAGATAGTACGAGTACTTTGCAACGGGATCATTTCGTCGGAAAACAATGTATAGTCCAAATAGGGCAAGGCAGACAGAAGAATGGAAAATCAGGTTGACGGCCAGGGAAGAGTGCCAAGGTCGGGAGAGCGACAGCGGGGAGGATACTGTGAAAATATTGACGCCATGTTGGTGGAATCTGCGGGTTGTAGAGCGGACGACAAGAGCAAGACGACAGGGAAGTGACGAGCGAAGTGGCCCAGCAGCTCGGCAGCCGAGACGTCGGGTCAGCGGAAGCGCGAGACAAAATGAACCAGCTCTCGCACTGAAAGAGTACAAGCTATTAGGAAACAGGAGCATAGCAAGGGTAAGTTTTTACGCAATGAAGAAAAATAATACTCGAAAAAGATTCTTTGAAACACTATATATTTGCAATAGACAATATTATTCATAATTCTGAGTCTGTTTTCAAAGGGAAAAGCGGAAGCCGCACGGAGTAGACCGATCTCGATCTGTCTATTCAAACTAAATTTTCCGTGAGGAAATTATTTGCTCGCATCGCAGTGAAGAAGATACAGAATGACTGAAATCTGATAAGTGGCCTCCATAGCGCTGTAAGGCATAATTACGAAAAATACCTACCGCCTACGGCCGGCTACGGCATCCCTTGAGCCGCTCAAATAGTCAGCGTGGAATAGACCTCTTGCTCACCCAGGTGTATTTTATTACATCGCGAATTACATTCAGTACTTGAGTGTGCTGAGACGAGTTATATTTCACCATTTTTTCAACGAGTTCATGTTTTGAACTTCCAAATCTTTAGATTTTGTTGGGTTCCAGGTGTTAACTACGGAAAACTATAGTTATAGATTCACGTAGAAAATTTTTCTGCAGTAGTGCTCATTCTCCCTTTGATTTTAACTCACTTTCGTCGATCGATACGCCTCATTATAAATGTATGTGCTTCCTTCACGGAGGAACCGGTGTCACACTACCACAATATCACAACACTATATGTGGTAGTGTAGTGCATGTCAGTGTACGTTTGTGTGTGTAAGGGCAGAGGATTGGACAAGCAAGAATAAGGAAAAATCACGCGCAGTCCGTTTCTTAGGGTACTACTCCGGTATTTGCCTGGTGTTGATCGGAGAAACCACGGAAAACTACCGATCACAGCAGCCGGCCGCTAGAATTCTCCTACAGACAGTGACTGAGTCGGACCTAGCTGAAAAGCTAGTGTCGAAAATCCTGCCGCCGTCAGGACTCGAACCTAGGACCTCCCGGTCAGAGGCTCTATAGTGACAGTTGATGGACTGAGCTACCGCTCCCGGTTCCGTGGTAGAACTTTCAATCCGGAAGAGGCAGAGTCATTCGATTCCTCGCCGGAGGTGGAATCTTACTTTTCAATTTTTTTACCTTCAGTATTTCTTAAATCTCTCTCTTTCGGACTTCTCAGGCGTTAAATTCTAAATTTGTCTCTTGACCTTTTTTTTTCTTCCTGTCCTATCGAACTTATAGTCTTGGAAGAATAGGCTCTTGGTTTTTCTTAGACTCCTAAGGAGTAAGGAGTGCCAAATACTTTAATCGGTTTTATTTTACAAGACAAAAAATTGTGACCCCGAGTTAGGAACCTTTGGGATTTTGGGTTAAGCACCAGCATGTTTGTATTTCAAATGTCAATAATATTTTTCAAGGCAGGTAAAATAAATTACATTTCTCTACATCAATTGCTTGTAATGTTTCCTTGAAAATAATGTAATAGAAGACTTACCGGTGAAGTAGCGAAATCAGACAACTGAGAATAAGCACTTGAAAAACTTGGTTTTCACTGTTCGCACTAATGGCCGATTGTTCGTCAACAAGTAAAGATGAAGACATGATCGCCTGACAGACCTGCAGTCTTGCAAAGAACTACTATTTTAGTAAGTTTCCAAGAGGGAACAGCACTCTTCAAAGCTGTAAAGCAAGGGGCCCGCATTAGGAACCGCACCCGGGTTTGCGTCTACTTCTATGAATTATTCTTATACGAAGGTGATATTGAACTACACACGGTCGATATCGCAAAACGCGGGGTTGATTGATTTTAAACCTTGTGTATCGCCTCGGTTTACACTCATCGACCGTATCCATTATTCGCTTTCTACTGGACGTCATTGACTGAACGGACACATGGAAATGCACGCGTGAATATAAATCCAGATTATTTCGTTTAATCACGGCATTCAATTACGTCATTTTTACGCATTTACAAAACCTTTCCCACTTCTATTATTACTTTGCATTTCGACGCACTCAGCCTGAGAGCGAGTCCTAATGTAGTGCGCGTAAGCGGGCTCGTCAAGGGGCGAGCGGGTCAGGGCGCGGGGGCGATGTCGCGGGCGGAGCTATTACCGAGGCAGCGGAGTGGGGCGGATTATTGGGCCGCCTTCGTGCGTCCATTATGCAAATCCCACGCGGCGCACAAAGCGCCCCGGGGACAACAAGGCGGCGACGCGCGCCGCCGGGCGAATGTTTGCGGACGCCGGTGCCATCGCGCGCCTATCTGATCCATTAAGGAGAAGGTGGAGACCCGGCGCCGGAATGTGAAGACAGGCGGTCACTTACCACGCGGACGGTACAGTTCATTACTTTCCCGCTTCGGAGAAAGTGTTGTAAGGCTGCGTGAAGAATTTTCGGCAGAAAAACCCTTATGACAGGGTCCTGGTAACGAAAAAGGGAATAAATCCAGTTCCTAAATTTTGAAAAAAAAAAAAACTCTAACTCTAGTGTTGTCAGAATCCATGTTTTGTTGGGTCCCTGATACCGAAAAATCGAATGACGGTAAAACGTTTATCCGTTCCTCTGTCTGCCTGTGCGTCCGTGAACAAGGCTAGCAGCGAAGACGATTTCTCCAAAATTGATTTCCGCCCATCTATCTGGCTGATGTCGCGGTCCCTGGAATTTGAAACCAATATTTTAATATTGGGATTGTTTTACATGAAGCCCTTGGGACATTTTCAAAATTTTCAAGAAAATGGGTCCATCGTTTTTATTATTTATTTATTTATTTTGGTAGTATGAAGGTCGTTTAAGGTGAAGGTGCGGGTCTCACGAACGTTGAAAATTCTGATTTCTCGAAAATTGCAAAAGTTCAAAATGTTTTCGGAATCTTCTCGCTACAGAGAATGTTAACGATACAGATTTTTTCCCTTAATTAAATCTGTTCCTTAAAGATCGATTTTTCCTCCGCGAACACCGTATAGAGAACGTTGGTAAAGTACAAAATATATCCCGAATTCTATGTTGAATTTCATAAATAATGGCAAATCCAGTCTTTTGGCTACAAATATCTTGGATAAAACTGATTTTACAATTACTTTCGAGCGCGAAACTCAAACTGACTGGCCCGTCACAGCAGCGCCTGCAACGGCGCTTAGCGTTCTGTTATTTCTCAGTGTTGGCGATGAAACTGTCATATGAGGAAAACAACGCTTGCCACGCGCTACAGTATTTCAAAATTATTTAGTGTTTTAAGTATACTGTCCAGTAAATTTGTTCAATCTAGTAAAACTACATTGCTCTTTAACATCATACATTTTATAGCACTTTATAAACAATAGCAGTGGTAAACGTGTGCTGCCTTCTTCGACGATACAGTTCATTAAAGTAATTTATTTAATGTTTGGACAGAACAAAAATATTTGTATATGTTTAAAAATTTAAATTGTTTTTAAAACTAATGCTGTAAACATTGCTTTACATTTTAGTACGAAAACCTAAGTCAACAATTATGAACATGTTAAGAAGATTCAATAGATAAAAGGTTTACATCTGTTTGGTAATCTGCAGAAAATCATAGCCAAAACATAATTTCCACCACACACAATTTATAATGTAGGTGGGACAGGAATTACAACAGCCCAAAATATCGGGAAAATAGTTGCACGAATAGGCAGGAGAGAATTAGGGCCATTGCATCATGGGAGTGGGGATAAAGACAGTTATTTATTGCCTAAAGGCTGTTAGTGTGCAACATTCCTCCTATCTATATTTACACTCAACAAAGAGCGATTTCCACTTTGGAGATCAATGAACCTCCTGGAGCATTTTAAATGCTGAATAAATTGCTTGACAAATGAAAAACATTTTGTTCTTTGGCTACAATATATCAGCAAACATGCGAAACTAAGCAAGGAAGTGCCAGCTCGGGTTAGGTTTCTGTTATGTACTCGCTTGTAGATATATCACCCTATTTTGATCAGACCAATTTATTTCAAGTTTAAATTTTGAAAATTTACAAAGGTAGATAATTTTTTACCAACCAACTCATTGATTTTGTTTGCCCGCTCGTCTGACCGTTATTACGCTCAAATGTTGCGTTTGAAAAAAAAAAGTTCTATTTTGTATAACTATAACACCAAAACTCACACATATTAAATATTAAGAAATAATTGTACGATTAAAACCAAAATCATAAAAATTTATCAATAGTAAGACAAGTTACAATTGATTTTTCTTATGTGACTGTAATTCTTTCGTTCTTCCGTAAAATGTTTAGCATTCTATTCGTTGCCAATTGATAGAAAAACGATGAAACGATGTCTCTGATACTACTTACACGAAGCAATTTAATGGTGATAACACATAGCACATACTTGACCATATTATTTTTAACTGTTACATAAAATTATTATAATTATATTAAGTTTGTGCAAAATATATACTACTATATTTCAGATATTTTTCAAAACTCTCTTGATCAAATTGCCTGAAAAAGTTGCACTATATAAAATGCATTACAATTTTCCCAAAACCACTCTATGGAAAGAAATATTTACATCTTTGCTTCAGACGTAGACAATGTTCCGCGTAGAAACGCTAAATCTACACGTTAATAACATTCAATATGTTTTTTCGAAATCTCAAAAAATGTAATGAAATTCGAACCTGAGTCATTTTTATAAGTTCACTAGTTCACTTCGCACTATTAAAAAAAAAAAAAAAAAATTATAATCCCTGTTTTTTTTTAATTTTTGAAAATGTTTTTTGGGCTTAAACAAAAGTATAATTACCACACCTGTTTCAAATTTTCAGAGCCTTAAATCGGCCAGATTAATCAGGGAATATCAGCAAGATGGACAGATGTTTCTTTACAAAAAGAAATAAAAAAGGACTTTTTCACCATCAAGGTTCTCCAAACTTATTCCGTCAAAATCTCAGCAGTATAATTTTTTAGCATTTTATAACTTAGTTACTACAATGTTCACGATAAAGTGAAAATAAATTTGTGTATCTCGAAAGGCTTTGTCACAACTATGAAATCGTGGACGTCAAGCTAAGGTCCAATATGGAAGGTAGCGCTGCCGAAAAGAAATTAAAGAATAGTAGTTTTATAAGCGTTTTGATGTGTCTTCCAAAATAAGACAGTATTTGCTGCTTGATGTCACTCGTTTCGCTAAATTAACCTGAACATTTTGATTTTGTTAATCCTGCATTGATTCTTAATGTTATAGACATCTACCACGTTTTATTACCAACAGACGGCAGCGGCAAACGAATGAAATGTTACGAAATGTAAATACGACCGTTTCATGGAAACGAAACGAACTGCCTTGAAACAACAGAACTCTTTTGCGCGATCAGCGATTCTTAATTGGCACAGAAATATACTTGCCGGTTATTCGCCACAAATGCTTACCTACGATAACATTGCAGTATTTTGATTCGTATTGTGTTTCTAGATAGGTCTGTACATATTAAATCTGGAGATAATTTAGGTCAGTTTAAGACAAGCTCTGGATGGTCTACAAAAAAAGTTGTCAGAGTATGTGGTGATTACGTTTCAGATCTTTTTGGTTTACACGTAATTTAACTGCCTGAAAAAATGTATAGAGCTCCCAAGTATTTTTGCAATTTCTATCAGTTTTCAATACTTATAAAATTCAAAAAGTACATTTGGCTTGCAAAGCCTTTTAATACTGTTTACCAATGTTGAAAACTCTTTTGTTGTATTAATTTCGCAGAAACATTTTTAGATTCTCCTTACATTAGAAAATCTTCGAAATTTAATTGAAATGTGACTGACAATACTATCAAAGTGGAATACATTTTAGTCCTAGAATTATCATTCATAATTATTTTCGTTCATGTTTTATTTAAGAGAATGATAATTCACAAAGAGAACGTTTCTTTTTACCTAAGTTATTTTATAATATGCCTATCTTTTCATTGAAACGATAATTTGTTTAAAGATAATGTCAGTGTTAAAATTAAAAGCCTATTTCATTATTAATGTAATTATGGATAGCACAGAAAATTTGTCAATAGCTAACCTACAACTGGAAATGAGAAAAATTAATATTACCACAAGATATTCGAAGCGGACAAATATTCACTACGTGAAAGGTTTTCGAGTACACATCTCCCAGAATGTTAAGTCAGAGATATCATGGGTAAGATATAAAAATATTCGATGTAAAAAATATTCGTTAGATGTCAATTATTCACTTGTTTTACTTATAAGTGTTCCGAAGAAAAGTTTAAAAAATAATGTTATTAGTATTTTTGGAATTAAAAAATGAATACTTGAAAAGTGAATTATTCGTAAGTTCTGTTATTAATACATAAGTTAACTGCTTAATACAAATGTTCTTTTCGTTTTCATAATACCTTCAGCGCAATAGGACAGGGTGTCCGATTACCAATCTATCCATTCACTCAGCCTTCTACTCGTAATGGGTGAAAAGGTTACGCAATGTTTAACAACTTCATTTAGTCACAACTCATCTGATGCAATTTCATAACGCTGGCTTCCGATCACTGCAATTGCCGTGTAAGCGCGCCCTTAATCCCAACAACTGCGCAGCGAGCGTAGATCAATCGAGCGCGCGCCGCGCCGCACAGCGAACGCGGCCCCGGACGTAAATACGACGCTCGCCGAGGGCAGCGCCCGCTCGACGTAACGTGGGCGCGCTTCCCACCACGCCCCACTGACCCACTCGCCCCCCCCCCCCCCCAACCCCGCCGCCCCACACAGCTCCGGCACTTCCTACCCCCCCGTCCTGCTCCTCCCCCCCCCCTCGCGGCACTCCGACCACCCCCTGTCCGCACTTAATCTCCCACGCACGCCCCGTCCCTCCACGCCCACCCTCTTCATCACGTCTCGCCTGCCATGGCCACTTCCAGCCCACGCCTGGTTTTGCCCCGTCAGGATTTTTTGGCCCGTCAGAACTTTTTGCCCTGCCAGGTTTTTTTGATCCGCCAGGTTTTAAATCCGTCAGGTTCTTTGATATGTCAGGTTTCTTGCCCCGTCATTATTTTTTTTGCCCCGCCAGTTTGTCGGTTTGTTGCCCCCTCCCAGGTATGTTACCTTTTTTGACCCGTCAGGTTTCTTGCCCAGCCAGGTTTTTTCACCCGTCAGGTCTTTACTCCCTCATGCTTTAGCTCGTCCTGTTTTTTCCCTTCAAGTTTTTTTACCCCGCCAGGTTTTAGTCCCGCCAAGTTTTTGACCCATTTTTGACCCGCCAGGTTTCTTTCCCAGCCCTTTTTATCTTTATTTACCGGTATGCTCTCATTGTCACTCTTTGTCTCTTCTCTTCGATCCTCTTATCTCTCACTGACAGTCAGCTCTCTACGTTATTCCTCCTTTCCATCAGTCTGGTTAAATTTACCTATTCCTCGGTCTGTTCTCGCCCCTCCCTCACAGACTCGTAATACCTCAGCTGTACTTTCGTGCAATGTTGTGTAGTAAATTCAATTTCTCCTTCCCTGATGTATACTCCCTATTTACCCTCCTCCTACATGTACCCCCTTGTTATACTCTCCCCTGCTGTGCACTCCATCGCCACGCCCTTTGTGTAATGCACACCTTGTATTGCATTAAGACAGCAGTAAATCCTGTATCCAGGTCGCAGTCGCGAAAGGTGTGCAGCGCAAAGGTCACAGAAGTCACTTCGCATCAGTTTTAGCAGAAATAACCCTATGAATTTCACTAATGGTTGGTTGATAATTGAGCTTTTGGCAGCTCATTATGACTTATATTCCAATGAGCGTTTTCCAATTATACTCAGGTGGTCATTCACATTTCGAGAAAGCCAGCAAAATACTTTTTCTCTCACATTACTTCCACACAACTATTTATGATTATTAAACGATAATGAACTTTGAAATAACTGACTTTATGATTATATCTTTTTGGTAGAACTATAACTTTGGAGTATATCGTTCGGCTGTTGAAATTTCACGTTTATCAATATCCGTTCTTTCTAAAAAAGAAACCACCAACAAGCTACAAATTTTTTTCAAACAATTTCAGAGGACTTTTTTTCTCCCTTTCATAAACACATTACTGTGAAATGCTGATGTACACTTGTGGTGTGCAAATTGCATCCTGAACTGCCTGAACTGTACGATTCCTTTCACACATGGTAGATGGAATCACAGTCTCGCAGAGTTGTCAAATGTGAGTCAACTGCGGACAGTATGACAGCTCGGAGGTCAGGATAAAAGCCGCCTCCAACTACACTACAACCTTCGTGGAGAATTTGCGTGCAAATTCAGTAAATAATATGGGCAGCCTAGCCCTGCCTTCCTATCTCGAAAACCCTCCACTGGAGGCTACTGTGACGGTCCAGACGGACTCGTCAAAGGCGATATTTCAACCCGTATTAATAGGAACGAAATGCGACACATTTGCAAAGACAAGTGACGGGTTGGGGGGCATAGTGGTATTTATTTATTACGCCTGACCTGATCAACTGTTTACATACAATCAGACCGGAATAAATAAATGATGAAGATACGTTTTAGACTGACAAGTAAATACACATTACATTTTCCAAGAAATTCAAAAGAAATCGTAACTTTTGGTCACCAGACTAGTGAACTTATCTAAGAACTTATCTAAGTAAATAAGGCGAAATACATGAACAGACGTTGCAAATACATTAAAACATAAACGAACAACCAGAATAAATATGTAATTAATTTTCAAAAGGGAAGGTCATCAGGTGCACAATAAAGTTAGAAGGAAAATGAAATTACACCCGTAGCACAGTAAATGACGAACAGAGAAAGACGGCAATTTTTTTGGTGAAACTTTAGTGAATACTGGAAAAACGTGAGGGGAGGCTTGTAGACTTGGTAGATGACGGATGGTAGACGGAAATCATATAAAGTATGGTGTTGCAGTTTGGAGTCGCAGTCCGAACATAAAATAGATGTAAAATGGCAATGGTAATTCTGGAGACGTTTGGGCAGATGTGTTTGATGCAGCCACAATGGTCAACGACAAGGGACGTGTTTATTGCAAACTGTTAATTGACTCGAGATAATGAGAAGGTAAAGAAATTTGCTGTGGTGGGGAAAATATTTGAAGTTTCAAACAAATAGCCATTATTAAAGGAAAATGAATATACGCTAGCATGCATGAGTTCTGTAATCATGTGTGAATGTTATGTGTAAATATTGTTTGTTTCTAAGGGTTAAATTATTTAGAAATATATTAGTGTTTTCGTATGTGTTTGTTGTGTTTTGTGCTAGCCAGGTGAGGCGGCAACGAGGCTAAACAGTTATTGGTTATAAATAAACCAGGTTGCACCGACACTTGCGGTAGCAACAACTAATTTTGAAAAGTTTGATGTTTTATTTGATTTTGAGCGAGAGAAGAATAAAATACGTGACCAGTTCCAAAACAATCAATGATAAGCATCCCGTTTCCTGTATAAGATGAGCTTCGCGAAATCACACCCTAAAATAAATTCATTGAACGGTAAATAAAATTCCCTATGAATTCGGAACAAAAAAAACCTCTGGTTCCGTTCAATTAATTGTCCAGGGTGGGACAACGGATTAATGTCATACGATTAAGAATAATTAGAGTATGATTAAGAATAATTAGAGTTTCGTATAGGCCGGGAACCGTTTCACTTCAGAATATTAAGTTATCCCGCGTACCTGAAAGGAATAGTATATTACAATAATGAAATCCTCGGAATTTGAATATTCGTGGACGAATCACTTCATAAGGATGATTCCTCCCATTGAACAAGCACGTCTATCGTAAAGAACGAGATCAACGACGGTTGGTTCATGCGTGATTCTCAGGTCTACTTTTTGAATTATTCATCTGAACACATATATTGATCAAAGCAAGTGTTCGATATGCAAAGTAATGCTAAAGTGATTTCATGAGAATTATGTGTTGAGTGATACAATTTTGCTAACAAATTAGCCGAGTCCGACATTAGCCCTTCCTGATGTTGGGTATTTTTAATGACAATGTTTAACTTTTAACTTGACATCCTCACTGCTTATAATACTAAATTCAGAGCAGGTCGTTTCTTGCCTAGTTCCCCGATGCCAGGCTTGCCTGACAGCTCCGCCCATTTTCGCCGCCACCATTGCCAGCGCCGCGTCGCCCTCTCCTGCGCCCTCAACAACCGCCGCCGCCACCGCCCCACCACCCCCCGCCCCGCCGCGCCCCCCACCCCGCCCCGCCGCCGCCACCGCCACCGCCACCACCACCACCACCGCCGCCGCCGCCGCCGCCGCCGGCGGCGCTCCACTGCCTCCGCCGCCGCCGCAGCACCGCCACCGCCGCCACCGCCGCCGTCGCGATTGTCTCCGTGTCCTCCCGCGGCCGCGCCCTCTTGTGTAAGTCAACGCGGAGCGGCGGCGCTGCACCCCACGCACGCTGCGTATTGTATAAGTGTGTCCGGGGCGGCAGCGGGACGCGCGTTGGCAGCGGCGGTGGTGGGTGCGGTTGCGCCCGCAGAGGAGGTGCTCGCGGGGGGCGGGCGCGGGTGGACTCAACTGTGGTAGGCAGCGAACGCGACGGACGGCTGTGGTCGGCCATATGGCGGCTGTGCTGGTGGAATGAACAGTGCTGGAGACACGCACAATTGGCGGCGAGGATATAAACGGGATGTCGGTCGTTGTGAATGTGGTGGAGGTAATGTTGGTGAAAGTTGCGATGACCTTAGGGGTGTCTAGGGAAAGGGGAATGTAGAAAATAGAAGATAATGATTTAGTACGATTTCCAAACCATCTAAACAATTATTTAATAATTATCATTTTGAGTATATTGAGCCACTTGGTCAGTTGATGGAACGCGACAGAAAATCGCAGGAAGAGATCATGTACACGAATTGAATAATAATAATAATAATAATAATAATAATAATAATAATAATAATAATAATAATAATAATAATAATAATAATAATAATAATAATAATAATAATAATAATAATAATAATAATAATAATAATCGGCCGACCTGGATGGCCGAGGAGGCTAAGAGCGAGTACCGACTCAGCGCTTCGGCCCGAAGGGTCGCGGGTTCGAGTCCCGCCTTGGTCATGGTTGTTTGTCCCTTGTCTTTGTATGTATGTGTTGTCGCGGAGGGCCTCGCGTTCTGCTGACCCCAGATCAGAGGAGCCCGCAAGTGTG
This sequence comes from Teleogryllus oceanicus, assembly GCA_964035755.1. Classification (NCBI taxonomy): domain Eukaryota; kingdom Metazoa; phylum Arthropoda; class Insecta; order Orthoptera; family Gryllidae; genus Teleogryllus; species Teleogryllus oceanicus. Next base: position 95,192,215 of record CAXIVR010000002.1, on the reverse strand, counting down.
TTGGTGTCTAGTGTATGGTCGAATATGCGTCCCATCGGGACGCAAAGGGTAACCGGCTGTCGACTGGATAAAAACCCTAGAAATAATAATAATAATAATAATAATAATAATAATAATAATAATAATAATACCTGCGACGACTCGTTTGAAGAAGATGATTCAATATTTCAAAGCATGACGTACCTTAAACAGTGAAATACCAAACCGACCAATAGATGTGCACTGGCTTCCCCAGAGCTTCAATAACACGCCTGATATAACTCTTGATATGCTTATCTATCAACAAATTACCGGCTCTGCCCTTAAAGTATTGGAAGGAACCATATAAGTTACAAACTCAGCAAATTTTGGTAACAAATACACTGATTGCAATCATGAAAATAAAAAAAATGTAATAGAAACAGGCATTATAATTAGATTTTTAAAGAGAGTCAAAGTTCAATCTGCTGAAATTAAAGGTATATGTGCGTGTGTGTGGACGAGGATTGCATTTAGATTTTTGTGCCGTTAAGCTTTTACTAGACATCGGATGTTTAGGCACTAAACATTCATCTTTTAGGCGCCTAAAAAAAGCGCTGAAAAAGTCAAGAGTAAGGAGAAAAAAGGCACTGTCATAAGAGTCATACACAATAAAATGGAAAAATTGTACTTTTTGTCTATATTATTTTGTAAACTTAAATGCACAAAACCAGTTCGTATATTTTAATATAAAACTAGATTTACGCATTTACAACTCTTCTACATTTTATTCTTAATAATTTCCATTAACCAGTAATATTTACATATTACCAGTAGCTTTTCAAGGAAATTTGGTTAACGGGAAGGATATGAACGATGTGACTGGCTTTTAACCAACCACTGAAACCTTCTAGGAATTTATATTTATTTCCACTTAAAAGTTCGGTTCCCTCGGTGTATCGTCCATGTTCTCAGGTCATGGCTGGTATTTATGAAATAGGCAAATGAAGAAAAATCGGTATACTTTCAGGAATTCATTCATAATTTTAAATTTCAAGACGTGAATTGAAGATTTCGTAATGAATGGTCACGTTGGACCATCGCCGATTTTCCGATATCTTAGCATTGTATATAAATATAATAAATAAAAGGCAAAAAGGTCCTAAAAAAGGTAGTTATACAAAAAATAGGCATTTATGCTAAAATAAGCAAGAAAGCATTATAAAACTTGGTCATATGTCATCATTTGTCATGATTCTTGGAATAAGTTCCATAATTCCGCCATTGAATAAGTTCTCTAGGAAAAAAATAGGCATTTCCCTATACATCCGATGTCTAGATATTACCCTTGGAACAAAGGCCCTTCGCTATTAATATATGTACGATCTAGTTTCAGAAATAACAATTTGGTCTTGATTTTGTTGCGCCCACAAAGTTTAGTATTAACGTCTCTGATAACATAATTGCCATTTTCATCACTGCGATGTGGTAACTAGTGTGATAGCAAAATAATACAGTTTTCATTTCTAGTGACAATTTCAAGGCATTACCTTTTTAAATGACGGGTTAGGTATTTCTTATAAACATGCTCGATGAATGACTGTTTTTGTCACACATTACACATCACACATGAATTTAATTTTTTTCTGTATTGCCTTATTTCAGCTACACTTTCCATTTTTCGGGATCGTTACCAGCTCTGATCCCGATTTGGGAAAAGAGTTTAACAACTACAGAACAAACGAACCCGGATGGGTGAGATAGCTAAAATAGGCGTCCAGTGGCGATCTCCGACCGATGGGTCGTGGGTTCATGTGCCACTTACTCATGGTTGTTTACCGTGCTCTTGGCCGTGTTGACCTGGCCTGCCAGGGTGGCAAAGTGATTGGCGTGGCAGGCAATGGCGCGTTGCAAATAGGCTGTGTCATTCCCTTATCCTTCGTGTTGTAACATAATGGGACAGACCTAATCACCATATGTCTCCTGTTAAACCTCATCCTTCCTTATTAGACAGATATCCCAATCAATTACCTGCTAGGATCCCAATATCCCGATCAAGCAGAGATGAACCTGCGTGGTACCTCTGCAGCTCCCTCAAAAATGAAAATAAAATCAGAATTGGTCTGAGAGCTACCTTTGACAATCAGGGAAGGGCTGGGAGTTTGATTATCGGACACCACGTTGAGTAGAGTAACTAAAGAGGACGGGACGGGTCACAACCCCGAAAACTCGCGACATAGAATAGCGCGAAGTCCCTATGGGGAGGCCGTGAAGTGAGCAGTGTTCCGATCCAGAAAGACATGTACCAAACTATAGTAATCCCTCTCTCCATCCTAATCTATTTGCTACGAGCCAGGCTAGCCGTAACGATGAAGAAGAATTATTAATAAAGTTTGCACAGCCTTTCTGACGTCGAGGGATGCGGAAAGGAACAAGGTATCATATTTATGCTTTTCAAAAAGAAAAGATTCACACATCTTGGATTCTAATTAATACAATATACTGAATCAATGTGCATGCTTACATAGCTAGTGCACGGCTCGCTCGGCAAGAAACTAATACTACAAACAATACATTTCTTCTTGTGTCAATGCTGAGCCCTTCATGTAGTTCAGAAGTCCCAGACGTGGGAAGGGGGCAGCGCGCTGGTACAGAGGAGTTACTCGAAGAAGGGACCAAATGAATGGCACGGAGGACGGTAACATTGAAAGAGATAGTGATGAAGCCACTTACAAGTGAACCAACCCATTAGCGAATTCAGTGCATGAACATACCTTGCATATATGTTGCCAGCAATAACCAAGTAGTTGTTGTCAAAGCAGTCCCTTCTTATAGTAATCTTTCTATATGCGGGCGCTCTTTGCGCCAGCGGCGGCGACGAGCTCATAATGACGCTGGCAGATTACCCAAAGAATCGGTACAGTGGATTATGGTTTGGTTGACTGATTGTTAGTGATTTCGGGCGCGCCAACTGCTGAGGTCATTAGTCCGGTAAGTGTAGTGAATGATTTTCTTCGGAAGGTGGCAGTGATCTTCCCCCGCTGGATGTGCCGGCCTACGGCGGGTTTTCCTTATCAGTTATCTACCACCAGCGAACACCGCTCCAGTTGGGAAAAGCTCTAACTCCCCGACCGGACTCCCGGCATGTGTGGTAGTGTAGTGCATGTTAGTGTAAGTGTGTGTGTGTGTGTATGTGCGTGCAAGGAGACAAGATAGGGCAACGAAGAGGAAGGAAAGCTTGCGCGCGGTCCGTGGCCCGTTTGCCAGTGTACTGCTCCGGCATTCGCCTGGTTTTGATCGGAGATACCACGGAAAATTACCTATCAGAGCAGCCGGTCGCTAGAATTCTCGACTGAACTCGACCTAGCTGTTAAGCTAGTGTCGAAAATCCAGCCGCCGGCAGGACTCGAACCTACGACGTCCCGGTCAGAGGTACTGCAGTGACATCAGTTGATGCACTGAGCCAACGCTCCTGGTCGGATTATGGTGATTGGTGTCCACGCAATCATCCGTCACCATGCGGCCCTAGGCGAGATTCAATGCGCAGGGCGCGGTCGCCGAAATGTTCAAGGGTGATCAAGTGCAAGTCTTGCTCTCCGCGGCCGCGTCTGGAGATGCCGTCTCCCTCAAGAGCTGGTGTGACCACTCGAAGCTCGCCAGAAGGAATTTTGGATCTGCATGAATGTGTATGTTTACCTAGTTTACTGCGAAACCTGTTTCTCCTACTCCGTCACCGGCGAAGTAGCCTTCTTCGTTCTATTTTAACTACTGGTATCGGAGTGGGGTCTAAGTTAGCCAATCAAATATCGACGCACGCCAGTGAAATTATTTACGAAAATGACTAGGCTTTCGAAAATCGTAATTTACATTAATTTAGTTCCTGGAAAGATCTAAGCTCCGGCATCCGTTAGCACCTTGACCGAGTGGTTTAAGCTTGCTTCAGTGAAGCCTCTGAATCTTTTCCACATTCCCTCAGTCAAAAAATAATCCCTGAATCGCGACCCCAAGAGGATGAGAGGGCGTTGCTTTCCTAGAACTTTGCTAAGAAGCGGGCGACACAGAGAACTCGCAGTGCGTGAGCGGGCGCGGGGGCGGTGAAAGACCCGTTCCTGTCCTGCATACGTCCGTATTCGCGTATACTGCGAACTCGCGCATACTTTGCGCTTTTAATCGCGTGAATCGAGGTCCTTTTACCATATCCAAACTTTTGTATACAGTTGAACGCCGATAATCCAGATTAACTGGGTCCAGTTCCCTTATTAATCCGAGGAATTAAATACGGGGAAATGGCTGAGTACGTAAACCGATGTCACTGCAGTGTCTTTGACCAGGAGGTCCTAAATTTGTCTTGACGGCGACAGAATATTCGAGCTTCGCTTTTCAGCTAGGTCGAATTCAGTCACTGTCTGGAGGAGAATTCTTGCGGCCGGCTGCTCTGTTCGGTAGTTTTCCGTGGTTTCTCCGATCAAGACCAGGCAAATGCCGGAGCAGTACCAAAACAAACGGGCCTCGGACCGCGCGCGATTTTTCCCTCCTCTTCCTTGTCCTATCCTCACCCATTGCACATACACATACACACACACTTACACTAACATGTACTACACTACCACACATGCTGGGAGACCGGTCGGAAGCTTCAAGCTTGTCCCGGCTGGGGCGGTGCCCTGCTGGTGGGAGATATCTGATTGGGGAAAACCCCGCTAGTCGACGGTACGCCGGTTCCGGATCTCCTCACCCTGCGGGAGAAGATCACCGTCACATCCCGATGAAAACACATACACTACACTTAGGGGACTAATGTCTTCGGTCTTTGCCGCGCCCGGAATCACTAACAAAATGTCAATAAATCCGAATTAACAAATTTGCTATATTTTTTAAACGAATCAATAAAAGAGGAGATGGACGCAAGCGTTAAAAAATCGTCCTAAAATCGTTCTTAATTCACTACGATGGTTACTGAAGGGGAGCGGATGATTGAAACCATTTACGTACTACAATTTTTCAGTTTTGAGTTACTATATTAGGTTACTACATACACTTTTGGGATACAGAAAAAATATTGCATTTGCAGTTGTCTGTAACACATCAGTGTGTAACTAATGTGTAAACTCATGCGATTTTTTATTCGACGGAATCGAATGAGGATTATTGACATTGCGGATTTTTGCCGACCAAAGTATTGACTCACCACCCTAATTGCGAATCGTGGAGAAAAATTAAGAGGATGTCACGCAGTTTCGAACTAAGGTCTGTCAAATATGAATCAAAACAGAGTGTCGAGAAGAACAAGCCCAACACTTAATTTTGAAAAGGAAAAGAAGAAATTGCCGTGTTACAAGAACCGAAACTCTGCATTTAAGCCAATAATTGTAGTTCATTACAATTGAGGCAGAATGTGAAAGTCACCCCCCCCCCCAGCATACATTTTCAGAGCGATCTAGTGCATTCAACAACTTGGAATGTTGAAAGTGAGAGTGCATACATCTTTCCTCGTAAAGACAAAAATGAAAACGAAGGATTTGTATTTTTAACAATCACCCGATGTATTCTTCGTCAATTGTTAAATAACTTCTTATATTTGCCCTCTTTTGTCATTCAATATTGTCTTTTTCAATTTTACTCTCAGTACATCGAATTACCGAAAAACTAGATAGTTTTAATCTCTGGACAAAAGCATCGATGTATAAGAATATTGCCCTTGCTTCACACATTTCTGCATTGCTGTACTTCTCGCAACAATGAAATCTCTTCTATAATTAAACACTTTCCTTTTTCGTACATGACTGTGGTAAAACCTTACCCATAAAGAACACAAAAAACAAAAAATACCCATACAAAAACAATTACCATTTACAGCAGAGGGCGCTGATGGGAACTACAGCATAATGATTCCATCGGGTAGTTCCAGCCACGTCAACGTGTCCCATTTATGCCATCAACTGCACGAGGGGCGGCGGACGCAGAAGGGCCGTGGCATTGGCATTGGCGGCGACTGCGGGGGCTTTGAATGAAAATGGCGCCGTTGCGCGCGCGGCCGAAGGTATTGGCTCAGCGGCGCGCGGGGAACCTTTATCTAAATGGACGAGGCGATGCGCGTAGAGCGCGGCCGGGCGCGGCTATTTGCTCCGTGCGGGAGAGCAACAACGACCGCCCGCCGCTGCCGCCTCCCCCAGCCCCACACGCGTCGCCGTCAATGGCAGCGCGGCTTCTGCTCCCGGCCACGGCCTGCCTTTCGAATAGTGCAGTGGCTGCCGATTCGGAAGAACATCCTTGAATAGAATTCAGTGCACAAGCTCCGATTTTCTAATAATATTGAGCATGGTCGAGTTTCTATTCCCTTGTCATGGAGGATATTGAGCAAGAATGAGCACAAGCCTTAATTGTCTAATAATGTGGGCATGGACGAGTTAATAATTTACAGTCGTTAAGGAAAGTGAGCATAAGCTCTAATTTTCTAATAATATGAACGTGGTGGAGTTTCATTTCTGTTGTCACGAACGATATTGAGCATGAACAAACACAAGCTCTAAAATTCTATTAATATCTGCTTGTAATATAATTTTTTTAATGTTATAAATTTCCATTCTGTCATGAACAAATTGAACACGAACGGTTTCTAATTTTCTAATACTAATATGAGAATGGACAAATATCTGTTCTGTTGTCACGAACAATATTGTGCTTCTGTTAAATACAAACTTTATATATGACATTTGATTTATCGATGAACATGTTTGAAAATTTAGTTCTAACTGGAGAATAAATAAGGCGTTATATATACTTCCTTACCCTTAAGTAGTTAGATTAAGTTCGTTTGTAAGGTCAATCTAAGTTGCCAAAAATTACCTATGTAAAAAGGACTGCAGTACTGATCAACGTACCATTATTACTCCAATAAGTAAAAAATCAAAAAAGAACAAACATAATAGTATAATTATTAAACTTGTTAGCAACGTTTCGTTGACATCAAGGCACTGACCGAACTAATCATATACGCGTATTAAAGATTTTATAATAATCTGATGGCGGGAACATATGGTATCCCGACACGTTATCAAGTTTAGATATATTTTTGCAACAAGTTTTAAATGAACTCGCATCATACATTTGAAATACGTTAATTCAATGAGTTTCTTATTAAAATAACCTATTGATAAACCAAAGGCCCAATTTAAAGATTGGAATAATGTATCTTAAAGTGATGAACAACAAAAATAAAACTTCTGATAAATAGTCATAGTAGGGCATAAATTAGAACGAATCACATTACTTTCCATTATATTTACTAAAACATTCTAAGTAACTTGACGAATTTTCTGAAAAATTGTGTTACTTTAACAATAATGTGGTGAAAATAAATATTAATTGTGTAAAAAAATATGTAAAAAAAGTAATGGGTGAAGAACAACACATTTTCAAAATGTCTTTTTATGATAAGATATTAATTAGCTATTGGTTTACGGCAGGTGTTTCTACTGTCAACTCCACTCAATACAACAAAGGTGCACTTTCATACAGTCACAGTCAAATTATGCCATTCTCTTTCCAATTATGCTGTCATCAGCTCTATTTTTGCGTAGTGTCAATTTGGGGTTAGTATTAAAGTCATTCGGGTTATTTTGGGCATCCGGTTTCATTATGGGCGATTGCAGCCTATGATGCAGTTGCGTACACGTACTAATGCGAGTGCTGGATCTATATCGATCAGAACGTGAAATGGCGGTAATCACGAAGCACTCGGGGTGGCGGATTGTTCCCCTAAACTGGACCAGAGACATATGCAAGTGCATAATGGAATGGCCACCGAACCGCCCTCCATTCAAATCCAGTAATTTCAGGTGAAGAGATTATCAGTCCTAATCTCTCCCATTCTGGGAAGCACTTTTGCGTATGATTTCCCTGTTAGGGGGACAATGTATACAAATATTCAATGCCATTTTTAAAACCGAGAAGAGTATTTTGAGAAACGAGTGTATCAATTATGATACCTCATGTAATTAGCGAAGGTCATTGAACTTCTAATTGCCTTTGAAATGGGATACGAATGAAAGCATGGTTTGTAATAAATCAACGTTTAAAGACGCTTAAATTTATAATTAACTGATTACAAAGACGGGTATTTATCATAATTATCCGTTACAGTCCGCCCCCCAGCTACCTTTATTGTCCAATCTCTGCTCGCCCCGCTTGCCACTGCCCGCTCTATCGATAACATACGCTGCTCACAGCTCCACTCGATACGTCCTCACCGTCAAGCTGGTTGGTACGTTGGTTGTTTTTTTGGGATTCCGGGTGCGTCATCTACTGAGGTCATTAGTCCCGTAAGTATATTGCGTGTTTTTCCTAGGGTGGTGGTGGCGGTGATCTTCTCCCGCTGGATGGGGAAATTCGGCACCAACCAACCGTCGACTAGCGGAGTTCCTCTTCCAGATATCTCCCACCGCCGAGGAACCGCACCAGCCGGGACAAGCTCTAAGCTCCCAATCGGTCTCCCGGCATGTGTGGTAGTGCAGTGCTTGTTAGTGTGTGTGTGTGTGTAAGGGGTGAGGATGGGACAAGCAAGAGGAAGGAAAGATCGCGCGCGGTTCGTGGCCGTTTGTTAGGGTACTTCTCCGAAATTCGCCTGGTGTTGAACAGACAAACAAAGTAAAACTACCAATCAAACCAGTCAGCCGCTGGAATTCTCCTCCAGACAGCGACGGAATTCAACTTACGGTCGGGAGTGGAAGCCTAGGACCTCCCGGTCATACATTGAGCCTCCTCTTCCGGTCCGCCCTGTCTTACTCCCTCACACTGCATAGGTCGCTCGGAATGACTGCGATGGCTCAGAGCAACACCATTTGCCACTGCAGCCTCTCTGACAGGGAGATCCTAGAGTTCGTGTCTGAATCGTGACGGATTTTCGGCACTAACTAGATAGCTGGGTGGAATCGTTGAGTGGAAGAAATTCTAACGGCCGGCTGCTCTGATAGTTTTCCATGGTTTCTCCGATCAACACGAGGCCATCCCGGAGCAGTACCCTAACAAACGGGCCACGCGCAATCTTTCCTTTTTCTTTATTATCCTTTATTGATGGCACTAGTGATGGCAAATTTTAGCAAAACATCGATACATCGAATCCTCTATTCATCACCAAAGGTTTTTGATGCCGATGAAAACATTGACAAAAAACCTCGATGTTTAAAATATCGGTGCTATAAATATGATGACACATTTCAAAGTAAAATTTCCTGGTTTTAGGGTGTTACAGTATTAATTTAAAGTATATTTTGCCATAAATTTGACAATTATATTAATTTTTCTAATCAATGAAACTCCTGACGGTGGCAGGATTTTCGACACTAGCTTTCCAGCTAGGTCGAATTCAGTCGCCGTCTGGAGAATTCTAGCGGCCGGCTGCTCTGATAGGTAGTTTTCCGCGGTTTCTCCGATCAACACCAGGCGAATGCCGGAGCAGTACCATACCAAACGGGCCACGGACCGCGCGCGATCTGTACTTCCTCTTCCTTGTCCTATCCTCTTACACATACACTTACACTGACATGCACCACACTATCACATAGTCCGGGAGACCGGTCGGGAGCTTAGAGCTTGCCCGACTGGGGCGGTGCCCCGCTGGTGGGAGAGTCCTTGTTAGGGGGAAACCCCACTAGCCGACGGTAGGTCGGTGCCGGATCTCGCCAAGGAGTGGGGGAAGATCACCGCCATTTCCCGATAAAAGAAACATGCACTACACTAACGGGACTAATGACTGAAGCAGTTGACGCGCCCTGAAACACGAAAAAAACAATCAATTAATCGAAAGCGATACCGGATCTTACAACTCAACGGAGGAGGAACATCGCCACCTCTCGTGATGTAACATGCACTATGCTTACGAGACTAACGACCATAGTAATTGACGCGAAAAGCCTATCGTTCTGATAATACAGCATGATTGCTCCCCTCACCTCACTTCGTCCGACAAGATTGCGGTTAATTGGATAGTTTCGAACATATACTCGTATTTTGGGATGTAGTAAATGGTTCAACTCTTTTCTGAAACAAACACCTATACACGTGCCCACATACACTCAATTTGCATACGTATATTAAAATGACACTTATAATGAGTTCCTCACTTAGTTCGAGCTTTTCTGAGACCAGGCGAGTATTTAAAAAAATGATTTTCAGAAGCGGTAGGATTGAATAAACGAATTTGAATAGCATCACGACGAGGCGTTATTTTCGCGTATTCAACGTAAAGTAAGTTTTAATTACGCTTATCAGTCACTAAATATTATGAAACTACATTAAAATAAATACAATAATCAACGAACTTATACTGGTTTTCAACAACAAAAATGGGGAAATAGTTTCATATTTTCTTTCGAGCTCCATAACTGTTCATTTTCCCTCATTCCTTCATCCCACACGTTCTCATCTGTTGCACATTTTCAGCGTTCGAATGCCTGATTAGAAACTCATCAGCGCACATGCCAGGAAGAAAAACGCGTGTAGTGTGTGCCACATTTAGTTATGAAAAATGTAGCAAAAAATAATTATTTTTCAACTTCACAGAAATTGAAAATATATGAATATTAGTCGAAAAGAATCATAAATGAACAAATGCGTTTATGATCATGAACTAATTCCGTTCATAAGAAATTAAGTAGCATGTTTAAAGTGGCTGAATTTTTAATCTTCTACAATTACGCTTAATATAGATGTATTTTATTGAATTCGGTCCCAAAATACGAGATCCAGATTTCGACAGTAAAACATATTTTGAAATTTTCTAAAGCAAAGAAAAGTTTATTTTATCATGATGTATGGATGGATGCGTGTTACGCCCACAACTTGCGCAAATTATAAGCTCTTGTGCTGGGTCTTAGTACACACGTCAGGAATAAAGAATGTTAGGGCAATTCTTATAATCTTTTTGATGATTTAATTTTTAGCCGTTCTGTAGAGGCATTCCATACAACATCTTTAAACTTTTCTCAAAAATGGCTCCGATTTTTTCTTTATTTTTTATATAGAACAGTAATTTTAAAAGCTCGATAAAAGTCCAATATTTTATAACACATTTCGAAAATTGTAAAAATTCATTCGAACACCTGTAATCCTTTTATTGAAGTTCAGACAGTATTTTTTAATGCAAACTATTCTATTACATTAGAACTTTTAATCCTTTCAACTACATTTTATCAACATATTAGTAGTTTTCGCGTAATTTTGAATGAAATCGTGACAACTTTCCAAAATATTGATCGTTTTCATGCACTCTTGCAAGAAATCTTGTCAATTTTTCAATAAAATCTAAACAATATTTTCCAAAAGGCAGTAACTTCTTGTGCGAATGGATAGGAATGTATTGAATCACATGGCAACAGCGTTATTTTAATATTAAATTTTAATTTCTAAAAAATTACAGGTAAGTATTTTTAACATCCTGTAAGTGGTTAATACTTGTATTCTAGTGGTACTTTATAATTCAACGCATTTATGGATACAAATGCTTCAAATGACATCTATAGAAGCTTCTCGAAATTGCAAATGTTTTAAAATGTAAACGAGCTCCAAACGGCTTATTTTCAGAAATACTCTGATGATTTTTTATTAAAAGCAGTTTCAATCTGCTCCCAAACGAAAAGGGGTGTTGCACTCTAATGACATTCCGAAAGCCTCATTTCTATTAAGGTATTAAGGGAAAAGAAAGGTTAAAATATTATCAAATATGTTTTTATTAAACACAACATCAACAATATAAATATTAGAGAAAAGAAAACTAAAACTAGTTTATTCATTAAATGAATGAGAGGATAAAAATGGTTTTAGCTAAAGAAACGTCTGATCATTGTTGCTATTCATCAAAAGCTTTTGAACGTGTTAAGCATATTATTGGGCATGCATGCAACAAAATGATCAATTTTTCTCATAACATGGGCTATTGAAACTTCTAGAAAACAGTAATGTTTCGAACAGTTTGATGATAGATTTTCCCATGGTAACTAAATTATTAGAAGTAATCTGCAAATTTGTAATGATCAACATAAATAAAAGATTCAAATAATTCAGAAACGTGTGTTTTATGCTGCAGCACTATCAGATTTGATTTATGCTGCAGCGCTTTAAGATTGGTGCAAGCGGCATGGAGATACACGTAGTATTGAACGAAAATCGGAAAACTTGCTACTATATACTAACGTAAGGGATCGGGGTCAAGGTTACTCGTACGCTGTTCCCCCCGTTCACGTCTCCAGTCTCCTGCACATATTATCTGTTCCGCAAGACTAATATAGGAACCATTAAAAGGGGGAAAATACGTCTTAAACGAAAAGTGACGAAATAACATAAATTTCTCCATTTTTATCTAAACGTATGGTAGCAATGAAATTACAATCGAGTGGAGTGAAGAGTGGGCCGAATGTAAATTGGGGACCAAACAATCCCTTCATCTTTTCTCGCAAAACTTACTTTCTAATTTTACATGTAAATTGTGGACCAAACTATCCGAGATAAGAAAGAGTATTGATTGAGCAGGTAAAGCGCCTTAAGGGGCCGCTGCCACCGTCGCCCTGCTCTCCAGCTTTTCCTTCCTCATTGAAAATCTTCCAGATTCGCTACCATATCAAAATGAAAAGCAAAAGAAGCACTAGAAGAGTGTCCAAAAGTAATGTTCAGCGTTATATAACATTAGCAGAGAAAATGGAAGAATATAGAAAATGATAAGATAAGCAGAATTAATTCAATCAATGAATGATTCAATTGAATGAAACCAACTGTAACCAAGCGATGCTTCGAAAGAAATATGTCAGTTCTAAGAGAGGAAACTTGGGAAGGTTTTAAAAATAATGGCTATGAAAAGGTTTTTGAAAATAAAATGTCACCTTCCACTTTTACCAGGAAGGCGATGAGGTAGTCGGTCCCCAATTTTACGTTTGGGGTAAACTCTTCTTTTCCCTTTGGCCTCCGATTTACATGCGCCAAAAGAGAGGGGTGCATACCAACTTTGAATGCCACGCCTCCACCTTGCTGCTCCTCCATTCATTTATACCATGATCCACGTGTATTATTGAAATTTGAAGACATTGAAATGCTATATTTCGATTACTAGCAATAAGATGAGGAAAACTTTTGGTAAAACGTGCATTCCCTTGTTTAGTTTAGTTATTTATTTTAAAACATACAAAAAATCAATAACATTTTTTTTAGTTTTGCTTTCGTATATTATCAGAACCATAACAAGTTTCATTTATCGCTGTACTCGTGCTTCTATTCACTGACAGCTGTTTTGTATCCTCGCCTGCGTCTGACAGGTTTCATATTGGTTTGTGTACAAGTTTACAATGCGGTTTAGTGTTATATATTCGTCCAATTTCTACTATATGTGTCACATTGACAAGCACCTTAATATCAGATCGATTTAACATCGAATTATCTTTAATTTTATTTCTCTTGAGAGATTTGTTTGTAAAGTTGGATGTTTTCACACTTATTGGAATTTATGTTGCGCCTTTACAATTCAATAGATGTTGGCTCCTCTCTGTTACATTCCCCCCCCCCTCGACACATGACCTCTATTAATTTGATGTGTATTTAACTTTCCATTTTCATCATTTGGTAATAAATAATTTATAAATAATCCAAAGAATGTTATCTTGAGGTGCAATCATCTCCGATCATTCAATATTCAGTTGAAAATGATTGTTACTGAACAATTTCCTTTATTCTATGAAGTCAATCAAATGATGTCTGTGATTTCTAAGTAATATATTTGTTTCCAATTTAATATAATTAAAATTCTTTGTGTATTTTACTCTATTCCAATATAACGATAGCTATTTTTCCTGGTCCTACGGGATCCACATACGTGATTCTTATAACAATCACACCGAATTCAAAAATCCTCACAAATATTTCCGATCACGTCTCATTGAAATCTATAACATAATTTCCCTTAGTTCTCCAAGTTTTATCGAAAAGTTGATCAACTGAAGAAAGAGAGAAACTTGAGGCTTACTGCACAGTAATGCTTACGGTTTGAGGATATTTTGTCTCGGATTTCTTGGATAGAACGTCTCCAAAAGTAATAAAAGATTAAAAATTGACCGGGTACCTATAAAATGTGGTGCTATTGGAACGGCATCTGGTGATACAATTTGGTAATTTCGCGGCAAACCGTTTGGTTTCGCAGTATGGTTTAGTGATGTTAGACGAGGTAACAATCCCTTCTCCATGTTTGCGCAGGAAGTCGTATCCGCGTGCATATCCGCTTCGGAACTTCGGAATTCCTTCAATTTAGACATTACAATTAATGTACCTACACGGATCACACAACATTCGATGAAGGCAATTGATCAAATTATAATTAACAAAACTACTACTCGATATGAAGTTGAAACAAAAGATTTACGATACAGTGACCACGATGCACAAATTCTTACCATTATAAGAAATGCGATCACTGACACAAGAAATAATACCGTATGACTTTGTTTACTAAAAGTAAAATTAAATTATTAATTGATTACTTGATGCAGGAGTCATAGGAAACGGTTTATAATACTGCTGATACAAACGACAAATATAATTTTTTTTTTTCAACTCTTTCATTTCATTTTAACACTTGCTTTCCTCTTCAAAAATGAAAATTAAATATTTCACGGAAAAGCAATTCTTGGATAACACAAGGGATTAGGATATCTTGTAAAAACAAGAGAATTCTTTCTTTCATGTCTAAACGTCATGACGTATCTCAAGATTTAAGGCTAAAATCATGAAAAACGATCAGGATATTTTGAATTCAAATAATAAAACAAAAGCAATGTGGAATATAATAAAAAATACTACCAAATCAACTAGAAACCCGTAGAGAATGTTGTTTTAAAATATAACAATATAAATGTGAACGATCCGGCAACAGTGGCTAGTCTCTTTAACCAATACTTTCCGAGAATTGCTGCCGATCTCACTAAGGATCTTCAGGCACAAAATTCAAACACAGACAGTTCTTGCTATGAAATTCTCAAAATAATCGGTAAACTAAAAAATAAATATTCGTCCGGTTTAGATGAATTCCCGGATTCTTTGTTAAAGACTTGTGCGTATGCCATTATACACCCGTTAACTCACATATTTAATGCATCTTTATGCACTGGAACGTTTCCAGATATTTTCAAAACAGCTAAAATTAAGCCGCTTTTCAAAAAAGGCAACAAAAATGAAATTCAAAATTATCGGCCCATTTCTCTTCTATCAGTCTTTTCAAAAATATTAGAGAGACTTTTTTATATACGTATGGAAACCTTTCTCACTAAACACGACGCACTTTCAGATTGCCAACATGGATTTAGAAAATCAAAATCAACGGAAACAGCTATATTTTCTTTTCTTAAAGATGTCGCCTCATCATTGTATCAAAACGAGGCACCTATTGGATTATTTTTAGATCTCTCAAAAGCTTTTGACGTCATTGATCAGGACATTTTACTTTCCAAATTACCTTCATATGGAATTCGTGGTATTGCTCTAGATTGGTTATGTTCGTACCTTAAACAACGATCTCAGAGAGTTGAAATACCTTACTGGAATGATGGAACATTACGTACGCACCTTTCCGACTCTTTGCCCGTTGCATGTGGAGTTCCTCAAGGATCGATTTTAGGCCCTAATCTGTTCCTACTTTACGTAAACGATATGCCCTCGACGATTCGAAACGGAAGAACGGTTCTCTTTGCGGATGATACGAACATCCTTTGCAATAAAGAAACAGTAAATAGTACAATATCAGATGTTTCAAATTGGTTCCGATATAACAAATTAATAGTGAACAAAAAAAAACGGTTTTAATTTTTTTAAAAATTCTATCAATAAATTTAAATGGAACGTCCATTTAAATGAATTGAACACAAAATTAAGTTCATTATGCTACGCGTTCAGAATTCTAGCAAATTCAGTCAGCCTTCATACTGCTCGTTGTGTATACTTCGCGAATGTTCATTCCCGCCTGAGATATGGCATAATATTCTGGGGAAATACATCTTATAGCTCCCAGACTTTTAGATTACAAAAACGAATTGTACGAATAATAACCAAATCCCACCCACGTGATTCATGTAAGCCTCTCTTCATTAATCTAGGAATTCTACCATTACCGTGTCTTCTTATTTACGAATCAGTGGTTTTTGTAAAAAAAACTTGCTCAAGGGTGGGATTATATTTTCAGAAAATGCCGAAGTCTATTACTATAACACTCGACGTAGAAATCATATTCATCAGGTGACAGTATCAACAGCTCATTACAAAAAATTCACATACAATACATGTAAATTATTTTACAACACTTTGCCAGATGACATTAAACGATTAAATTCAATAGAAAAGTATAAATCCCAAGTGAAATCGTTTCTGCTGCATAACTGTTTCTATACAATTAGAGACTATACTGAACATCACAAGAAAAGTAACATTAATTTTAACAATGATACATAATGCATTATTTACCACTTGGACTGTGTAAATGAGTATAAACAACCTGTAACAACTATTGTACTACAGCTTCCGGGTCAAATGACCCCCATCTCGATCAGGTTTTTCGTCCAGTTTCCCTGATCCATTGAGCAAATGCTGAGATGGCCCCTTGTTTTGCTTCTGGACATAAATGTAACTTCATTTTCCGTGCACGTCTTCTAGAATTCAGTGGAAAATACAATTATTCAAATTATTGTTTCCATGTTGACGCGGCAGGAAGTAATAAGAGCCAAAATTTATTGCTTATTTATCCTTGAAAATAGAGTTTATTACATGGGAGTTTTTTTGATCGTTTTTTTTTTTCCCTTTCAAAATTCAAAATTTTATTGCTTATTAATCCTTGAAAATAGATTTTATTACATGGGAGGTTTTTGTTTTTTCTCCCTTTCAAAATTCAAAATTTATTGCTTATTAATTTTTGAAAATAGATTTTACTACATGGGAGTTTTTGTTTTTTCTCCCTTTCAAAATTCAAAATTTATTGCTTATTAATTTTTGAAAATAGATTTTACTACATGGGAGTTTTTGTTTTTTTTCTCCCTTTCAAAAATTCAAAATTTATTGCTTATTAATTTTTGAAAATAGATTTTACTACATGGGAGTTTTTTTCTGCCGAGACGGAAAAATATTTTCTTTGTGATTCGTAAAATAAATAAATAAAAATAAATAAAATAAAAACTTGAGATCTGCCGAGACAGGATTGAAAATCCCTGGCCGCGACTCCTGTTAACGTTGGTGATTAGGGAAAAGGTCCAGGAGTTCAACTGTAAACGAACTGTAAGGGTTCAACTAAATTCTTTGGAAACACAAGGGACCTTTGATACACAAGTTGTGGGATTTTGAGAACGTAGTTGTTTACTTGTTTACCAATTGCAAGGTATATATATATATTGCTATGTACTAGAGTCTAAAAGTTAAACCCTTTTTTCGACAAATTCAAGTCACATTCCGTGGCAAATTGTTTAGGTCGGCTAAGATCTAGTTGGTGCAAGTTGGTATCAGAGTTTCTGGTGTCTGAACATTTTGAAGTAAAATCTTCAGGTTTCGAAGGTCTCGGATTCAGGTTCTTCATTTTCTTCACTTTGTATCCATCGTGTTTCTTAAGTTACCTCGGTTGCAAACGAAATCGATTTCGAGATTTTGAAGGAAATACATAATTGAAGGGACCCTCATTTCGAAAAATTGTAACAGTCTGTAAACAATAGCGCGTAAGCCGTAGAAAGAATTTTCACTAAACTTAATGTATCCGGGCGAATATGAAACGAATATTTTAATTTTGGGGTATACTTGACATGAAGGGCTAATGACATAACGATGAAAAAACCGAAGACAATTTTGGAGAAGATGATGGTGATGAGTAGAGACAGGATTTTTATGTAATTACATTTTTTTTGTGTTTTTACTTACCGTTCTCAAAAAAAGTAATCTCGGCTAATACAATATCCAGTTTTTTCCGTTACATATTTTTACATATTTAGTACTATACTACACATTGTATATATTTTGCTATTTTCACAAAATACATTTTTAATCTATCAATTTTCTTCATTTTATACATATTTTTTATGAAAAAAGTATTAAAAAATCATCACTTTTCCTTCACTTATTCTGCGTGCTGCCTACTCCAGTTGTGCGATGTGAAGACCGGGTAGGATGTTCTCAGGGTCCGGCGCGTTTGCTTCAGTTACGCAGTGGTGGGAGGTGCGAGTTAGTGACTAATATCATTTTCACCTTTAGCTGTGAAAAGTGCAAGAAGTGTGCTTAATCAACTTGATGGACTCCAAATGAGTTTTAAAATGTTTGTATTATTTTTAAAATTTGTTCAGGAAATTTTTATATAAATGTGATTTGTATTATGCATAGGTATTTTATAATTGGTATATTTTAATATTATACATTATATCCGATTTTACATATTTATTACATATTCTTATAGTTTTCATTACATATTTATGTACAGATTTTGACGTTTCATACTACATATTTTTTCGGTCTCTAGTGATGATGAAGATCAAGGTAGAGCAGATGAAAATGAAGAAGGCAACGAAAGTTAGAAAAAGGAAGATACCAACCCAATGCATAGGTATTTTATAATTGGTATTAGCCGCTACGTGCGTGTGAGAGGGGGGCGCGGCGTGCGGGGCCGGAAAGGGAGAGCGCGGCGCGGCGCGGCGGAGCTCAGGGCGCGACCGGAAGTGGGCGTGGCGTCGGGCCGCGCCGCGCCGCCTGCCAACGCCAGACTGTGCTCTGCCAGACAGTGGCCGTTGCGGTGGCCGTCTAGCAAAGCTCACAACCTTACCACGTCCTAGTGTGAACTAGGAGATCAAGAATAAGTGTAAGCGAGTCGTGGGCCCAGAAGGGTATCTTTAAAGCACGAGGGATGTTGCGATCTAGGTCGGAGTGGTTGTGAGTTCGAGTCTAAATTAAGCATGATTGTTTACCCTGTGTTGTGGAATGGTAAGGTTTCCTACTCTCTGTGCTACCCTCTATGCTTCACACCTTTATAGTATTATTTCCATCATGATCTGCCCGGGGACGTAGGAGCTTCCATTGGGTGGCGTCATTCCTCGAATCCCTTGTGCACATTAACATACACAAGGGTGTACTAGGTCGGTCGGTACACTGTGTGAAATTTTCCAAGCACTCTGTTTATTAGTCAATTTGAAAGTCGGACATATCCGCAAAATTATTCTACTCGCCTAGCCTTAACATTTTTATAGTGTTTATATAATTTTAAAACTCATTAAATGGAGTTTGCATCAGACAGATCAAGCTCGTTTCAGACGCGTAAAATTGTTCTA
Source organism: Teleogryllus oceanicus (assembly GCA_964035755.1). Taxonomy (NCBI): domain Eukaryota; kingdom Metazoa; phylum Arthropoda; class Insecta; order Orthoptera; family Gryllidae; genus Teleogryllus; species Teleogryllus oceanicus. The sequence continues at coordinate 95,172,941 of CAXIVR010000002.1, read as the reverse complement.
GTACAAATTTGCGAGGAACATTCTTTTTATATTTGTTACACATTCAACCATATTTCCAAACAAACATCAAATTTTGTATTATTATGCAAACTACATAAATACGAATATTTATATATCTGAATATTTTAAGACAATATAAACAAGCATGGATGACCGTACCACATACGTAATATTTATTAATTTGTGGTAAATTATAGATGAGTATTCCAATTTTTTGCTATAGAAAACCTGTTAATATTAGTTATTAAATGGAAGCGGATTGTGACAATTATCCGTCTAAACTTTCATGTGATAAGCCTTCCGCCATTTCACATGCTTCATAATATTCATAATGAATAGCTGTATACATCAGTCCTCCCCAAAGCATTCGCTCTTGGGTCTAGGGCCACCGCCCAGGGCAATGGCAAGCACGCGGCTCCCCTAGACCGAGTTCAGATCTCGGAAGATTACGCTCATAGAAGGGAGCGCAACGGACCGCCCACCGAGCGGCGAGGAAAGCAGTAGCCCCGACAATGCCCCGCCCGATTTCCGGGCCACGGTACACTGAACCCAGCTCGTTTGGTAGTCCTAGTATGTACAGCAATAAATACCGGGAGCGGTGGCTCACTGATGTCAATCAGTGCCTCTGACCGGGAGGTTCTAGGTTCGAGACCCGACGGCGGCAGGATTTTCGACACTAGCTTGTTAGCTAGGTCGAAATCAGTCGCTGTCTGGAGGAGAATTCTAGCGGCCGGTTGCTCTGATCGGTAGTTTTCCGTGGTTTCTCCGATCAACACCCGGCGAATGTCGAAGCAGTGCCCTAAAGAACGGGCTATGCGCGATCTTTCCTTCTTCTGCCATTTCCTATCCTCACCCCTTACACACTTTCACTAACATACACTACACTTCACTACCACGCATGCCGGGAGACCGGCCGGGGACTTAGAACTTGTCCCGGCTGGGGAGGTGCCCCGCTGGTGGGAGATGCCTGGTTTGAGGAAAACCCCGCTAGTCGACGCCATATCTCGCCATCCAGTGAGGGAAGATCACAGCCACCTCCCGATGAAAAACATGCAGTACACTTACGGGACTAATGACCATTAGATGACGCGCGCGGAATCAGTAATCAATCAATCTATCAATAAATAATGTTTTCTGGTGCGTCAAATGCTAGTCGTTAGTCCCGTATGTGTATGGCATGTTTTTTCTGCATGAGGGGGCAGTGATATTCCGCTCGCTAACCTCCCGACTAGTCTTCCTGTACGGGCGATAATGGAGTGCATGTAAGTGTAAGTGTGTGTAAAGGGTAAGGAGAGGACAAGGAAGAGGAAGGAAAGATTCGGGGCCCGTTTCTGGTGTTGAACAGAGGAACCACGGAAAACTGCCGATCAGAGCAGCCGGCTGCTAGAAATCTCCTCCAGACAGCGGCTCAATTTGATCTAGCTGGTATCTAGCCAGTGTCAAAACTCCTGCCCCTATGACTCGAACCTAGGACCTCCCGGTCACAAGCACTGGAGTAACATAAATATGAGCCACCTAAGCCTGCAATAATCGACTTGTTGTGCACAATCCGCAAGCTTTACATCTATATTTGCCTTATTCATAGTATAATACACTATATTTATTTGATATTTATTTTATTCGTAAAACGTAATTTGTTTGCCATGTGTGTTTACCCGTGGTTTTATGCCAATCAGTGTTCTTTGTATCAACAGATTTCTTTCACTCAATTCGAGAAAGTCTTTCAAACACGTCTCTAACGTTGTCAGCACTACATGTATATCTGTAAGATATCCTCATAAAGCTTTGAAGTTATAAAGAAAAAGTTCGCCATCTTCAAAAAAGAACACATTGAAAAAACCTACACTCTGGAGCGTTATACAGAGCTGTTGCGTTATAGTATGTAATGGTATGTAACGGGCCAACAGAAACACTTCTCTGAATTCTTTATTTCGAAAGAAATAAGAACATTAAACACACTTAAGTAGACTATATTTTCAATTACATAATATATTACTTGAGGGTAAATGAGAAACCATGCCTATGAAATTTACACACTAGTGCTTGCAGCGCGCGAATTTACTGACAAAATACATTTCTCTGGAAATGCAAAACAATATTCATCAAAGCAGACCGATTTATTCTAATGCTTGGAAATTAACGTTTAAAATAAATCAACCGTTCCTTTTAACTAAAACAAATTTATCATCTGTAGTAAATTACCCATTTTATGAACGGTTAACACGTATTTTATGAAATGTTTAACTAACGAGTTTATTTCGCATAATACCTTGTCGCTGTGAATTGCCAGCCACAAACCAGAAATAACAACTTGTAATTTAAGAAGAGAGTGTTGACCGCAGCTTCGCAGACCTACCGCAGACGTCTTTTTACAGCATCCGTTCGGCAACTGGGTCGCGAGGACCTTACGCGCTTATAAAACGTATGGCGGGCCGAGAAAGAAAACGAAGGCGGTTGCATCACGGGAACCGGTTCAGTAAGCGATTCACGCCCTTTCCAGAGCGCCTCGCCCGTCGCTCGCTGCCCCGCCCCGCCCCTCCCACCGCCGCACCCATCGGCGTAGTCGCAGTCGCCAGACGCACAGTAGGAAATCCACACGTATAGGTGGGCAAAACTCTATAGGGCAATGCTCACTTAATCATCGGACGCTCGCGCGATTTAGTGGCACATGAGCAATCGCGGGGCGGCATTTTTGTCGCCACCAAATATCCTTCGGTTTTTTCAATATTACATCTTCTCTTGATCGCCAGTCATGGGCGAATTTATTAAATAACATCAACTGAGAATAGTATTATGTTAAACATTTATTCAAATAATTTTAGTTATTCTGCAGAAAAGAATTTTCTGGAGGAGATAATCTGCAAACTCATACTTCGGCTTCACAAAACACTGATGACAAATACATAATTACAATAAAAATCTAAATTAAAAACCAATGAACTAAAAATGTAAAAATCTAAGAAGACGAAAATTGTAAAGAGGTGGAAAGAAAATATGTAGGTGGTTAATTATGTTATAATAAAACGAGAATGGTAAGTATTACAAATTTAGATTACTAAAATCTACTAAACCCCCCACAGATTACACGTAATGAATAACCAATTCATTTAATTTACACAATAATTAGCATAAGTGGATTATTTTGACATTTTTATTACGAAAAAACATATGAAAAATTTTGCTACATTCTCCCAAAAACTGGAACTGGCGCGATCGCATGGCGGTGTTTATGCCGCTTAAAGCGACGACTGAGGACGTCAGTCACTTTTGTTCGAATTTGACGCTATTGTGAGTGAATCTTGGAGAAGACTTTACTGCTATTTTGTGTCTCAGTAGATAACTAGAGAATACCTGGCTTACCGCCATGCTAAAGTTGGAACATTAAGGTGCAGCAGCGTTTTATTTTGAAAGCGGCATTTATAGCGCCCGCGCGATCGCTCGATGGTTAGATGAGATTCCCCCTCCCATGCTAAATTCTTAATATTAATGCTCTATTATCTCAGAAACTATTGGAATTACAGTCTTGCCGGAATTACCGTATTATTTGAATTATTGTTTGATTGATTGATTGATTATTTTTTCGTGTTTCCGGGCGCGTCAACTGCTTTGGTCATTAGTCCCGTTAGTGTAGTGCATGTTTTTTCTCATGAGATGGCGGTGATCTTCCCCACTGGATGGCGAGATCGGGCGCCGACCTACCGTCGGCTAGTGGGGTTTCGCCTTATCCAGGACTCTGCCACCAGCGGGGCACCGCCCCAGCCGGGACAAGCTCTAAGCTCCCGACCGGTCTCCCCGAATATGTGGTAGTGTAGTGCATGTTAGTGTAAGTGTGTGTGTAAGGGGAGAGGATAGGACAAGGAAGAGGAAGGAAAGATCGCGCGCGGTCCGTGGCCCGTTCAGTAGGGTACTGCTCCGGCATTCGCCTGGTGTTGATCGGAGAAACCACGGAAAACTACACCAACAACAAAAAGACACCAACTGAATTCGACCTAGCTGAAAAGCTAGTGTCGAAAATCCTGCCGCCGTCAGGACTCGAACCTAGTGAATTATTGTTGTTGTACTGATCTACAATCAAAAGAATTGCATGGCAGGAAACTGAAATATGTTTTCCTTGGACCTCCATTTCTTTCAAAAATTTAATGACAAAATCATTTATAAATTTAGGTCTTTAATAGGTCTTAATTATTTTTTATTTCGTACGTGTCTTTAGCACCAAAAGACACATAATCAGTATTTTTTTCATGTGTTGCCTACAAACGGTATAGAAGAGAAAGTAAAAAGTTTGCTATTTTATATTATTATAGCCCCAATTCACCTTACATTCCTCGTTCTCCAAGACTCCATCATCTGTCTTGTTTTTGTTCGTTTCTCCTCTGTGTATTCATGTTTTAATTTTATCTCTTTCGACAGATACTTCACTTCACAATTTTTTCACCTGTATCTACATATGCTAGATCAATTTTTCCAAATTGATTGTGAACTTCCTGAACTCGTGAGATTTGCATTTATCTTTTCGTCTGTACAGTGAATATTTTGTTAACAACTTAAACCCGTCTATCTAGTTAAAGAAATTTGTTCTGTAAGTGAAAAGAATTTTGAACTTTTTTGCGTACGTTTGTATTAATATATTTGATTACGCTTCATCAACGAACTAAATATTTAAAATAATAGAAGTGTCTATAAAAATGAAAGATAAGATCAGATCATCTCAATAAGAAATAAATATAATCATTACTTTTCAAAATATTTCAGAAAGATATCGTGATATTTTCAAATTTTCCTACCGAAGAATGGAAACTATAAGAGCGTGCATAGATTAAATGTAACAAGAAAATTCCAATATCAATATCGACGGTGAACGAGAAATGTGACATCTCACAAATCGTCATTTTGTCGTTAAGTCAATACACTCACATTCACCACAGTACCATTCATGCCGAGAGACCATTTGGAACCTTAGAGCTTGTCCTGGCTGGGGTGGTGCCCCGCTGGTCGGGGAAATCCCCGTTAGCCGTTGTAGGTCGGCACCGAAAGTCACTATCCAGCGGGGAAAGATCACCACCACCTCCCGCGACAAATCATGCACTATACTTACGGGGCTGATGACCTTAGCATTTTAAGCGCCTGGAATCACAAATCAATCAATCAATTTAGTTTAGTGAAGATATATATTTACAAAGGAGTCTACTTTTACTAGCAACTATTCCATGAAAAGAGTTCATAAACAGCAGACAGTAAAACATTTCGTCTTTGTGAAGTAAACGCCTCCGCACAAATTGAAACCGTTTCCCTGCAAAAGAAGTGTTTTAAATGCGTGCCTTTTCTTGTCGGACCGACACTATAGTTCCAGATGCCGCCATGAGATAGTTTCAAATGTAGAGGCAAAAGTAAGATCGTCCGTTCGCCCGCGTGCATCGCGAAAGCGAGGCACTGCACGCCGCTTGGCGCGGCCACCGGGTGCCCGAGGGCGCTCTGCTTAAAAGTCACCAGTTCGGTCCCCGTGGATGGCAGGTGACGGACGGCGCGTGACCCGGTTGGCGGTCGCCGGACTCCGGATTCGCCGAAGCGACCGTTGCGTCACGGCGGCGGCACCTGCCCGGTAACCAAGGAGACGGCGATGGCGACGCCGCGTGTGCCACAATGCAGCTTGACAAGTGAGAGCGGCGACGATGGCAATGAGTGATGGGAAAAAAAAAGCAGCGGTCAGAGGCGAGCGATCCAAATCTCGTCCTTCAGCGATAGAGATTGGTGTGACACGGATTTATTGATTGATTTATGAGTTTCCGGGCGTGTAAACTGCTAAGGTCATTAGTTTCGTTACTGTAATGCTGTTTTTATCACGGTTAGTTGGTTGGTTGGTTGTTAGTGATTCCGGGCGCGTCAACTAATGACGTCATTACTCACGTAATGCATGTTTTTTCATCGTGAGATGGCTGCCATTTTCCCCCGCTGGATGGCGAGATCCGGCGCCGACCTACCGTCGGCTAGCGGGGGTTCCCCTCACCAGGTATCTCCCACCAGCTGGACACAACCCCAGCAGGGACAAGTTCTAAGCTCCCAACCGGTCTCTCGGCATGTGTGATAGTGTAGTGCATGTTAGTGTAAGTGTGTGTGTGTGTGCAAGGGTTGAAGAGGAAGGGAAGATCGCGCGCGGTCCTTGACCCGTTTGTTAGGGTACTTCTCCGACATTTGCCCGATGTGCATTGAAACAAGCACTGAAAACTACCAATAAGAGCAGCTGGACACGAATTCTCCTCCAGTCAGCGGCTCAATTCAGCCTAGCTATGTAGTTAGTATTGATATCCCTGCCCCAATCTGGACTCGAACCCAAGGGCCTAGGTGTCAGAAACACTCTGTATATCCAAAGCAATCATCACATATTGATCGTATCACATCTAAAATAATTTCTCCATTATGAGTAAAGATTGTTTTTTCAATTTCACGTTAACATTTAAAAAAGTAGTAATCAAAAATATTTATGCAGGGGAAGTAAACATAAAGTGAATCCTCACACCCAAAATACTTTCTGAATCCGATCTTTGGCGCTGTCACATCAGTACGCCTGGGACGGTTACCGAGATCGTTACAAGTTGTATAAGCCAAGGGCTGTAGATTGAGTCTGGAAGTGAAATGGGCCAGGAGATGGCGGTGGCTTCACAAAAAGTGGTTGGAAATGGACTGACTTGCCGAGGACAATGACCATTGGAGCCGCAAGTGTAGATTACTGGAAGCGATAATAATTGGAGACAGGGAAGGTGAGTCGAATACAAAGCAGCGAAGACACACCTGAAAGTGTGAATGACCCGCAAGACCGGTTTCGACACTATAAGATTTGCTATATGTCAAACGTTCAAAATATTATACTAATGATCTTACGAACGTTACAGATTCTAAAGGTACGGAATAAATAAGTGTAGTACTTTTATGAAATACTTATGCAGTGAAAGGGAAAGGTGTAGACCTTCAGTTGTGATCCTTTTCAGTGGACAACTAGTAATTTCAGGACCTTGATTTCCTATGTTATGGTCTTATGCTAATCGCACGACATCAGAAAATGACTTTGCCCTAGTTATCTACTTATCTTGAAAAGCAAAAGAGAATTGTCACCCACTCACATGGAAGGCAGCAGATTATTAATTTTCCCCAAACCCAGATGATTTTGAATTATATAGCTGATTCATAAACCAGTGTAGTGAATTGGATCAGTGCACATCAATAGGATACAAAGGCTGAAATATGCATTTGTTGTATACCACTGTCGTGTGCAATACGAATAGCATTAGCGTTTTTCGGTTGATTTCCTAGCAAACCGCTAATTATTGCCCTCACGTAGGCATTAAATTGATTGTATAAATGGTCAAATTAGTTGTTTCAGTCAAACATCAACCTAATACCACTTTGGTGCGAAATACACCGAAGTTTTATGGGAATAATTTATTAAACTACTGCTTATATATCGGACCGTCAAGGACCGAATAATAGGAGTTGAATGTTACTGATTTTAGGGAAATGTCTAAAAGAAATGAAAAAATATATTATAGTCTGAAACGCTGACATATGAAGATGAGGATGAGAGACTTCGATATGGATAAAACGCAAGCAACAGATTTCATTTCTAAGAATAACCGAAGAATAAGAGTAGTACCTATTTACCAAGAAACATAATTGTCGTATTTCAAGAACGTCTATTTTTCTATCGATATTTGCGTTCAATGATCTATTGTCCATAAATCAAATGCACATTATTTAAGAACTAAGTTGTTCCTGAAATATTCTTGAAGGTAAGATTGTTTTGAATTATTTTTTCTTTGAGACCGCAACTCCATAGTATCAAGTTCATAGCGCTGTTCAAGATGGACACCAATATTTAGAATCAAATTGTCAATAATCTGTTCACAATAGTTAACAATATTTTAAATAAAATCTAAGAAGTATGTTATACCGAATTAAAAAAACCTTAACCAGTAAAACATATTTCATAATGTGAGGAAAAGTCCCTTTTACCAATTTTTATTCGTATTTACAAGTGTATATATTTAAGCACAAATACGCACTCACGAATTATACTTAAATATGAGAGTTCATTATTTCCGTAAATTTCTTATAGTAGTATCCTCCATAATATTTCTTGGGCAACGACATTGATCTTTTCTCTGGATGACTGACTTCAGTTTCGCTGTTCTTTTATCTCATTATTATTATTATTATTATTATTATTTCATGTTATTACTGTTTTCAAATACCAGTGTTCATGGCCGTGTGATGAATTTGCATTCTTGCGCTTCGTAATGCGGCTGAAAGGCAGTCTGTTTCGGGTAAACATACTAATCGATAATAGCGCTTAACACGGAAAGCGCTAGATGCAGCGCTGTGCTGCTTGAAACATGTATGTACGACGAAGATTGTGTTGACCTCCGCCACTATCCAAACATCCCTGATAGAAATTGTGGAAGTACGAGATCATTTGCGAGAGCGAAGAGGAATTACGAAGGTTGAAGAGAGATAACCTGAAAGGTTGCAACTTACAACTAGGAAATAAATATGAAATATACTAACCGTTAGCGGCAAATGTAAAAGTAAATGGTAAACGTACGTATAACGTAAGTAATTAAAATGTTTTAATATATTATATACAAACTCTGCGAAATTTAATTACTGAAAAATTGGGTGAAATTGACGTCTTTTAAAAGATGCAAGAAAACTTTCCAAAACATTTAAAAGTATAGATGGAAAAGATGGTGAATGATACTGAATTCCAGAAAATTACATGAGAAGTTTTTACTATCTAGGTCTTAAGAGGTTAAAATCATCCTTTTGCTTATTGGATGAAGTTTTTTACTAGCATGATTATGTTACAGATGCTATGCGCTCCCTTTTTTCAACCGCTCTTAATAATATGTTTGCAACCAACTCACAATCATAAAAATAGCGCAGCTGTAAGATAAACATTAAAAATTATATCAGATGAGACGTTTCGCAGTCAAGTTGTTGAAACACACTGAAGGAATATAGCAGGAACAGACACTTATAAAGGGAAATACATTTCACAACAGTACCAGAAATAGTATCTGTAGTATAATAAATGAACATAATAAATTAGTGTAATTGTTTGAAAATGATTTGTACTAGCTTGGTATATAGTGAGCAAAATTATCATAAGGTTTTGGAAAAATATAATATCGAAAAAAAAAACATTTTTTAATTCATTACCATTTAAAAGTACGATTCAAAGAGATAGCGAATTCACTGTATCATTTTAATAAAACGAATGAAAAGCAAGTTTGTTTAGAGTACGTTTATTCAGAAAAGCATGCCATTTTTCCTCAGGATAAAACCTAAAACTCCAGACACCAACACTTCATGTTGCACAAAAACAGATTTAAAATATCAAATCATGTGACGAATATACTTTCAGACTACGACAATCAGAAGTAGCCATTTATTGCTGCCTACATTGACCACAATAAGAGTATGATGCGTCTTAACTCTTGGATGCATAGACCCGGGAAACTATGCGTGGCCTCTGAGGCCTTGTACAATATATCTTGAAAATCAATGCTATTAAGAATAAAAATCCTTTTTATTCTTAATAACTTCATTTCTTAATAATTTGAATAAAAGTTAAATCTTAATGTTACACAAATTATTATTTATTTAAATAACTATCAATAGGGCCTTAAAAGCTGTGCATATGCGTTGCCATAATATAATCAAATTTATGGACCAACCTGCATAACGTCTGAGAATTTTTTTTGCCAGCAATTAAAACGAAAGTAAATAAAGATAAAAGAAATATTACGCGGAGGGTAAGCTCTCAGAAATGCATTTGTGTACAGTAAAAATGAAATAAACGGTAGGGCCTCGGAGGCCCTGCATATGCGTTGTCCGTTTTGGAAAAATTCCTCGAAGAGACGGATCTGTCTCGTGACAGATCTATATCAGGAGCGAGGAACTGCAGTGAGTTGGGCAGCTCAGAGTCCGCCAATCCGCTGATGAATCATCTAATCAATACCGCTTAGAATGAAGAAAATTGCTAGAGTTAATTTTGGAGAGTAAGGAACCGTTACTTTCTGCCAAGTGGCAGTAACAAGGGCACCAACTGATGTCACTGCAGTGCCTCTAACCAGGAGATCCTAGAGTTCGAGTCCCGACGTTGGCAGGATTTTCGGCACTAGGTACTTTGCTAGGCCGAGTTCAGTCGTTGTCTGGAGGAAAATTCTAGCAGGTGGCTACTCTGATCGGTAGATTTCCGTGGTTTCTCTGATCAACAAAAGGCGAATGCCGGGACAGTGCCCTAACAAACAGACCACAAGAGATCTTTCCTTCCCCTTCCTTGTCATATTCTCTCCCCTTCCTTACATGCCCTTATACTTACGTGCACTACACTACCACACATGCCGGGAGACTTGACGGGAGCTTGCAGCTTGACCCGGTTGGGGCGGTGCCCCGCTGGTGACAGTTACCTGGTTGGAGTAAAACTCTGCTAGCCGCCGGGTAGGTCGACGTCGGATCTCGGAATCCTGCGGGAAGGTTACCACTATCATCACCATCACCACCCCCGCCCCCACCAGCGATTAAACTTGCACTACACTTACGAGACTAATGACTTTAGCAGTTCACGCGCCCGTATTCACTAATAAATTTGCAGACAACACGGGAACAATGACATGAAGACAAGTTCGACCTCCCCAGAGATGAAGACAAGACTGTTTCTCCCAACAAGTGATAGGCACAATTCCCATCGAGGAGTTAAGACCTACTCAAAGAGTATATCTCTATGAAAATGAGTTGAATACTATGAAAATGAGTAGTTCACAGATTTACCGTTAGAGCGCGTTGGTGAAGGTACGATTGCATATGGCGTCGGGCGTGAAATTCAAATAACATCTTAAGGTCTATCTAGTGACATAGCACTGGGACCTACTGAATAGAAGGCCATGTGTCGTCTGCGTGACGTTTCACCTACCGCCTCCATTGTCTGCTGACATGAGCGCGATCTGTCGCGGAACGGTGAAACTGAAGATATCAAAAAAAGTTCGAGGTTCGAATTTTATCTCGCGATTTTTTGCGACAATTTCTTTAACTTTCACCCTGTTTAATTCAAAAGGCAAGGGGTCTGCAAATCTTTAATCCTACCGGAATCAAAGAATAATTAATAGGGATCGGATTTTCATGTCATTATGTATTTTTGCAGGTAGAAATTATTTGCATTGAAATTTCTTTTGCTACGGTAAAAACAGCACACGGAAATTTCGACACAAAACTCTTATTGCCGAGCTCTAATAACGAAAATGTGGGTACATCTTAGTTCTATATATAATAAATTACTTCCTCTAACACGTTGTTCAGTCAGAATTCATGTTTTGTGGGCCCTTGATACCGCAAAAATTGATGGACGGCAAAACTTCTGCCTGCCTGTCAACACTTGCGCCTAAACCGATCAGCCGATTTTTTTCAAAACTGGTATTCCTCAATAGATTGGCTTGATTTCATCAGCCCCTCTACAGAATATTTTCAAAATTGTAAAAAAAAATATTTTTATAAAATTTTGTTGTTTTTAAAGGCCAATTTTGCAATTAGGTCATGTAATTTTTTTTTGAAAATTTAAATATATTTCGCGTAATTTTTCGTGAATAGACAAACAAATAATATGTAATAAATATCAAACATAATCTTACTATAGCCTCACTACCAAAACGGGGTCAATGTGCACATTTGAAGACAGGCATATTCTTCTTTTACGCCCGCAAAAGCCACACACAATGCCAAATCCAGTCTTTTTTACACCCGTTGGGCTCAGAGAAGTACACATCACATCAGAAAAAAATTACAATCGCCAATTTACAATGAAACTTCAACATACAGCTCTTTCAAAACCATGAACCTAGATTGCCACGTCGTAGCGGATGCCCTTTGATCGTCTCTAAAACGTTGAGACCACATTCGGACATTCTATGGGCCAATTCCTAAACCCAGCACTAGAAGGGTATTTAATGAAACACCAAGCAAGGGTGTCAGAGGATTTATTGTCCTTTGTTTGTTCTAAAACCGTTCTGAAGATCGCTTTCAACTCGAGCAAAGCGGCACGTGGAAGGGTTAATTGTGGGTTAAGAAAAAGAAGCAAGGAAAAAAGTCCGTCTATTGCAATATAAACCGCGTGTACCGTTCATCTTGAAAACAACAAACGATGCTTGACTCTTCCTAAATTTTGAGGTAGTGTACTTCATTTTCCTCGTACAAACAATATTTGACGGCAGAAGTTTCCGCGAGGTACAAAAGCAATTTGTCAGTAACACACAGGAAACCATTTGCTTCACATCCTCTCAAGACCATTTCCAACCGACAGTATCGAGGTGATCTCGGCCATAAAAGCAGTCATACGAAATTCAATTTGGCTCAAGACGTAAACACAGCTGAATGTCTGCAGTCAGAAGTCAATACACTGTTGGCCCGCCGAGGAATTGCAGCGCTTTGTAGTTGAAGATCCACTAGTACAGTGCCCCTTGCATTTCCCAAACACACTCATAATTCATATCAAATCCAGTTCAGTCTTAATGAGTACAATGATTTTTCTCGATTCATAACTTTCAGAATAAAGCAGCAAATCTATATCAATAAAAAGTTTACCTCTTTACTGTTTATACCTTCTGCAATTGTTTGATACAGTATTTACTAATATCATGTCCCCAATAAACATCGTATTCATATTTGTCAACAATTATAAACAATAATCATCATATTCACTGACTAATTGAGCACGTTTTCTTGAGTTCCAGAACCCTACCTTTACTCGTTTACTATACATTGACAAATTATGAATAAAAGATGACAACGAACATTGTTGGAAACTTTGAAAGCAAGAAATGTTTGATCTCATTACAGAAGATTAATTGTTATTCTGCGATCTCCAAAGGAGGTACAAATCTGATTTGATAATTCTGACAAAATAACAAACTACTGCACTTCTCTCGCATCTAGCAAACAGGGAGTAGTAAATATTGCATCATTTAAACCAGCTCGACCAATTAATGTAATTTTGTACCGTAAATAGCGAAACTCAAACAATCTAAAAATGGAGAGTATTCATAGGTTCCCAGCCGTCGTTACCTCCGTAGGTATAGTGCATCTTTTATCCCAGATGGCGGTGAAGTTCCTCCGCTGCGTTCCAATATCCGACACCGACCTACACGTCGGCTTGTATTTCTCGTATAGGCATCTCCCCTAACGGGGCACCGCTACAGGCGGGTTAAGCGCTAAACCTTCACCAGCTTTTCGGACACGTATTAGTATTTTGACGAGTAGCACAATACTACCACACGAGCACTACAAGTGTGGTAAAATTGGGCTTGCATAGTAGTAAACATAATTGTGTAAGTGAAAAGGAGAAGACAAGGAAGAGAAAGGAAAGATCGCGCGCTTTCCGTGACCCATTTCGTAGGGAACTGCTCCGGCATTCGTTTTGGAATAATCGAAGGAATCACAGAAAACAATCGAACCGAATAGGCGTTCGCTATAATTGTCTTCCAAATAGGGAATGAAATCGATTGACTGATATGAGATTGCGGGCGCGTCACCTGCTAAGGTCATTAATCCCGTTAGCATAAGGCATGTTTTTCCTCGCGAGGTGCCGGTGATCTTCGCCCACTAAATGGCGAGATGCGGCGCCGACCTACCGTCGGCTAGCGGGGTTTTCCTCAACCAGGTATCTCTCACCAATGGGGCACCGCCACAGCTGGGACGAGCTGTAAGCTCCTGGCCGGTCTCACGGCATGTGTGGTAGTGCAGTGTTTGCTAGTACACAAGTGTGTAAGAAAGGTGTAAGGATAGTACAAGGAAGAGGAAGGAAATATCGCGCGTAATCCATGGTCCGGTTGTTAGAGTACTGCTCCGGTATTCGCCTGGTGAAACCACGGAAACATACAGATTAGAACAGCCGATCTCTTGAATTCTCCTCCAGGAAGCGTGAAAACTCGTCCTATCTATGAAACCAGTCCCAAAAATCCTGCCACAATCGAGAGTGGGAGCCTGGGATCTCCCGGTCAGAGGCACTGCAGTGACATCAGTTGATGATGCCCTGAGCCCCCTCTCCCGGTGTGAATGATTTCGACCCATCTATATAGCTCACGCTGGAAACTTTCCACTAGAGAGATCCGAACCGCAATACCTCCTGGTCAACGAGTCCGAAAATGAAGGAAATGCATCCCACCCTTTGCTATTTTGCCATTGGCTTCGCATGGGCGAGGAGCGAGGGAGAGGGGGAAGTAGGGCGCCGCCCGCAGATGATTCACGGGGCGGCGCGCCAGACAGCGCTGGGCGGCGGCAGAACAAACGATCCCGCGGGCGGCCGCCGGGCGGGGCTGCAGCCAGTGCACGCCATTGCCAGGTCGCCGACCTCCGCCACTCGATCTACCTCACCCCCCCCCCAGGGGGCACTCCCCTTGTTTCTCTTGTGTTTTGGCTGAACTCCGGGGGTAACACCGTCAGGGATTCTTTCTCCCGATGAACAGACGATTGAAAGTGAAAGTTTTAGTGAAGCTTGTCTACAAATGCTGTGTGTAGTCTTCTGTTCATTGGTATTTTTATTCTTGTTCTGTCGAATGACACTAAAAAAGAATAACTCTTGCCGGCATTTTCATTTTACTCGTGTTATTTTTTTTATCATTTCAAAATATCGCACTGAAGTTTTACCAAAGGTTCGCCGTTTCGATTGAACCGTCATTATGTTCCTCTCGCTCATTTCACATTTTCTTCTGTTTGTGTTTCTTCCGGTCACTCGATTTTCACTGTCACTATTATTCCAAAATATTTTTCATTTGTTGTCACCTCATTCTTACTCGGAATCTATTTATTGATTCTTTATTCGCTCAGGGTTAGTTTTTGCACCACCTCAGTATCGTTCAATGATAACTAGGGCCCGGATGATAATGTAATAACATATTTTCCTAAAGAAACGCTGTCAAGTCGATTCAACAATATATTCACGTTTCATATCAGTTAGTGCCAAAAAACGTCGACGTTTTAGTACATATGTTTACATATTTTACCCGAAAGAACATATTTTTACATATTACTGCATTTTTTATTTAATTATTCATTTTTCTATATAAGGTAGGTTTTGATAAGAATATCCGAGACAAACAATTCATCATTGTCAAACATTTTTCTGCAACTTCCTCTCTAATATGCCGCTATTGCATCGCGTTAAAAAAAGTCAGTCCATAAACACCGACGGCATTGCAAATAAAAAAGGGCAAGGCGACGACGCAATCCATGGCTTCTGGTGCGTTAGTTTTCAGCGCGAGTACCACAAAGAACAGAAAGGAAGGTTGGTTTGTGAAAATGGCATATTTAGCAGGTGATATCGCTCAGCCATCCATTATTCAGGAGTCTCCCTTGACCTTGATACCCTTCACCAGAAACAACACGCACCAGCTCAAAAGGTACGTTCTTGGCACGGAGATTGCTGTAAATGATAGAATTATGAGAAGAATAATGTTTCATTTTGGCCTTTGTGCTAATGAAACAGAAGAATATAAGCTAAGATAAAAGTATTTTAATAAAGTAGAATTGATATAACGATAATTATTGTTACATATTTCTTTTTTTTTTCTGTATATTATAAGCATATATATGTACATTTTTTAAAATTTCCGGAATTATCATGAGATAACACTCCATCATACACGAAGGACTTTTCGCACACCTACCCCATCTCACCTCAGTGTCTCTTTTCTCTTAAAGTCTGCGTCACAAAATGTAACTTTTATTTATTTATTTATTTATTTACTATTTATTTACTTATTTATTTAACTTTAAAGTGCAGACCCAATCCACAATTCAAGGCCTTACCATCCTACTGATTCTACCGCTAAGCATCATTTCATTCAATTTATATGGGTTGATGAAATGTTCTTTGTTTATAGAGGAAGGTTTCCTCTAAATAGATTTTACTTTTTTTTATTCCTTCGCGTTCGACTTTCGTCTAGCGGGGATTTTGAAGGGTACATTGTTACATACAATGAATTTACTTGACCATCCTCAGGCAAATGCGGATCTCGGTATAACCCTTCACTATTTTTAAAGTTTCATATTTGTATAACTTGACTTAGAGAAGTTTGCATTTATTGTTTAGAAGTGGAGGGGTGTGTTTTGTGGGAAATTGTGGCGAATGATTTTTATGAATTAGGGAGGACGAAAGAGGTCTTTGGGGGAATCTGGATCTAATGCGTGAAGGATGATGAGCGTTTTGACCGAGATTGAATATTGGAGTGTTGGGACATGCTGGGAGGAGAGAGTAATATTTTTGAGAGGTTTGTGAGATGAATTCTGAGAGGAGAGATATTGAAGCTCTCGGTATATTTGTGAGTTTGAAATTTTTTATTTGTTTTGATTTCTGCAAAATGATAGGTTGGTTGGTGCTGTGTTGCGCCATATTGGGCAAGCATATGTCATTGTGGGTATTATTATCATTTTATAGATGAGCAGCCCAGTTTCTATACTAAGGGTGGAGTTTCTATTGATAAACGGGTAGAGTTTCAAAACTTTTGCTCGTGTTGTATGAGCTATTGACTGAATGTGCGGTTTCCAAGTTAACCGTTTGTCCAGTAAGACACCTAGATATTTAGCTGGCGAAGAATGAGAAAGCCAGGGTACATCGGTGTTATTTATTTGTGAGGGTGTAGGGAAGGAAGGACGTCTGAGTTTGGATATTTTGGATTTGGATGGATGACTTTGAGGGGTTGATTTTAATTCTTCATTTTTTGATCCAATTCGTATAACGGTAAATGTATGATTGTATGTAATCATAGGCTAAATTGATGTCGGTATGTGAAGTGAAGATAGCAGTATCGTAAGCATAAAGAGCTTTACTTTCTTCGTGTGGGGTTGGATAGTCTGCTGTAAAAATTGAGAATAGTGTTAGTGAACGAACCGAGCCTTGTGGGACGCCTGCGAGATTAGGGTAAAGCGGTGACATAGCATCATTTATTTTTACTTGAAAATATCTGTCGGTAAGAAAGCTTCGAATTAGTTTCTGCAGATAGCCAGGAGTTCCAATTTCTCGTACTTTGTACATTAGTCCCTTGAGCCACATTCGGTCAAAAGCCTGTAAAATGTCTAATAAGAGAGCTATTGTGTGTTTTTATTGTAAAAAACGTTTTCTATGTGTAGGTACAAGTCGTAGAAGTTGATGGGTAGTTGCATGATTCGATCTAAAACCAAATTGAGTGTAGGGAATTGCATTAACTTTCGTTAAGTATGCTTGGAGTCTACTTAAAACAAGTTTTTCCAAACGTTTTAGCTAAAGAAGGGAATAGGCTAATAGACCTGTAATTGCTTGGAATTTTGGGGCTTTTGCGTGGCTAACTGCCCGTTTCCATGACGACGGATAATATCCTATTCTCAGTGATGCGTTAAATATTGCTGTGATTGTTGCAATTGCTTGTCGAGGAAGTTTAATGATTTGTTTGTAACATTGTCATACCCTTGTGTTTTTCTAGTTTTGAAAAGTTTAATTATATTTTGCACTTCTGAAGGAGAAATGAATAGTATCTTCGTTGGGACAGTGCACAGAGGTAGTTTCATGTACTCTTCTACTTCCGCATTGAAAATAGGATATTCTATGGGGTTTGGGGTGAAGACACTTTCTAAATATTCTGCTAGAGCCTTCGCTTTTTCAGCATCTGAGTATGCCATCTTACCATTATTCTGTAAAGGTGGTAGCTCTGTTAGTTCTTTTGTAATGCTTTTGATTGTTTTCTATAGTGGTCTGGTATTAGGGTGAAGTTGGCTAAGAAATTTATGAAAGTTTGAAAATCTAAATTCATCTATTTTTTGTTTGACAAATTGTGAGATGTTTAATTTACGTTTATTGTTTATATTTCTATTGGATTGTCAAATACGTCGAATTTTTCTTCTCTTTTTAATTATTTCAAGAAGCTCTTTAGGCAGTGTTGAATTTGACTTTCTGTGTGACTGATTGGAGGGTATAAGCGCGTATTTTAATGATTGATGTATGCAGTTTGTGAGTTTGTTTAATTCAATATCTATGTCTTCGATGGATATCATGTTATATGGATATGCCAAACTGCTGATTATTAAGTCACGGAAATGATTCCAGTTAATTTTACCATTGATTGGTTTCGGTATTTTTTTCTAAAAGGTGTGTCGGTGTTTCCAAAGATATCATGATGGGAGAGTGGTCCCAGTCTAAATCTGGGACTAATTTCTGGTAGATCGGTGAGGTTATGCTTTTTGCGATGAATATATCTAGAATGTCTGCTTTCTTGTTTGGATCTGTTTGGTAGTGGGTGGGTTCTATAGGGGCATGAATACTAATGTTGTGCCCGCTTGCGTTAATGAGATTAAGCAGTTTCGCACCCTGATATCATATTGCAACCCCAAGCTCTGTTTTTGCTATTTAAATCTCCCATCAAAATAATTCGGGAATATTGAGAAAAGATATTATAGTATTCTATTGGAAATCTTTTATTAGGGGGTTTGTACACAATAATGATAACTACTTCCGATCTATTGTAGCTAATGTTAATTGCTATTGCTTCTAAATCTGTTGAGATGTTACTTCTGAAACAATTAAATATTTGTTGACGACGGATTTAATTTTATATTATCCTACCGTCTTTTTATTTAGGAGTAACTAATAACTCGACGTTGTCTTAGTATCTATTTACAACAATCATCAATAAAGCAGTTCCATGCCGCCCCACCAAAGCAGTCTATTCCCCCTCCTCGTTTATCTTGTCCTTCACGTCCGCCCCGCCCCACGTCGCTAGGCAAAGCCCGCCACATGGACATATCGTAGTTTAGCTAAATTCGAAGTAACATTTTCAGATTGTTTCTATATTTTCCCGACTACTCAGAAGTGTCTGTGCAAAATTAGAGAGCGACGCTCCAGTAGTTTAAACGTTTTGGAAGAAACATACTACCTACATTCATTTTATATGTTAATGTTAGGTAATTACCAGGCGTTTCTTGGGTATTTATTAATCGTGACCATCTTATCAAACCCGTGCGCCTCCCTTGCAGCCTGCTCCGCAACGCGCCACCAGGCCTGGCGCGGCCCCGCCCACTACTTCACCAACGCCCGGCCACACTCGGCAAGCGCTCCATTAGTTCGGAAGTGGAACAAATATTTTGTATTTGAATTAGCCTTTATATGTAACCGCAAAGGGCATTTGGCCTCGCCGCCGTTAGATCTCGGAGTTCCTAGTCCGTCACCCAACCAGGAACCTGTGATGACTGGAATTTGCTTAACCTTCGTGGCTTCATGGAGAGGAGTAAACGAATTCGGCCAGCGACCCCGGTTTTGCGGTCCTGACCTTTCAGTAGAACCATCTCAGCATTGTCGGGATGGCTCGCAAGGGGATTGAAGTCGGTCCTCCCGAATGTGAAGTCAGCGCGCCACACATTGAGCCAAATCGCTCGGTAGAACAATCATACACACATACTACAAATATACCCTCTCTATTGTATATAAACTCCAAGAAAAGTTGACGGATTTCATCATTTATTAGATTCTTTCCACACTGAACCCACTAGTTGGTTGGTTGTTAGTAATTCCGAGCGCGTCAACAGCTTAGGTCGTTAGTCTCGTAAGTGTAGTGCATGTTTTATCGGGAGGTGGCGGTGATCTTCCCCCACTGGATGGCGAGTTACTGTCGGCTAGCGGTGTTTCTCCCCAACCGGGTATCTCACCCCAGTGGAGCATCGCCCCAGCCGGGACAAGCTCTAAGCTCCCGACAGGTCTCTCGGCATGTGTGGTAGTGTAGTGCATTTTAGTGTGTGTGTGTAAGGGGTGAGGATAGGATAAAGAAGAGGAAGAAAAGATGGCGCGACCTAGCTGATAAGCTAGTGTCGAAAATCCTGCCACTGTCGGTACTCGAACCTAGGACCTCCTGGTCAGGCACTGCAGTGGCATGAGAACCCCACTAGTGTTTTACTGTTGGATTGGGAGTCCCCCCCAGGACGCGCATAAAAAGACTTAACACGAAAAAATAGGCCCCAGCTAATGACATCCGAAAATAAGCAAGTGCTAATGCAAACCACTACACACTATACACTGCAGCACATGTTACCAGTGTGCATAGCGTGGAATCTGGGATAAGTTTATGCGCCTCGAAAGTTAAGTTTACGATTCTTGGGAGTTACGTAATCTATATAACGGGACACTATAATTTGGGGACGTACAACATCTTTGGAGGGCCCCGCCAAAAGCAAGGGAGGTCAAAAAGTCAGTTGGTTTTAATATGAAGCAATTTTCACTTTTAGAACCATAAATCACAAATTGCAAAATGTGCGCATGGATCTAACAAGTTTTATACTTCATTAATGTTAGATGAATATCTCCTCAGTTATCGTTTCTGCTAACATTGAAAACTGCAATCTTTTGTAAATGCGACTTTTTATGTAGAAAGATAAAATATTTTAGGCGTCTATTATATTCTTGAGGTTTGTCTCTTCTGAGTGCTCTACCTAATCACATTTTCCAATTGCATCATTCTGGAGGTACCTCTGCGCAGATTGCCTCATTGAGGTTTTTGGAACATATTTGCTACAAGGAAATACTTAAAATAAATTTATACATTTCAAATCAAAGCTTAACCTTCCGTGGTGGGAATCAGTAGATAAATGCTGCCTGTCTGGAAGACGCAACGTTCTAGGTATACTCGTCAACATTTCGGCCGTTATACTGGAACGTTTCTCATTTCTCCCTAATTAAATTTCAAATTCCATTTCCAGTGTAACTAGGAGGGTACGTATGCGATGAACGTATGGGTTAAACATGCGCGATAGTGTATGGTAAAACGCATGATCATACGGGTGACAAGCAGAAATAATGAAGGGAACAAGTGGGGATCATGCGGGAATCGTGGGGGAACATTGAAGAAATATGATGAAAACATTTGATAGTAAATATGCAGGAAACATGTCTGATAATATTTGGGGAATATATAGGGCCCATGTTATTTCTAAATTAATATTATACAAAATACTCCGAAAATGAAAGCTTTTTTGTACTTTCTTGTCAACTATGTACTTACGTAGAAAAGGACAAAGTATTGACGTGCTACAGCGAAAAATGTCATCAGAATCACTTGTATTGTGAGGCTATGTAATGACAATTTTGTACTCAAAAGTAGTAAATGTACTTCCTCTAATATGTTGTGTAGTCAGAATCCGCATTTTGTGGGTCCTTGATACCGAAAAATCGATTGACCACAAAACGAGTGTCTTTCCTTGTCTGTTTTTGGTCAACGCGAGCAGCCCAATCGTTCTGACGATTTTAACCAAAAATGATATTCCCATATTGATCTGGCAGAACTCAACACCTTGCGAATTTGAAACGGATATTTTAGTTTTGGGGAGTAATTTACATAAAATTTTCTAAAGTTGTCAATAATTGCTTGAAGGTTTTTGATTGAATTTTATCCCTCTAAAGTAAAATAACGCTTCTAAAATTGCGCAGTTCTCTTTTTCGTTAAGTTCTCTGAATCTCTTTTCGAAAATTGCAAAAGTACTCATTTATCGGCGTCTTTCTATAATTACAATCATTGATGATAGAGATTCTTTTATCAAATGAACTCCAGTAACAATTAATTGTCTCTAAATTTTTTCCTTTAAATTTTCCCCTCGGATAGAGCAAAGGACGCTTGAAAATGGCAGAGGTCGCACTGTCGTAAATCTTTCTGGAGTTTTGGAAACTGTAAAAGTTACAAAGAAGGCGACAAAGCATGTTCTGTTGTGGCATTGCTAGTTGTTTTTTATTTCAGGCAACCCTCGTCTCAAATGTAAGACGCACTTTAATACGCAACAATCATTTCTAAGAGCACATCCTCCTCGAGAGAAGGAATAAACCACGCATGCTGCATCTCACGAGCAACCACGTATGTTACTCATCCAACGAAACTGCTCGTATACGAGATCTAAATGTGGAGCGTGGTCGCCCGGCGCTGTTCCATCCCTCAGCCAGAGTAACCACCAAACAAGAGAACTAACAGACATCCGTTCGAAACAACATGAAGCTTTCCGAGAGCGAGAGTATCTCCTGTGATATGGCAAACAAACTCTCACTCACCCACCTTGCAGCGCACATCACCACACTCGGGCTCCCAGCGGCTTAGTTGGCTCAGGGTATCAATCGATGTCATAACGGAGCCTCTGACAGGGAGGTCCTAGGATTGGAGTCCCCACGGCGGTAGGATTTTCGACGCTAGCTAGATAACTAGATCGAATTCAGCCGTTGTCTGGAGGAGTATTCTAGCGGTCGGCTGCTCTGATCGGTAGTTTTCCATGGTTTCTCCGATCAACACCAGGCGAATGCCGGAGTAGTACCTAACAAACACGCCACGGAACACCCGCGATCTTTCCTTCCTCCTCCTTGTCCTACTCTCACCCCTTACACCCACACTTACTCTAACATGCGCTATACTATTACATATGTCAAGAAATCAGTCGGAAGCTTAGTGCTTGTCCCAAGTGGAGCGGTACCACACTGGTCTGAGACATTGGCTGAAGAAACCCCGCAAGCCAATGTGTAGGTCAGCGCCCGAAACCACTAATCAATCTCGAGGTTTCCGCTGGTTCGGGAAGTTCACTCAACGGCAGAAAATAATTTTATTTTTCACTGATACTTTATAGTTTGTTATTGCCTTCGACACGGAGCTCGATATACAGTGCATAACGTGTCAGAATCGATGGTAAAACATTTAAATGTTGCTACTTGTTCTGCTATGGAGAAATTTATGAGAGTCAATTATGAAAGAGAATTACGGGAGGGAAATATGAAGAGACAAATCGAGTCAAGTTAACATCTAGTTAATTGGTAAATCTGAAACAATAAAATTATGTATGTATCACAAATGTTCACTGGTTGTAATCGGGCCAAAGCCATCGGGCGTTTTCTCGCCGCTCGATCATTAGAACCCTTATAGCGCCCTTGGTGCATAAACAACAACGAATGGAGCCCTACTACGCGCGGGCGCGGGCATTCGTTGGCTCTTCACTCTTCGAATGGCCCGCGCTCCATCACCGGTCAAGCGAATCCAATACGCACCGGAACACGTCCCAACAGAACATTTACGGGAAAACAAGGTCTCGCTCGCGCCAAGGGGGAAGGTCGCCGCGTGCGCGGCGCAGCGCTTCGCCCGCCCCAACGCGCGCTCTTCGGGCGCTTTATCGACCCGTTGGCGCGGCCGCGGTGCTGGTGATGGTGACGGCGGTGCGGTGGAGGCGTGAGCGGCGGTAGCGCCGGGGGTGGCAATGGCGGCGACATTTCCGGTGGTGGTGGTGGTGGTGGCGGCGGCGACGGCGGCGACGGCGGTGGCGGCGGCGTGTGGTGGTGGTGGTGTGGTGGGGTGGTGGTGGTGGTGGCGGCGGCGGCGGGTGGCGGCGGCGGTGGGGTGGTGGTGGTGGTGGTGGTGGTGGTGGTGGTGGTGGCGGCGGCGGCGGTGGCGGCGGTGGTGGTGGTGGTGGTGGTGTGTGGTGGTGGTGGTGAGTGGTGATGGTGGTGGTGGTGATGGTGGTGGTGGTGGTGGTGGTGATGGTGGTGGTGGTGGTGGTGGTGGTGGTGGTGGCTGCGATGGGGATGGAGCGGCAGAGGTGGCGCGCGGGAAAATCGCTTCGTTAGCTCACTGGACGCGCAGGCCCCTTCGGCCCGAAAGAATGCCAATTAGGTAATCCGCGGTGGCAGTTAACCGCTTTCAAATCCGGCCTGCGGTACATCAATATCACTCTTTTTCTATCAGTTCGGCAGTGTAATTAAGAGTACAAAAAATCTCGTTCTGGATCTGATACTCAATTATTGAATCCAAGTTGAACTCGTAATTTTCCCTGTTATAACGTGGTAAGAAACATTGGTATATCATTGTGAATTAATTGTAATATGAAAATTATATTTTTTCCATGGAGATTATATTAAATATTCTCATATTAGGCAATGATAATGCAAATTCTATTGCATCATATTAATTTTAAATTAACTGTTTATTGATCTCGTTATATTTAGTTTTTCTGTGGTGTCATTTTATTTTAGACAGTTTTTAATTTTTTCATTTAAAAGGATAAAAATCAAATAAAAGCATGATGTATATTGTGTTATTTTGTTCAACATTTCGCCAATTTTTCAGTTGTCAGCATCAGATACTGTTAGAATTAGGAAGGACGAATATAAATACATTTTGGTTGTTTTGTTACAAACACATTTGTGAAAACAAATAGAAAGGTACTGAATAACAATAATTCGATGTTCCTAAGGCGCCGTTTACGTGGCCAATATCACTACGTGTACGTCATTTAACCATGACTGTATTTTATAGATCATAAATATTCTTTCTCTTCCACTTTAACACGTGGGCTTTAAATCTTTTGTTATTGCTTACGTTCATAATTATATTTTAGAAGTGTCTTCGTAGGCTTCCGCGGCCGGAGTCATGGTATTCTTGGCTGTCCGGGATGAGCCGCGTCCACGAGATCCGTTCAATATCAATAGAAGTGGCCGCTTATTGGCCCGTTTTCTTTCGGCTTTTCCTCCTTTCTTCGATCACGCAGATGCATTTTCCTGATGTCAATCCTGTTCAGTTTTCTATACGCTTCCCTTGCCGCCCTACCTCCCACCCCCGAATTTACCTGGTCTCCCCGGATTGCTCCTATCCCTCTCTGCCAATTCCGGGTCACCTGCCCTCTTCCTATTGGTCGTTGCAGTGGCCAATCGGCTCACCCACCCGTCCCGTATAATGCGCTAGCCTCTCGGCAGCAGTTAAGAATGATTGTGGGAGTGAATGAACTGAACAAAGTAGCTGAAGATTGAACATTCAAAAGAACTGTTTATGAAGAATTTTTAATAATAATTGTTTTGAAACTAAAGAGCCCAAAGTGGCACTGTTGTTAGTTTAAGTTAATTTTAAGCCAAGTTTTGATTGTTCTTTGTCTGTTTGTTAATCCAGTTTGTGTAAGTTACCAGCCCTCACGAAGCTGCAAAAGCCTAACAGGCTGCAGTAATTATGTCTCCCATTACATGAATAAATTGCCGCCTCTCCAGGGCAACTGAAGAGGGGAGAATTGAAAAAACTCGGCAGCAGTATAGCTCTCAAAAAGGCCACAACAAGATGACCTAAACGTCAGCTGAGTCATCAACTCGACATCGACTCAGTCATCGACTGAGATGCTGCTTATCCCGGACAGTCAAGAATACTAATTTTTATAAATTCGTTTGAAAAAAATGCAAAGTGTATTAATATTCTTGCTTTCTAATTCTTACAGAAATTAATGATGACAGAAAAATGTTCAATGACAGAAAGATAGATTGTTTTCATAGCATTATAATAATGTCTACAATGTACACAAAACACTTTGTATGTGCATTGAAAACACTAAAAACAGGTTATGCAATTACTAATATACATTGTTGGCCCATAGGCGGCGAATAGTGATTCAAATTTGGCGTCGTACTTGGAATTCAATCATTTATAGCAATTCTTTGGCGCTAATTAACAGCAAAGGGTGTACATGTCAAACGTCCCGCATTGGACGTGTATCTGACGCGCCGCGCTCGTGTAAAGAGCTAAGGAATTGAAAGTTGGAGTTAAGCGTTGGTAGTGCATCTAGTTCACAGCATTGCAGACTCCATGAACAGCGTTTTGGCGGACTACCTCTGCATAACATTTGTCTCGCCTGAATTACGAGAGAAAACGATTTTTTTTTTTTCGCCCAGACAAGGTAATACTGACAACTTCTTCAATACTCAATAATTCCCAGCTCCCCTCTCCCAGAAGAGCTGATTAAAGAAAATTTGCACATATACAAGCTCCTATTCTACAACATACCGTTCCATTCTTATACATTTATATTATAATATAATTTTGTAGCTGAAATTATCAGGCCCGCACTACAAAGACTGAGACTCGTTAGATTGAATATCAATACTCCATCGAATTTTCCTTATATTCCCTACATTATTCTGCAAATGAAAACGTACGCTCCTGAGGCAGATATCAATAGATATTTGCATTTCATCCCGAGGAATGTCACCGGGAGCGGTAGCTCAGTGCATCAACTGATGTCACTGCAACGCCTCTGACTGGGAGGTCCTAGGTTCGAGTCCTGATGGCGGCAGGATTTTCGACACTAGCTTTTCAGCTAGGTCGAATTCAGTCGCTGTCTGGAGGAGAATTCTAGCGGCCGGCTACTCTGATCGGTAGTTTTCCGTGGTTTCTCCGATCAACACCAGGCGAATGCCGGAGCAGTACCCTACCGTCACTGTCTGGAGGAGAATTCTGGCGGTGCCCCTCTTTACACACACACACACACACACACACACACTAACATGCACTACACTACCACATATTCCGGGAGACCGGCCGGGAGCTCGAGCTTCTCCCGGCTGGGGCGGTGCCCCGCTGGTGGGAGAGTCCTGGTTAGGGGGAAACCCCGCTAGCCGACGGTAGGTCGGCGCCGGATCTCGCCATCCAGTGGGGGAATACCACCACCATCTCCTGAGAAAAAAACATGCACTACACTAACGGGACTGATGACCAAAGCAGTTGACGCGCCCGGAAACACGAAAAAAACAACCAACCGAGGAATGTCGCTGTTTGACGGTCGGAACGATAGGAAGATTGGAACTGTGCGTTAGACACGGCGGACAGCCAAGTCTATAATGTTTTTCGCAAGTTCCTCGCATACTCTTTATGTTCTCCTGCATACTACCACTCATTTTCCTTCAGTGTTCATTATACATCTCCCGCGTGTCAACCGCATGTTCCTCCACATCTTGAAATCGAAATTCAAAATAAAATTGAAGTCATTTTTTTTACTTTCCCTTACTCTTACAAAGTAAGACGAGAAAATTATGGGGCTCCTCGGTGGGTGAGGGGTTAGCTCACTGGCCGCTGAACCCCCAGTGCGGGAGTTCGATCCCGGCCGAGGAACCCGGATTTTCGAAGGGCGGAAAATCCACAGTAGCCATGTCACTCTTGTGGCATGTAAAAGAACCCTGGCAGGATGCCCGACAAAATTAAATCCCTCCGACATCATCCCGCTCTAACGAGATCCCACTTTCTCCCAACCAGACAGTTCGAATATAGTTAACTGAGCGCGACATCTGGCGGAGAAAGTGAGAGTCAAATCCCAGGCGCAGACGGGGACTGCCCATGGGGCGTGCCTGCTTAGATAAAGAGTTCCCAGACCCGCGTCGGGGGTAGGCTTCGAAGGAAGCCTGGGTCGAAACTCGGGTGCGGAACACTGCCTACGGGCAGTCTCCCCGCAAAAATAACCCCTACGAATATATACGAGAAAATTATATAATCTTGTGCCGGAAATCGGCAAGAATTTTGTGGGGCCAGAACTTTTGAAAGAAAAACTCTCATTTCCGAGCCCTGAAAACGAAAAAGTGGATAAATCTTTTCGCTAAATATAGAGAAAATTTTCTATAAAACGTGGTGAAGCCAGGATCCAGGTTTCGTGGGTCCCTGACACCCAAAAATCGTCTGTTTGTCCATGTCTGCCCGTCTATGATCAACGCTAGCGCCCAAACCGTTCGACTGATTTGCTTCAATGTTGATATTCCCCCATCAATCTCAATGAGTTCGGGTCTTTTTATGTTTCAGACGGATATTTTGATTTTTGAGGGTAATTTACCATTTTTTGATCAAACTTTTTCCTCAAATGGCGTAAAGGACGCATAAGAGAATGGTGCAGGTTTCATGGTCGTTGAAATTCCACTTTTCTTGAAAATTGCTAAAAGAAAAAGAAAAAAGTGAAACTTCTTCGAGGCGTCTTCCTGTAACCATAATTTTGAAAATAATTTTTTTTTTCCTTAATGAAATTTTGCTGCTTACGCACTTACTTCGTACTTACGTACGAATCGTTAAATAAGTTCACGGTCGCAAAATATAGGCAATTAAAAAAATTGTAACAATTTTTTGTCAACAAAAGGTCCAATTTTTTTCCCGCGGATAGAAAAAGGGATGCTTAAAAGAATGGCGTGAGTCTCATTTCCGTTGAACTTTCTGTATTCTAAAGAATTGTAAATTTAGAATGCGAGAAAGTATGTGCTGATGTTGCACCACTAGTATTATTATGAAATGCATCCCTAAACCTTACGGCGCGGCTGCTCACATTGCAGTAGGTCTCTTGGGGGGAGAAATTGGAATTCTGAATACAAGACATAGAAGAGTCAATCTCTCATAAATGTGACAGAAGGGCCCACTGGATCAAAACTTTTATATAACGCCTTAAGAAACATAACATGAGGGAAAACAGTGTTTTCAATGTTGCGTTTTTGGGTAGCCACGCAAAAGTTGGTTTCAGTGAAACGCGCGTAACGGATTGCTTCTGAACTTGATGAATTCTTCAAGGCGTAATCTACAAAGCTTTTCATTTTTCAACTTAAATTTGTTCGATGAATCCTCTCCTGAATGAATAATCTCCTGTCGAGCAGTACCACATTTACGGGGTTTTGCGTTTATAGTGCCTTATAAATTGTATAAAACGTCATATTTAGCGAACTGTATATAGATGGTATACTACATTAAATTAAAATTAACAGCTGTTTAGGGTTAGCAATCGTATACTTGGACCAACAAGAGGCAAGGGAGGTAAGTACGTAAAACATTTTCACTGCACAGTTTCGTTAACTCTGGAGTGCTTTATTAATGCGGAGCTCACAGAAGGTCAAATGAGCGTGTGTGTATGTTAAGGAGCTTTTCTAGCAAGTCATCTCAAACTTCGGGCTTTTCACTCCAGCGAAGACAATCCTTTTATTAAAGAGAGTGCCCATTACTTTTAAAACATTTTACGTACTTAAATTCCTACGTCACATTAAGAAACAAAAATCTTTCTTCTAATGAAAAATGGAATCTGAAAAATGGAATCCTTCTTTAGCACTCGTGTTTGAAAAGTAGTATTTAATTTCACTGTTAAGATTGGAAAGTGTTATTTTGCGGCACCCGTCGACAAAGTCTATTTTGCCGTACGAATACCACAAAGAAATCACGGCCATCTAAAACAACTGAGTGCTGCGATAGAAACAAACGCAGGGGTGACGTGAATCCGCCAGGGATGCCGCCTGGAATATTGAAAGTATATACTAGGAACTTTCCGTATTGGTACTAAAAATGATAGATTAACTGAAGTTTAGAGATTACGGGCGCATCAACAGCTTAGGTAAGTATTCCCGTAAGTGTAGTGCATGTTTTTACATCGTACGGTGGCGATGATCTTCCCCCGCTGGATGGCGGGATCCGGCACCGACCTACCGTCGACTATCGGGATTTTCGCCAACCAGGTATCTCCTACTAGTGGGGCACCGCCTCAGCTGGGACAGGATCTCAGCCTCCGACCGGTCTCCCGGCATGTGTGATCATGTAGTTCATGTTAGTGTAAGTGCGTGTGAAGAGGGTGAGGATAGGTCAAGGAAGAGGAAGGAAAATCACAGGCGGTTCGTGGCCCGTTTGTTAGATTACTGCTCCGGCATTCGCCTAGTGTTGATTGGAGAAACCATGGAAAACTACCGATCAGAGCAGTCTCTGAAATTCTCCACCAGACAGCGACTGAATTCGACCTAGCTTACCAGTTAGTGTCGAAAATCCTGCTGCGTCTTTGTACTAAATAGGAATGCACGCAACTCGTACGAACGTGTCTTTGTTGTACTCACTTCAATATGTCCGTCTCACCTCCTATCGACACTTCGTTCATCACTCTACGCCACACTCATTTTCTGTTCTAGTTACGTAAATAACTATTAATTCATAGTGGTTCACAGTAAACAACGCAATTTTTCCTCGCAGGTTGAATGGGTTTTTAATAAATTAATCTTGCGTCATTTGTATCGTTAAGTCAACAGATAACAATCAAATAAATGGAAGCATCTGGTCGTTCCCTCACGGAATCGATCATTCATACTACAATGTTGGTTGAGTTGTCAAAAAGGCACATGGGGTGCGTGAGTGCCTGATGCAAGAGCTGTCACTCCACGAAGGCAACGCGGAAGCGATAGCATCTCTTGGTGCTGTTTGCTGTCGCACCTCTGGCTCTACAAGTTGTATCTAAAGTTTCATCGAGACAATTTCTCTGTGTAATATATTACGCATATAAAATTTAAGAAAATTAATAAGAAAATTCTACGTTTAGTTAATGTTTAAAAGTAAAAAGTGAAAAAAGTAATACAATTTGTGTTATCTATTAATAAATTCGTAATCTATTATTTGTATTTGGTTAAATCCATATTTTCATTAAGTAAAAATGACGCGACTTTTCGTACTGGTGACTTGAAAATACCAGGCAAAGGAGCATTTTCAATATGTTAATTGACGGAATTTAATCACGACCGTTCGTAGTTACCGATTACCAATTATGGTTTTGTCCCGAAATATATTTTCACTGAATAGAATGCCTCCGAATAAATGATAGCAACTTCTTGGGTTTGTGACGGTCGAAAATGATCACTTTTCTCAATGGATATATGGTGTGAATTCACCTTCAACGATCTTACACATTTACAATTTTGAATATTGCGATCCTGATCGGAAAGCAATTTATCCTCTTCTGGTTGATAGATTGATTGAATGATTGATTAGTGATTCCGGGCGCATTAACTGCTAAAATCATTAGTCCCTTAAATGTAGATTATATTTGCTTCGGAAGGTGGCGATGATTCCCCCCCCCCGCTAGATGGCGAGATGTGGCGCCACCCTACCGGTGGCTAGCGGGGTTTCCTCAACCAGGGGTCTCCCACCAACAGGACACCGCCCCAGCCGTGACAAGCTCTAGGCTCCTGACTGCTCTCTGCGAGTGTGGTAGTGTGGAGCATGTAAGTATGTGTGTAAGAAGAGGTAGGAAAGAACAAGGAAGAGGAAGAAAAGATCGCGTGCTGTCCGTAGCCCGTTTGTTAGGGTAATGCTCCAGCATTCGGTAGGTTTTGCCCGAAGAAACCACTGGAAACTATCGATCTGAGCCGTCGCTCACTAGAGTTCTCCTTCAGATAGCGACAGAACTCGACCTAGCAATGTAACTAGGGTCTAAAAAAATGCAGCGCGCCGTCGGGACTCGAATCTAGAATCTAGATCTCGGACAGAGGCACTGCTGTGACATCAGTTGAAGCCCTCAGTCATAACTCCTGGTGGGTTTCTCCAATCAACATCGACGGATGCCGGAGCAGTACCCTGACAAACGAACCACGGCCCGTGCGCAATTATTCCTTCCTCTTTCTTGTCCTATTCTTACCCCTTACGTACACACACTTACATACACTAAACTCTACATATACTGAGAGACCAGTCAGGAGCTTAGAGCTTGCTCCGGCTGGGGCGGTGCCGCGCTAGTGGGAGATACCTGGTTGAAGGAAACCCCTGCAAGCCGACGGATAGGTCGGCACCGGATCTGGCTATTCAGCAGAGGATGATTACTACCATCTCCCCTCGATAAAACAAGCACTATACTTCCGAGACCAATAACCAACAGTTGACACACCCGGAATCACTAATCAATCAACTTACACTAACATGCACTACACTACCACACCTGTCGGGAAACCGGTCGGGAGCTAAGTGCTTGTCCAAGTTGGGACGGTGCCCCGCTGGTGGGAGAGTCCTGGGTAGGGGGAAACCCCGCTAGCCGACGGTAGGTCGGCACCGGATCTCGTCATTCAGCGGGGGAAGATCACCGCCACCTCCCGAGGAAAAATCATGCACTACACTTACGGGACTCATGACCTAAGCTGTTGATGCGCCCGGTATCACTAACCAACCAACCAGCTAAGCACTCAAAAGCAATAGAAGGACGGGGTTAGGAAGTGGAAGGTGTGAAAGGCGCTAATTCCAACGCCCCCGACCGCCACCCGCACTGTGCGGTCGGATCGCGGGCGCTACCAATAAAACGTCGGGAGAGACGGGGCGGCCGAGGGAGGGCTGGTGGCGGCATGCCGAGCCGCGGGCTGCGGCGGGGCGCCAGCGCGCGTGAATGATTGTGTCGCGCGTCGAACAGCGGGCTCCCGCCGCGCCCCAAAGGGCCGCTTGCCGCTTGCCGTTGGCCGTTGGGCGTTGGGCGCTGTGCCGTCCGCGGGGCAGCGAGGTGGGGGGGGGGCACAGCTGGTCGAAGCGGAAATTCCCACCCTGTGCTACAGCAGTCAGGGGGGGGGGGGGATGGCTAAATTAATTTTTTTAGGACGTTGGAGCGCGTTTGAATTTCATATGATTTTATCAGTGGCGGATTTGCGGAGGTGATGCGGCGAGGGGACAGAAGGAAGATTCGGGAGAGTCGAATTTGAATCGTATGAATAAACTATTTCCATTCTGCTTCCTTAATTTTACTGTCATTTAATTTACACAGTACAATAAACATTAAGAGATTTCATTTTGAATATACATTTATTCTCAGAAAATTTACAAGTTTCTGCGAAAATATATGAACTCTAAAGAAGGGTTTATAATTAATTAATTAGAATTGGATTCTCGCCTGTTCTCATGCTACTATTTTTACGAATTGGTTATTGCATTTTGCATAACCAATTATTTTCTAAGTCTCTAAGTGTCTGTATTTGTAATTTTCTTATATTTTCGTTTCTACTATTACTAGAATTTCAAATTAATTTTTAATTGTGCTGGAGCAGATACGGATCCTTGAACGATCTCTGACTTGGGTTAAGGAACAGATCAATGTTGACTATCTCGATATCTGCACTGTTTTTTATCAATTAATGTGTTTCTTACATTTTTCATCGCGATCATTTGTACCACCCAGTTTCATTTCAACCGACTTTCTCATAATACCAATCAAATTAGATTTTTAAAATGGATTTCCATGTGATGAAATTCAGTCAAATGAAATTATTCTGTAAATTATTAATTACAAAAGTTAATGTTTTCTGCATTAAGATTTAAACAATATCGGAGAGTGAAGTTGCCTCAAATATAAACGGCATTCCAAAATACTGTTAGTTCTTATTTTGCAAATTTACGTAATATTCTGTTTTGGTTTGTTCTTACACTTCTATCGTTTTTCTCACCATTAATCTTTAACCAGCAAATTTACAAAGTTTTTCCTAATTGATATTATTTCGTAATTGCCAACCTTCCATCACATTTCGGCGCATTTGGACGTTACTGAGTTCGTGTTGAGTGAAACAAACTAAGATACTAAAGAAAATGCAAGTGAAACGTACAAGTTACCTTACAAGTTGTCCGAAGGTAAGACCTTCGAAAGTTATCAACATATTGCCACGTTAACATATTTTAAGAAAGAATAAAATAAATATCCGAAAGGATAAAAGAAATAAAGTACGAAATGAAATAAAATGTATTTCTGGGTTATTTTTCAAGGATTCACAAATTTTTATAGACATTTTCGAGAAAACACCATTTAGATCTATTAAAAAATTAAAATAAATTTTATATTCAGAAAATTTAACAGCTCAGCTACATTATGAGAGTAATTGGTCTTATGTGTAATTAAGAAGCACTTAAAACGTAAAGTCAGGGCAATTAACCGGAAATTAATTTACAAAATATGCATGGCAATACATTGTCCCAACCCTCTTTCAAACCACAACGTTTTCATTAAAATAGAAACTAATTTGTCCGCCATATGGCTAGCACATTTTACACGACCTCTCATTTCTTTTTAATCCGTCGGCAAAACACAAAAGATAAAACGCAAATTGAATTCATACCCCAAGGGATGTATTTTGAGCTGTTGAAGCGTGACATTAAAGCGATTGCAACCGAGAGGGAAACGTCGCCTTTGCGCAGTGGCATTGTCATTTATGGATTTATTTTATTCGTTGCTCTCAATCTTTGCTTTCCTCCCCTCAAACACAATGGCTATTTACGTAACAAGCCACCAAAAAGATACAAGAGATGTAAAGGTTGTTAAACGAAGCGATAGTCGAGAGAGACGAGTATGTAAATCATTGCTCTTTTATGGCGTAGTGCTTAAAAGTAATTACTTTTTCGCGCAATTAAGAGTAAAATCGAAAAGCGTGTTTTGGTAACGGTTCTAAAAGTATTGATATGAGTTTGCTGGGATACAAAATAACGTAACTTCAATAACACAGCTTCATGACCAAATCTGCAATAATTATATTAGAATAACTAGAATAAACGTTTTATTTGTAGTCATTGAATAGCAACTGAAACTTGAAACCAAATTAACCAATGCTTTCCAGTTATTTACTTCTTTCAGCCCTGAAATCGTACACAAAATATAATTATTCGAAATAAAATGAAATAGCAAAGAAAAATCAAATAGAGATTGCATTTCAGTATGTACTGTTGAGAATAAGATTGCGACAGTTCGAAACTATTAAATTTGTAAAAAACGAAATTCGATGACAAAACAACTACTCTGGAGACGAATAACCAATGTCCTGACATCACACCCACAAAACATTACGACGGCAAATCCAGTCCAATATAAGGAATTCAAATCGTATTAGAAATATTTTAATACTTAAACTTACAGCTCTCAATGTTTATAATTTGTCAGTACGTAATCTTAAATAGTTTTTTGTAAACTAGAGAATTCTACTTAAGAAAACACTCCATTACTGTTTATCTACTTTATGCTTTGAAGTAACACCCGGCGTTTTAGTCGGGAGCTGTGTGCTGTTAAACTTGCACAAATTCTCACAGGAAACGCAACTGGGCATTCACGAGTAAACACGCGATGCGATCATACCGCAGTCGACGAATTGGATACCCTGTAACTTTGATGCAGGGTAGAGAAGAACTTTTGTATGCACACGCGCCTCGGTGTGTGCGCGTGTGTGTGTGTGAGCGCGCGCACGCGCGTACGACAGCTTGTAAATGCACGGTATCCATTTTCAACCGACGCATACGAGGAGACATTTGCACAATCCGTGCTCGCTGGGTGCATCTCTCTCTAGAGCTCCTGCGGCGAGCAGGCGGTCATTGTTCTCGGAAACCTTTCCGACTTTGTCGCCAGGCCTCTCTCCTCCTCCTCCTCCTCCCCTCCCCCATCTTCTTCCCCGTCTTCTCCGCCTACTCCATCCCGTCCCTTGGGAACGGTAACGCCGGCTGGGTAGCTTCCTTCCCACGCCGTATGTGTGTGTGTGTGGGGGGGAGGAGACGGCTATATAAACTGTCCTTTGGAGCCGCGCGCAGACCTCTGAGAAACAAGCAATAACAGTTTCGCAGCCGGTGCGCAGCGTCCGTGCGGTCCATCTCGGTCTCCTTCTCAGTCGTCTCGCAGCGGACTTTCCCATCGCTGTCGTATGTTCCGATTAAAAGAAGTTGGTGATTGGCACTTGCGAGTAGATGGGAAAGACGTTGCCAGATTGCACAGCACTGAGCACGTGTTTCCATGACGCGAAAATAAACACTTGAAATAAATAAGCATAAAAGAAACCAAATAGTACTCTCATATCGTATAAAGTCGCAGTTTGTGTTGGAACGACTATATATTGTGACATACCAATATGTGGGACATTGTATTGCGTGACATTTATTGTAAACAGGGTGAATGGTAAGGATAGACATATGTAAATACGGCGGCCTAGCAACGGTGGAGGAGTTGTCGTCAAGGTCAACAAACTTCATTGCTTTGAACCACGGGGCGCGGCTAGTTGATAACGTAAACTGTTTGGGGATTGGCCGAGATCGCAATGACAGTCTGGGGCGCGGCTAGTTGAATTTGTAAGTAATTTATGGATTGGCTAGGCATGGAATGACAATATATTTCGACGGAAGCGGGTCGAATTTTTTCTGACAAGAAACAGTAGAAAGTATGGACCGAGTTTTGAGGGGCTGAAAGAGAGGAAGATGGACGCATTCCGACTTATGCCGTGGTGCTGTGCGGATCGTGTATAGATAATTGATGTTGGGAGTTTGGGAATTGTGAACATCTACTTTGGAGCGTATGGTTGTCGGACTTAGAATATTGATGTTATGTGCGGAAATTGGAACTTGGAAATATTTCGAGTGCAGCAGGTAGAATTGTGAACTTAGGTGAATTTTTCGGCAACAGGACTGGGAGTATTTGAAGCAGATAATAGTTTGCTGAACTTTAATATTTTACGTATACGCGTAGAAAGAACTGGGAACTTTTAAAAGGAAAATTAATTAAGTCTTATCAACTTATGCGGCGGTGAGGATCAGTGACTTGAGTACACCTGTGCCAGAACGGAAGAAAAGAAGATGGTATTTGGACCTGGAGCCATCGACACCGGGAAAAATTGAAAATGGTTCTACGCGGCGACATCGGCCAAGAGCGCGCGAAAACGGGAACTGCAGTGTAAGTTTTGAAACTGGTCATGACCGAAAGTACGTTTCGTATTGTTAAAATTTCATAAACATTGAATAAACTTACAAGTTTCTGTGAATAGAAAAGATGATTTACATTTAGTCAATTCCAGCAAATGAGTAGCTAGAAATGTATATTTGCTTTTCAGATTCCTCGGCCACTCTGTACAGATGGCAGATCGAATAATCGGCTATTAGTAGGCAATGGCGATAAGACCCATCGACCCAGTTAGCCGGATATTAATTTATTGGAAATAACAGTTGAATATTAATTTTAAGAATAGAATTAACGTAATCTTTTCCTGGCCCCATATTCTTATATAAATTTGGAACGGTTACGTTGAATTTATATTTAATAATATTAAAGGGCAGAGGAGATATTTAATTTAAAAAATTAAATGTGAAATAGTTTGTTTCAATATTAAGTTCTTACTAAATTCTATACATATTACGGCTATTATAACACCTATCGATCATGTCTGAGTCACTGTAACATGTTATGTCCGTATGACTGCCATTCGAGCTACTTGAACTCTCCAAACTAATGAGCTCGAACGCCTAACGTCAACACAACTTGTTACAACCACGAACAGAATGCAGCAAAGGCAGAATCGCGGGCGGCGGGAGAGAAGATTCGCTGCAAGATGCTCATGTGTGTCCAGTTCGTCAGTGCCAACTCAGTGACTTGACTCGACACGTTTTCACTCATGTTTGGCAGCTTGCATTGAAACGAGAGAGTAAGGACGCCCCATCCTTACGTCTTACACAACTGTCAGTCACCAACTTATTTTAATCGGGCCATAGATGCTCGCTTTCCCGACATCTTTTGGGTGCCCGTTGTTTCCACGCCCGTGCCACTTAGCAGTTTTTTCGCGACATTTTACGTCCCTTACAGTCTGAGGCATCGCCTTCAGCCGGATACTTATTTTGTCGCTATTTTTCAGGAATCCAATTCAATAGAACCACTTTGCCGTTTCTTGGAAGATATATAGTATTTCTATTTCCATTATACTGAATTCTTAGTGTGAAATCTTCGAAGAACGTAAATAATGTTGTCTAAATGTTTTTACGACTGGAACGACGCCTCGTTTCGAGAAATTGCGCAACAGTCAACTTTTCTTTAGATTAATAGCCACAGCTTCCCTTATTCACCACACTTTAATTTGCAACTCTCACATCTTTCTATTTCCCGACGTACTTTGTTTCAATACATCTTTTATCCTTCATTCACTATCATTATTTGCATCCCAATTTAGTGCGTGTTTGCAATATGTTTTTATGATTAGCACCTACAGCCTTCCTTCTCTTTGCATCCATCTCCCTCTCATTTTTCTTTAACTAACTTTCACTAATCGCTTATTTTCATTTCGTGAACCGACATTCGTCAACTTCCGAGTAAACTATAGTTCATCTTCGACACCTGCCTACAATTCTCCTGATGCGTTCATTGTGCTGGAAATGTTCCACCGATACCTCTCGGCCGACTTTTCTCGCCAAAGTTTCTGGCGCCTCCAGACATCAGCCCGAATATTAACAATAGACACATTGAATTTTAATAAAATACTGGCCTAATACCATTAATGTAATTAAACATGGATGTTTTTAAAACTGGATTAGTAGCCATTGCACGTGGGGAGATTTAATTTGAAAGTGGCCTCGTTAATTAAATTTTAATGAAGATTTAATTGACAAAACAAAGTAAAAATCATAAGGATAATTAAAACTTTGATTATCTGATTCGAGAATTGAAAAATAATATATAGGCTTATTTACAGACGAAAACTCTAGTTTCATTTATTTTTCTGCCTTGGACACTTTGGCCTGAAGAATATACTATTAATGGATTACTGAAAATTATTATAAAATTGTGATGGGTTGGTACCTTTTTAATATAAAACGTATTAGGCAATCAAAAACAGCAAACACACAATATTGATATTAAACCAATCTCGGCTTCAAATTGAGGATAGATACATGGATGATTTTATAAAAACGTCAATGTTTTGAGAACATCGACGTCATTGGGCATTCGAGTCACTGGAAGTAGACGTCCCAGCTTCACAGGGCTGCGCAGTTGGTAGTTACAACGGGTTTCAAGAAAATGCATGGTAAGTTTCAGGCTGAGTTCTTACAGATTACTTTTAAAAAATCGTAAAATATTTGCTTCTAGTAAATATCAATTTGGAATAAAATTTTTCAAAAATTATGAAAGATTTTTAATTCTAAAAATAAATTACGATACAAAACGAAAAGGTAAAAATAACTTGTTTATTGTGTAGTGGAAGTAGAAGACAATTAAAATCAATTTTTATGGAACAGAACAATTGTTCAAACGTTTACACTTTTTAATATCTTCCCATCTTTTTAGACCCATTTTGTAAGATCAACAGCTTCAAATGCTTGAATAACTAATTAAATTTGTAATATTTTGGTCCAAAAGGACATCCATTCCAGTTCTCCTCCATACGGTACATGCATTTTTAATTGTTTTTGACATTACATAAATAAATATTAAATAGAAAATGTAATGTATAGATTAAGGTATGTTGCACTTAGACTCGGATTAAGCCGTCTTGTGCCAGCTGCGGTGTTCCCAGGCGTGCGTCCTGATTTTATTTATTACCCGCGCCTGGGGTAAGGGAGACATGTGGCTGGCATGACATACTCCCACCTCCGCTCCTTGCATATTGGAGCTGCTTGAGTTTTCATGCATCACACATGTATAGAAAATGGGACAACTTACATTATGGCTTCACTTTTGCCCCGGCTGAAAATCAAATCCGCGACCGCCTACCAGCAAGCTGGTAAGCTATCTTGGAACCACCCGAGGGGCTAAAATTTAATAATTTAATAAGCAGCAATGAAATACCAACGCGTTTGCTTGCGAAAACCGCAGCTTTCTCATCACGTTTGCTAAAACCTGCTACCGTCTCTACGAACTTGTGATCGGATCTCGGAGCACGAGAAGCCGGGATGTCTCTTTCGTCCCACTTAGTCTGACGGTCCTAGCGCATCCAGGCGACGGGGGACAGGCCCTCTTGTCCCACCGCCGTGGACCACCCACCCCGTGGACAAAAGCCAGCGTATTATATGCGCACGTTTTCTTGACGTACGGAATACCTACCCCCTCAACATTGGTTGAATTAAGAATAAATGATAGCAACATTGTTGACAAAATCTGATAACTAGAAATGTTCGCTCCCATGTAATAAAAGCTATTTTGCACCGAGAAACGAACTACAAATTTGATATAAAATTCCTTGTCAAAATAACCAAATTCCCCACTGCTCACGCAACGAGTGAAGGGAGGGCTCAAGAAAACGTGCACGGATAATCAAATACGCTACAAAAAGCGAGACACTAAGAGCGCTAAAAGAATACGAAGAGATACCAAGAGCGCTAAAAGAGAAATACCAAGAGCGCTGAAAATACCACTCTTAGTTCTCGTCTGCCTCATGTTTCAGTAGATTCTCGAATCTTTTCCCTCGCCCATCACCCCTCCAACTGCTGCCCCCCTGCCCCCTCCCTCCACGACATGCGGCGGCGCGCGGAGCGATCGACCGTGAAGGTTTTAGAGCCGCTGGCCGTCGCGTCTTTCCACTTGATAACGGTCGTTACGAGAGCAGAAGTTCTGCGCGGCGATAGCTCCGCCATTGCGGAGCGTTTGTGGAAGTAGGGCGGAGTAAAGCGACGCCGCGCCGTGCCGCCGTCGCCGGTAAACATGCTGCTCTACAAAGAAAATGCCGCCTGATTTACGCACCTTAATGGGCTCTAAAGCACTTTGGAAAAACGCCATTCATCAGACGTGAATGACGGCTATTATATTTTAAAGATATATTACATTTTAGTGCTAATTGCTTCGGCGTGTTTCTGAGGAAAGTATGTCTATTATGACAGGTATAAAGATTTTAAGCTGCAACGTGTGTTCTAAAACTGGAGCTGAGATCAAATCTGACATTATAAGGAAAATTTAATTATTCAGAATAATGAACATTTTTCAGTCATACTAATTCGTAAAAAGTTCCTGAACTCTACTATCGAGCAGTTTGATATACACATAACGATTTTGAAAAACTCAGAATTCTCTTATACATCTGAATTTATGATGTGTGATTAAATTATTAAATGTCAATTTGAATTCACTGAAAACATTGAATACGTCGTGCTACTTAGAAATCAACAAATAATATTATTTTATAAATTCTAATGTAAGGAATATGATGTACCTTTTCATAACGTTTTTATTAATTTAATGAAAACATTGAATGTAATTTTTATACGCAATTGCATTATATTTAATTTTTAATAATCTGATGAACAAAAACGATACAAGTAACATAGCACCTTAGTATTTTATCACTTTTAACACATTCACGACAACGTATTAACTAGGAGTTAAACCTCACAAATTTCAATTAAAATCGCGATACTACAGCAAACTCCCTCGAGCAACGGTCAACTTATACCCAAGCGCCCTAATCGGTATCAAATATCACGGAATGTTTATACCAGCTCTTTCGCCACGATAAGCGGCCGGCTTTGCTCTCGCTGGCAACCGCCGCCCCCACAGCGCTCCGCGCGGCCGCGACGACGTTAATTGTGTGGAATTATGGAGCGATCCAAAAGTCTCCGAGTGATTTCAGCGCGCTACGCTACGCTCGGCCGCTGCCGCAGGGCGCCGCCACTCCGCGGCTGCGTCCAGTCACGCGCTCTGCGTCGTTTCCCTGGCCCGGCACACAGTGGGCTCACTGACCACTTTTTATTTCTCGCACTTATATCGTAAGAAGAGGCACTTTTTAAATCTTTAAACCCCTTTTTTTTTCTCAAAAATGGCTGGAATTTTTTCCTTTGAAATTTATCCTCGTATCTATCAAAAGATGGTAAGAAAGGTGGTGCTAAAATCATTTTCGGCGAACTCTCAGTGTGTTTGAAAATTACCAAAAGTTAACATTTTAAAACCGCAAAACTGAAAATAGATAATATGGTCTTAAATAAAATGTGTTAAAAAATCAGCTCTTTAAAAAAGGCCATGTAATTGTTTTTGAATAATCAAGTAAGCTTTGCGTAATTTATGATTAAAATTATTGCAATGTATAAAAAGTTGTCTCAAAAACTACTCCAAATTTTTTCTTTAAATTTTTTCCCACTTTTAGAATAGGAAACGCTTAAAAGAAGTTATCTTATTTGTATTACATGAATATATATTTATATTATTTTAATGTTGTGATTTATGTGCCTTCTCTAATAAAATATAATATCAAGAGATGGTATAAGACTTGCAAATTTCAACTAATGAAATGTACTAATATTTACTGTCTTGCTCTAATGAGCAAGAGTCTTGTTTTTCTTCCGAAGCACGATTTTCAGCTTGTTTCAGCCCACTGTGCGCCGCGGCGGTGGGATTGGCGGAGGCGGAGGTTGCGGCGGGGCCAAGGACCAACTTACGCCTACGCAAACAAGGCGACCGCCTAGGGCCAGCAAAATCATCGGCCTCGCACTCCTTAATCACGTTGTAGGTACTTTCCGGCTCATGTTGTCGGTTTCCTCAGCGTCCGCCCGAATAACGCTCCCTAGGCGCACTCTAAACATTAGCACAAGGGGATTTATCCGAAATGAGGTTGTGCTACGGGGCAGACGAGTCGAAGATGAAGCCAAAGATAAATAGATCATTTTCTGGCGATTTCTATCAACGATCGATAAAAAAACTTGAGGTTAGTTGGAATAATTCCAAACACCTCTCGATTTTGGTTCGAATTTTACAACAGCACCGTACGTTTTACTTCATAAAATACGATGAGCGTATGTTTGTCCTTTACGACAGTAACATAATTGGAAAATTGTAAATAACAAATCCATCATTAATTTAAATCATCATTGCTATGATTGGACTAACATATTGATGATCATTCAGTGCAAAAATCAGTTTCTTGTGATTGCGAGTCAGTTCATAACAGATCATTCAGTGATATTTCCCTGCGAGTAATTGTCTTTTGCACGAGAACTACAGTAAACACACTGAGACCAATTGAAGTCAAGTTGTAATAAAGTAAATACGTCAAATCCATTGTCACACACAGGGAAGAGCTTGAAAGAGACTTTACAAAGGGACGAGACCGCAGTGCACGTAATGACAGTAATGGGTTTCTCTCTGAGGAAGTCGCAATTCGCAGACCCGGTACGACAGGACAGCAACCCAGGCCGCAACGGATATGGAGGCAACGCGGCGGAAGAGGTAGCTCATGTGGGAGCAGCCACGTGGGGCAACCCGCGGCTCGTGTCAGCTGGTGACGCGCACACTCCCACGAACTGCGCCGGACACGGACGCGGAGGCGGCGGCGTAGCCGGCGGCCAGCGCCGATCCTGTTTGTGCATTCCGGCGCGCGATTAAGTGCGGCGCGCGGCCGCCGGTGGATCAAAGGTCAAGGGGAGGCCGCGAGAAACGCGCCATTTTTCTTTCTTCCGACGGCGGAAAGAGAGCGGCGCGCCGCGCGGCCGCGGCCTCGGCAGCGGACAACACCGCCTCCAGCCCCGCCCCACCTACAGCGGCACCTCCCACTCCGCCGCCCCCGGCCTCCGTCCCGCGCCCCCGCCGCCTACGCCCTCGCCTTCGCCCTCGCCTCCGCCCTCACCTCCACCGCCCCATTACCCCCTCCTCCTCCTTCGCCTTCTCTCCAGCCTCCTCCTCTACCGCTTCCCCTCTCGCGTCCTCCTTCTCTGCCTCCGCCCTGGTCTCCGCCGCCTCCGCTGCCGTCCCCGCCTCCACCGCTGCCTCCGTCGCCTCCTCCGCCGTCGCCCCTACCACCTTATTCATCTTCTCCTTCGTCTTCCGTTCAGTCTCCTCCTCCCCTTCTACTCGCCCCTCGTCCCTCCGTAGACCCTCCGCCTCTTTGTCTCCTCCTCTTCTTCCACGCCTCCGCCTCTTGGACCTCCGCCTTCTCCACCTCCTCCGCCTCACCCTCCCACTCCCCTGACCCATCCTCATTCACCTTCTTCTCCGCCGCCTACGTTTAACGCATGGGTGAAGGGGAAGGGGGCGGGCAAACGAAACGCACGTGGTCGTCCCGTTGCCAGGGACAAACGTGCAAAAGTGAGACC
The DNA here is from genome assembly GCA_964035755.1 of Teleogryllus oceanicus. Lineage (NCBI taxonomy): Eukaryota > Metazoa > Arthropoda > Insecta > Orthoptera > Gryllidae > Teleogryllus > Teleogryllus oceanicus. The sequence goes on along the minus strand of CAXIVR010000002.1, from coordinate 95,129,577 downwards.
AACATTCCATAAGCGGAGAGTTCTGGGTTATTAATCTAAACCACAGCCTCATAACCAGAAGAAGCAGGAGAAGCAGGTGGCTGATGCTACGTATTATGAGCTCACTTTATTGTCTTGAGATATCTCGGTCATCGAGGCCGAGGCCGAATGTGGACCGGAACTATTTTTGCCGTAAAATATATTGTAAGATGTAACACTTCAAGTTACATAAATTACAGAAGGAAACCAGTGTTGTATCTTCAATCTGAACTGGTTATTGATTGCTATCCGGAGATTAATAAATGCAATTCTCTCTTAATATTATCGGGAAATTACAATTTAAAAGAAGAAAAAATACATGTTTTGCAAATAGTTTTGTGTTTCAATTCGCATAATACTTGTTTTAGAAGGGTATTTTTATATTCTTAATTTATAAAAATATTTAATATAGTTTTTTGACGTAAGTATTTCACTTTATTATAAAAATATTTAAGATAACTCAAATGTATTTATGAATAGCCACACTAATCACGATACCCCTGTAGACACGCTATCATATTGATGCACGAGTGTAACTTCGTATACCAAAAGTCATCCCTAAAATAACAGTATATGCTGTAATGCACTACGTTCTATTCCATTCCATACTTTTATTTTCATATGAAGAATCCCCTTAACTACTTGACAAACCTCTCAGCGCGCTTCAGTTCTCTTGATGCACTGCAACCACCATAAACAACAGCCAGAAATAGAACAGCCACGATTCTCAGAAAGAACAGAGGGACGTACGCCCCTGGGACACGAGCAAGTTTTCTTTGCGGTGGTTTCTTTCATTCTTACTTTCTCCCCGGGCGTGGAAGGAGAGGACGGTAGCGTACGTGGAGGGGGAGGGGATGGCGCGCGGTGGAGCGGGACGGAAAGGAGGCAAGTCAAAGCAAGAAACTGGCTGACATCGGAAGAAAAGGGTGGCAAGGGAGTGCGGAAAGTGTGTGTGTGTGTGTGTGTGTGTGTATGTGTGTGTGTGTGTGTGTGTGTGTGTGTGGATATGGATGGCGGTGAGCACGGGAGTGGTAGGGGGGGGGGGGAGTTTGTTGGAGAGGGATGACGGGGGTATTTGTGAGGGGCAAGGGAGTGCGGGTGTGTGAGGTGTGTGTGTGTGTGTGATGGATGTGTGGTAGGGTGGACACGGGATGTGGTTGTGGGAGGGGAGCGGGGGGTGTTTGTTGAAGAGGGATGACGGGGGTGTTTGTGTGGGGAGAGGCGAGGCAGGGGTTCTTGTGGGAGAGGAGGCGAAATCCTTTTGTGTGAAGAGGGCGTGGCAGGAGAGAGGGGGAGTTTGTGTACGTGTGGATGGGTGTGAAAAAGAGCAGGGTTCGCGGGGTGTGTTTGTGGGTGGGGAAAGGTGGGGTGTGTTTGTTGGAGAGAAGAGGCGTGGTGGCGGGGTATGTCTGTGGGGGGGGGTGTTATTGTGGGAGTGGAGAGGTGCGGCAGTTCAGCACAGGGTGTGTTTGCGGGACGGGAGAGGCGTGGGGGGAGTCGGGGTGAGTATGTGTGTGGTTGGGGGTGAAGAAAGGCAGAGAGCGCGGGTGTATTTGTGCGAGGAGAGGGGCGGAGTGCCCTTGTGGGAGTGGAGGCAAGGGAGAGCGGGGTGACTTTGAGTGTGTGGGTTTGCGCGCGCGCGCGCGCGCGTGTGTGTGTCTGTGTGTGCGTGTGCGTTGGGGGAGGGCGGGCGCTCCGCGGGGGCGTAGGCGAGTGAAGGCCCCGCGGAGGCCGCCCTGGGCGTGGCAGCAGCCCTGTATGAATCGCTCTTCAGCCTCTGCTTGAGATTGTGTCTCACTAGTTGCAGCGTTGCTCTGCTTCTAAAAACTACTGTCGTTTCAGCAAAATGCAGGTTAACCAGGAGTAAGCTGTTGTAATTATGATGATCAGCACCTACAGAGCAATCAAAGATCAGAATGAATAGTGTGCGTAATATCGAAGAAAAGTAATTAATGTAGAATTATTTTCAGGTAGTAACTGTCGAGTAAAGTTTTTTTTTTATTGATATTACGATTCCATTGATTCAAAGACAGCCATGTGTTTTAAATAATTTAATTACGACAGAGATTTTTGGATCTAATTAGTACAACGTTACGACAATAATTGTTCTTTTTTTTTTCTTCAAAATAATAAATGTAGAAAATTCTGAAGCGTTTTCAAAACGATTCTGTGTATCTTTGACCTTGTGGAGAACATGACAATTAATAAAAACTAAATTTTCCAGGATAGCAACATACCATGCTCTACAGAGATCATTTAAATTAATTTCATAGAGTGAATAATAGACAATTTATTTGCTGATAATCAATCTCTCCGATTAGGTTATACCGTGAATAAAGATCATTCACCTTGACATATCCTGTTATGGTTTATGATTTTACACAATTTATGTTATATTCGTAACCACGTACATTACTCTGTAAACAGAAATATAATAATTTATTCGATTACACACAAGTGCAGGGAAGCAAACTTATCTAACTTTCACCCAAATATGAATTATCAGTTTATTCACCGTGAAATAAGATATAATAATTGTAGAATTACGGTTTCCAAATGCTACACATATTTTATTGATTACTCTACGGTATATTGTTTTAAAGCGCTGAACGCAAACGTTTAATAAAATAAAAGTGAACAATTGTGATTATACTCTAATATTGATTGTCATAAGCATACATTCCTTAGCAAAGAAAGAAATCATAAAAGAAATATAAACTGTTTCTATCAGAAACGGTTATTTTTCTTATAGATATCATTCTGTTTGACTTTAAGTTTAACTGTAGAAAAGGGAAAATTCTGCACAATATACCCGAAGTCTTTCTGTGTATAGTGTTTTATTAATTTACGGAGAACGACTTTTGGGGAATGGTTTTAGAAATTAGCGAAAACCTAAATCAGACATTCTTAATAACCGAGTTACATTTGAAAAATATTTCTTTGTTCAGTATTTAGTTGCCAAGTTATTCCCTTCAATTTGTAAGTTCGCATGGCGAGACCATAGATAAAAAAGGAATCAGAACCAAACAGAACAGTCGGTGTTTAGAATATTTCAAAAATCATTTTACTCCATCCAGCTTTATTTATTTATTTAACATCAGCACCTTCCCGGAACATTTAATTCCTGGAAAATGCAATTTTTAGCGCCATGTATTAAAGCCACCGTGTCTCACAGAATTTTCCTTCATAGACACTATCGAGTACAATAGTGTCTGTAGAGAGTAATTGCTAATCTTGAAAGGTGCTTCATAGACTGTAAAGTCAAATTAAGTTCCTGTTGTAGCAAATTGTCAAAAGCAACGAAGTAGCTCAGGTTCATTGCCTGAATGATGTTCTAGTACTCTGGTCGGGGTTTCGTGGATTCCTACACCAGTTCCAGAGCAATTCCAGAGCAATCCCTTAAACAACGACCCATGGACCATCCCCGGCTTAGAAGGCTCAGGACAGCAACTGATGTCACTGCAGTGCCTCTGATCAGAAGGTCATAGGGTTCAAGTACCGCCGGTGGCAGAATTTTAGACACTAGGCCAAATTCTGTTGTTTGGAGGAGTATTCTAGCGGCCTGCTGCTCTGATCGGTATAGTTTCTGTGGTTTTCGTTGTCAAAACCAGATGAATGCCGGTGCAGTTCCCTAATCTCACGCGATCATTCTTTCGTCTTCCTTATCCTCCCTGAAATAGCAATTTCTAAGTCATTGTCTTCGTTATCCAAAAATGTTAGGAAAAGCTTCAGCTGCGAATAAACAAATTCGTGATTCAATTAGATATTCTACTCAAAGTTCAATTGAGTTTCCGTGACAATCACTACACAACACATCAATTGCTGCGATTCACATAAAGCATAAGCATCTTTGCAAAATAAGGCTAATTGGACTTCTTTATTACATCCTAAAACTAAATAATAATAATAATAATAATAATAATAATAATAATAATAATAATAATAATAGTTTAAAGTGCAAATTAACCTGAATAATTTATAGGGGGCATCGCAAGACTCTCCCTTATGGCTTACTCATTGTTTAACATAGTTCATTTCCCATATCCCGAATCTCACTCAGAAATTGTATGCATATGACACATATATTTACGATTTAAAATGGCTCATTAACTGCCACGATCCCCAATTGGGTATCTCAGAACTTTATCATTTTTTTTTTATTTCTTCTTTTTCATTATTTTATTTCTTCAATAGATGTTTCTTTGGGGCTTTTATCCAGCCAACAGTCAGTTACCCTTTACGTCCCGATGGGACGCATATTCGACCATACACTAAACCAACACACTTGCGAGTTCCTCTGATCTGGGCTCAGCAGAACGCGAGGCCCTCCGCGACAACACATACAAAGTCAAGGGACAAACAACCATGTGCAAGGCGGGACTCGAACCCGCGACCCTTCAGACCGAAGCGCTGACTCGGTACTCGCTCTTAGCCACCTCGGCCATCCAGGTCGGCTTAATAGATGCAAACAACCTAAATGTTCGTATAACCACCGTTTGGCGCTTTGGAGCGCTCTAGTTTAGCAACATAAAAATTGATTAGAATAGAAGTTGCAAAAACATGCTGCCAGAGGCCTCCAACAATGACTGTGCGCGTACAAACGCGACTACAATGAGCGAGCGCTATGCGGACGAAATTAATCTGGCAGTTAATATGTTAATAATAGGTCGTAACAACTTCCAAGAAGGTTTACATTTACTGATTGTTTAAATAGATTGAAGGAAGAAATTAATACAAATAAATATCCTGCCTAAGTATTTACTTTAAGACACTTAAAACCCATTCTATCAAAGTTGAAAAACAAATCGCGAGCGGTAGCTCAGTGCATTAACTGATGTCACTGCAGCGCCTCTGACCGAGAGGTCCTAGGTTCGAGTCCTGACGGCAGCAGGATTTTCGACACTAGTTTTTCAGCTAGGTCGAATTCAGTCGCTGTCTGGAGGAGAATTCTAGCGGCCGGCTGCTCTGATCGGTAGATTTCCGTGGTTTCTCCGATCAACACCAGGTGAATGCCGGAGCAGTACCCTATCAAACGGGCCACGGACCGCGCGCGATCTGTCCTTCCTCTTCCTTGTCCTATCCTCTCCCCTTACACACACACTTACACTAACATGCACTACACTACCAATTCCGGGAGACCGGTCGGGAGCTTAGAGCTTGTCCCGACTGGGGCGGTGCCCCGCTGGTGGGAGAGTCCTGGTTAGGGGAATCCCACTAGCCGACGGTAGGTCGGCGCCGGATCTCGCCATCCAGCGGGGGAAGATCACCGCCATCTCCCGAGAAAAACATGCACTACACTAACGGGACTAATGACCAGAGCAGTTGACGCGCCCGGAAACATGAAAAAATCAATCAATCAATGATAAACAACCCAGACATCCAATGGCTTCCAATTTCAACTTATGTAGTATATCGGACTTCAAATAGACAACATAACCTGCCTTCACACTTATCATAATCCGACAAACATAAATTCAAAAGACCTGCATAAAAAGTTAAGTGAATACTCACTTATTAATAAATTTATAAATATCTATTGATACAACAACGACAACCTTCAGATAAGTAATCTTTATAATTTCTCTCTATGGGAGAGCTGCAGATAAAACAATTCACAAAAAAATTATATAACACAGAATAAACTTCTTTACCACCCAATACGTGCTCCATGGTTTATATCAAATGAACAAATTCAAACTACTAGCAATAGAACCATGAAAAAAAATAGTGTGCCTGACATAAATGCGAGTGTAGCAATATTAAGAAGCTCCTTCCTGAGGGTAACCTCAGAAGCTTAGTGTATGTTACGTAATGTATGTTAAAGAATCTACGATTCAAAACCTTTGAAGCCAAAAGTGCCGAACAGAGATGTAGATATGTTTTTAAATAGCTAATATTTTCATGACCCAGTTGAGACTTCGCTGCTCATGTTTAGTCACCACGAATAACAAAGCAAACTTGAATCTTTGCAACACGAAACTGACATTGCATTTTATCACAATAATTTGATCTCGCGGCGCACGAATCAGATTCGTTCGACGGTGATAAGCTTCACATTTTATTCATTTCACGTCTGATGAGGTGGAATCAATGAACCGAAGTACACTTGTGCGGCCTTCACTAACAAAGCAGCTACGGACGTATGGAAAGCAAAAAGCCAATACTTTTAGGGCACAGTTGAGGTTTCGCTACACATGCCCAAGTTGGCAGCGATATACGACGACAGCTTCCGGTCACTGCGATTAACATAAAACAATATTGAATCTGTGCAACACATAATTGCGATAGCGTTTTGTGCCACTTTGATATTGTACTTAACAAATTCGCGAGGATCAATGAGATGAAAATAAGGGAGGGTATATTTATGGGAATTCAAATAAAGGAGCTTATTGTGACTTCAAAACGTCTTAACGGAATTCTTTGGAAACGGAAAAGCTGAGAACTAGTGTTCGAATTATTTCACAATATTATAAAGATCTGGGATGTAACACATATACGAGATATAAATAAATATATTTTCTAGATTCACATTTAAGACTTCTTTCCTGAAAATTTCGGCGTTTTGTGCAAGGAACACCGTGAGCGATTTCACCAAGACATTGCAACAATGGAAAATGTTATTAAGGAAAATGAAGTCGAAATACGCTTGCAGACTGTTGCTGGACTCTAAAAAGAGATGTTCCTCAAGCGAAATATAGTAAACAATCGTTCGAAACTACATTTTGTTTGAGATTATTACATGTATGTAAAGAAAATAAAACCAATCACTTTATAACAGTATACAGCTTGTAATTGCCTATTACGATGAAAACTTGTCCATTACAAATAAATGCCCCGTAAATTTGAAATATTATTTCATACGACACCGTATTCCATAAAACACAGCAATTCCATTTCATTTCACAGTCAAAAAGTTAAATTTTGTCGACCAGTGTAACATAAAACAAACTTGAAACTTTGCAATACGTAATTGCCAATACAACACATTATTGTCTGTGCGTTTTATGTTACAATAATTGGTTCTCCGCTCTCGCGGCGCACGCAGAAGATTCGTTCCAGAGCTTCGACTTTTTATTCATTTTACGTATGATGTGGTGAAATCGTCAGGGACCCTAGTAGACTGGTGCAACCTTCACTCACAAAGCAACTCCGAGCGTATCGAAAGCAGCCTGTTGAGCGCCGCGGGCGTGGTCCTGAGAGGGACACTTCCGCGCGGCGGCGAAGGCGGCAGAGGCGGCGGTGGTGGCGGTGGGGGTGGTGGAGGTGGCGGGGGTGGCAAGGGTGGCAGGGGCGGCGGAGGCGGTGGGGACGGCGGGGGCGGCGGCGGGGGGAGCGGAGGCGGTGGTGGCGCCGACGGCTAAGGCGAAGGCGGTGGTGGCGATGGAGGCGGCGAAGGCGAAGGCGGTGGCGGTGGTAGCGGAGGCGGTAGCGGCGGAGGCAGTGGCGGTGGAGGCGGTGGTAGCTGCGAAGGCGAAGGCGGGGCGGGGGCGGCGGAGGTTGCGGGCGAAGGTGGAGACGGTGGCGGCGGCCGGCGACCGACTGACTCGACCATCCACGCGGCGCCGCGTAGCAAGGCCGTCGCGCGTGATTGATTCAGCGAAGCAGGGCTCCGTCTGCCACCGCCGCCGCCAGAGGACCTGTTTCTGATCGGACGACGCTTTGATGTGCCACATGTCCTCGGCCCCGGGCAAATGGCACGGCTTCCAGAACCCTCGCTTGGGGAAGTCAACCTTGGGGCGATCGGTATGGTATTTCTTTGTAGTAGTTGAATTGTGGAGTCTTCTGTTTTCTTATTGTCTTTCCTTCCTTTATCTTTTCTGATTTTTTATAGTTTTATACCTAATTATTTATTTATTTTTCTATCGTATTTTACGAATCAAATTATCACATTTATTCTTAATTGTAAAACATTTCTTCTTCAATCTCTTTTAAAAATCATTTATATTTATATTTCTCTGTTTCTTTCGTTTTTCTTACTTATACACTTTTCATTCATTTTTCCGTATTGTCTCGCAGTGAGATTTGTGTGAGAAAACCAACCAAATAAGTTTAGCTTAGCACATTCGACATAGAAGTGTTTTCTTCTTGCAGTTGGCGATTTTCATGTTATACCAACTTTGAATGCATGTATTTTTGCGACAAACATGCTGTATTTGTCAATAGATAGTGTATATTTCTTGATATAATATGTTGTGTTATTTCTCTATTTAAAAAATTGGAAATGAACAAGCGTTATTATAGCATACATTGAATAGTTAATACTTATCACAACTTCTCTTAATAAGCATGTCCAGCAAATAATTTGTGGCAGCTACTATCAGCTATTAACATGTTGCGAGATAGAGATATTCTACCCCTCTTTAAAAACCTTGCAGATTACCCGTGTAATGTAGTCAGTCGTCTGATGCATGTTCGCTGTTTTTCATTGACGCACGCGAGATCTTGAAGGATACGGAAGTCATTAACAGTTACCTTTTGAATCACCCCGAGCGCACTATATTTCTCGTCAAGGTGCACCTTTGTTGCAGCAGACCTAGCGGTTCACACGTCATGTGACAAGTGGGATTGTGGCAAAGGAAGTTAAGTATGGAAATATGTGAAAGTGGTTTCCTTGAATGTACAAAAAATTGTTTCATTCATAATTATTTATTGCAAATTATATATAAAAACTAGTATACACACACATGATGCTCGAAAGGAACGGATGAAAGTGTTCCTATCGAAGAAGAAATATAATTTACATTGGAGAAAGAAGAGATGTAAAAGAGAATGCCGCGAATTGTGGTGGGAACGATGGACGGAACTTAGGGGGGGGGGAGGTTAAGAGGATTTACAGGACGTACTTAGCGTGGGCGCCGTAGGCAAGGGCGGGGGCGCCGTAGGCGGAGATGGGAGCAGCGATGGCAGCGGGAGCAGCGTAGGCAGAGATGGCGGGGGCGGCGATGGCGGCGGGAGCCACGGCGCGGGCGGCGAGGACGGGGCGGCGAGGGCGGGGGCGGCGATGGCGGCGGGCGCGGCGTAGGCGCGGGCGGCCACGACGGCGGGGGCGGGGGCGGCGATAGCAGCAGCCACAGGGGCGGTAGCAATGGCGGGGGCGGCAAGCAGCACGTCGTTGGTCACACGGGAGCTAGCAACGCGAGAGCTCGAGTGGGCGGTGTCCACGCCACTGGAGTACTGCGAGATGCTCCCGGCGCCCAGGGTTCCCTTGACGGTGCTCTCCTGCGTCAGGCCCACGGAGCCGTAGCCCACAGCGGGGGTGAGGGTGCTGTAGGCAGCGGGGCCTCCGGCCTGGGCGACGGCCAGCAGGGCGGCGAGGGCGAAGAACTGCGGAGCAACACACACATAGCTGTTAGTTTGATTGATTGATTGATTGTTAGTGATTCTGGGCGCGTCATCTACTAAAGTCGTTAGTTCCGTGAACGTAGTACATGTTGTTTCTCTGGAGGTGGTTATGTTCTCCCCCGCTGGATGGTGAGATCCGGCGCCGACCTACCGTCGGATAGCGGGGTTTTCCCCAACCGGGTTATCTCCCATCAGCGGGGCACCTTGCCCTAATCGGGCAATCTCTAAGCTCCTGACCGGTCTCTCGGCTGTACACACTTGTTAGCGCGAGATAGGCTTACAGTTTATCACTATTTCGTCATCATCATCCTTCCGGGATGCTCATTTCAGTAAGGTGACTTGATCACTGATAATTGCAAACAGCGGCTGAATTTGAAAAACGCAAATTTGTAACCTTCAAATTGTTTATGCTTTTATTCTAGGAGTGTTTGCACAAAATATTTTAATATAACGTAGTATCGTATCATCTTTAGTTACTTTAGAGTTATATTTGTAAAAAAACTAATAATTTGAAAAAAATGATAAGTTTATTTGAAAGAGATTCAATGCAATAGAATGTTGAGAATGCAGAGAAGAGTTGCCGGTATTGAATACTCAATTATTTGAAACTATTAAATTGTCAATCAATAAACTAACATAGTAAGCCCATTGATATGCAAAAGTGGCATTAGGGCCTGTAATTCTCCTCGCTCACTTGTAACTTCAATTTGTTCTGATGAATTGGTACTTGAGTGGCAGCTGTTCAGAATATTGTGGAAGTGAAGTTCCGATCTACATATTTGCGAACAGTACGAGCCATATGTTGGGGTTTTCCCGGTAATAGGAGAATTACACCTCTTCGGAATATGATATCAACAGTTCCTCAGTGACGCACATGAATAAGCAGGAGGAAATAAAACATCCACAGAGCGAAACTCGATTCCATTTCAAAACGAAAAATTGCTTGACCGAGAATATAAAAATCCGCTATCGTGAATATCAAATAGGAAGCGATTTATTGCAGTTATTTCTAGTGGAAAATAATCGCATTTTCAGCGCCAAATTTCATCTATATTTGGCAGTGAGTTTTGTATATGAATATTGTAAAAAATATGGCGATTCTAACGTGAACGAATTTAAATTAAAATCAAAAGTTAATGGCGTTGAAAAATAATCCGTATCCAGCAGGCGCTTTCCGAAACCGAAATATCTGAAATTTCGAAGATCTGTCTGTTTTTTCAGAAGCGAGCAGAAACGTACCTTGAAAGCCATTGCTGTTGTGTGTGTGGAGGTGGCTGCGTCCAGAGGAGCTGGAAGTGCTATGCCTGTCCGTCGGCCGCGTCGCGTTATATAGGCCGGGCGTGGCCATGGGCTGCGCCACCCAGAGCAACATTCACCCAAATTCCCGTGCAGCGCAGGGCGTGGTGGGGCGGAAAGAGGCCTGGACGCCGCTCGGCGCAGGGGCGGGGTCCGGGGAGTGTCCTCCTACTTCCTCTGGCGCGAGCGACCGGCCGGCCGCCGCCGCCGCCGGCCCCGCGCCCCGCCCTCCGACGCTCTTGACACTCGCTTTGGGGTCTCGGCCTGCAGCCACGTACGGCCAGCGTCGGGCAAGGCCTCCTGCCCTCGCGGCCCACACGTCACCGTCCAACGCCGCCGCCGCCGTTTCCGCCACCCTCTCCTCTCCCCCCGCCCCTTGCGCAGCGGGACAGGACTCGCCTGTCGCTCCTTAGCCTCTGTCTCATGAAGGATACATTGTTCGCTCTGGTTTCAGCCAAGTCGGCCGCCTTGCCGGTTCTCTGCGTTCACGCTGCAAGATTTGCCATGGTGAACATGTTTCATGCTCTGGGAAGGTGAGTATGGTTCGGAAGATCAAAATTCTTTCTGCTTTTTACATTTCATTGTTGTAATTGTTCATTTAATAATGGTACATCGTATCCACATCATGATTTACTTATTATTTTCTAAATGTACAACAGAACGTTATTCTTCAAAAAGCTGGTCGCTTAATTTAATCCTCAGTTTTTTTAAATATATAGTTCCTAGTGAGAGTTGTTTTTAAGCAGTAATACTGCCAATAAAATTGCAAAATTCTTTGAGCGTACTGAAGAGTGTTAACTTTTCTCATAATTTCTGCAAAAAATGCTTATTTTTTCTTTCGAATTCTTGCAAGAAATAAAAGAAGTTGGCAGGTAACCCAAGCATCCCCCCATTATTTGTCTCTCTATGCAGTTTGGTAGCAAAACTGCTTCTTATGACATAGTTTGTTTTCTCCTAATACCTTGGAAGTAATGTGAAGGTTTAATTGACCTAAGTATTGACCTAATTGACCTAAGTGTGCAAAAAACGTTTTGCTAGTACTTAGTGAAGAACAGTGCAAAAGGGAATAATACAAAAGGCAGATAACCTCATTTTCCCATTCAATTAATTTTGTCGAACAATTTGTTCCCATTATTGAAAGATAACCTAGAGAATTATTAGTTTCGGCGTATTCTATATCAGTTTCAGTACAATGTTTGAATGTTCTCAACTTACTTTCCTGCCTATTATATTGGATTATTTATGAAAAAAAAAGTTGTTGAGCGTAAATATGGAATGAAATTGTCAGTCATAAAAATTAATTTCACTAAAACCAAATATTGTATGAGTTTGTGATCATACAAAACATTTACACGTATACAACATAGGAGCAATGCAATATTGTGGAACCTATTTAGAAAAAACACAGAAATCCTTGCGCATCATTTCAAATGTAATAAAATAAATGGCTTGTGTATGAAACCAAAACGATACAAATCAAATCAATGGATTTACGAAACAACATTCCAATATTATTTTATCGTCATGATTTATTGATGAATATTTTGCGAAATAAATTAATTTTTCTTTAATTCTTTCTTTATTTTCTAAAACTCAATCATCGGTAAATGCTTGCTATTGGTAAACGATATTCATTCCAATTGCTTCATTGACCTCATTTAGATGGCCTCAGTCTTGCGTTACTCTGTCGGGTTCATAAATCCAAATTATTATCATTCATCAAAACTAGCGGTGCTACAACAGCACATACTTTCTCGTAATGTTTCTAAATTTGCAGTTTTCGAAAATGCAGAGTTAAAAAAATGAGACTTGGCCATTATTTTCATTGTTCCTTGTTCTATTCGTGGAAATAAAAATGAAGAAAAAATATGAATCGGTTTTTGAGAAAATGTGTTTTGTTATAAATTGCATTAATTTCAAGCAAAAATTACGCGAAAATGACCCATTCTTTCAAAAAATTGGACATGACCTTTATTAAAGAGCTGATTCTTAAGAATATATTTTGTTTAACGGAAATCTCTCAATCTTGAATGTTGCAATTTTGAAATGGTTAATTTGTTTTCTTTTTTTTCTTTCCTTTTTTGAAAATATAGAGTTCGCAGTAAAGGGGATTAGCACCAATGTTTTACCATATATATGGAAAGAGAAAATTTAAAGAAAAAATCGGACCACTTTTTGAAAACAAATAGTTAAAAAAATTTAAAGTTCGCTGTATATCACGCAAAATGTCGCAAAAACTTATCATATTATCGAAAATAAACTGGAAAATAACTACTACCTTCAATATTGTGGTTGTAGGTAGGAGCCGAAAAATATTTGGACTTTTGCAAATTTCGAAACTCAGGGATTACAATGAAAACGAAAATTCTCTTTGGCACTCTTTATTCTATCCAATGACAAATTTTAATCAAGAAATCAGATGCCAAAAAAGTTTGAAAATGTTATTGGGGCTTCAAGTGAAGTACCGCCAAAAATCGAAATATCCGTTTCCAATTTAGAGGGCGGGCAATTAGATCTTTGAAATTGATCGAGAAATATCAATTTTGGAGAAATCGGCTGAACGGGTTTGGGGGTTAACTTCGACCACAGAAAGACGTACGGACAGACAGACAGACAGATATTGTGCCTTTAATTGATTTGTCGGTCTCAAGTACCCAGAAAACATGTATTCTGAATACACGACATCTTAGAAATAATTTACTCTATTCAGGAACAAGATTTATCCACTTTTTCGGTACTTGGATCCCGCAATAAGAGATTTTCTGGCGAAAATTCGCAGTTTTCCTGGTCACGATTACAATTTGTTTTCATCTTACGAAGTAAGAGCGCGAAAGTAAAAATAAATATTTTAAGACGTAATTAAAAAATATTTGGATCTCTAATTCTAGAACCTTTTCCTTGTGTTATAAAATGTCGAAGAAAAAAGGAACGTCTTCAAGTTCTTTGGAGTTTTGAAATGGCTTTTCTAAAATGTGTACTTTTTCATATTAAAGCCATGGCAACGGCAATGCTCTAGCGCCCAGGGTCGTAAGTTTAGGATTATTAGTTCAAATCCTAAGTAATGTACTGATATTTTCACCCTGCGATAGTGACGTGAAACGCTAAGTGACACGTAATTCATGTAATAATCATTTATATCGTTCATTTTTTTTATTACAGCCCACAATGGCCAAACGTCAGCTTTCTGCGCTAAGTCACATTAGGGAATAAAATAGATTAAGATCTTCATAAATCATTACCAATTTTCCTCAAAGTCATATTTTCAAATTGCTGTAAATGAAGGTGTGTTGGCCGAAAAATGCCAAAAATATGCTTTGTCATACAGAGATATCTCAGCAAACGTATTATACTAGGTAAATGGGTATGTAGTTGGATTATAGGAATAACAGTTGGAGTTCATTGATTTTATCCCACATTTTTGGCCATTTAGCGAGCTTCTTCGGTTCTCAATTAAATCCATGTTGAAACTCACATATTCTGTTAATACTTTGAACTAGGGAATAAGTCTACAGTCATGCTTTTGAGTATAATAAACAAAAGAACAATACTAGTCGGTCTCGAAACCACGACACTGTAACCTTTCGGAGTAGTTCCTTGTAGCCGAGTCCACATAAACATTTGTGTGTTCGGGTATTTCCAAAATTTAAATACAATTAGTCTGCAACTCAAGGAGCAACAGATGGCAGAGAAAGCAGCCGCCACCGGGCAATTTGCTCGATCGCCTTGCTCCGCATAAGCCTCGCCTTCCGCCCCGCCAAGGTCGAGCAGCGGAGAGAGCTCTCCATTCGGGCAGGCGGCCCACACGCCCCCGCCCCCGCCCCCGCCCCCGCCCCCGCCCCGCCGCGGGAACAACTCCAATCAGATCCCGCGACACGCGCCTCGCGCGATGTCTTCCGCGCCGCGCATAAATAAACGCGAAGACCGCCATCGCCTCAGCACAACCTCCTCTGCCACCACCGCCTCTCCCGTTATATCCCTCCCCATTCTCTGCAGATTCCGCCTCTCCAGCCTCCACCTCTGCCGCCACTACCCCGTCCGTCACCACCGCCTCCGCCACTCCTGCTTCCACCGTCTGTCACCACTGACTCTGCCGCCACCATTTCTGCTTGCACTCCAAGTCACCACAGTCTTCACCTCTGTCACCTCTCTCACTGTCTGTCACCACCGTCTTTGCCGCCACCACTTCTGCCTGCTCTATCAGTCACCATTTTCTCCGCCTCTGTTATCACTACTTTTGCCGGCATTATCTGTCACCAGAGCCTTCGTTTCCCCACCCTCCTGCCCCACCCCCCCTGCCCCCCATTTCTGCCCTTCAAAGTCATCACATCGTCCGCCTTTGCCGCCACAATCTTTCCCATCTCTACTTACTCTGCCTACTCTGCCGCCACCGCTTTCCGGTACCGCCCCCCCCCCCCGCCCTCCGTACCACCCTTCACCCCCACTGCCGTCACCATCTCTTCAGTTCCGTGCCCTCTACTGCAACAGAAGCACCGCCCCTCTTCTCGGCAATTTGTGGAGTCGCCTGGACTAGCCTGGTGGCATAGGTGACATAGGAGACATTTATGGCATTGCCTCAATTATAATAACCGTGATATATCATTGAAGTTGACATTACAGAGTTGACAATAATTTTAGCTCTGGTGACTCCCAAGGAAGTCGAAGAGCTGAGTGTCCTTAGGGGGATTCCCCTTTTGACCCTAGCTTAATCATCTCCATCGTAGCCTACGATGAGATGTAGAAGTATGGCGATGCAAGGTCGACTGTGGGTTGAGTGAGGGAGAGAGTATTGATTTCGGTCGTGTTCTTACCGAGATAATGGGTCCATAAGTGTAGGGCATGTTATATTCAGGGAAGTGTTGGCTTTTCTTCCTCACTGGTGAGATCAGGCACCGACCTTAACGTCGGCTTGTGAATTTCCCTCTCTATGCATCGTTCCCAGAGGGACATCGCCCCAACAGGGTCAAACTCTGGGTTCCCGACATGCATGGCACTGCTGTGCATGGTACTACTGTGCATGGAACTGTGTGTGAGTGTGTGTGTGTGTAAGGAAAGAGGGAGAGACAAGGATGAGGAAGGAGAGATCGCGGACGTTTTGTGGCCCGTTTGTTAGGATACTGCTTTGGCGTTCGCCTCTTTTTGATCGGCGAAATAACGGAAAATCACCGATAAAGAGAAGACGGTCGCTATAATTCTCCTCCAGGCAGTGGTTGAAAACGATTAGCCATGTAGCCAGTGTTGAAAATTCGTCGCTATGAAAAGTCAAAGACTTTAATTGAGACGGAAGAATTCCTCTTTTTTGGTGAGTAAGCATGGTTGTCGCACTAAATACCACGATAAGAAGTGGTGCAAAAGAATCGAAGGTATAAACAGTTTTCATTGAAATACTTTTTTGTATTATAATTGATTTATGGAAGAACAATCTTGATCACCTGCATTTATTTTAAAGTATTTTAAATGAAAGATTTGTGAAAACTACTAACCCCCTCATTTCTGTCATCTCTATCGTCATCATGTCAGACAGTAGTCACCACTTGCCAGTTGCCATTACTCCCTCAAAAAATGAGAATCACTCCTGCAGCATCACAACCTCCATCGACGCCAATCACCGTCTTCGATCTTACCCCCTACCTCCCGCTCGCTCTCCAAACTTCAATAATGTCACCTTTCCTCGCTTGTGTTTCTCCAATCGCCCGCCCACACGCGCTGTTCTCCGCTCGTTCTCCGCCGTTGTCACCTGCCTCCAACGTCTCGTAGGCGTCGTCAGCAGGAGGCTGGCGCAGAGGAGAAGAAAAAGAGGAAACTCCATTTCAGAGTTGCCTTCCTCCATTCTTCTTCGCCACAAAGATCACGAGCTAGAATCCGGGATCGTGAAATACAGGGGGACTTATCGTGATTCCGCTCTTGGCACAGGGACAACAGACCAACTCTTTACGAGGCGCGTTGCGAGACAATTTCCCTCCGCCCCGCCGCCTCGCCCCTCCCCCTCCCGCCGAGAGACGGCTGCTCGCCCTTACACAATGGCTCAGCAACTTTTCGGCAATATTCGACGTAAAGGTATTAATGAAATTTATACCTAGTATTTTCAGGACGGAGCAAGGCAACGAGGCGTCCGAAGGAAAGTTGTTGGCTCGCAAAAGGATGAACACGTTTTCCAAGAAATTTTTCAACGCGCTTACAAAAGTTATTGTGAAATAATTTTACATATTAATGTCAGAATTGCCAACTTATATTTTTATATCGACATATTTAAAGATTTCTTTATATACGACTAATGTGAAATATATTCAACGATCCTAAATAATTTTTAGATAAAAGTTATTTCTTAATGCGTTAACAATTCGCTTGAAATAATAAAAATTACATTATCGTTTCTTATTTATGCAAACAATGCATTTTTGCTTTTACCAAACACTTTTATTGCAATTAAATTACAAGTAAATGACTACAAAACAAGATATCCAAGATAACTCGCTCAATGCACGATAAAAATACTGTCATTCGAATCAGTGCACTATAAAGAAGCAATTTTCAAATTGGTAAATACATTGTCTTGCAAAAAATATATTATATTATACAGTACCCTACACAGGTAACCTATAAAAAATTGCTTTATTCCGGACACATTGTCTTAACTAGCAAGTCAACTTTAATTTTTTTGTAATTTTCCATTTAGAAACTATAACAAAAGTGAATATTTCAACTCACAGACCTGAGAGCTTGTTAGAGAGTCTGTTACAGTATTCATCAAAATTTCTCTTAATATTTTTTTTTGTTTTTTTCGTTAGTTACTTATCTCTTTCTAATAAGTCTATCATGACCACAGGACAATTTGATTACTTTTATGAGAAGGGAAGTGGATACTTCACTATATTCTACACTACTACACTTTATTCTATTATATCCACTACGAAGTAGTGGATAGAATAGAATAAAGTTGCACGTCATCTTTTACACTGTTTAACCTGTTTGGATACCTACAGGTGAAGACGTTAACAACTGCAGGTAGACCTGGGTTGGAATGTGTGTACCTAGAAATCTGGTGAAGGCTACTGTGGTCGTCCTTCCATCGATTCACCCAAAAATCGTACTAGAACGAGAGGATTCAGGGTTGATGTCAACATCTCGTTTTTGCTGCGACCATGAGAAAGTTTTAAACCTTAAAATACGATGACACGTCAGATTTCCGGCAACAGAAGCTGACTCTACTGCAAACTTTAGACTTAATGGCACATCCACTGGTCCAACGTGTCTTTCGAAATAGGTTTCGACGAAGAAACTAGCTTTTGGGTAAAAGGAAATGGGTTAACATCTTTAAATAAGTAAAAGAAAAACTTATTAAGCTGCGTTGTGGAAGATCACTAAAACGCAGGACATTTCTAACATGGTTTTATCGTTTGCTCGTTTGGTTAAACATCAAGGTTTATGAGTGCTCATGAAAAGTTCAGTCACATTAATATCCTCCTCATCTCCTTAAACTTCTGGGTCGCCTTGAGCAGTTAGAAAATCTCTGGGAAATTTAATTTATCCAACTAATACCTTGAGACCGAGCAAAAGGATGGAAAGGATGGAACTTCAGAGGTCAAAAGATAATCAAACTCAATTATTTAATTTTGTACTCATAATTTATTTAGAAGTGCGTGATAAATACATAATTATGTAATGAAATCTGTGAAATTAACAATATCAAAAATCTGTATCACAGCTAACAACAAAGTCTTGTGAATACGATTCAGCCGTCAGGCAGGTCGTTTCGTGAGATGTGATGGCGACGTGGTGAGAGGCGATGACTTAGTAGGCGTAGTGAGCGCCGAGACCGGCGAAAGTCACGTGCGCGCCGTAGCCGATGGCGGGGGGGGGGGGGGGGGCAGGGGGGGGGGGGGGGGCGGCTGGCGGCGCGCGCCGGTGGCCGCGGGGGGGGGGGCGGCGACGGCGGGAGCGGCGGCGATGGCGGGAGCGGCCAGGGTGGCACCGTAGCTGTAGCGGGCGCCGTAAGCCAGACCGGAGCCGTAGCCGTAACCGGCACCGTAGCCGTAGCGGGCACCGTAGGCCAGACCGGCGCCGTAGGCGAGGCGGGCGCAGCAGCCACGGCGGGAGCGGCGATGGCAGCACGGGCGATGGGGGCGGCGATGGCGCGGGCGCCGTAAGCCAGACCGCCGTAGGCGGCGCGGGCGTAGCCGATGGCGGGGGCGGCAGCGATGGCGGGAGCAGCGGCGATGGCGGGGGCGGCGATGGCGGTGCGGGCGTAGCCGATGGCGGGGGCAGCGGCGATGGCGGGGGCGGCGATGGGCGCGGGCGTAGCCGATGGCGGGGGCGCGCGATGGCGGGGCGCGATGGCGGGGGCAAGCGACCCCTGGCGGGCGGCGTAGCCGATGGCGGGAGCGCGGCGATGGCGGGGGCAGCGGCGATGGCGGGGGCGGCGATGGCAGCGCCGTAGCCGATGGCGGGGGCGGCGGCGTAGGCTCCGCGGCTCACTCCGTACGCGGCCGGGGCCGAAGGAGGAGCCCGAGGCGCCGTAGGAGGCCGCCGGCCGCGGGCAGGCCGCCGTACGCGCCGTAGCCATAGGCGCCGTTGGTGGCGCGCGAGCTGGAGATGCGCACGCTCGAGTGCGCACTGTCCACGGCCTTGGAGTACTGCGACAGCACGCTCTGGCCGCCCAGGCCCTTGAGCGTGGTCTCTTGCGACGAGCCCACGGACGCGAAGTCGCCCGAGGCGGAGTAGGTGCTGTAGGCCGCTGGGCCACCGGCGCGCGCCGCGCCCAGCAGAGCGAGGAGGACGAAGACCTGTGGAACGGCGTACGTGACAGCACGGACCCCGTTCGCCGAGGCGGCCACTTCACGCTTTGCGCTATGATAAATCGTGCGTTAAAGCAACCACTTATTTCCTAAGTAGTACCGTCGCCGCCAATTTTGGGTCTAATCGTTGGCAAGCACGTGGGTTGAAAAATCCTCCGAAAGATATTATTACCATAACAGGAAATATATGAAGTGTAATGAAGCTAAAGAATGTTGTAATACAGTGTAAAGGAGAGAGTGAACAATCTGCGATGTCATTAAGAGGACTAATATTAGGGAAGTTTTTTGTTTTTTGAGATACGAAATTACGGAATAAAGGTTTGTTTTAGTAGCTGCAGTACGACTTTAAATAGGGTAAAGAAGTAAAAGAGAGAATTGATTCCGAGGAAAACTTTTCCAAAGTTGAATTCAGGTTTATACAACTTTACCAAGAATGGCACAAAGCCAGAAAAGTTAACCACTTAAATATCTGTTCTAGAGCTCTTTCAAATGCTGAATGCCCAAAATATGGGTTAAAACTGAAAAATGCATGAATTTCAATTGGGTCTTTGGTAAAAGCAGTGCGGAGTTTTCTGGAATCCAACGAACTAAATGCTATCTTCCCGGATAGCGCAGCAGCAACCAATTCACGCCACAACAAATAACACGCTCTTGTTTTGTTCCAGGTCTGCATGAAGGTCTGCGGCTCAGTCGAGTTGCAGCGCTGAAGAACCTCCAATAAAAGAATGAAGCCAATTTGCCAGCGGAATAAAACAGCACAAATCGCACCCCCAAGAATTTCGCAGATGCGAGGAAGGACCCGCCCTCGGGAAAACATCATTACCGAAGCCCTCTCCCCGTCCGGTGGCGCTCGCCGCCTTGCAGAATAGGAGGGCGAGGAGTGGCGCCCCGCTCCGCCCCGCCCCTCCTCGCCCCCCCGCTTTGACCCCCCGCCCCGCTTCGACCCGCCCCGCTCCGCCCCTCCGTACCCTGCTCAGCCCCGCCCCGCTCCGACCCGACCCAACCCACCCGTCTCCTTCCTCTCGCACCCGCGGCTGCGCCCCAGCAAACTTGAATGGATTTCTCGCGGGGAGCTTCCGGTGCCGCACGGGACAAAGGTCTGCCCCCGCCCTCGTCCTATCCTTCCAAAAGATCTGAATCAGAACACGGACTGCTGAAGGGGGAAGCATCGAAGGAAGCTAGCAGTAATCGATTTAGATGTATCGATATTGTCGTGCATGACGGAATGTTAGGGAGGGAAAATTCAGTAGAACATGAGGGGAAAATGTTCCTAGGAAGAAAGAGGGAGTTTGTTTGCCTAATAAAGATAGGATTAATACCCGAAAACACAAGTTACTTAAAGAATTAAAGAAGTATATTTTACAATCTGAGGTTACTATATCCCCTTCGATCATTCTATAACCAAAAATTGGAAACTAACCGCTGGGGTAGACGAGCAATAGAATTGCATTCACGTGAACTAAACTGTGATAAACGACGTAGTTGGGCGTGTCTTTGGGAAAATAAAATCCAGCAGGGATGGTAACCAACAGAGGAGATAAGGTTCTGCAAGGTATGTGTGGAATTCAACGGAAGGGAAGCGGGCCTGGACCGGAAAAGGGCGAGGGCTCAGGGGGAGTGGCTTAAGAGACCTCCAAGAACGTGCGCTATCTCCAGAAAGCCACCTGCTTCCCTCCATCCCTGCCGCCCCCCGAGTCTTTTCCCGCCGCCGCGCCGCGACGCGCTCGACGGATGTAGCGTGGACAAAGCCTCGCGAACTTTTTCAAGAGACGTTTATTTGTTTGTGAAGCGCTCTCCTATCTAGATTCAGGACGAGAACGAACTTTTGAAAAGAGCACGCAAAAATTTGCGAGTCGAATTTTCGCGCACTCCATACAGCTGATTCAACGGTTTCAGAGAGCAAATTGCCTGGAACTAGAGCGCAATTCTGGATGTGTTCATTTCCGGTTTGAAATTATCGTCCGGATAAAATAAATGAAGTCACAACTTCTGAGAAAATTAGGTTACCAAGCGAGCGAGCTCAAAACCTATCGGGAAATAAGAGGGAGCTGAATTGAGGCAAATATGCATGGAACGAGATAAAAAATGGCAGGTACGCAGAATTAGACCAAACGTTTGTTTATGAGAAAAGCGATGCAATTGTTTTCCTATTTAAATAATGTACTATTCGCTTAATTAACGGTTTTGTGGTTACAATTATTAACGAATATTTTAATCCATGATATGTATATACAAGGAAATGATCCATTAAATCACACACCATTTCAAATTTCATTCTGCAATTACTAATTCACATCTCTACAACTCGCGTCGCAACAATTTCCGGTGAAATGAATACTGCCGATGGTCAACAGTTGGGCAGTAGCAGCTCCTCGCATAATAGCGAGACTGCGTGTTTCCGGTGCTCCAGATGCACCGCCGGGGTCTTCCTACCCCCGCCCCTTCCCGCTTCCCGGGACGCCGGCTGGCGGTCGTCGAACTTTCGTAACTCCGTTACGTCGCCCACAACATCTTCCCCCACCTCCGTCTTCGCGCCGCATCCTCAGGCCGGCCACTCTGACGCCGCTGCACCGGCTGCGTTCCGTCCGCACTCGGTACCCACCTTACACGCCATGGCTGCCGAACGGGAGAAGTGAAGTACTCAAGAAGCGGACAAAATCGAAGTGTGTCCAGCGACGGGCGGCCCGTCGGTTTTATACCCGAAGCTGCCGCCGGGAGAACTACATTCACCGCTGCCGCCGACGGCCCGCTGGGCGTGGCGGGGCGCGCCCGCCCCCCCGCCCGCCCGCCGCGACGATCGTAGGAGGCTTGACCGGGTAGATCACGGGATGAAAGCGGGTTTCGCCGCCGGTGGCGGCCCGGGCGGTCCCACGCCGGCTCGTACGCACCGCCCCGCGTGCCGCCCGCCGGCTTCGGTTACGAGCCGCTCCGTCCACAGGCACGCGCGCGCAACGCCTTCCGCCAGGCCCAGTCGGCGCACGTGGCGCGGTGCAGCTATTGTTTTGCCTGCTTCCTCCTGCATTTGCCTTTGCGGGCGTCTTTCTCGTACTTTTCTCATTGTTCACATTACTGTTTACACTTACACTTCTCAATCTAGTCATCTCTTGTGATATCATTTGTTTTTATTTCGACCTCATCTCATACGATTCATCATTCGTCTTTGTAGTTGTGGGTACAACGTTGCGTGATGTGATTTATTACATGAAATTTTTCTCGCTCTTTTTCTCACTCATTCTATTCGTTCTCCTATTAAGAGTGTTCTTTTCTGCTCTTAATTTAGACTATCCATTGAAGTTTTACGAAACCAATATCTTATGAAATAAAGGTTTAAAAGTAATATCTCTATGTAGTATCGGTGGCTAAACGACCAAGTGTTCAACCATTTTTCAATCACTTTCATTATTTGTTATGTATTTTATCATTTATGCATCATACGTCATCATTTCCCTTATAATTGTCTAAGGTATCTCTGTTGTTCAGATTTTTACATAATCCCAAAATATCAGTAATGGAATTGTCTCAACATTCTGCAGTGATATAATAATAATAATAATAATAATAATAATAATAAAATAATAATAATAATAATAATAATAATGGAACATAAATCCGGAATAATTATAGGACTCGATTTGCCCAAATAACTGCGTACCTTCATTTGCCATTCACATACTCACTAAGGATCGTCTTCATTAAGGTTAGATTACTTCAGTAAGGTTATATACTTTTTCGCTCATTTGTATCGAGGCACAAATTCTCTTACTAACATCTTATAATTGACCTTATTTCTTCCACATGTATATTTTTCTGAAATACATACTTCCTCGTATTTCTTTGCATACAATTTTTTTTTACCGTCTCACAAACTGCCAAACTTATAAACTGATTAACTCTCTTTAAAAGTACCTTGTGTTGAAGTTTCATTTTGGAACCAACTTCTTCACTCTACTTCACTCTCTTCCAACTTCGCATTGCTTCATGACCTACCTGTCATTGCATCACGTGTAAACTTTAACGCTCAGAGCAAATGTCTACGAATGAATTTCCATAGAAATTCCCACCCTGTGCGTGACGCCTTGCGATTGAGTTCGCAGGAAACTATTACGTGAAAGCGAGCACTTAGCACGCAGTGTGTGCACGCTACCGAACGTCCACACCGATTGAATGAAGGAACAGCAGTATGTGACTTAAGCAAAGCAGATCTACAGAACGCCGGACTTTACTACGAGTATTGTGTTGTCTCTCCTGAAGTCACCTGAGTGAAACATAAACATTAGGGTATTCAACACTGGGCCGGTACATTCGATTCGCCTGGATGCACGCTTAAACTCACATGGACTCCACGCGGTCGTACAGGGAATTGTTTTCAATGAGATTCCGAAAGCTTTCGTATGAGATTATATATACTTTCACAGATTTGTAGATACCAGCGGCATTATAAATGTTCATCGAAAATTGTCGTTCGATATCGCATCTCTTACTGTTTTGTAATAATGGTTGTTATAAAGCTCTATTCAATTTCTAGTAGATTTTTAGAGATCTGATGCATATAATGTACTAGTTTTTTTATGAATTTTAACATTCGTACTTACTATTTAATTAAGCGTTTAATTGTTTTTTTATGTCTCGCGTTAATGTGTCCGCGTTGTGCCGTGTCTCACGTTGGCATGTCCGCACATGTAACGGTATGTTGGACAGCAGCAATTTATATTGTACAACACAATCGTAACAAAATCTTGAAAAAAAATACTGAAATCATGTTCACTATGTAAAACCGTGTAAACCCATATTCTATTTGTAAAACCATTATTCTTCTAGTAAAATCGAATTTCTTGTAGAATAAATGCTGCTGTCGTAAAGGCAAAGATTATATCATGTTTTCATCATTACATTTTATCATTTCTTTCACGCCGTTTTGATATTCAAAACAGTGCCACAATTTATGATATTCAAATTGGAGTATGGAGTTATTTGCTAAGACATGGAGCTACTTCTTCCCTGCTGACAGTCCACTTAACACCGCGCGCAGAACAACTGGCCGAGCAAGTAAAGTATTTCCCTTTCGTTTTGCGTTGTGTGTTCTCACTCCTCGGAACGAAATGCGCCTGCCAGCTGACCCCTTTATTCAGATCGCCTGGCCGATCCTGTTCGGGGCGGGTGGCTCTTGCTCAATGCTCCCGCCAGCTTCTGCAAACGGCAATGCGGCGCTTAACTATTTATGGGACTGGTTCCGAGGGGCGGTGGGCGGTGCGAACTTCCTTGGCTGTCGGCGTTGAGAGGGCGTGGGCGGTGCTCGTGCCGGGGGCGGGGGGGGAAGGTTATGGTAATTAGCACAAGACAGAGGTGTATGATATAATAAAGTGTATATAATATAATATTTAGTATCTAATAGAAACTAGTGGTGCTAAAACACTATGTAATTTCTCCCCGTATTGTGACGTAAAATTACGCGAAAACTCAGATTTTCGAAAAATAGAACATGACCACATTTCAAAATATATTTTTAAGAAACAGATTTCTATAAGTGAAAAAACTCTATCTTTAATATTTTAGTTGTAGGAAGACACCGAAAAATTTTTAACTTTTGCAATTTTCGAAAAATTATTTTTATTAACGAATATGGGACCTCCACTATTCTCTGAAACGTCCTTTGCACTATCCAACAACTAAATTTAATAAAAAACAATAGTGCCATTTTTTAATTTTGAAAATGCCCTAGGGGCTTCGTGTAAAGTACCCCCTAATGGCAATATCGGTTTCAAATTCAAGGGACCGCGACACCAGCCAGAACGATTGGGGAATATCAATTTTGGAGGAAAACGGCTGAAAGGGTTAGCCAACAGAGTTCCAAACAAGGATTCTGGCTACATCACGTGTTAGAGGTTTTTGTTTCTAAATTTAGTAACTCGATTTATCTAGGTTTTTTTACCAGGGCTCTGAAATAAAAGTTTTCTGCCAAAAATTCGCCGTTTTTTCGTGCAGTAATACATAACTTTCTCTCGACTCTGTAGGGAAAAAGTAAAAAATAATCAAGACTTATGTAAATTAAGAGCAGCGATCGCATTTTACGTAGTCGCAGACTCACTCCAGACTCACCCAAGATAACTAAATAAAACTTGATCGGAAGAATGAAGCAAAAACCTTAGCAACCGGAAGACATAAATAAGAAGAAAACGAAATCATCTGCTAAATAAATTCAAATGGACTCCTCTGAGAATGAAAGTATATTGTAAGAATTATTAATAAAACAGATTATAATAAGAACAACAATAATAAAAATAATAAAACTTCAGGGTAAATCATGTAATTATCTTTTAATTACGTAAACAGAGACGTAACTTAAGAGACGCGCATTAATATTAAGATCTTATTTTTTAGAAAAAAATTTCTTTAATACAAAAATCTCTATCATCAATATTGCATTGTTAACGTTTTGCAATTTTCGAAAACTAAGAGAGTTTGCTGAAAATATGTCTAGCACCACAATTTTACCGTCCTTTGGTACATATGAGGAGAAGATTTAAAGAATTTTTTTTAACGTTTAAAACCTTTAAAAAAACCACACCTTTAAAAAAATGTCCAAAACGTTTAAAAATTGTCTGTACGAATATTTCACACAAAATTACGCAAAAAACTCAAATTATGAAAAATTGTATTACATACTTTTATTTCAAGATATGTCTTGAAAGAACAGGTTTTATTAAGAAAATCTCTCTCTTTAATGCTGCAGTAGTAGGAAGGCGCCAAAATATAGTTTTCAACCATTACAATTTTCGAAAAATCAGAGGTTGCAACGAAAATGAGACGCGCCATTTTTTTAAGCTTCTTTAGATTATCATAGGCAAAAGTATCATCAAAAGTTTTGCCATTTTAAAAAAAAACGGAAAATATTGAGACTTTCTATAAAGAAACTCACAATATCAAAATATCTGTTTTAAACTCTCAGGACCTTGAGTTCGTTTACATCAATTCAGGAATATCGACTTTGCAGAAATTTGGCTGAACTGTTTAGGCGCCACAAAACATGGATTATGACTACACAACGTGTTAGAGGAAGTATTTTATTGGATATTGGAACAAGTGTTATCATTTTTTCGTTAGCAGGCAATAAGAGTTTTCTACCAAAATTACAATACTTTCTGGAAACTGATATCTGAAGAACGTTTCTCCGAACTGTTTTAATTCTCACTGCAAATGTTAAGCATTACATATGTGTACTGCCTAACATTTGTTGCTGTTTGGCAGTACATACTCGTATGTGTACGAAACTACTTTTTGTGATCTCAAATTAAATCAAAATCCAGAAGTCACATACAGAAAAAGTGCTTCACTGGAATAGACCCTTGATATTTTGCCTTACTGCAGTTATTAATGGTCATTGATAACGTGTAACTGCAAGACAGTGCCAATCATCATTCTGATTACTCGACTGTAAAATAGTAATATATTAAAATAGTGAGTTATACATAATTCGTTTTTATTCTATAATGTCCCCGGCCAGCACTTTTCTATATGAAGCTTGATTCGCCTTATTGCAACTAAAGGATTGACCACACTAATGTAGCTTATAAAAGCATTGTCCTCTAAGGGATTTCGCATGTTACGCATGAATTGATGTCATGCGCATCACCTCCCTCGTGTCGACCTTCCTTTTAGCTCCCTGGGACAGTAGCGATCGGTGGGGAGGACGATCACCGATGAGGGGAAGTAACTTCATCCAAGAGATTAAAGCGGAGCTCTCAACTTTCCAAAATGTTCCAATGTCATAGGAGTGATTTATTCTGCCATCTTTGGTGTCTGCTTAATACTTACCACTCTCCTAAAAGTATATCCATCCATCTCGTTTTAGTTTGGTTAATGCGCTTCTTGTCTTCGCAGCAATCACGTAAAGAATCACGTAAATCACGTAATCACGTAAATCACGTAAAGAATGTCAGGAGAAACAAATACAATAGAGAGAACTGGAGGAACAGCGAGGTGCAAGGGGGATCAATTTTTGTAATTGTTTAACGTCTTTTTATTTTCTCGTACACATATATACGTAGTATAGAGGTAGTATATATACATAGTACAGAGAAGGTTATGTAATGGTACACGAAAAAACAGCTTATTTTCGGTAGAAAAATTCATTATAGGGCCCTGATAACGAAAAAATGGATAAATCCATGTGCAAAATTAAGAGAAAGAATTTTCTTACACGTGGTGTAGCCAGAATACCTGTATTGTATGTCTTTGATGAACCAATTGAAAACAAATCGTCCGTCTGTCTGTTCTGTCAGTCCGTCTGTGAACACTACTAGAGCCTAAAGCATGCGTAGGATATTTCCAAATTGAAGAAACCCTTGTCCATCTGCCTATAGTTAAAGGTTTGACATTTTGAAATACATTCTTGAGGGTACATTACATGAAGCCCCCTAGACATTTTCAAAATTTTTTCAAAAACGCTCTAATTGTTTTCTTTAAATTTATTGTAAGAATAGAGTAAAATACACTTATAAAGGTGGCCAATTTTCACACCAAACCCTGAATTTTCGAAAACTACAAAAGTATGCATTTTTTCGCCGTCTTCCCACTACAAAATTGAAGATAAAGATATTTCCTTCACATTTGAGGGATTGAAGTGACATTAGATAAAAGAACATCAACGCAATTTCTGTGTAATACTAAATCGAAATTTCTTTAATATGAATTTTTGACACGATGCCTGAAATTATCTATTAAACATGCGTCTCTCAATTTTCAACTGCACAATATGCCGAGAAAAAGTATATGATTAAAAAATTATTTATAAAATTTCTGTTACTGAACAACTAAGTATGAAATATCTTACAGATTTATTTTGGTTTAGATAAATATATCAAGGTCTGAGTAGCTTATACATTGCAATTTAATGTAAACAAATAAATAAAATACATAAATTAAGCCTGAGAATTCCTGGGTGCGCAACAGCCTCTCCTTATGAAGGATTGCTCTAAGAAATATACCCACAACTGAGCAACGTTTGCGGGTCTTACGATTATTTTCCTACAATTATTTACATTAGGCAACTCACTTCTGTCTCTAGTTCACTGTTACACTGTACTGAACTCACTCTTGCGCAACTAAAGTACTGATAATGGAATTAATCTGGAAACCTATATGTAAATCTAAGTGATTACACTGTACTACTTGATCTTTGTCTTTTTTCTCCGCCTTACACTTTCCGGTGTTCTATCTGCATCTTCTTTTTTTTATTTCTACCCTTGTTAATATCCTCAACACGAAACCTTACTCTGCTGTTCCGTTCTGAAGCACAAGCGTTTCTATCATGTTCGAGACACTTCCATTCTTCATGGTTTCGCGCTGTCCGCGACCACAGATTGCCTGCAA